>JAWHQI010000235.1:3600000-4200000 GCA_033032865.1 Dactylorhiza incarnata | reverse complement strand
ACGGGCTTAGGCTGTAGGACTTGCGGGTCCGTGTTGTAAGGCTTGAGGGCCTGAAGTTTTGGCAGAGTTTGCCGATCCTAGCACACTGCAAGGTAGGCACAGAGGGACAGAGGACTACTCAAGACACCCGGTCTTGAGGAACCTCTATAGATCTTGTGCCGTCTGCTGTGATTTATTTCTGCGATACGTTTGTTCTACGCTTGAATACTCATAACTCGCGCTAATATTTCGAAAAGAACCCAGATCACCTAACACCCCCCCCCCCTCCTCTAGGTGAACGTTCCATTAACAACAAGTTCTACACTCATGTCTTTTCCAAGATCCTACACTCATATTCCCAAATCCTACAGCAAACTCAGATTATCAAAAGAATCCTACCACTCAGATCCAAAGGATCCTACAGCTCAGGCTCCAAGAGCCCTACATCTCAGGCTTACACAAAAATTCCTACAACTCAAATCTCAAAACATCCTCAAGCTGTCAGTTTATAATTTCACGATTTGCAATACAACTTAGACTCAAAAAATGAATAATTAATAATCTTGAGTCTTCTGCAGAAGCACATCAGATAGACTTCTTATTCCTTGATCAGATCTCAGAAATAATCTTCTTGAAGGATTTGATCTTGATAATAAAAAAACTTTCTAGCACAATAAAACTTCTTACTCAGATATATAATCTTTAGAGAGAAATTCAATTGCTGTGTAATACTTGAGCAATGAGATGAATCAGATCTTGATTATATAGGCTGTGAAGTTCTTGCAAGAATACTGGAGAACGAATTGTAGCAGCACCTTAGGGTTCTTCCTAGTGAAATTTTACTACTCCCTTCCATGGATTTACATTCTCGTTCTTGATCGCAGATGATTTGCAAAAGCTTTAGATAATAAACTCAATAATAATAATAATGATTATGAATCGTGAGCCCTCAAGGCTTATTTATAGAAACATCTGCCAACGACTAAGAATCAAGAAAAATTTATTTAATTATGACCTTCTAAAAGAAATCCCCTAATTGGCGCATCTGATGGTGGATTACAAATTGAAATTTAATTTAAGGCATAATTCCCGCCTTTCTTCTCGCGCCTTGCATATATAAAATTCTTCTGGATGATTTACTCTTCTAGACGATAAATATAAGCCATCTTGGCGATATAACTCTTCTAGACAATATAAGCCTTCTGGACGATATATGGCATCTGGATGATATAAGCCTTCTAGACGATACATCTCTTCTAGATGATACATCTCTTCTAGATGATACAGCTCTTCTAGACGACAGAACTCTTCTAGAGGACATTGGACTTAGCCAATATAAATATATAGATCATATCTGGCTGATGTAGCTATGGTCTAGATGACATAGAATTTTTGTCATCGAGATCATCTAACCTATACAACAGTGGTCTAGACGATATCAAATCCTTGTCGTCTAGATCATCTAGCCGATATTTTTCTTAGCCAATTTTAGGCTTATTCCAACCAATTAGTTATCTTTGCAGCTTCATTTCTAGACCTTTTCCAAATAACTTTTCCTTTATAGTGACAAATCTAATATAGTGTTAGACATAAGTCAACATATGTTTTGCACCATGAGGGATTACATAGGCAAAATGTTGTTTAATAGACTATAAGCCTAACTCTACATTAGCAAAGCACTTTTGTTATGTTGGGAACTTACTAGTAACATCAAAACTAGAAAATAGCATCAAATGCATGATATGTTTATTGTTATCCTGAGGGCTTCTTCAAATTAGGAATTTTGTGGTTAATATTCCCAATAATCACACTCTATTTGAAGATGTCAGAAACTCATATATCAATAACACATACATTATTATAAACAAAATTGACACAAGGCATAAGGTAAATATTACATTATATACTAAATTCAGAACAATGTTTACATTAGTGAGTTTAATTAAATCATCATTAACCCAAGAGTGTCAACTTTCCATTATCTTTTCTTGATCTCTAATCACTATCTCCAGTAGCTTTCCTCCTTTGTCTTTCAACCTAGACTAGTGGTTAAGGAATGCATATGGGAAGAGGAGGTGGTCCATTAGGATACTTTCTCATGTGAAACCACCTCTTCCTCTATTGTTCTCCATGCTTGTTCCATTCCACAGAGTTATATTACCTTGAAATATTAATACCTTGACTGCCAAACTGATTCCAAGTGTAAAATATTATGGATTTGGATTTTGGGCTCCATTCTTCATAGCTTGGAAGTTTCTGAATTTAAAATCTTCTCTTCTTCATGGCCACCTTCTCTTCTTCATGGCCACCTTCTCTTCTTTAGGTGTTACTGCTTTCCTTTTATGAGATGACTTAGTAAGATGAGGATTGCCAAAGAACTACTCAACTTGGGGTTCATAATATGTAGACTCTGAATCATAATTCACTAGTGGTAGATTCAAGGCAAGCCTTGTTGCATTTGAGACCCCAATAGCCTGATCAGCACCATGCTTTATGATAACTTCCTTCCCCTTTCTGACTTATATCGTTGATACATACTAGCAAATGTTGCCCTGGAGGTTAGATATTTTACTTCCGAACATGTTCACACCTTCAGTGATATGATTCTTTGTTTCTTGGAGGTGTTCATCCAGCAGTTGACTACAAATGTCAACTCTTTTAAGGATATTCATCATATGCTCTGTCATGTTGTTAATATTTGACTGGAAAGCATTTTGAAGATTTTTTAGGTAGCACACTTATTCTCTATTATATCTTCTAGCCCTTTAAGAGTTATTTCCAGTTGGTGTGTTGTATGGTCCACAACAGGAGCAACCCTTATGAAAAATTTGAGTGTTTGAGCATCTAATTGATGCATCTCCCCTCTTACTTCTGCTATTTCTTCAGATAATTCTTTTCTCAAACTCTAGACAACCTAGTCCACATAACATTCAAATTTCTTTGATTGACCATCCAACAAAGCTTTCATCTGAGCCAAAAAGGAACCAGGAAGTGCTTCACTAGTTTCAGGAATGGGATTGCTAGGCTCTCCAACATAGGTTGGAATGATTGGATCTGTTTCAGATTCATAATCTTCAAACATACAGTCAGGAGTGTCAGCCTCTGCAGATTTCTTCTCAACTTTTGTCTCTATCTCAACTGACTTTCCCTTGAACAATATAATCTCTTGGCTAGCGTAAACTATTTCTTCTGGCTCAATTAGTTGTTCAGCCACTTTACCAACAAATATAGGAATGCATTCAACATTTTGCTCTACAAGTTGATCTACAACTTTAATATCAACTGCATTCTAGGTAGAGCTCTCAAATTGAGACTGCCCCTTAATCACATCAGTTGCTTCATTCTCAAGTACTTTAATATAATGGGCTAAGTTTTCAATGAAAGACTCCCCCTCAACTTCAACGGCCTTCTATATTTCATCTTCTTTCTCTTTCTCAATATTCTTCTCCAGTTCATCTTCCTTTTCAACTTCATTAGCTTCCCAGCTTCATCATCCTTCTTACCTTCTCTAGTCTTCTCAGCTTCATCATATTTCTCAATCTCATCAGCCACCCTTGGCATCTCCATGGGTGCTGTGTTTCCACATATATTAGAGAAACATGATGCTCAGATTGCTCCCCCTCTAATTTACTAGGAGGGCTGTTAGAACTTGCTATCACTTTCTTTGTCTTCCTTTCCTTCTTCTTAGAGCTTTCTCCTTGGCTCTTTCCAGATTTAGAGAAAGGATTTTCCCGCCTCTCTATTGATTTGGAGTCAATCTTCTTCAGATAACGCAGAGGGGTGCCTTGTGACTCATCAAGTTTATCACCCAAGGTCTTCAACCGATATTGAGAGATAATCCTCCCAAAATTAGGGGCACTCAATCATGTCTTGAACTTCTCAAACATGAATTGACTCTAGTCAGTTTTCTTGGTCTGTATGATGGTAGTCATTTCCTTGAACATCTCTTTAGAAATTCTATCATGTGAACCAGGATTACAAAATATTGTCTTGCCTACTATGTCAAATAGCAATTTTTCTGGTGAATTCATCTTCATCCTGTATAATGATCCATATTCCTCATTTGAGTAGCCACACAATTCTAGGGTAACTCATGATCTGCGTGACTGATTTCATCATCTTCTTCATTCTCTTGAAGTGAGGGTAAATGAAGAATTCTGCTAATACTTCTCGCAGTTATTTTCAAATCATATCCTTCTACAGAAGTCTTGATATATCTTCTTATTGAACTTATGTTTCCATTTTGGATAAATTTCAGAACTTATTTTAACCAGACAGATGTAGGTTCTGATAGAATATAGTCCAAACCTGATACACTGAGGAGAAAAATGACATTCTTAATTTCATCTGACGCGTTCTTGAACCCGTCTCGCACAAGTTCATTGTTGATGTTCATCCTGGTGGAAGAGATAATCATGGGAGCCATTTGCGATCAAGTTGCTGAGAGTAGAAGAAATCTTCATCGGCCGGATGAAGGAAGCTTAGGGGTCGCGCAGAAGAATCTAGGGTTTATGATGTATTTATACCATAATGTCCTCAATGATTCTAATTATAGTATATAATAAGAATATAAAGAGGTGCGCACCTATTTTGGCGATAATTTTGAGAAGATATTATTAATAAAGTACCAATTTTGGTGTGCCAATAGCTAGAAATTGCATCCCGGTGATATTTTCTGTGCCGTTTGGAACTTCTCGATGACATTTTGCTGTGTCATCTAGACCTTCTCGACGACATTTTTTACACTTCATAGAAATTCTGCACACTTCCAAAAAATGGTTAGACAACATTTGTGTTGAATAGATCTCTGGTCTTTACCCTAATAAATATCTTTAAATGAGAAAATATAATTAATATAATTCTATATGAAATATATCAATTCATGTTAAGCATACCAAGCTAACTTTTGAATTGAATGAGTTTTGCTTCATAAAGGGGCTTAGTGAAGATTTCAGCCACTTGTTTGTCTGTTGGTACATATTCCAAGTAGATATCTTCTTTCTCCACATGCTCCCTAATGATGTGATACATGATCTCTATATGCTTGGTTCTGATGTGTGCCATAGGATTCTTGGAAATCAAGATGACACTTGAGGAATCATAAGATAATGAGGTCTTCCTTATTTGAAGCTTGTAATCCTCTAGCTGATGCTAAATACGAAGCAATTGAACACAATAACTCCCAGCAGAGATGTATTCTGACTTTGCAGTTGAGATTACAACACTTGTTTTCTTTTTTACTACTCCATGAAATTAGTCTTTTTCCAAGGAATTACATATCCCTGAAGTGCATTTCCTATCTTCTGTGCATTCTGCAAACTCTAAATCTAAAAAGCCTGTTAGATCAAAATCATTACTCCTAGGATACCATAATCCAAGATTAGGTGTACCCTTGAGGTATCTCAAAACCCTCTTAGTAGAGGTGTAATGAGAGTCCTTGGGGTTCACTTGATATCTGACACAAATACATGTAGCAAAAATAATGTCTGGTCTACTAGCAGTTAAGTAGAGCAGAGATTCAATGATGCATCTATACATGGTCTCATCAAAAGGTTTCCCTTTCTCATACTTGTCCAGAGACACATTGGAACCCATTGGAGTCCTCATTGAGGTTGCACTCTCCATTCCAAACTTCTTTATGAGCTCTTTTATGAACTTGGTCTGAGAGATGAATATCCCATCCTCAGATTGCTTTAGTTGGAGACCTAAAAAGTATTTCAGCTCTCCCATGCTGCTCATTTCAAACTTCCCTTGCATAAGGTTGGCAAACATTTTACAAAGGTGATCATCTGTAGATCGAAAGATTATGTCATCAACATATATTTGGACCAACACGATCTTGCCTTTAACTTCCCTTAGGAATAATATCTTATCAATCTTTCCCCTTAAAAACTTGTTTTCATTGAGAAAGGTAGATAGAGTCTCATATCAAGCTCTAGGTGCTTGCTTAAGACCATATAAAGTTTTCTTAAAATAGTAAACTTGATTGGGATAAGTTGAATTTATAAAACCTGGGGGTTGTTCTATATATACTTCCTCTTTCAAGACTCAATTGAAGAATGCCGACTTCACATCCATTTGATATACATGGAAGCCTTTATGAGATGCATATGCTAGAAACACCTAATGGCCTCCAATATTGCTACAAGTGAAA
Organism: Dactylorhiza incarnata; assembly: GCA_033032865.1. Classification (NCBI taxonomy): domain Eukaryota; kingdom Viridiplantae; phylum Streptophyta; class Magnoliopsida; order Asparagales; family Orchidaceae; genus Dactylorhiza; species Dactylorhiza incarnata. The sequence continues at coordinate 4,193,867 of JAWHQI010000235.1, read as the reverse complement.
AAGTTTGGCCAAAGTCTACGCCTTCTTCTTATCTATAGCCTTTTGCAACCAGGCTTGCATTATTCTTGATAATCACTTATTGTTCATCCATTTTGTTTTTGAACACCCACTTAGTTCCAATAATGTTGTGGTCTTGGGGTCTGTGAACCAAATTCAAGACCATTTTTTTTGAATTGGTTTAATTCCTCTTGCATAGCCATGATCCAGAATGGATTTGAGTTGGCTTTTTTAAACTTCTTTGGCTCCACTAGTGGGAGGAAGCTCAAAAGAGAGCCTCATTCATGGTGGTACTTCTTGTTTGAATTCCTTGGCTAATGTCCCCAATGATTTGATCTTGTGGGTGGTCTTTATGGAACTTGGTGACAATAGACAATCCTCTATTATATTCATGTATTGCTTCTTATGTGGGCTGAATGACTTCCATTTGAGGATTTGTCGCTTGTTCTTCAGCTTCTTCTTGAACATTGATAGGATCAGATGAGATCACACCTTGTACTTCTTTAGTGGCAAACTATCTTTAAATCCTTAAGCTTGGAGCTTGTACCTGCAACTGGACAATTTGGAGAATCCTCAAACAATTTGCTAGATTCATCAAAGATGACATGTATTGATTCTTCAACCAATTTATATTTAGGATTATAAATCCTATAAGCTTTGATATGATGGTTGTACCCAACAAAAATGTCTTCATAGGATTTCTTAGCAAACTTGGTTAGATAGTGCTTTCCATTGTTTAACACATAGCACTAACTTCCAAAGATTGTTAAGTAGGCCAAGGTTGGTTTTCTGCCTTTCAGAAGCTCATAGGGTGTCTTATTATGATTTTTGTTGATTAAAGCCTTATTTTGCACATGACAAGTTGTGTTGACCGCCTCAGCATATAAATATTCTGGTAGTGAGGTGTCATTCAGCATAGTACTACTAGCTTCAATAAGGGTTCTATTCTTTCTCTCTAGAACTCCATATTGTCGTGGAGTTCTTGGAGAGGAAAACTCCTGAAAGATACTTAAACTTTCACAGAACTTGGTCATAGCACCTGACTGAAATTCTATTCTATGGTCACTTCTGATTTTGACCACACTGTAGTTCATTTCATTTTGGATTTCCTTGACAAAGATAATGAAAGTGTCTAGTGTATCTGACTTTTGTTTCAGAAAGAACACTCAAGCAAACCTAGAGAAATCATCAATAATCACAAGTGTATAGAATTTTCCCCTAAGCTATGAATTGACATAGGACCAAACAAGTCCATGTGCAGCAAGTGTAAACACTTAGTGAAATCCTTGACACCAACTGTCTTGAAGGAAACCTTTGTTTGCTTGCCCATTTGACATGCATGACAAGGGCTTTCCTGAGCACAATTCCACTTGGGGCCTGCCCTAACTAAGTTTTCTGAAAAAAGCTGATTGATTCTTTTATAGTTAACATGAGCTAATCTCTTGTTCCATTGCACATAAAGAGATGGTATATTCTTAGCTATAAGACAAACTAGGGAACTTGAACATAAGAAATTAAGACAATAAATATTTCCACTCCTAGTGCCAGACAGAATAATATTTGAGTCTTCAGATTTCTTAATTAAGCACTTATCCTTATGGAACTCAATCACATAACCAAGATCTCAGGGATAAAGAGGGGGAATGTCCTAAGATGGCCTTTCCCTTCTCAAACGAATGAGTCTTAGACTTGTGAGCTAGATGCTTCTCAATTTCCAACGCGATGTTATAGCAGGTGTCTAGGTCAGTGTGACAGGAGCGGAGGAGTTTACCTTGAATGTTGGGATTGAGACCCCTACGAAACCGTGAGAGGGTGATCTCAGGCATCTCCCTAATATCGCACCTACCCATTATGTCCTCAAAAAGGCCCATGTATTCTGCAACTGAACGATTCCTTTTGTCTAAGGGAAACATACACGGCAGAGGCCATACTCATAGTGAGGTGTGTACTCGGGACCAGAACTAATGAACAGGCAATGATAGAAAAAAAAATTTTGAATCTTAACTAGAAAGATTTATAAGAGAATTTTATAAGGAGAAAAATTTTGAAATTCCAAAAAAATTTGAATTTTCAGAAATATTTGAATTTCCAGAAATATTTGAAGTTCAAATATTTGAATTTTAAATTTCAAAAATTTGAATTTGAAATTCAAAAATTTGAATTTTGAATGCGAATGTTGAAACCAGAGAACTGGTCTCGATGTTCGCAAGGGGGATGCAGCTAACCGTTACTTGACCCGAGCTAGACCCTTGACCAGTCACCAAGAACTGAAGAACCTGACCCTTAAAGAGCATCTAAGTCCACAAATGGACCCCTTAAGATGCAGCGTGGAGGTCCCACCACAAACCCGGAAGCTCACATGGAACTTCTGTAACACCCTGCCAGTACAAATAATATAACAGTAGGTCCGGCCGGGACCCCACGCCATACTATACACACTAGCTAGGCATTATAAGGTGATAATCAGGAAAAGAACTACAACAACACTAGAGTACATAAAGCATAAGCGGAAGCATTTGATTAAAACATCTTTTAGAACTGTCCACTATCCCAGGAATGAAGCAATAGAGTTACGACCTTAAGGCCTTACATTTAAAACAAATGTACTAAACTCAAAACATACATCGGCACGCAGGCCAGCAATATATGAAAAGCATAAAAGAGGCTGGCCTTTGAGGGCCAACAAAGCAAATGGGCCACCGCCCGCTATTTCCCGCTAGGCTCACCTGCACTTGCAACCAATATCCAATAAGAGGTAAACGAGGGTCAGCTATGAGCTGACCACAAACCGCGTAACAATCCCACCCCCCCCCCCCCCCCCCGACCATCTACTCGGCTCAGGGGCGTGTCACCACTAACCTGCAAGCAAGCCTATGTGCAACATGTAATAATATAAAGAAAGTGCAACTACACTACACAGGGTGAGGTTTCAAGCACAATCAATCTCCTAGGTTGAGCATCAAGTAAAAGGGAACCTAGATATGAGCATGATGTTGATTGGGTTCACCCAGAGGTTCCCCACAACCGCCTAAGCATCCGCATGAGGCTAACATAACATCATTTCAAAACATCACAAACGCGGGTACTCACGACCACACGCTCCATGCTCACAAGGCATGCATCCAAGGTACTCTTTCGCGAGCACCAACGCCACTCTAGGTTAGGTAACCTTAGGTGGGATAAGAGCTTCAAGCCTGTCTAGGTAAACACCTTTTACGACCTCTCCCATGATCATACGGCTTTACAAAAGGTAACTTCCTCCTACCGATAGGCATGGAAACGGGTTCGATTCAGCCAATTCCCGTGCTCTTGTCATCGTGATCGAACGCACGATGCAGGTATGGCATCACCTTGGCCCGTAAGGGTTTAGCACATGCAAGTGCTACACAAAACATAAGTTACGCACCTAATCCATTCACGAGGACCTAAGCTTCACAAATAATTAATGAAGGAGGTACAAGTCACTCCACTTGAAATCGCGTGGTGAAGGTTTGCATTCAACCACTCTCAAGCATGGGGCTTTTCTTAGGAGATCCAACAGACGTCTATTCTCAAGTCCCGCAATACGATAGCAAATCTCACGGAGTCATTCTCCGGCGTGCATTCTAGGCTTATCCTAAATGCAACGTTGCAATCCAAGCATCACCAATCTGGGCTCATGTCCACGAATAGGCTTCACACACAATGCCTAAATCCGCACGACTACCAGATTTCTACATGCAATATGCCGGGGATGGACACAATCAACCTGGAGTTCCGAAGAACTTAAGGAAATCCTACACTTCACCCATTTGGTGAAAGGGATACCTTATGCAAGCATAGAAAAAGGAAAGAGAGGACAAAAACACGTCCTAAGACCGGGAGGAAGGATCGTTACCCTTGGAGCTTTCTTCTTCGCCATAGATCTAAGATTTCACTCGGATAGAAAGAATCGCAACAGGATGCTCTTTTCAGATCTGAAAACGGATCGCGATTCGGAGCTCCGAAGCTCCGACAATGGCAGTAAATGTCTCCTTCTTCTTCCTCGATGTCGTTGTTTTTTCCTCGGCTTCCGTCTTTTCCACGCTTGATGAAGATAAGACTTATAAGATAAAGAGGATATATATACCCCTCTGGACAAACCCTAAAATAACCCAGAAGTTAATCCCATTGCTTGGATTTAAAGATCTGGATCAGACGGCCGCAAAACAGAGTCACGGGTCTGAACTTTCTAAAATTGATGATTCTGTCTGCGTTCGACGAATAGCTTTAAGACTGCGTTCGACGAATGGATGTAAAGTTGTGTTCGACGAATGGCAGTAAAGTTGTGTTCGTCGAACAGCTATAAACCTGCGGTCGACGAATGGCAGTAAAGCTGCGTTAGACGAACAGCTACCTGCGTTCGACGAACGGCTAACAAACATGCGTTCGATGAACGGCTAACAAACTTGCATTCGACGAACGGCTGCCTGCGTTCGACGAATGGCAGTAAAGCTGCGTTCGACGAACAGCTACCTGCGTTCGACGAACAGTTATAATCCTGCTTTCGACGACGGCTGCCTGCGTTCGATGAACGGCTAACAAACCTGCGTTCGACGAATGGCTAACAAACCTGCGTTCGACGAACGGCTAACAAACCTGAGTTCGACGAACGGCTAACAAACCTGCGTTCGACGAATAGCTAACAAACCTGCGTTCGACGAACTGCTGCCTGCGTTCGACGAATGGCAGTAAAGCTGCATTTGACGAACAACTACCCGCGTTCGATGAACAATTATAAACCAGTGTTCGACGAACGGCTGCCTGCGTTCGACGAAAGGCTAACAAACCTGCGTTCGACAAACGGCTGCATGTGTTCGACGAATGGCTGTCTGCATTTGACGAACGGCTGTCTGCGTTTGATGAACGGCTGGCTAAAGGCATTTCTTTTTCCCGAGAACTGGCACTACCTTCCCTTATGATTTCTCGAGAAGCTTAACTTCTGCCTTCTTATTTCTAGAGAAATATAAGTTCTGCCTATTTGATTTCTCGAGAAATCAATTCTTCTGCTTTTGATTTCTGTAGAAATATAACTTCCTGGTTAGGAAATTGGAGTGTTACAAATCTCCCCTCCTTTAAGGAATTTCGTCCCGAAATTTTAACAGTGCAAGAAACAAAAGATACAAAATATAATTTGTACCTCAACGGAACAATTCGGGGAACTCGTCACGCATGGTTTGCTCCCGCTCCCAATAAAGTTCCTAGCGACCGCAAGTGTCCAAGCGGACTTTGACCATACGAATCATCTTATTCCGCAACTGCTTCACTTCGGTGTCTTCAATGCAAATGGGCTTGACTTTCGTCGCTAGCCCACCATCTACTGACACTTCGTTGTCCGCAACTACAAGACTAGGATCTTTGACTGCCTTCCTCAACACCGAGATATGAAATACATCATGCAGCCCGCTCAACTACGAAGATAGAGCAAGCCGGTAGGCAGCTTCACCAATGCGCTCCAAGATCTCGAACGGTCCTAAGCACCTCGGACTTACCTTTTTCAAGCATCAGATCCTCGATACTCCTTTGAACGGTTTGATCTTTATGTAAACCCAATCACCAACGGCGAACTCGACGTTCCAGTGATTTGCATTGTAATACTTTGCCTGCCTATCCTGGGCAATGAGCAACCGCTCTCGTATTGCCCAGATTGATGTATTTGCTTCATCCACGACCTTGCATTTCAACAACTTCGTGTCGCCCGTTTCAGCCCAAGCCAATGGTGTACGACATTTTCTACCATAAAGAGCCTTGAAAGGTGCCATCTTTATACTAGCTTGGTAGCTGTTGTTGTAGGCAAACTCAATCATAAAGAGGTGATCTTCCCATTTCTTTCCGAAGTCCAGGGCGCACATCCTTAGCATGCCTTCCATCATCCTATTGGTCCTTTCGGTCTGTCCATCCGTTTGCGGGTGGAAGGTCGTGCTAAATTTTAGCTTGGTACCCAATAATTGATGAATTAGCCTCCAATCGTTTGATGTGAATTGCCCATCACGATTGCTCACGATGCTACGGGGAACCTCGTGCAACCGTACGATATTATCAACGTATAGCTTTGCTAGCTTTTCCACAGAGTCGTCTTTCCGGTTCGGAATAAAGTGCGAAACTTTCGTCAATCGATCTACGATCACCCAGATGCCGTCGTTTCCATGTTGCGATCTCGACAATCCGTGCACGAAATCCATCGAAATATCGTCGAACTTCCACTCCAGGATCGGTAAAGACTTTAGAAACCCACCAGGTCTTTGACATTCAGCCTTCACCAATGCGCAAGTGTGACACTTGGCCACGTAGAGTGCAATGTCTTTCTTCATTCCTGGCAACTAAAAGAGCTTCTTCATATCCACATACATCTTTGTGCTCCCAGGGTGGATCGAGTACTTGGTAAAGTGAGCCTCGTACATCAATTCCGCCCGCAATGTACCAACATTTGGGATGCACAATCTGCCATCTTTCCACATAAGATCGTCTTCGAAGGAGCAATCAGCGTTTGACCCATCCACGGTCTCCGCTTTATATCTCTTCATGCTCGTATCCAGCTCCAAATCTTGCCGAACTCGGTCGGCGAGGTCGTATTGAACCTCCATCCAGTTCAAACATGTTGAAGGAGCCGCTCTTCTATCGACACAAATGATATCCCTGGCTTCTAGCTCGTGGATTAGACGCTCGTCGTGCATCAGAATCCAATTTGCTTGTGCAGGAGCCCGATGACTCAACGCGTCCGCGAATATATTTCCTTTCCCAGGAGTGTATCGAATGTCGAAGGTGTAGTCCCCAAGGAACTCCATCCACGTCCTTTGCCGTATATTCAACTCCTTCTGATCAAGCTGGTACTTGAGGCTTTTGTGGTCCTTAAAGATGTCGATCTTCACACCATACAAGTAGTGCCTCCAAAGTTTAAGAGCAAATACCACGGCCGCTAGCTCCAAATCATGGACCGGGTAGTTCCTCGCATGTACCTTTAACTGACAGGAGCCAAAGGCTATTACATTTCCGAACTGCACCAGAACGCAACCCAAGCCACTCCCCGAGGCATCGCTATATATTTCGTAACCTTCTGTTCCACATGGAGAGCATAGAATGGGCGGCATGGTTAGACGGCTCTTCAGTTCCTCAAAAGCTCATGCGCACTCTGGAGACCAAACGAACTTATGATCTTTCCTAGTCAGTTTAGTGAGAGGAAGTGCAATCCTCGAGAGGTTTTCCACAAAGCGCCTGTAATAGCCGACAAGTCCTAAGAAACTTCGGACTTCCGCTACATTTTTCAACACAGGCCATGCTTGGATTGCCTCTATCTTCGAAGGATCGACTGTGATTCCTTCTCCACTAACAACATGACCAAGGAATGCTACTGACGATAGCCAAAACTCGCACATGGAGAACTTGGCATATAGCTGATTCCTCCTCAAGGTGCTCAAAACTGCGCGCAGATGCTCGGCATGCTCCTCCTCCGACTGAGAGTATACCAAAATGTCGTCGATGAAGACGATCACAAATTGATACAAATACTCTCAGAATGTTCTAATCCTTAAATCCATGAATACCAACGGTGCATTAGACAGACCGAACGGCATAACCGTGAACTCATAGTGCTCAAAGCGGGTACTGAACGCTGCCTTTGGAATGTCACAATCCCGTATACAAAGCTGATAATAGCCGGACCTTAAGTCTAGCTTAGAGTATACCGTCGACCCAACCAGTTGGTCGAATAAGTCATCGATTCTCGAAATCGGATAACGGTTCTTCTCGGTCAGCTTAGTCCACTACTATTAGGACAAGACCAAAGCTGGGCTTAGGCCCCGAATCCTTCAACAAGGTGAAGAACATCTTCCCGCCTTTTCACAACTTCTCCTATCCGCGCTCCTTTGAGATCTATTGGGCAGCATTACCTCGAATCTATCCTTGACTAAGGTAAATGACACTCTGATTCATAACACGAAATCCTTAGACAGATAGGAGAGCGATGCTCCCGCACCAACAGAGCTCTCGTCAAATAGTCGATAATTAGGACAAGGCCTAATTGCACACAATTACAAGACACAAAATTTTGCTGTCATCGGATACGGTGGCCACACTGCTATCTCTATCCGCACACGGGGTAGAAATCATATTAAACGATGATCATCTATACCTGTGGAAACATCAGATTGTTGAATGACCTCTTGCTGGCCATAAGAGTAGACTCTCGGCTGGGTTAGAGAATGTTGGGAAGTCGAAGACTCCACCGCCTTGCCTTTCTCCATAGAAGCTGAACCCATCGCACGAGCATAGTCCACTTCTCCGCTTTTTGCCTTCGGGGGACCACTTCGACACACTCGGGCTTTGTGTCCCACCTTTCCGCAAGTGAAACAAATTAAGTAACACCGTGCAGTCTTAGCTTCCACAGAGTTGAACTTTCTCTTGTTTCTTCTGAACTCAGACTTGGACTGAGAGACCGGCGCATGAAACTCTAACTTCTGTATATTGAAGTCTTTCGCGCGTGGCATACTCTTCCTATCCATTTCCAGAGATTTTGCTGCTTTCACTAAGGCGTTGAAGCCAAGTAATATTGGACCCACACGCATTAGTCTTAGGTCATCTCGCAGACCATTGTAGAACTTGTTGACCTTGGGCTCCTCATCTTCCCACACAGACCTCTCATAACGACCCAGACTGATGAACTCATTCAAGTATTCATCCACTGAGTGCGCTCCCTGCTCTAGGTGTAAACATTGGCTCTGTAGTGCCAAATGCTTTGTTGAGAGCATGTACCTTAGAAGGAATGACTCAAGGAAGTTTTCCTAAGAGATTATGGTAAGTTGTCTCCCACCAAATTTGTGCACCAACTCTTCTTCCCACCAAAGTCTTGCTTATCTTATAAGTAGGAAGGTGGCCAAGGCTACCAACATATCCTTAGTTATAAGTATTGATGTTAAAGTTCTCTTTATTTCTGACAACCACTCCGCAGCTCTCCCAGGGGATTCGGTTCCCGCGAAGGATGGAGGGTTGAGGCTCAGAAAGTACTTTAACAGTTGATAGCGCAATTGTTGTTTCGCTTCTGGCTCACATCCCCTTGTCGGAACCGGGGCCACAATAAGACTGGGAGGTTGTACCAGCCTTCCTAGCCATGCATTCTGTGCGGCCATGACCGCTTCTGTGACCACTCGAATCTTTTCAGCAGAAGGGAGGGTTGCACGTACATGGGCAGACACACTATTCTCCATAGTGTTAAGGGGTTGAGACTTCCCCTCACCACTCCTAGTCACCTATAATCGTGCAAGACACAATTTAGTGACTGCAAACAAGGCAAACAACAATCATGGAATGCTCAGGTTCCGCAAACAAGTATGTTTTTCCATTCCTAAGTGGACATTCTTATTAGTTTTTGTCATTTTAGGTGAACGCACACCCCGTGCACACCACCCCTTAAAAGGAATTCGGCCCGAATTCGCTAAACTACGGATCGACGCCCTAAGTCCGATACCAAATTGTAATACCCTGCCAGTACAAATAATATAACAGTAGGTCCGGCCGGGACCCCACGCCATACTATACACACTAGCTAGGCATTATATGGTGATAATCAGGAAAATAACTACAACAACACTAGAGTACATAAAACGTAAGCGGAAGCATTTGATTAAAACATCTTTTAGAACTGTCCACTATCCCAGGAATGAAACAATAGAGCTATGGCCTTAAGGCCTTACATTTAAAACAAGTGTACTAAACTCAAAACATACATCGGCACGCAGGCCGGCAATATATGAAAAGCAGAAAAGAGGCTGGCCTTCGAGGGACAACACAACAAAAGGGCCACCGCCCGCTATTTCCTTCTATGCTCACCTGCACCTGCAACCAACATCCAATAAGAGGTAAACGAGGGTCAGCTATGAGCTGGCCAAAAACCGCATAACGATCCCACCCCCCGGCCATCTAGCCGGCTCAGGGGCGTGTCACCTCAAACCTGCAAGGAAGCCGTACATGCAACATGTAATAATATAAAGAAAGTGCAACTACACTACACAGGGTGAGGTTTCATGCACAATCAATCTTCTAGGTTGAGCATCAAGTAAAAGGGAACCTAGGTATGCGCATGATGTTGGTTGGGTTCACCCGGATGTTCCCAACAACCGCCTAAGCAACCGCATGAGGCTAACATAACATCATTTCAAAACATCAAAAATGCGGGTACTCACGACCACATACTCCATGCTCACAAGTTATGCATCCAAGGTACTCTTTCACGATCACCAACGCCACTCTAAGTTAGGTAACCTTAGGTGGGATAAGAGCTTCAGGCCTGTCTAGGTAAACACCTTTTATGGACTCTCCCATGATCACACCGCTTTACAAGAGGTAACTTCCTCCTACCGATAGGCATGGAAACGGGTTCGGTTCAGCCAATTCCCGTGCTCTTGTCATCGTGATCGAACGCACGATGCAGGTATGGCATCACCTCGGCCCGTAAGGGTTTAGCACTTGCAAGTGCTACACAAAACATAAGTTACGTACCTAATCCATTCACGAGGACCTAGGCTTCACAAATAATTAACGAAGGAGGTACAAGGCACTCCACTTCAAATCACGTGGTGAAGGTTTGCATTCAACCACTCTCAAGCATGGGGCTTTTGTTAGGAGCTCCAACAGCCGTCTAATCTCAAGTCCCGCAATACGATAGCAAATCTCACAGAGTCATTCTCTGGCACGCATTCTAGGCTTATCCTAAATGCAACGTCGCAATCAAAGCATCACCGATCCGGGCTCACGGCCTCGAATAAGCTTCACACACAATGCCTAAATCTGCATGACTACCGTATTTCAACATGCAATATACCGAGGATGGACACAATCAACCCGGAGTTCCGAAGAACTTAAGGAAATCCTACACTTCACCCATTTGGTGAAAGGGATACCTTATGCAAGCATAGAAAAAGGAATAAGAAGACAAAAACACGTCCTAAGACCGGGAGGAAGGATCGTTACACTTGGAGCTTTCTTCTTCGCCATAGATCTGAGATTTCACTCGGATAAAAAGAATCGCAACAGGCTGCTCTTTTCAGATCTGAAAATGGCTCACGATTCGGAGATCCGAAGCTCCGACAATGGCAGTAAATGTCTCCTTCTTCTTCCTCACTGTCGCTGTTTTTTCCTCGGCTTCCGTCTTTTCCACGCTTGAAGAAGACAAACCCTAAAATAACCTAGAAGTAAATCCCATTCCTTGGATTTAAAGATCTGGATCAGACGGCTGCAAAACAGAGTCACGGGTCTGAAATTTCTAAAATCGATGATTCTGTTTGCGTTCGACGAATAGCTTTAAGACTGCGTACTACGAATGGTAGTAAAGCTGTGTTCGACGAATGGCAGTAAAGCTGCGTTCGACGAACAGCTATAAACCTGCATTTGACGAATGGCAGTAAAGCTACATTCGACGAACAGCTACCTGCGTTCGACGAACGGCTAACAAACCTGCGTTCGATGAACGGCTAACAAACCTGCGTTCGACGAACGGCTGCCTGCGTTCGACGAATGGCAATAAAGCTGTGTTCGACGAACAACTACCTGCGTTTGACAAACAGCTATAAACCTATGTTCGACGAACAGCTGCCTGCGTTCGACGAACGGCTAACAAACCTGCGTTCGACGAACGACTAACAAACCTGCGTTCGACGAACGGCTGTCCGCGTTCGACGAACGGCTGTCTGCGTTCGATGAACGGCTGGCTAAAGGCATTTCTTTTTCCCGAGAACTGGCACTGCCTGCCCTTATGATTTCTCGAGAAGCTTAACTTCTGCCTTATTATTTCTAGAGAAATATAAGTTCTGCCTATTTGATTTCTCGAGAAATCAATTCTGCTGCTTTTGATTTCTCTAGAAATATAACTTTCTGGTTAGGAAATTGGGGTGTTACAAATTCCCCTCCCAAGCCAATGCTGAGCCTGGGCACCTTGGAGGGCACTAAGGATCACCTCACCGTCCACCTTCAATGACAGGGGGAGTGGAGGTGTAGTGCTTGCTCACATGCGAGGGAGGGGGGGGGGGGGGTACCAACATCCTTTCCCAAGGTGCCCATGGGGGTCTATTTATAGACTTCCCAAAAATTGGGTTGCGGATAGCCAAAAATATACTATCTGCGGCCCAACAACCAACCTGAACGACTGAAACAGGAGGGGGGGGGGGGGGGGGGGGGGGGCGAGTGGAGCTTGAGACGTCCACTCCCCCCCTTGTCGGGGGTCGATTGAGTGGACCGAGGTCCACCACCCTGACTGGGTGAGTGACCTTGTGGTCCACTCGCCCAGCTGCCCGGGCGAGTGGACCATAAGTCTACTCGCCCACGGTCTTGGGGTGAGTGGACTCTAGGTCCACTCGCCCCCCAACTTGGGTGAGTGGACCCAAGGTCTACTCGCCCCCGCCCCCCCCCCCCCCCCCCCCCCCCCCCCCACTCGGGCGGTGGACCAAGGGTCCACTCGCCCGAGACCTTGGGCGAGTGGACCAAGGGTCCACTCGCCCGGGGCCTTGGGCGAGTGGATCCAAGGTTCACTCGCCCAAGGAGATCTGCCCCCCCGGGCCTTCACTTTTTGGTATAGACGACCTCCATTGGTTCAGTCCGCTACGCAACGATCACCCTCTCTACCACGACCTCATCTGCATCGGGTCACATCGACTCGGAAAATATGAGGGTTGTACACAATCCCCGCTCTTTTCGAGATTTCCTTGAGCTCGGAAAGAAAGTCCAACCCACCTATTTGACAAGTAGGTGGGACCTTAGGGGAATCCACGAAGGGCCCTGCTAACGGGATACTCCTGCCGAGTTTTTCAGTTGAACCTGACTTGAGGCGGAAGGCGGACCTTTCTCCACTTAACAATCCTCCTATGAGCCGAGCTCAACTGGAGGTGGAGAAAGCTCAACACCTTAGATCGAACTAAACTTGACCTGAGGTGGAAGGCGGGAACTCCACACCTACCAGGGAGCCGAGCTCACCTGGAGTGGGAGGGAACTCCACACCTACCAGGGAGCCGAGCTCACCTGGAGGGGGAGGGAACTCCAAACCTATCAGGGAGCCGAGCTCAGCTGGAGCGAGAGAGAACTCCACACCTACCAGGGAGCCGAGCTCACCTGGAGTGGGAGGGAACTCCACACCTACCAGGGAGCCGAGCTCACCTGGAGGGGGAGGGATCTCCGCACCTACCAGGGAGCCGAGCTCACCTAGAGTGGGAGGGAACTCCACACCTACCAGGGAGCCGAGCTCACCTAGAGGGGGAGGGAACTCCACACCTACCAGGGAGCCGAGCTCACCTAGAGGGGGAGGGAACTCCACACCTACCAGGGAGCCGAGCTCACCTGGAGTGGGAGGGAACTCCATGTTGGACATGTGTGTCACATCCCTTTGTTTGAGAATAACAAATCACATATTGTATTTGATATTGCTTGTAGTGTGTTTATAGTGTGCAGGAACTATAGGTGCAATACTCCACAGGTAGAAAGCAGCTTGGAACAAACTTTTGAAAGGAGCAGCGCTACCGCCGGCGCTATCGCTACCGCCAGCACTACCGCCAGCGCTATCACTACCGCCAGGCGTTATCTCGAGTTCGTGCACGCGACGGTTTCGTAACCGCTACCTCTACCGCTATCGCCAGCGCTATCTCCCGCTACCGCCAGCGTTATCGCTACCGCCAGGCGCTATCTTCAGTTCATGCACAACACCATGCCGCCGACGGTTGCGCAACCGCTCCACACGAACGCTACCGCAGGCGCTAGCCACTACCACAGGCGCTAGCTCCAAGTTCTATAAAAGGATGGGCTATCTCTCGTTTTGGCCAGACCTACCAGAGAGATTACTTGTGCCCATACTCTCGTGCTACTACTCTGCCAAAACATCATCTCCCACTCAAAGCCGAAGAAGAAATTCTGGAGAAGGATGCCATCACGCTGCATCCGAAGAACGATCGCTTCGACCTCGCTTGTGCTTCAGCGATCCTTCATCCTCATCTCCAGAAATCTCAAGAGGGAGTTTGCTTGTTATTTACTTCATTTCTTTATTTGTATCTTGTAGTGAAATCGCCTTGTTTTTGGCGACTAGGTCCTTGCGCGGCTTATGGAGAATTCGCCGCGTGAGTTGGCGACTAGGTCTAGGGGATTAGATCTAGGGGTGTTCGAGGCCATATCCGGGGAAGGATTGGCTAGAGCGGCTTGAGGCCATATCCGGGGAAGGATATGCTAAAGCCAACCGGTTTATGGGGATACAAGTCGGTATAGAAAAGGAAAAAGTAATCTACATTTGTACGCCTCCGATTTCTAGCGATATAGAAATCAAATTTTATGTAAACACCTTTTCATATAATATAATCATGTCTCTTTTGTGTTTACTTTGATTTCTCTCAATTGGCATAAAATTTCATTATTACAAATTGTTATTATTAAATTGTCATTATTATTTCCTATTAATCAAAACAACTTAGTAATTATCTTAAAATTTATAAAAAGAATTTTATTCCCTTATTCACCCCCCCCCCCCCCCCCCTCTATGGGCTTCGTAAGATCCAACAAGTGGTATCAGAGTGCAGGTTATTCCAAACGGTTTAAAAACCAGGAATAATGATGTCTTATGATCTCGCTTTTTCTGAGGGTCAGGGAATTAGTAGACCTCCACTATTTACTGGGTCGGATTATAATTATTGGAAAAATAGGATGCATTGTTTTCTAATGACCCTAGATATTGAGGTTTGGAACATGGTAGAAGAAGAATACACTCCTCCTACATTTGTAGTTGGAGAGGTTATGCTAGAAAAACCCAAAGATAAATGGGATGATCGGGATAAACTCAAATGTAAAAATAACGCAAAAGCCATGAATGCTCTATTTTGTGCGTTAGATAGAAATGAATTTAATAGAATTTCTGCTTGTACTACTGCATATGAAATTTGGAATCATTTGGAAGTTACTCATGAAGGTACATCGCAGGTTAAAGATTCCAAGCTTTTCCAACTGGAGTCGGAATATGAAAAATTCTGAATGGATGAAAGCGAAGATGTTGATGGTATGTACACGCGCTTCACCAAGATCGTCAATGCCTCAAAATCTCTTGGAAAGACCTTCTCAAATGGCGACTTGGTCCGTAAGATCCTTCGTTCTCTTCCTCCAAAATTCAACCCGAAGGTGACGGCTATTTCAGAGTCGCACAACTTATGAACGCTCCAAGTTGAGAGCCTCATTGGGAATCTCAAAACCCATGAGGTAGAACTCAAAATCCAACATGATGAATACAACAAGGAGCCAAAGAAGAAGGCGTTGGCATTAAAATCGAAGAAGGAGTGGCAAGAGGATGAGGATGAAGATGAAGAGAGTCTTTTGGTAAAGAACTTCCGAAAGTTCATGCGCAATCCGGAAAGGAGAAACACCTTTCAAAAATATTTCCAAAAGGGTGAAAGATGGAAAGGGTCATCTTCAAAGAAGGAAAAAGAGAGCGACAATGAAGAAGAGATACCTCCACCGGAATGCTATCATTGTAGGAAGACGGGGCACATTCGGAGCCAGTGCCCAAAGTTCTTGAAGGAGAAGAAAGAAAAACGGCACAAAGGGAAGGAGAAGAAGAATGTACTAAAAGCTAGAACAAGGGATGACTCTTCCTCCTCTTCCTCCGAAGAATCAAGTGGGTCTTCATCAAGCGAAGATGAGGAAGCAAACATGTCCCTCATGGGACATGAATATGACGGCGACGACACCAGTGTTCCTAGTGACACTGAGGTAACTCCTCCCACCTATGATGAATTGTATAATGAATTTCTTGAAACTTGCAAAGCTTTTGATAAAAATATGAAAGATAGTATTTTATTGAATCGTGAAAATGAATCTCTTATTAAAGAAAATCAAAAGCTTTCCAAAAAGGTGATTATTTTAGAAAAGAGAAAGGTTTCTTGCCAAGAATGTGATCACTCCACAAAGTTGGCAAAAGATATAGAAGAGTCACTTTCTAAAGAACTCTCTCATGCCAAAACTCTTACAAAAGAGAAGGGGGAATTAGAAAGGAAATTGGAAGCCTCTCTTTTGCAAATAAAAAATAATAAGAAAGGTTTTGAAAATAGGTGTGTCATGCTTGTGAAAGAAAATTCTTCACTTAAAGCACAAGTTCATGATCTCACCATGGCCATTAAAAAAATTGGTATAGGCCAAAAATCACTGGAAATGATTCTAGGGTACCAGTGCCATGGATCTGGAAAGTTTGGGCTCGGATATCGAGGTGAGGGCTACCGCCCGGCGCTAACACCTCATACCAGAAACTTGAAATTTATTTTTCAAAATGCTTTCCTTCTGTAAATCAAAATTATTCCAGCAAAAAAATTTTCCAGAAAAGGGTCTCAACCCCCTTTATTTCGTGTGCAAACTGTTATAGGTTGGGTCACACAACTAGTTCTTGCAGGAAAATAAAACAAAATACTTTAAAGCAAATCTGGGTACCTAAGGCTTCCACTTATTCTATGGGAGGTTCCACTTGGGTATCCGGATCTTTACTCTCATCTTCTTTCTAGATGTGCAGGCAGGCTAAGGACAATGAAGACGTGTGGTACTTGGATTCAGGATTCTTCAAGCACATGACGGGCAATAAATCAAAGTTCCTTAGCCTAGAAAGGAAGAAGGGAGGGATTGTGACTTTTGGCGACAACGGAAAAGGAAGAATCATGGGAATTGGTACAATTGGTAACGAATCCTTCACTATATCAAATGTTCTTTATGTAAAAGGGCTAAAACATAATCTTATTTCAATTAGCCAATTATGTGATAAAGGATTAGATGTTTTATATGAATCTTCTACTAATCTATGCAAAATATCTAATCCTATTACAAACAATATTTTACTAACTGCACCAAGAATACACAATGTTTATATTGTTTCATTTCATGATCTTTCAAAATCATCTTTAAAATGCTTTATTACCAAAAATGATGAACTTGATCTTTGGCATAGAAGGCTAGGACATGCTAGCAGAAAGCTTATTGTAAAACTTGCCAAAAGAGATTTAATTAGAGGATTGCCTAGATTAAATGGAAATTTACCTTCACTTTGTTCACCATGTCAAAAAGGTAAAATTACTAGATCCTCTTTCAAAAGTAGAAATGTTATTTCTACTACAAGACCTTTGCAATTAATTCATATGGATCTCTTTGGATTTTACCAATCAGTTGACCTGATGTGTCTCCCATCTGCCGGCATGACTGAGCCCGGAGAATGGTGTCTAGTCGGGGATATTACCAATCAGTCGACCTGATGAGTCTCCCATCTGCCGACATGACTGAGCCTGGAGAATGGTCTTTATTCGGGGATATTATCAATCAGTCGACCCGATGAGTCTCCCATCTGCCGGCATGACTGAGCCCGGAGAATGGTCTCTAGTCGGGGATATTACCAACTGAGGGTGGAGTACCCATCCACATCCTAGGTATTTACCTTCACTTGGAGGCAGAGGAACCCAACACCTTCCCAAGCCACTCACTATGTGGCTAGTCGACCCGATGAGTCTCCCATCTACCGGCATGACTGAGCCCGGAGAATGGTCTCTAGTCGGGGATATTACTAACTGGGGGGCGGAGTACCCATCCACCTCCTAGGTTCTTACCTTCACCTGGAGGCAGAGGAATCCAACACCTTCCAAGAGGCTTTACCTAAGGTTCTATCTCTACCTACTTTTTATTCAACATGGGGAGGTTACATATCTATTACAATGCGCCTTCTTACACCTACTCGGCCACATGCATCTCGGCCATCTCTTTTATCACCTCCCCCACTTTCTCTGCCTTCTCATTCCATTTCTTTCTCCCAGTCCTTCCTGCTTCCCTAGTCAACCTCGAGGTGGGAGACTTGCCTCTAGAACCGATCTGCGTAGCTTCCTTGCGTCTCCCCGTGCTTTTATTGAATCAGGCACAGAGACTCCGCCTCCTTCCTGGTGAGACGGAGGCATCCTCCCTGCCCCCTCACTTGGGGCAGCTGGCCCTAGGGGAGCTGTTGAAGAGCGCCTGCTCTTGGAGGTTCAGGCCTTCCTCCGAGTCTGGCCCCTTCCCTTGCCGACATGCTTGATTTATTTCCATCAAAGATGGCGAGGCGAGCACAGGTGTTGGCGATGTCGAGCACTCGCCCTGAGGGGGAGTGTAAACCGCAAGACTTCCTGGAATGACTTCCTGAACTCCTCAAAGTCACCTTCCTTCATGCACTTGCCGGCAGGGGTGAATCCCCGAGCTCATCGCTTCCAGCCATGAGACTTGCCCAGAGCTTTCCGAACTAGCTACTTCCACGCTCACTGCACCATAATGTTGAAACCAAAAATCTACTATCCGCAGCCCAACAACCAACCTGAACGACTGAAACATTAGGGGGTGAGTGGAGCTTGAGACGTCCACTCCCCCCCTTGCCGGGGGTCGAATGAGTGGACCGAGGTCCACCACCTTGACTGGGCGAGTGGACCTTGCGGTCCACTCAACACACTGGGCGAGTGGACCATTGGTCCACTCGCCCAGCTGCCCGGGCGAGTTGACCTATTGTCCACTCGCCCCGCGGGCGAGTGGACCATAGGTCTACTCACCCACAGGCTTGGGGCGAGTGGACTCTAGGTCCACTCGCGCCCCACCTTTGGCGAGTGGACCCAAGGTCCACTCGCCCCCCACCTTGGGCGAGTGGACCAAAGGTCCACTCGCCCCCCACCTTGGGCGAGTGGACAAAGGGTCCACTCGCCCGGGGCCTTGGGCGAGTGGACCCAAGGTTCACTCGCCCAAGGAGATCTGCACCCCCCCCCCCCCCCCCCCCCGCGTGCCTTCTCTTTTTGGTCTTGACGACCTCCGTTGGTTCAGTCCGTTGCGCAACGATCACCCTCTCTACCACAACCTCATCTGCGTCGGGTCACACCGACTCAGAAAATATGAGGGTTGTACAGTGAAAATCAAAAATTTGAATTTTGAATTTCAAAAATTCGAATTTTGAATTTCAAAGATTTTGAATTTTGAATTTGAATTTCAAAATTTTGAATTTGACTTTCCATAATTGTTTTTATTTATTTATTTTTTTTGCAGAAAAATGAGGAATATAGGCCGTCATTTGCAGACCAGAAATTTAGATCAAGCCAAAATTTTATGAAAGATAATTTTATTCCCGCTTAATAACTAAGGTAAGTAAAATATTTTTTGTTTTATTTTCTTACTGAGATAAATATGAAGAATGTCCAGAATTTTATTTTTTTGATTTTCGCAGAAAAATAAAAATTTTAGGACGCTATTCGCAGACCGACGAATTTTATTTTTAAATTTTGAACACAAAATCGTGTGAAGATTGTGAGTGTCGGCGTTCTAAGAAAACTTTAGGAATGCGTCAATTAAGAAATTGATATGAACCTCCCTCTGATACCAAATTGATGCAGGCTACGCTCTCCGACACGACCACTAAGAAACACACACGCGTTACCTCTCAATGCTCCCAATTAATAAGTTCGCACAAAATTATTCGCAGCGCACACGTTATGCAATATTATTTTTCTGATGCTAACGTACGGGTAGCAACGCCGTTAGAGATCGAATAAGGGCTATGAGCCAATCGATCAAGCTAAATGGACCAATATTGGATCCGATCAAGCGGTGTTGTACCAAAAGAGATCCACCGGAAAAGTAATGATTCAGAATGGGCAGATCTCTCCCAACAAAAATAAAACCAGGTTCGTCAGTCCTCACGAATTAAAATGAAATTAAGAAGAACACGAACGATTGAAGAAAACCACGAGAAATCCACGTTGTCGAATCCAACACAAAAGTTAATCCACCATAAGATCTATCAAGAGGGAATCACACAAAAGTTAGAGATTTTTGTTACCCCCGCTTGAGATGAGAGTTTCTAAAGCATATAATCGCTCAAATCACTCTTCACCGATTCCACTCAAATCACGTCGGATGGAGAGAAAACTCTTCCGCCTTCTTCGCTTCACGCCGGAGATGAGGTTTTGCCGGAACCACGGGGGCCTTGCCTTGGCCGAAATCTTCAAGGGAAAGAGGGGGTTGTTTTGCACTCGTCAAGGAAGCAAAAGAGTGGTCAACTATGGAGAGGAGAACAAGAGGGGAGGCTATATATGGAGAGGAGAATCCAAGGAGGGGGGCTGCTCCTTGTGTTGGCCGAAATTCTCAAGGGGGGAGGAGGAAGGAGATATTTGGAGAATAGAAAAGAATAAGAGAGGAGGGAGATTCCAACTATGGATTCTTAATTTCAAATATTATTCATCATCCCAAATCCTTCTACAACATGGCCTTTTATAGGCTTACAACACTTATGGCTACATGTAGCCTAAATAAGAATAAAATATTACACAAGAATAAGAAACATTTAAACAAGATAAAACAATTAAAACAAGATAATAATTAATCAATAGTTATAATTGAATATTTATAATTATTAATCAATTAAAATATGATAATAGAATAATTATAATTATAATAGAATAATTATAAATATTAACCAATAATTATAATAGAATAATTGTAATTATTAACTATTTATTCTTGCGCCTCGGACGGAGGTTGCAGCGGCTATGGCGTCAGAACTTTTTGGTTGGAGAGACTCCATCATCCGTAAGCACGCCAGTACCATCATCTTCATGTTGAGGGCCGTCGTCTCCATCACTCAATCTCTCCAACAAGAGATCTACACTCAGATCTTTTCCAAGATCCTACACTCAGATTTTTTCTAAGATCCTACACTCAGATTCCCAAAGGAATCCTACAGCAAACAAAGATTGTCATTAGAATCCTACCACTTAGATCCAATGGATCCTACAACTCAGGATCTAAGATCCCTACAACTCAGGCTTACACAAAAAACCCTACAACTCAGATCTCAAAAGATCTTACATCAATCAGTTTATAATTTCACTATTTGCAATACAACTTAGACTCAAAAAGATGAATAATGAATAAGCTTGAGTCTTCTATATAAGTGCAACAGATAGGCTTCTTCTTCCTTGATCAGATCTCAGAAAAAATCTTCTTGAAGGATTTGATCTTGATTGAAAAAACTTTCTTACAGAATAAAACTTCTTACTCAGATAGATAATCTTCAGGGAGAAATTCAATTGTTGAGTAATACTTAAGAAATAAGATGAATCAGATCTTGATTGTACAAGCTCCGAATTTCTTGCTAGAATACCGGGGGTATGAACTATAGCAGCACCTTAGGGTTCTTCCTTGAGAAAGTTTGTTGCTCCCTTCAATAGATTTACGTTCTCATTCTAGGTCGCAGATGATTCGCAAAAGCTTTAGATAATAATCTCAATAATAATCATAATGATTATGAATCGTGAGCCCTCAAGGCCTATTTATAGAAATATCTACCAACGGCTAGGAATCAAGAAAGACTTATTTAATTCAGACCTTCTAGAAGAAATCCCCTGATTGGCGCATTTGATGGTGGATTACAAACTAAAATTTAAGCTAAGGCATAATTCATGGCTTTCTTCCTAGGCCTTGCATATATAGAATTCTTCTGGACGATTTACTTTTCTAGACGATATAAGACGTCTTGACGATATTACTCTTTTAAATGATATTGGCCTTCTGGACGATACAATCCTTCTGGATGATATAGGCCTTCTGAACGATATAAGCCTTCTTAACGATATAAGCCTTCTAGACGATACAACTCTTCTAGACGACACATCTCTTCTAGACGACATTGGACATAGCCAATATAAAGATATTGATCATATTTGGCTGATGTAGCTATGGTCTAGCTGACATAGATCTTTGTCGAGATTGTGTAGGTGATACAACAGTGCTCTAGACGACATAGAATCCTTGTCGTCTAGATCAACTAGCCGATATTTTCCTTAACAATTTTAGGCATATTCCAACCAATTGGCTATCTTTGCAGCTCCATTTCCAGACTTTTTCCAAATGACTTTTCCTTGATAGTGACAAGTGTAATATAGTGTTAGGACATAAGTCAACATATGTTTTGCACCGTGAGGGATTATATAGGCAAAACACTATTTAATAGATATAAGCCTAAACCTATATTGACCATGCACTTCTGTTATTCCTGTCACATCAAAACTAGAAAAGAGCATCAAATACATAAAGTGTTTTTTTGTTATCTCGAGGGCTTCTTCAAAACAGGAATCTTGTGGTCAATATTCCCAACAATTTTTTCTACTTATAGATGCATAAATGTTGAAAAGTAAACCTAAATAACATTCACAGAAAACCCCCCGCACCTAAATCTTAAACGATGCATTGTCTCAATGCTGGAATTAATAAATAAAGTTCAAGAGGATGGAACGAGGTTACCCAATTAGTAGATGCATCTGGATCCTGCTCAAGGAAATGGTTTTTGCCTGGCTCCAAATGATAATTTAATGTCACAACACCAGGATTCCAATCAACAAGCATCCTCCAAGCCAAGACATACTTCCAAAAAACCTACAGAAAAACAAAACACAAGCAAATAAGAGTGATAAAATCTAGTTCACATTAGTGAAATCATGTAAAAGACACTCAAATAGTTCATCAAGGGTGCTTTTAACATCCCCAGCTGGACACACTCATTCATACACTAAAAATTTAGAATTGTAATAAATATCATATTTATGGGGCGCCTCTCATAAGCGCTTGATTTAATGTCTTTGATCTGTACGTAATACCTATCTTAACAATGTTATAACACTTATCAAAAATAAAGTTTTGAACCATTATGAAATAACACTTTTGTCTTTGGACAAATCAGAACCCTTGAAGTTTTATGCAAATCAGCTAAATGCTGATTTGTGAAAATTTTCCGCACCAAGCAGAGAAGAGCTGGAGATGCATCCCTTAGACTCAGCATGGGAGGGAACTCTTTCATCCCCACCTTTCATCTTCTATTGCCGGGTGGCGGCAAAATGACCAACTCATTCAGCTTTTTCTTTCCTCTTCTTCTCCACACTTGGAGATCTCCAACATAAGTACTTCGTCATACTTGTTGCTTCACTTCCATCAGTCTTTATATCGGATCAAAATACCTCATATTGCGGAGGTGCAAGGTCTGTCCATTACACTCTCTTCTTTTTTTCACTATGGCTGCCTACTACAAGTGGATTACTCACAACCGCCTTCATATCACCAACATACTTCATGAGATCTTCCTCCTTAGCAGGTACATTGGACACTAAATTGGATTACTGCGCACTAGGAAAATTATTAGATGGTGTTGCAAGGCCATCACCAAATGATGAGGTAAAAGATACTCTCTACTTTCTTATTCATCATTAATACTAACTTCCCCCTCAACATTAGACTATTATCTAGCATTCATATTTGATGATATATGAAGGTATGCAGAGTCATGCTTTGAAAATGAAATACTTCTGTCGGAGGGGTGGAGGGTGGCCTTCAATGTTTTAAGGAATGGACCTCCAAGTATTGGGCGATGTGTTTTCAATCAACCCAGTACTTATAAATCTATTTTAAAGATTTCCCCTTTAAATTTAATTATACATTTTGCACTCCTCCTTCGGTGGTGACTGTGTAACCATTAGCTAAGACAAGTGATACAGATTCCAAAACAAGCTCTCCTAATTCAATCTTTTCGGAGTCACCCAAAGAAATCAAACTCAACGGCGTACTTATGTCACAAATAGCCTCAGTAGGGGTTTCATTTTCTAAATCTCCTCCTCCCGATAATTGAGCACGACCGAGGGGAGTTTTATGCCCAGAATAGCCGACTTGCGGAGATCCAACTCACGGGCTAACTGTAACATCCCCAATCCTACTAGACCCCATGATGATTGAAAGTGAGGTATTAGACCTTAGGTTTACTTTAGAAGAGGGGGTGAATAGAGTATTGAATAGATCCATTGCTGAATAGTTGATAACAGATCCTTCATAAACTTGTCATGTCGAGTTCGTCGAACTGAAGGTTGGAGTTTGTCGAACTCAACCAATTTGTCGAACACAAAGCCGTGTTATTCGAACTGAAGGTTGGAGTTAGTCAAACTCAACCAATTCGTCGAACGCAAAGCCGCGTTCCTCGAACTGAAGGTTGGAGTTCGTCGAACTCTACCAATTCATCGAACGCAAAGCCGTGTTCTCCGAATTGAAGGTTAGAGATCGTCGAACTCAACCATTTCATCGAACTCAAATCCGTGTTCTTCTAACTAAAGGTGGAGTTCGTTGAACTCAACCAATTCGTCGAATGCAAAGCCGTATTCTTTGAACTGAAGGTTGGAGTTCGTCGAACTCAACCAATTCGTTGAACGCAAAGCCGCGTTCTTCGAACTGAAGGTTGTGTTGGATCTTACGATGCCCTTAGAGGGGGGGGGGGGTGAATAAGGGTTTTATGGAATTTATATCTTAATTAAATTTATCAGAGTTTGAGACTGAAGTTTCAGAATATTTATTGAAAAATATATTTTAATATTCCAGTAAGGATTGTAATGAAGATTCCTTTTTAAATAATTGAAACAAAACTTTTTGTTGACTGTTGCTAACGCCTGGCGTTAAGTCCTAACGCTGGGCGTTAGCTCTCCAGAGAATATTCCTCAGAACAAAAAGATTGCCACAGTGATTTTACTTATGAAATCTCAAATGAAATACAATTCCAGAAAATCAGAGATAATGAAAATAATTATTGTATTTCAAAGATAATTATAAAAATGTTAATTTTAATTCTTTGATGAGAATAGAAATTAAAACATTCTTGGAGAGGAAATAAAATCAATTGAATAGAACATTAAAAGACATGATTCTATTTCATAATAAATTGAATACACAAATGTTTAATTTCTATAACGCTAGAAATCAAGGCGAAAATATGTAAAAACACTTTTTGTTGTTTCACCGGTCCTTCTCCCAAGGACCGGTTGGCTATTGCCTATCTATCCCCAGATAAGGCCTCTAGCCACCCCCTAGATCTACCCTCGACCTAGTCGCCATGCACAAGGCGGCGAATTACCCCCTAAGCCTCACAAGGACCTAGTCGCCAACACAAGGTGAATTTACCCACGGAATCCTTCCCGGAATCCGACGTTCTCCCCGAACGATTTCTCCACACAAATTACAAAAGGAAAAGTAAAAGATTACAAGATAAGTAAAGAGAAACTCCCCAAGAAATTTTGAAGGTGAAGACGAAGTCGATGTAGATGTTGGCGTTCTTGAAACGATCGTCCTTCGTATGGAATATGCGTATAGACCTTCTCCTTCAAAATCTTCTTTAGATCTTCATGTTAGCCCAAGGGAGATCTCTTTATTGTTGTATATGAACCTCTCTCCAAAGTATCAGAATTCTGGAATCTTCTCTCTTTTTGAGAATGAGAGGGGTTGTACATTAAATAGCCTCGGAAGCTAACGCGCGCGTTAAGGCTACCGCCCAGCGTTAGTGAATCGTGTACGACAGTTGCTAACATTGTGCGTAAAGTTGGGAGCATGACAGAACCAATTTCGTCGAACGGGGCTGATTTCGTCGAACACTCCTTCGTCGAACGCACCCTTCATCGAACGGAAAAAATGCAACCGTCAGGATCGTGCAAACCGCTGGGATCGTGGTAGAACAAACTTTTGTCGAACGGAATCAATTTCGTCGAACGAAACATCAAGTTCGTCGAACGTAGTTGTCGGGCGCAATGTCATCGAGCGCAGGCTCAGTTCGTCGAATGAAACTCCTAGTTCGACAAACGCAGCTTGTCGAGCGCAAGTTCGTCGAGCACAGGAAATTATTTCAAATGGAACTCCTCGTTCATCGAACGTAGCTTGTCGAGCTCAAGTTCATTGAGCGCAGGAAATTTCGTCGAACGGAACTCCTCGTTCGTCGAACGCAGCTTGTCGAGCGCAGGAAATTTCATCGAACGGAACTCCTCGTTTGTCGATTGCAGCTTCCTTCAGGTTTCGTCGAGCGCCTTCAGAGTTCGTCGAACGCAGGTTCCATTTGTCGAGCGCAGTTTCCTTCTCAGTGGTGTTCTTCACAACGGCATTTCTTCTCAACGGATTCCTTCTCAATGGAGGTTAACGCTGGGCGTTAACAGCTAACGCGGGGCATTAGCTCTCTTTCCAGAGAGTCATTTCCATTCGGTATACTATTTAAGGAATGTGTATCTATAGTTCCTGTACAACCTGCACACTATAAACACACAAAATACAAGATCAAATACATCACGGTATTTGTTATTCTCAAACCAAGAGATGCGGAACATAGGCTCCAACAATCTCCCCCTTTTGATAATAACAAATACCTGTATGAGAAATTAGTGAACTTAAAACCATTTGTGTTTATAGATAAGTGAGGTAATAATATATGCATGAATAACAGGTTAAAAGCATGATAGATTTTATAATGCATACTCTTTCTATATGAAGTCCTCCCCCTACATAAGTGTTCTCTTATAATTTACTCCCCCTAAATATCTATTTTACTAGATTTCTCAATTTCTTCTCCTCCTTTGTTATTAACAAAAGTGGGTAGGGATGAGTTTATATCTTTTAAGATAGATAAGGAACCACTTATTGAAGGATTTTCATGATCGAGCATATGATAGTGTATGCACCTCCTATATGATTACTCCCCCTACAATTATACCCCTTTTTTGGTTTAATATTATTATAAAGAACTCCCCCTAAATATTAGATTTATGCAATTTAATCTCCCCTTTTGGTAGTATCAAAAGAGGGTTTTAGGAGTGAGTATGTAATAAGGAATAATATGTTCTATGTCGAGAAGAAAAATAGGATGCAATCAAAAGCTTGTTAAATACTACTTGTTGAGAAAAATATAAGCATGATGTAACATATAGTAGTAAGCAACATAGCAACAATGATAAAGTAAGCAATCTATTTTAAGATACCACTTGTTGAAAAGATAACCACGGTGTTAAAAATAATAGACATGAATGAGCATAAGTGGTAAACTTAGCAAAAGAATATAATAAGCACTCTTAAACATAAACATCAATTTTAGAAGATAAAATCATATAAAGGATAATGAGTTTGAAATTTGAAAAGTTGATGTTTGAGTTAAAGATTGAAGAGATGCAATTCCATTAAGATAATATTGCAAGCGTGATTTCATAACATCAAGAAAAGATACACAAACTACAATGTAATAAAATTTGCATTTCAAGTAAACATAAACATTGTAGCGGTCATGCTTTGTTATCTAATGCATTTACTTAAGTTTGTAGAGAATTGAGTAGATGAGCATTAGGATCCAATTCTCATGAGTAGAAGTTTTATGAAAGATAATGATGTGTACAAAATAGTGTTTTGATAAAGTATACAAGTGAATCAATCAAAAACACATGACATATATAATGAAATAACACAACATTAAAATACACAAATACTATTACTTCCATAATATTTCAATTCACATGAATAAAGAGTACAACTACCAAGGTGCTCTGCACACACAATGCTTATTAAGACTTATCAGGGTGCAAAGTAGTTCTTGGGGGATCACTTTTATACTTTTTAGCTTTATTTTCAAATTTTTTATGATCCGGTGTACTAAGAGAAGTGGTGTATAAATTGTTTGCTACAAGACACTTTACAATTCTTATCCAAGGTGCTCAACCTCACCATGCTCATTAAGACTTATCAGGAGGGTGAGTAGTGCTTGGTGGAGTTTTCCTTGTCATTCATTATTTGTTTTTTAGTTTAGTGACTAAGGACTCCGAATTCACTTGTTTTGCAAACATAGCATTTTAAACCACATTTCTCTAATGAATAAGTGCATGAAAGACAGAATTATAATAACCAATTCAATGTTGTGTAGGTAATCTATTTATTCCTATTAATTATTAATGTTATTACACTACACAATCATGTAAGAATAAGATTGTAAACACATGTAGGTCATCAAAAATAAGTGAGTGAATGAATCATTATCAAACATAATACATTACTCGTACTTAGAGGCATGCTAAGCGTTTCTACACATGTTTATCTACAATCAATTTCATTGCACATAACAAGGTAATATTCAAGGCATGATAAATACAAAACAATGTTTTGTTAGAAACTTGAAAGTTAAATTAAACATTGTATTTAATCTTTAATTGATATAATTAATCATCCTTGACAATGGCAATGAATAACAATCCATTTTTATAATTCTTTTGGATATATTTTTTATATATGCACAAAATAATAAACACACATAAAGAAAAACATATTTTTGTTCTTTGAAATTGTTTTGTAATTCTGTATTTGTTTTTTTATATATATTCTCTGGAAAACATAGAAGTCTTTAATAACCCTTTCAGTAAATGATATTCTATGCCAGAGAAATAAACAAAAATAATGCATGAGAAAATACATATATATATTTTAAAAGAAATAAAATTTTTTTTAAAGGAAATAAAAAGATAGAAAACTTTTTACAACAGAGAAATAAAACACACACAAAATATTAAAATAATACCAGAAATAATTCAAAACAAAAAAATATATATTTTGGAGCAAAGGAGCTAACGCCAGATGTTAACTTCTTAACGCCAAAATAGAACACTAAATTTTGATGTTTTGAAAAATCTTTTTTATGATTCATTTGTATTATAAAGAGACCTTCCTTCAGTTGAAATTTCATAGTATATTGATTAGATTTGAAGGCTCTTTTAGCATGTTTTTAGTGATTTTTCAAGTACTTGTGTTTGGTAAAATCATTAAAGCTCAAAATAATAAAATATGCAAACACAAGATGCAATGTTAGGACAAAGATAAATATGCATGATTTATGTATAAAGAGTGAGATAATGTTCATGCAATGAATATAATATAAGTATATCTAAGATCAAGATACCTTAACTACATGACAACACTCTAGCCCCGTACTAAGTGACGGATGGGCATGAGGAGCTGCACACATGCCGTAGGTTGGGGTGTTAATCCCATATACATACAAAAGACGACACTCAACCTAGCACTCTTTCCCCCCAGTGCCTCGCAAGGCCCTATTGGAACCCTCCCCGGTTAAGGACAAGACATGACTTAGAGGTTAGGTCTCTAATGCACATAATCCTACGCCCTCTCTATTGTGAGACACAAGTCATAGGTTTAATGATTATGGACATACTAAGCGTGTAAGCCTTATATATATAAACTATGGTATAATTGCATGATTAGTTTTGGATTTACAATTATATCGATTATTATTGATTTTAAATCTATTTAGAACATTTTTATTCATGCAAATAACTACAAAGGAAATTATAATTTTTAGACTTTAGTAATATATTTTACTTTAGCATTGCAAGATATTACTAGCATGGACATTGATTTCTATCTATGGTATGTGATGATGCTAGTATGATGAGTTAGGACAACATGGTGCAAAGCTATGTAAAGTTTGACAAATACATAATTGAATTGCATGTATTCAAACATAGAGTTTTGAATTTTCATAGACCTAGAAAGAAGTGACAATTCTATTTGATTTCATCTTGTTTATATCAAGTTAATTCTTAGGTCTAAAGATAATGAGATACATGCAAACAATAAAGATGCACATCACACACACAAAACAAGATATGAAACTAAAATACCAATAACAATCATATATTTCATAATTCCTAAGGTTGATAGAAATAGTTGATTTAAGATATGTCTTGATAGATCATGAATTATGATATACGATTATAGTGAATTTTTAACATAGGATATTAATAGATCATGGTGGTGATTGTGAAACCATATTCATCATTTTTGTAAATTTTCTTTTAGATTTTAATTTGTAGAAATTAGACGAAACAAATACAAGGTATTTGAAAATGATAGTAAAATAATTTTTCAGAAAGATAATAATTCGAGAAATCAAAATTTTTAGGAAAATATGCTACCGCCAGCGTTAGTGATAATGCCTGGCGTTAGCAACCGAGTTACAAAATTTGCTTTAAAACACATTGTTTTTTTATATTATTTGATTCCGATTTTTCTCTATTATGATTTTCAATATAGGGGCTATTATATGCACCAACGAAAAATAGACAAATATGTAATAAGTTGTGCATTTAATATTTTAGCCTAAGACCCCTAAAAGTCCATTTAAATCCAATTTTGAAAGTAATTCCATTAGTCTTGAAAATATCATTTAGCAATTTTAGCATTCAATTTATAATGATAATATAAGACATTTATAGGCAATGGATTTAAAAAGGATAAAACATATAAAAAGGAAAGATAGATCACTTAAAAATTATGACTTTATGTTCAATTTAATTCAATTTGATTTGTTAAACATTAGGCTTAAAATGAAAGTCATATCTTATGATATATAAAGTGATCATAGTGTGTTGGCTCAAAAATAAAAAATAAACAAAAGAAAAAGCAATTAAGCATATCATGAAGTAGAGTAATGATATTTCATTTTTGATTTATTTCTACTTCATGCAATACAATGATTCCTAGTGAATGAGAGATTTAGGTATCCAAATGGGAGCAAGTGTGATGGTTCCTTTGGGTACCCAAATACATCGTGTAGGCTTTTGGAGAGATAGTGATGAATGGGCCTTTACAAGTGGAGTTAGTGTTTCGTTTTTAATTTTGGGCCTCCATTCATACTTTGGTTGTTTAACTTTTAAATTCATATTATGATTATTTGACATCTTTTTGGAATGATAATTGTTTGAAAAATAATTCATTTAGGATTTATGTTTATTCAAATTATTTTTCAAAATACATTGATGTTGATAATCATAATGAATTTTATTATATTGATTCTTTGAGAGTTTATAAGAGTATGGTCTTTCTTAAGAATTGAATGTTTAAAGAGTGGGTTACAATATGTTTTAAATGATTGGTTCTTATTTTGATGATTTTCATTTCCACTCTTTCTTATAGAACTACTCTTATAATATGAAGTTAAGCTTTTAGACTTTTGATAATTTGATAAACTAGAAATAAAAAGATGTTTTATTATATGAAACATTTTGAATAAACATCTTTAATGATTCTAGTTTATCCTTTAAATTATAATTTTCTTTTATCAATTTTTCATTATGCTCTTTTGAATTTAAAAGTCCTTTTTCTAAAACCTTGAGTTCTTCTTTAAAAGTATTATAATCAAAACAAGGTTTAGCATTTTAATTAAAGAGCATGAATGAGAATTTAACACATCAATACTTGATTCTACTTTAGCATTTACTTTTAAAGTTTTATTTTCTAAACGTAGTTTGAAATTAGCATCTTTCAAATTTTTAATTCTACGTTTAGCAATATTAAGCATATGTAGTGTAGAAATAGAATTTCTTACAAAGAGAGAGGACTTAGAATTTCTTACATTGCTATGGGATGTGACAAGATTTGAACCAAGGGTTCCTTTGACATTTTCTTCACATTCCTCTTCCATAGTTGAATTTCCATCTTCTATTTTGCTTGATGTGTTGCCATCAATTGAGTCCAATATTGTGGCGTTGTCTTCTTCTCTTGGATCCATAAGGAATTGCTCATATACATCATCTGCGGAAGGAAGACTATAAGAATTCTCAAGAAATTTCCAAACTTCATATGCATTAGGAAGTGTATAAATAAGTTTAAAAAATATTTTGATCTAATGCACAATATAGACTATTCATTGATTTGGCATTTAAAGACATTTCATTTTTATTTAAAATATTTGGGGGCATTTTAATTGTAATATTCCAAACTTCAATATCCAAGGATTTAAGAAATTTTTCCATAAGTATTCTCCACCCATTATAATTTTCACCCATAAATAATGGTGGACATAATGATTTTTCATTTTCATAAAAATTATCCCCTCTAGAAGATGCGAGATCATGAAGCGCCATTATTCCCAGTTGTGAAGTCGTATTGGAATAACCTACGCTCTGATACCACGTGTTGGATCTTACGACGCCCTTAGAGGGGGGGGGGGGGGGGGGGGGGGGGGGGGGGGGGGGGGTTGAATAAGGGTTTTGTGGAATTTAAATCTTAATTAAATTTATCAGAGTTTGAGATTGAAGTTTCAGAATATTTTATAAAAAAAAATATTTTAATATTCCAGGTAGGATTGTAATGAAGATTCCTTTTTAAATAATTGAAACAAAACTTTTTGTTGACTGTTGCTAACGCCTGGCGTTAAGTCCTAATGCTGGGCGTTAGCTCTCCAGAGAATATTCCTCATAACAAAAAGATTGCCACAGTGATTTTACTTATGAAATCTCAAATGAAATACAATTCCAAAAAATAAGAGATGATGAAAATAATTATTGTATTTCAAAGATAATTATACAAATGTTAATTTTAATACTTTGATGAAAATAGAAATTAAAACATTCTTGAAGAGAAATAAAATCAATTGAATAGAACATTAAAAGACATGATTTTATTTCATAATAAATTGAATACACAAATGTTTAATTTCTATAACGCTAGAAATTAAGGCGAAAATATGTAAAAACACTTTTTGTTGTTTCACCGGTCCTTCTCCCAAGGACCTATTGGCTATAGCCTATCTATCCCCAGATAAGGCCTCTAGCCACACCCTAGATCTGCCCTCGACCTAGTCGCCATGCACAAGGCGGCGAATTACCTCCTTAGCCTCACAAGGACCTAGTCGCCAACACAAGACGAATTTACGCACGGAATCCTTCCCGGAATCCGACGTTCTCCCCGAACGATTTCTCCACTCAAATTACAAAAGGAAAAATAAAAGATTACAAGATAAGTAAAGAGAAACTCCCCAAGAAATTCTGAATGTGAAGAAGAAGTCGATGTAGATGTTGGTGATCTTGAAATGATCGTCCTTCGTATGGAATATGAGTTGTAGACCTTCTCCTTCAAAATCTTCTTTAGATCTTCATGTTAGCCCAAGGTAGATCTCTTTATTGTTGTACACGAACCTCTCTCCAAAGTATCAGAATTCTGGAATCTTCTCTCTTTTTGATAATGAGAGGGGCTATACATTAAATAGCCTCAGAACCTAACACGCCCGTTAAGGCTACCGCCCAGTATTAGTGAATCATGTACGGCAGTTGCTGACATTGTGCATAAAGTCGGGAGCATGACAGAACCAGTTTCGTCGAACGGGATTGATTTCGTCGAACACTCCTTCGTCGAACGCACCCTTCGTCAAACGGAAAAATCGCAACCGTCAGGATCGTGCAAACTGCCGGGATCGTGGCAGAACAAACTTTTGTCGAACGGAATCAATTTCGTCGAACGGAACTTCAAGTTCGTCGAACGCAGTTGTCAGGCGCAATGTCGTCGAGTGTAGGCTCAGTTCATCGAACAGAACTCCTAGTTCGATGAACGCAGCTTATCGAGCGCAAGTTCATCGAGCGCAGGAAATTTCATCGAACGGAACTCCTCGTTCGTCGAACACAGCTTATCGAGCGCAAGTTCGTGGAGCGCAGGAAATTTCGTCAAACGGAACACCTCATTCATCGAATGTAGCTTGTCGAGCGCAAGTTCATCGAGCTTAGGAAATTTCGTTGAACGGAACTCCTCGTTCGTCGAACGCAGCTTACTTCCGGTTTCGTCGAGCGCCTTCAGAGTTCGTCGAACGCAGGTTCCATTCGTCGAACACAGTTTCCTTCTCAGTGGTGTTCTTCACAACGGCATTTCTTCTCAACAGAGGTTAACACTGGACGTTAACAGCTAACGCGGGGCGTTAGCTCTCTTTCCAGAGAGTCATCTCCATTCAGTATACTATTCAAGGAATGTGTAGCTATAGTTCCTGTACAACCTGCACACTATAAACACACAAAATACAAGATCAAATACAACACGGTATTTATTATTCTCAAACCAAGAGATGCGGAACATAGGCTCCAACAGGTTGGAGTTCGTCGAACTCAACCAATTCGTCAAACGCTAAGCCGCGTTCTTCAAACGGAAGGTTGGAGTTCATCGAACTCAACCAATTCGTCGAACACAAAGCCGCATTCTTTGAACTGAAGGTTGGACTTCGTCGAACTCAACCAATTCGTCGAACGCAAAGCAGCGTTCTTCGAACTGAAGGTTGAAGTTCGTCGAACTCAACCAATTCGTCAAACGCAAAGCCGCGTTCTTCAAACTGAAGGTTGGATTTCGTAGAACTCAATTAATTCATCAGAAACTTAAATAGCTACTCAAACCAAGGCCCCACCTCAGCCCAAGCCCCCCCAGCCGAATTCCCCAGTCAATGAATAGACTTTTCAGGCATGGGAGCCGCTCAAACAGTAGCAAAGGGGAGGTACAAGTCATGGCCGAACATCCCCCTCTTTCCATCCTCCCTATACAGCCACCCACTCTTCCAATTGAACCATCCATCATCTTCATAAGGGCCTTAGCAGTCGAGCTAGCTTACTAGAGAAGAGGGAACGGTGGAGAATCCACAGATCGAGTAAGGTCGCCGGAGACGGAGAAATCCATGGCCGCACGTCGGAGCACACGCCACCGCGCCACAATCGAGGTCTGTTTCTACCACTCTCCCTCTGTGCTAGCATCTAGAACCACCTAGGAGAGAAATCGGGTTCAATTGAACCCGATCCCATGATAGGAAGAGGAAGAAATTCCGAGCATTTCTCCTAGCTCGGGATCGCCGGAGGAGCTATCCCCGGCAACCGCGTCACCGCCTGGCGGTAGCCACCACCTTAATGAAGGTGGTGGAGGTGGTGGCCGGCAGTGGTGGACCTCAGGTAGCTAGGAAATGAGGGTAGAAATCGGCCCAGTTGGAAGTAATGCTGGCCATAGGCTGGAGGAAGGAGATGAAATCAAGACCCTTGATTTCAGGTGAATGATGTAACACCTCCCCTGTAATGACCATATAATATGGGTCCGGCCGGGACCCCACAACATATAACCGCCACAGTTTTGGTATTAAAAGATGATATTAACTACCCAATCTCAAAACTCAGACAACACAGCGAAAACAAACTAAAACCACAGAGATTGTCCACCATACATAGGAGTCCAACTGTCCTTAAGGCCTTACAAAACCAAAGTCCAAATTGCCAAACATTCAATACTAAAAAGACATCCCACAAAAGGGGAAAGATAGTTTTTCCCTAAACTACCTCGGCATGCAAGCCGGTTACAACATAATATAAAGAAAGTAATGCAGGAAAACAAACTAAGCACTTCATGAGGCTTTAGGCCTTTTTGGCCGGCGCGCTGGGTCCAGCCTGCGATTCTTGCCCTGCAACCAAATCACAATGAGAGGTAAACGAGGGTCAGTTATGGCTGACCACAAACGGTGTAACAACATCCCTCCTCCCGGCCGTCCTAGCGGACCCCGGGGAACTACTTCACCCTGCAAGTCAGCACTTCGTATGCAAATGTACATAAAGAAAAGCAACATAAATACATGCATGAGTGTCACAAACATCATCCACATTTCTATGTTGAGCAGATAATAAAAAAGGGGCCTACCAATGCAAAATGAATGCAAACCCTGGTTTCACCAAAGGCACCCTAAAGCGTATGTATCTAACACATCATCATACATCATCATCGCATCACAAACACAAGGGTACTCATTATTTCCCCACAAGGGCATCGTAGCCCAAGGCCAAGAGCTCTCGCTGAGACCCACCTCGCCTGGCTCACCATGCCATCGTGCTTGTCTAATAGCTCACATGCTCGGGCCGCCAACCGCACACAAAACTGATGCTAAGAATTCTGGCTTAAGCAAAACGCCCCAAGGCCCTGGACTTACACTCGGGACAACGTCCACCGACTGCCTCGCCTGGCGATCGTTACCAGACTCATCCGTAGCACAGACATTCTCGTTAGTCAACACCGAAGGGACTAATCTTGCCGGGACACTCTCCACACGCGAATCTCAGTCTTCGCGGGATAGCCAGCCGACCACAAAGACCAATCGCGCCTTCGCACAACCCTAGGCATCACAAGCCCCATAATCCGCACATTATTTCCCCGCCCAAAACCCAACATTCTTTACCACACGAAACTAGAAGGGCACCACAACGACGGTTCGCCGTAATCAGATTTCTAACAAAACCCTTAATATGCGCGTCATTCAACATCACCGAATCGGACCAACGGTCGCGAATCCGACTTCACCCACAATGCCTAATCCGCTAACGGAGCGGATCTCTAGTGCAAATCCTGTCGGGGACGTACTCAATCAACCCTATGGTTCCTTTTGAACCAAGGCGACCCGAATCCCTCTCACTTGACGGATCCGGTGCCAAAAATGCAGAAAATAAGGGATGCCATGCACACATCCTAAAGACCGGGAGGAGAAATGTCGTTACCTTTTGAGATCTCCTCCTAGCCATGGAAACTTGAAAAGAAACGAAGAAGAAGGAGCGTCTCGACATTCCCTACGCGTTGCCGGTCTCGGATCGGCGAACGGAGCTCCAAAGCTCCAACAATGGCGGATTCTACTTCTTTTTCCTCCTTGCCCCCTTCTCCTTTCTCCAACCTAAGAGAGAGAAAGGACTTGAAAGAATGAGGGAATAACCCCACATCCACGCCCTAAGACCCCCCAGTGAATCATTTGGGTCGTCCGATCAAGACCCAATCCAATCGGACGCCCAAAAATTGCTGTTTTACGGATCTGTTTCCGAACGCACGGTCGAACGAACAACCGTGCGTTAAAACGCATGACTAACGACAGATACATCATTTTTGCCCGTCGGAGAGCACGCACGGTCGGATCGATCGTGCGTCAAGAAAACGCGCGATCGTGCGTTAAGAAAATTTGCCATTTTCAATGTTAACTCTCCGCTCCGCAAAACTGGGGTGTTACAACTCCACCCTCCTTAAAAGGATTTAGTCCTCGAAATTTCAAAACTGAAACAGAAAACTACGATGCATACCTGATGTAAAAAGTTCTGGGAAATCCTCCCGCATCGCTTGCTCAAGCTCCCAAGAGAATTCGTCTCGCCGTCGTTGTCCCATCGCACCTTTACAAGCTTGACTTCCTTGTTACGCAACTGCCGGACTTCCGAATCCTCCACGCAAACCGGGCGAACCCTCGCCCCCAAATCCTCCATCACCGGCACCTCCGCAGCTTCGACCATGACTCCCAGCTACACCAAAGGTTTCCTCAGCACAGAGACATGGAAAACATCATGTAATCCACTAAGCTCTGTGGACAACGCCAAATGATAGGCTGCTTCGCCTATACGTTCCGTAACCTCGAACGGGCCCAAATACCTCGGACTCAACTTCTTGAGTCGTCGCACCCACGAAACACCCTTGAACGGCTTGATCTTCAAGTAGACCATGTCGCCCACTACAAACTCCACATTTCTGTGGCGCGCATTAAAATACTTCGCTTGTCGATCCTGAGCAACCTTCATGCGCTACTGAATCGTCTGCACAATCTCGCAAGCATCTTCCACCACTTGCTTTCCCAAAAGCTTAGTGTCTCCCACCTCTGCCCAAGACATCGGCGTTCGACACTTCCTTCCATACAAAGCTTCGTATGGAGCCATCTTGATGCTCGCCTGGAAGCTATTATTATAGGCGAACTCCACCATGAAAAGGTGGTCTTCCCAACCTTTGCCAAAGTCGAGAGCACACATCCTCAACATGTCCTCCATCGTACGGTTCGTTCGCTCCGTCTGACCATCGGTCTGCAGATGGAATGCGGTACTAAACTTGAGCTTTGTGCATAAACTTTTCTGTACTAACCTCCAGTCCTTCGAAGTGAAACGCCAATCGCGATCACTAACGATGCTCTTCGGAATCCCGTGCAACCGCACAATGTTTCTAACATATAGCTCCACGAGCTTCTCCATGTCATCGCCCTTCTGATTCGGAATGAAGTGAGCAACCTTGGTCAGGCGATCCACAATCACCCAAATCGCATCGTTACCCTGCCGCGACCGAGGCAAACCATGCACAAAATCCATAAAAATGTCATCGAACTTCCATTCGGGGATGGGAAGGGGCTTCAAGAACCCACCGGGCCTTTGGCACTCCGCCTTCACTAAGGCACATGTCTGACATCGGCTTACGTACTCAGCTACATCCCGCTTCATCCCATGCCACCAAAAAGATTTCTTCATATCCGCGTACATCTTTGTACTTCCTGGATGAACGGAGTACTTCGTAAAGTGAGCCTCAAACATTAACTCCTCGCGAAGCTTGCCAAATCGCGGAACACAAACCCTTTCGTCTCTTTTCAAAATCCCACCAACCATCTCCAAAGCGGTGTCTTCGCTTTGCTGAGCCTCCAACACCAACTGTTGGCACTCCTCGTCCGCACTGGTCGCCTCTCGGATTCGATCCGTTAAATCACACTGCATTTCAATCCAGTTCAACCGAGCCACGCTATACTCACCCCTAGCCACACAAGCAATGTCAAGAGACTCCAAGTCTCGTATCAAACGCTCGTCATGCACCTCCATCCAATTACCTTGCACGGAGTACTTCCTACTCAAGATATCCACCACCACGTTGGCTTTACCCGGCGTATACTGAATCTCCACGTCGTAGTCCCCAAGGAACTCTACCCACCTACACTACCGCATATTCAGATCCTTTTGGTCTAGGAGATACCTCAGGCTTTTGTGATCCGTTAAGATCTCCACCTTCGCACCATAAACGTAGTACCGCCACAATTTTAGCGCAAAGATTATCGCCGCCAACTCCAGATCATGGACGGGATAAATCCTCTCATGAGTCTTTAACTGCCTTGACCCATAAGCGATCACCTTGTCGTGTTGCACCAGCACGCAACCCAACCCACAACCTGACGCCTCGCTGAAAATCTGAAACCCTTCCATCCCAATAGGAAGACTAAGGATTGGAGCAGACACCAACCTTTCCTTCAAATTCTCAAATGCACGGGCACACTACGGTGTCCATATGAACCTTTGGTCCTTGCGAGTGAGAGTGGTGAGGGGCAACGCCATCCGCGAAAAGTTCTCCATGAACCTTCTGTAATAACCGGCTAGTCCAAGGAAGCTCCGGACTTCTACCACGGTTCTCAATACAGGCCAATCTCTAATGGCTTCAATCTTCGCTGGATCTACCGCCACCCCATCTCCACTAATTACGTGACCCAAGAAAGCCACCTTCTCGATCCAAAACTCGCATTTTGAGAACTTAGCATAAAGCTGATTCTCCCTTAGAGTCTGCAATACTTGCCTCAAGTGAGACTCATGCTCTGCCTCCGATTTTGAATACACCAAAATATCATCTATGAACACCACCATGAACGAATCTAAGAACGGGCGAAAAACCCTGTTCATCAAATCTGTAACACCCTGCCAGTACAAAAAGTATAACAGCAGGTCCGGCCGGGACCCCACGCCATACAAACCACACTAGCTAGGAGTTAAAAGGTGATAACCAGAAAAGTAACAACTAACGAGAGTACAAAACGTAAGCGGAAGCATTAATTAAACCATTCAAATAGACATGTCCACTATCATAGGAATGAATCCAGAAATAAGAGTTACGGCCTTAGGGCCTTACATCAAATCAATGTACAAAACTCCAAAAAGCATACATCGGCACGCAGGCCGGCAATACATGAGAAAACAGGAAAAAGGCTGGCCTTCGAGGGCCAACTCAGCAAAAGGACAGCAAAAGGACCAACGCCCGCTATTTCCCGCTAGGCTCACCTGCACCTGCATAAGAACATTCCACCAAGCGGTGGTAAACAAAGCAACGGTCAGCACAGCTGACCAAATTATAACGACCCCACCCCTTTCCCGGGGTGGCGGAGATTCTACCCTGCAAGTAAGCCATACTAGCACAAGTACTAATCTAAAGAGAGTGCAACTACACAAGGTGAGGTTTCAAGCACAATCAATCTTCTAGGTTGAGCATCAAAAAGAAGGGAACCTAGGTATGCACATGATGTTGGTTGGGTTCACCCGAAGGTTTCCCACAACCGCCTAAGCAAATCGCATGAGGCTAAACATAACATCAAATTCACAACACTCCACCCTAAGGGTCACCACCTTAGGTGGGAAACAAGAGCTTTTGGTCGGTCTAGGTATGACACCTTCCACGACCTCTCCCATGATCACACGGCCTTCATGAGGAAGGGACCTCTCGCCGATCTGCATGGAAACGGGTTCGGTTCAGCTTTGCCCGTGCTCTAATCGTCGCGATCTATCGCACGACGCGGGTACGGCTTCACCTCGGCCCGTAAGGGTTTAGCACTTTCAAGTGCTACACAAAAATATACGCTACGCACCTAACCCCTTCACAAGGATCTAGGCTTCGCGAATTCTCAACAAGGGAGGTACATACGCTCCGCATCAATAACGTGGTGAAGGTTTGCCTTCATCCAAAACTCAAAGCATGGGGCTTTCGTAGGGATCTTCACAAGACGCCTACACTTAACTCCCGCAATACTATAGGTGAGTTCACGGAGTCATTCTCCGGCACGCATTCTAGGTCTAACCTAAATGCAACGTCGCAAATCAAGCATCACCGATTCGGGCTCACGGCCACGAATAGGCTTCACACAAAATGCCTAAATCCGCACGACTACCGGATTTTCTACATGCAATATGCCGGGGACGGACACAATCTACCCGGAGTCCCGAAGGACTTGAGGAAATCCTACACTTCACCCATTTGGTGAAAGAGATACCTCATGCAAGCAAAGAAAGAGGAATAAATGGACAAATACAAGTCCAAAGTTCGGGAGGAAGAATCGTTACCCTAGACGTGTTCCTCTTCGCCATGGATCCGAGATTCTACACGGAGGGAAAGAACCGCACCGGGCTGCACTCTCCGGATCTGGAAACGGCTCGCGAAACGGAGCTCCGGAGCTCCGTCAATGGCGAAATCTCCTCTTCTTCTTCCTTGCCCCCTTCTTCTTCCTCTAGCCTAGGAGAGAGAAACACTATGAAATAATGAGGGTTTAATCCCTCTCCAAAGCCCTAAGACCCCCCAGCATCAAATCCCAGCCGTTGGATCGAATTCCAAGAAATTTGATCGGTCGGATCCTCTTCTCCGCTCAAAATCGCGGAACAGAATAAACAGGGCGCACGATCACAGGCGCACGGTCAGTGGTCGTGCGCGACAAGGGCAATGGTCGTGCGCACTATCCGGGACAGAACTCTGAATTCTTGCGAATAAGCGCACGATCGCTGGCGCACGATCACTGGTCGTGCGCGAAGAGGGAAATGGTCGTGCGCACTGTCCGAGACAGAACTCGATTCTCTTCTGAATTAACGCACGATCGCTGGCACACGATCACTGGTCGTGCGCGATGAGGCCACTGATCGTGCGCTAAGAGCAGACAGGGAAAATTCTAGCCTGCTTCACGTGCCGCACTACCACTCCGCCTACTTCGCGGAACTACCAGACTTGGGGTGTTACAACTCCACCCTCCTTAAAAGAATTTCGTCCCGAAATCCAGGAAACAGTAATAGCATAAATTACAGTTATACTTTACCTGAGGGAAATAGCTCGGGATACTCCGCAAGCATCGTTTGCTCTCTCTCCCAAGAGAGCTCCTCTCGGCCGCAGTTATCCCACCGGACTTTTACCATCCGAATGGACTTGTTCCGCAGCTGCTTTACTTCGGTATCTTCGATGCGTAAAGGCTTGACTTTCGTCGACAACCCACTATCGACCGGAACTTTGCCGACCGCAACGATATGAGTAGGCTCTTGCACTGCCTTCCTCAACACTGAAATGTGGAACACGTCGTGCAGACCGCTCAGCTCTGCAGATAGTGCAAGCCGATAAGCCGCATCACCAACACGCTCCACGATCTCGAACGGTCCTAAGTACCTCGGACTGAGCTTTTTCAAGCGTCGAATCCTTGATACCCCTTTGAACGGTTTGATCTTCAAGTAAACCCGGTCACCGACGGCAAACTCTAAGTTCCTATGCTTGGCGTTGAAATACTTTGCTTGCCTATCCTGGGCAACCAATAGCCTTTCGCGTATAGCCCGGATCGTCGAAGTTGCTTCTTCAACATCTTTTCGCTTCAATAGCTTAGTATCGCCCGTTTCCGCCCAAGACAACGGCGTACGACACTTCTTACCATAGAGGGCCTCGAAAGGAGCCATCTTTATGCTGGCTTGGTAGCTATTATTGTAGGCGAATTCGATCATATAGAGGTGATCCTCCCACCTCTTTCCAAAGTCTAGAGCGCACATTCGGAGCATATCCTCCATAGTCCTGTTGGTTCTCTCGGTCTGTCCATCCGTTTGCGGGTGGAAGGCCGTGCTGAACTTCAATTTTGTGCCCAACAGTTCATGGATAAGCCTCCAATCTTTCGATGTGAAACGCCCGTCACGATCGCTGACGATGCTACGAGGGACACCGTGCAGTCTCACGATACTATCCACATAGAGCTTTGCTAGCTTCTCTACGGAATCATCCTTCCGGTTCGGAATGAAGTGTGATACCTTTGTCAAACGGTCCACGATCACCCATATGGCGTCGTTTCCATGTTGCGATCTCGGCAATCCGTGCACGAAATCCATCAAAATATCATCAAACTTCCATTCCGGAATCGGCAAGGACTTCAGAAACCCACCGGACGTTGACATTCCGCTTTCACCAACGCGCAAGTATGACACTTGGCTACGTAAAGGGCAATGTCTTTCTTCATGCCCGGCCACCAGAACAGTTTCTTCAT
Organism: Dactylorhiza incarnata; assembly: GCA_033032865.1. NCBI lineage: Eukaryota > Viridiplantae > Streptophyta > Magnoliopsida > Asparagales > Orchidaceae > Dactylorhiza > Dactylorhiza incarnata. The sequence continues at coordinate 4,151,374 of JAWHQI010000235.1, read as the reverse complement.
ATCCATAAACATTTTAGTGCTCCCCGGGTGGATCGAGTACTTGGTATGATGAGCCTCGTACATCAATTCCGCCCGTAGAGTACCAACGTTTGGGATGCATAACCTTTCCTGCTTCCACATAAGGTCGTCTTCGAAGGAGAAATCAGCGTTTAACCCTTCAACGGTTTCCGCTTTGTATCGTTTCAAGCTCTCGTCCAACTCCAATGCTTGTCGAACTCGGTCGGCAAGGTCGTAGTGAACTTCCGTCCAGTTCAAGCATGCTGAAGTAGACGTTCTCCTATCAATGCATATGATCTCCAAAGTTTGAGGGCAAAAACCACGGCCGCTAGCTCCAAATCATGGACCGGGTAATTCCTCTCGTGAACCTTCAGTTGCCGGGAGCCGTAGGCAATTACCTTCCCGAACTGCACTAGGACACAACCCAAACCACTTCCTGAGGCGTCGCTATATATTTCATAGCCTTCCGTACCTTGTGGCGAGCATAGAATGGGCGCCGTGGTCAGACGGCTCTTTAGCTCTTCAAAAGCTCGTGCGCACTCGGGCGACCAAACGAACTTATGATCCTTCCTAGTCAGTTTTGTGAGAGGAAGTGCGATCCTCGAGAAGTTTTCCACAAAGCGCCTATAATAGCCGGCAAGTCCTAAGAAACTTCGGACTTCCGCTACGTTTTTCAACAAAGGCCACGCTTGGATCGCTTCTATCTTCGACGGATCAACTGCAATTCCTTCGCCACTAACAACATGACCAAGGAATGCCACTGACGGTAGCCAAAACTCGCACTTGGAGAACTTGGCATATAGCTGACTCCTCCTCAAGGTGCTCAGGACTGCGTGCAGATGCCCTACATGCTCCTCTTCCGACTGAGAGTATACCAAAATGTCGTCGATGAAGACGATCACAAATTGATCTAAATACTCTCGGAATGTCCTATTCATCAAGTCCATGAATACCGACGGTGCGTTGGATAGACCGAACGGCATTACCGTGAACTCAAAGTGCCCAAAGCGGGTACTGAACGCTGTCTTTGGGATGTCGCATTCCCTTATTCGCAGTTGATAGTAGCCGGACCTTAGGTCTAGCTTGGAGTAAACCGTCGACCCCATCAGTTGGTCGAATAGATCATCGATTCTAGGAATCGGATATCGGTTTTTCTCGGTCAACTTGTTTAGCTCTCTATAATCGATACATAGACGCAAGCTCCCATCCTTCTTTTTCACAAAGAGGACCGGTGCACTCCAAGGCGAAGAACTTGGACGTACGTAGCCTTGCTCTAGCAGCTCTTGCAATTGGACCTTCAACTCTGCCAATTCCTTTGGCGCTATTCGGTATGGTGAGCGGGCCACAGGTTTGGCACCTGGCACCAACTCGATACAGAAATCAATCTCCCGATGAGGCGGAGCCCCAGGGAGTTCGTTAGGAAACACGTCGGCGTATTCCGCTACAACTGGGACATCACACAACCTGGGCTTTGGCTCCGAAGCCTCCAACAAGGTGAAGAACAACTCGGCGCCTTTTCTCACCGCCTTAACCACCTGGAGAGCAGACATCAGCGTCTTGCTCGCTCCTCGCATACCGGCGAATGTGGTTTCATCGTCGGTGTTCGTTCCCAGAGTGATCTCCTTTGTATTGCAATCTATGCATGCTCGCTGCTCCGAGAGCCAGTCCATGCCGAAGATCACATCGAATTCAGCTAACGGTAGTAACGACGCTTCCAAGTCGAAATCTTGACTTCCGATCCGCACCTTCACACGGCTCTTCCTATCCGCACTCATTCGAGATCCATTGGGTAGCACTACTTCCAATCTATCCTCTACAAAGGTAGACGGCACTCCGATTCGCACCACGAAGTCCTCAGACAGAAAAGAGTGCGATGCACCCGTATCGAATAGAGCTCTCGCCGGATAGTTGAAAATTAGGACGAAACCTAATTGTACACAAATAACACATATAGTCGTACAACAGTAAGAATCAAATACATAGCTGTAAAAGCTAACTTCTAATTCGTACCTGTGACGACATCGGTTTGTCGTATAGCTTCTTGTTGGCCAAGCGAATAGACTCTCGGCTGAGTCGGAATGTGTTGGGAGGCCGAAGACTCTGCCGCTTTGCCCTTTTCCGCAGCCCGAGCATAATCCGCCGCTCGATTTGCCGCCTTTGGGGGACCACTTCGACACACCACAGCTTTGTGTCCCACCTTCCCGCAGGTGAAACACGTAATAGGAGTCCGCGCGGTCGTGGCTCCCGAAACATTCGAAGAAGCTGGTTCCGCCTGCTTGAACTTCCGCTTGTTCCTTCTGAAGTCCGGCTTGGACTGAGAGGCCGGCGCATGAAACTCGGGTTTCTTTACAACACTCTTTGCTTGTACCCTCTTCATGTCCAACTCCAAAGATCTGGCGGTTTGCACCATCACTTGGAAGCCAAACGTCATAGGGCCTGCAAGGAGCAGCCTCAACTCGTCCCGAAGCCCTTCATAGAATTTATTCGTCTTCGTCTCCTCATCCTCCACCAATGCCCCCGCATAGCGACTCAGTCTGGTAAACTCATGTAAGTAATCGTCAACGGAGCGATCACCTTGAGTTAACCTCAGGAACTGGTTTTGTAACGCAATGCGTTGGGCAGAGGGGATAAACCGCTGGAGGAACGACTTTGAAAACTCAGCCATTGTTATTTCAGTAATGTCTCTATCGCCGAACTTGTGCAGTTCCTGCTCTTCCCACCACAGCACAGCCTCTCCGTCAAGAAGGAAAGTGGCTAAGGTGACCATCATGGCTTCGTCCGTCGCCGTCGCCCTCAGAGTTCTTCTAACTCTTGACAACCAGTCTTCTGCCTCCGTTGGGGACTCAGATCCCGAGAAGGTAGGAGGATTAAAGCTCAAGAAGTGCTTTAATTGTTGGTCACGCGCTCGCCCCGCAACTACTTGCGCAACTTGACGCTCCACCCTCGGTGCTAACGCCGGTTCCACTGCAGCTACTGGCACAGGGGCATCAACCCTTGGTGCTACCGCAGGTTCCACTGCAGGTTCAACTACCGGGGCTGCATCAGTAGTAGGCGTAGCAGGCTGTGCAAGCCTTTGCGGTTGAGCATTGATCATCGCGAAGACTGCTTTTGCGACCATTCTGATCATCTCAGCTGAAGGAGTGGTCGCTGGCACCTCAGCCGACCCACTACTTTCAGCGGTGTTACGGGGTTGAGACCGCCCCGCAGCACTTCTAGTTACCTATAATCATGCAAGGCACAATTTAGTGACCCTAAACGTATCAAACATCAATCATGGAACGCTCAGGTTCCGCAAACAAGTATGTTTTTTTTTTTTTCATTCCTAAGTGGACATTCTTATTAGTTTTTGTCGTTCTAGGTGAATGCACAGCCCGTGCGCACCACCCCTTAAAAGGAATTCGTCCCGAATTCGCTAAACTACGGATCGACGCCTTAAGTCCGATACCAAATTGTAACACCCTGCCAGTACAAAAAGTATAACAGCAGGTCCGGCCGGGACCCCACGCCATACAAACCACACTAGCTAGGAGTTAAAAGGTGATAACCAGAAAAGTAACAACTAACGAGAGTACAAAACGTAAGCGGAAGCATTAATTAAACCATTCAAATAGACATGTCCACTATCATAGGAATGAATCCAGAAATAAGAGTTACGGCCTTAGGGCCTTACATCAAATCAATGTACAAAACTCCAAAAAGCATACATCGGCACGCAGGCCGGCAATACATGAGAAAACAGGAAAAAGGCTGGCCTTCGAGGGCCAACTCAGCAAAAGGACAGCAAAAGGACCAACGCCCGCTATTTCCCGCTAGGCTCACCTGCACCTGCATAAGAACATTCCACCAAGCGGTGGTAAACAAAGCAACGGTCAGCACAGCTGACCAAATTATAACGACCCCACCCCTTTCCCGGGGTGGCGGAGATTCTACCCTGCAAGTAAGCCATACTAGCACAAGTACTAATCTAAAGAGAGTGCAACTACACAAGGTGAGGTTTCAAGCACAATCAATCTTCTAGGTTGAGCATCAAAAAGAAGGGAACCTAGGTATGCACATGATGTTGGTTGGGTTCACCCGAAGGTTTCCCACAACCGCCTAAGCAAATCGCATGAGGCTAAACATAACATCAAATTCACAACACTCCACCCTAAGGGTCACCACCTTAGGTGGGAAACAAGAGCTTTTGGTCGGTCTAGGTATGACACCTTCCACGACCTCTCCCATGATCACACGGCCTTCATGAGGAAGGGACCTCTCGCCGATCTGCATGGAAACGGGTTCGGTTCAGCTTTGCCCGTGCTCTAATCGTCGCGATCTATCGCACGACGCGGGTACGGCTTCACCTCGGCCCGTAAGGGTTTAGCACTTTCAAGTGCTACACAAAAATATACGCTACGCACCTAACCCCTTCACAAGGATCTAGGCTTCGCGAATTCTCAACAAGGGAGGTACATACGCTCCGCATCAATAACGTGGTGAAGGTTTGCCTTCATCCAAAACTCAAAGCATGGGGCTTTCGTAGGGATCTTCACAAGACGCCTACACTTAACTCCCGCAATACTATAGGTGAGTTCACGGAGTCATTCTCCGGCACGCATTCTAGGTCTAACCTAAATGCAACGTCGCAAATCAAGCATCACCGATTCGGGCTCACGGCCACGAATAGGCTTCACACAAAATGCCTAAATCCGCACGACTACCGGATTTTCTACATGCAATATGCCGGGGACGGACACAATCTACCCGGAGTCCCGAAGGACTTGAGGAAATCCTACACTTCACCCATTTGGTGAAAGAGATACCTCATGCAAGCAAAGAAAGAGGAATAAATGGACAAATACAAGTCCAAAGTTCGGGAGGAAGAATCGTTACCCTAGACGTGTTCCTCTTCACCATGGATCCGAGATTCTACGCGGAGGGAAAGAACCGCACCGGGCTGCACTCTCCGGATCTGGAAACGGCTCGCGAAACGGAGCTCCGGAGCTCCGTCAATGGCGAAATCTCCTCTTCTTCTTCCTTGCCCCCTTCTTCTTCCTCTAGCCTAGGAGAGAGAAACACTATGAAATAATGAGGGTTTAATCCCTCTCCAAAGCCCTAAGACCCCCCAGCATCAAATCCCAGCCGTTGGATCGAATTCCAAGAAATTTGATCGGTCGGATCCTCTTCTCCGCTCAAAATCGCGGAACAGAATAAACAGGGCGCACGATCACAGGCGCACGGTCAGTGGTCGTGCGCGACAAGGGCAATGGTCGTGCGCACTATCCGGGACAGAACTCTGAATTCTTGCGAATAAGCGCACGATCGCTGGCGCACGATCACTGGTCGTGCGCGAAGAGGGAAATGGTCGTGCGCACTGTCCGAGACAGAACTCGATTCTCTTCTGAATTAACGCACGATCGCTGGCACACGATCACTGGTCGTGCGCGATGAGGCCACTGATCGTGCGCTAAGAGCAGACAGGGAAAATTCTAGCCTGCTTCACGTGCCGCACTACCACTCCGCCTACTTCGCGGAACTACCAGACTTGGGGTGTTACAAAATCCATGAACACAGATGGCGCGTTCGTCAGTCCGAACGGCATCACCGAAAACTCATAGTGGCCATACCGAGTCCCAAACGCTGTCTTGGCAACGTCCTCTTCTCGAATCTTCAACTGGTAGTACCCCGATTTCAAATCCAGCATGGAGTACACCACCGACCCCACTAACTTTTCGAACAAATCATCGATTTGGGGAATCGGATATTTATTCTTGACGGTCAACTTATTTAGCTCACGATAGTCAATGCACAACCGCATACTCCCATCTTTCTTCTTCACAAACAATACCGGCGCGCTCCACGGCGAAGAGCTGGGCCTAATGTACCCTTGCTCTAACAACTCTTGCAACTGAACCTTTAGCTCGGCCAGTTCCTTTGGTTCCATCCTAAACGGAGGACGCGACACCGGCCTCGCACCCGGTACCAATTCGATCAAAAAATTGATCTCACGCTGAGGAGGTGCTCCCGGAAGCTCCTCGGGGAATACATCCTCAAATTATTCCACCACCGGAACATCCCCAATAGCCAACCTTGTGGAGTGAGTCTCCAACAAGGCTATAAACGCCTCGCCTCCTTGGTTTACCGCACGCCTCATTTGCATAGCAGAAATCAGGGAGCAAGCCACTCCGCTTAGGCCTTCGAACTTCACCTCTGCTCTACCTTCACCTCTTAGGGTTACCACCTTCAACTGGCAGTCGATACTAGCTCGCTGCGCTGCAAGCCAGTCCATCCCCAAGATAACGTCAAATTCGGCTAGTGGCAGAATCGCTGCTACCAACTCGAAATCACAATTACCAGTTTGCAACACAATGTGTCCTTTCATCATGGTAGTCATGAAAGACCCATTCGGCATACGCACGCTCAGCTCCACCTCTGCCTCTACGGACTCAGCACCAATCTTCCGGATAAAACTTTCAGCAAGAAAAGAGTGTGATGCTCCCGTGTCGAACAACACTCGAGAGGGGTAGCCCGAAACTAGCACGAAACCTAACCACGTGCAAAACAAACATGAAAGGCCGCAACCTACATTATTGTAACAAACGAAAACTTAAACTTTTCATACCTGTCACCACGTCGGGTTGACGTATCGTTTCCTGCTGCCCAAGATTATAGGCTCTAGGCTGCACTGGAGGGAACCGCAAAGCACTTGACTCCGCCGCTTTCCCTTTCTCTCCAACACTAGGGCCGGAACGGACTGATTGTTCCTGCCTCGTCTCTGGCTCAGCTCCGCCCTCGGTAGAAAACCAACTTATGTGACCCACCTTGCCACACTTGTAACAAGTCAACGGACCTTTGAAGCGAAAATCTCCCGAAGGTGCGCCACTTCTCTCCCCAGGCCTACTAGGACGGGGCCTCTTCTTCCATCAGTTGCCCTCAGACTTCCACTGAGATTGAGACTGAGAAGGCTTTCCTTCTCCCTGCTTTGCCGCAAAACCCTTTCGCCGTTGGGTTCGTTCCATGTCGCTCTCTAGTGTGTGAGCGGCTTCGACCAACTCATTAAATCCCGCATTCTTCAAGGCTATGAGTGGCTGCCTTAAATTTTCCCTCAACCCTTGATAGAAGAGATTATCCCTCTCTTCATCATCTGCCATAGTCGTTCCCGCATAACGACCCAACCGAGTGAACTCTTGCAGATATTCATTCACTGTCTTCTCACGCTGCGCCAAATGCAAAAACTGCCGCTGCAGTGCTAACCTTGTCGAGGCCGGAATATACCGCTTGAGGAAAGCGTTCCCGATCACCTCCATGGACGGAACACGCCCAACAAAATGGCGACCGTTATGGTTCACCCACCACAACTTTGCATCGCCCTCTAACATGAAACTTGCAAAGTGAGACTGCCTCTCCTCTGGGGTCTCAGCTGCCTTCAAGAGTTCCTGGATCCTCGAAAGCCAATCTTCGGCATCCGTTGGAGTGCCCACTCCCTTGAATGTCGGAGGGTGGAAACTCAAGAAGTACTTCATGAATCGATCACCCATCAGAATAGCTCTCTCCGCTAAAGGCTTTGCTTGCCTCAGTTCGACATCCGGTGTATCCGGCGTAGCCGCCGGAGTGACAAGGGTCGCAACTTGCACCACCGGCGTAGGAACCCGTGGCATCGCACCAGCTTGAGCCGCTACCATTACTTCCGCTAGCATGCGACAGAAATCAGCCGGGGACATGCCCACATTCATGAGGCCCGGAGCAGTAGCACTGCTTCCCGAAGGCTCCTCTTGCCTCCTCGACATCCCCGCATCGTCGCCAACATCCTAGCATAAGCAAGGAAAAAGACTCATCAAGCTCTATTCGTAAGACTCAAACATAGGGATACTCATGATCCCGCACAATACTCCTATGTGGACAATCTCTTACGCGATCCAAATACACTAGACCTCGCCAGAATACTAAACCTCGCTCTGATACCAAATTGTAACACCTCCTCTGTAATGACCATATAATATGGGTCCGGCGGGGACCCCACAGCATATAACCACCACAGTTTTAGTATTAAAAGATGATATTAACTACCCAATCTCAAAACTCAGGCAACACAGTGAAAACAAACTAAAACCACAGAGATTGTCCACCATACATAGGAGTCCAACTGGCCTTAAGGCCTTACAAAACCAAAGTCCAAATTGCCAAACATTCAATACTAAAAAGACATCCCCACAAAAGGGGAAAGATAGTTTTTCCCTAAACTACCTCGGCATGCAAGCCGGTTACAACATAATATAAAGAAAGTAATGCAGGAAAACAAACTAAGCACTTCATGAGGCTTTAGGCCTTTTTCGCCGGCGCGCTGGGTCCAGCCTGCGATTCTTGCCCTGCAACCAAATCACAAAGAGCGGTAAACTAGGGTCAGCTATGGCTGACCACAAACGGTGTAACAACATCCCTCCTCCCGGCCGTCCTAGCGGACCCCGGGGAACTACTTCACCCTGCAAGTCAGCACTTCGCATGCAAATGTACATAAAGACAAGCAACATAAATACAGGCATGAGTGTCACAAACATCATCCACGTTTCTATGTTGAGCAGATAATAAAAAGGGGCCTACCAATGCAAAATGAATGCAAACCCGGGTTTCACCCAAGGCACCCTAAAGCGTATGTATCTAACACATCATCATACATCATCATCGCATCACAAACATAAGGGTACTCATTATTTCACAACAAGGGCATCGTAGCCCAAGGACAAGAGCTCTCGCTGAGACCCACCTCGCCTGGCTCACCATGCCATCGGGCTTGTCTAATAGCTCACATGTTCGGGCCGCCAACCGCACACAAAACCGATGCTAAGAATTCTGGCTTAAGCACAAAGCCCCAAGGCCCTGGACTTACACTCGGGACAACGTCCACCGACTGCCTCTCCTGGCGACCATTACCGGACTCATCCGTAGCACAGACATTCTCGTCAGTCAACACCGAAGGGACTAATCTTGCCGGGACACTCTCCACACACGAATCTCAGTCTTCGCGGGATAGCCAGCCGACCACAAAGACCAATCGCGCCTTCCCACAACCCTAGGCATCACAAGCCCCATAATCCGCACATTATTTCCCCGCCCAAAACCCAACATTCGTTACCACACGAAACTAGAAGGGCACCACAACGACGGGTTCGCCGTAATCGGATTTCTAACAAAACGCCTACTATGCGCGTCATTCAACATCACCGAATCGGACCAACGGTCGCGAATCTGGCTTCACCCACAATGCCTAATCTGCTAACGGAGCGGATCTCTAGTGCAAATCATGTCGGGGACGGACCCAATCAACCCGATGGTTCCTTTTGAACCAAGGCGACCCGGATCCCTCTCACTCGACGGATCCGGTGCCAAAAATGCAGAAAATAAGGGATTCCATGCACGCATCCTAAAGACTGGGAGGAGAAATGTTGTTACCTTTTGAGATCTCCTCCTAGCCATGGAAACTTGAAAAGAAACGGAGAAGAAGGAGCATCTCGACTTTCCCTACGTGTTGCCGGTCTCAGATCGGCGAACGGAGCTCCAAAGCTCCAACAATGGCGGATTCTACTTCTTCTTCCTCCTTGCCCCCTTCTCCTTTCTCCAACCTAAGAGAGTGAAAGGACTTGAAAGAATGAGGGAATAACCCCTCATCCACGCCCTAAGACCCCCCAGCGAATCATTTGGGTCGTCCGATCAAGATCCAATCCAATCAGACGCCCAAAAATCGATATTTTACGGATCTGTTTCCGAACGCACGGTCGAACGCACGACTGTGCGTTAAAACGCACGACTAACAATAGAGACACCATTTTTTCCCGTCGGAGAGCACGCACGGTCGGATCGGTCGTGCGTCAAGAAAACGCACTATCGTGCGTTAAGAAAATTTGCCATTCTCAACGTTAACTCTCCGCTCCGCAAAACTGGGGTGTTACAACTAGCTCAATTGGTGATGAGAAGTGAAAGAACTATATAGTTAAGCGTGCTCGGGCTGGAGTAGTATTGGGATGGGTGACCTCCTGGGAAGGCCCCGTAGAGGCGCTTAACTAGATCACTTCTCACCGAAGGGAGGCTGTGGCCACCAACAACCCGCCTGTGGGCTGCAGAGGGCTTGGGGTGCTTGGGCTGCAGCTCGGTAACGGTCGTCAGGCGAGGCAGTCGGTGGACGTTGTCCCGATGGTAAGTCCAGGGCCTTGGGACGTTACAAAAAAAGTGCACTTTTTATTGTAACGTCCCAAGGCCCTGGACTTACCATCGGGACAACGTCCACCGACTGCCTCGCCTGGCGACCGTTACCGAGCTGCAGCCCAAGCACCCCAAGCCCTCTGCAGCCCACAGGCGGGTTGTTGGTGGCCATAGCCTCCCTTCGGTGAGAAGTGATCCAGTTAAGCGCCTCTACGGGGCCTTCCCAGGAGGTCACCCATCCCAGTACTACTCCAGTCCGTGCACGCTTAACTATATAGTTCTTTCACTTCTCATCACCAATTGAGCCGTCAAGAAAACGCACTATCGTGCGTTAAGAAAATTTGCCATTCTCAACGTTAACTCTCCGCTCCGCAAAACTGGGGTGTTACAACTAGCTCAATTGGTGATGAGAAGTGAAAGAACTATATAGTTAAGCGTGCTCGGGCTGGAGTAGTATTGGGATGGGTGACCTCCTGGGAAGGCCCCGTAGAGGCGCTTAACTGGATCACTTCTCACCGAAGGGAGGCTGTGGCCACCAACAACCCGCCAGTATGCTGGAGAGGGGTTGGGGTTCTTGGGATGCAGCCCAGTAACGATCGCCAGGCAAGGCAGTCGGTGGACGTTGTCCCGATGGTAAGTCCAGGGCCTTGGGACGTTACAAACGAATATATGCAGACCAATATCTATAGATTCAAAATAATCTGTCACACTTTATACATAAGATTAATTTCAATTGTTGGGCTACTTAGAGGCTGTTTTAGGCAAAAGTGCCAGAGATAACTTTTGTAGGCCTTGCTCTCTACTTTCCATATGGCTTTAAATCACCCCATTTGGTGACATACAGTCTCCTGTAGGTCCATTCTATTGAGACATGTACAAAGGGGTGTGCAGACCTTATTTTGTAGGTCTAGACTTCATACCTACATGGATGAGTCTAATATTTTAGCCAAAGTTGTAAATAGTATAAACTCATCCCCAGCCCCAAAATCAAAATTGTAGGGCATCATTTTTCTATGATTTTTGTCAAATGTGATATTTCATATTAATGAAATATTTATAGTTAAAAATAAGCAAAGTGACCCAAATCTCGGGTGGTATAAGGGTTAGACCCTATTGAGTAACATGTCAAAAGTTGGGGCCATTTGGGCAACTTTAGATCATATTTTCACATACTCATAGGAATGTGATGTATGGAGGGATGGTGTGCACATAGCACATTTGTGTATTTTATAATCTCATCACTTATTTCTGGTAGTAGGCTCATGAAATTTTGGTAACACACCTATCATAGAGGAGGGTATCATCCTTAGAAATGTTGGGATTTTTGAAAAGAAAATCCTAAATATTTGGACAATAATGAATTTGTCACATAAATATATTATTCAAATAAAAGTGATCAAACAACCTAGGCAAAACCTGATTTTTCTGTCACATGATATTTTAGGATGTTATACACCTCTGTAAATTTTGTTGGAATTTTTGGAACAAATTTTCTTGGACATTTGTGAATAATGAATTTTGTCACAAAGTGTATTAATGGAATAAACATCACCTAAAACCTAGGGAAAATCCAATACTCTGTCATATGATAGTTTACCTTGAAATATTACTCTGGATATTTTGGTAGAATTTTTAGAAGTCATTTACACTGATAATTACCAAAAATGCCCATTTGTCACAAAGTGTATTAATGAAATTAACATCACCTAAAACCTAGGGAAAAATCCAATACTCTGGAATATGATAGTTTATCTTGAAATACAACTCTGGAAATTTTGGTAGAATTTATAAGAGTCATTTACACTGATAATTACCAAAAATACCCTTTGACACACTTATGTATTAATGGAATTAACATGATTAATATTATCTGGAAAATTCTAAGAATCTGTCTGGGATCTTCTTTGATCATCAACAGTATATGGTAATTTTTATAGAATTTTTGGAGCAATTATTTTAATACTTACTGTGTAATGTGCCCAATTGATTTAAAAGTTTGAATATTTAAATAGAGGTCTTAAAAAGTCTTGAAAATTTGGGAAATTCATCCAGCCATGATATTTATACAATATATGTCACTGATAATTTATTGAGAGCATTTTGAATTCATAACATTGTACTTCATGTGTAAAGTGAGGTGGGCATGATCATTAAAGTATTTTTATAAATGGCCAAATTAGTTGAGAAAATTATGAATTTTTGACCATATTGTAATTAGGTCATTTTTTATCTATGATAAAAATCTTAAGTCACTTGGTCATGATTTGGGATATTCACATTAAGGAGATTCAAATTAGCCCAATGTAGAGTTGGTCTGCGTTTAGCAAAAACCTGGGGTAGTATCTAAGCTAGTCAAAACATGTGGGAATGGAATGAAATTTGGAGTATAACATTAGGGCATATGTAACTACAGACCACATGAGTGGTAGGCTAATTGGAGAAAGTTTTTCCTATGGAGAATAGTGAACAAAAGTACATCACGGTGAACAATTGATGTAAATTTGAGGGCTTTAATTCCCACCCATAGAACTTATATTGCCATTTAGACACTCAAGGTGACAATGAAGTACTCAAGGTTAGATATGAGTGTTTAGGTGAACACCTAAGGATTTGCACCACGCATTAGTAAAAGGTCGTCAGTTACCTGAAAGGAATCTAAATCATCTTTAAGTATTATAGAGCAACCATAAGGGTAACCTAAACAAGGGTAGTTACCAATAAGAATAAATATTTTGAGAAGGGAAGGTATGGGATATCACCCCAGAATACCATCTAGTACCACTGCGAGCCCTTCACCGGGCAAACCTCGGAAGTCCAGGATTCACCCTAAACTTCTAAGTATACAATAATTAGACAAGATTAGTCTAACTAAATGAATAAGAGATATGGTAAACTTCATCCCGAGTTAAGGGATGGGAGGTTGTATATCAGGACGAGTTAGTCCTACGAGCTGGAGGCTCGGGAAATAGTATATCAGGATGAGACAGTCCTGTGAGCTGAAGGCTCGAGTGGTGATAAATTGCATGTGCATAAGACGGAGGAGTGGCTGAATACCATTCAGGAGATGCTCGCAGGCATCAACTGCCCGATTAGCACGACAGTTTCTTTGGAGACTACCGCTTTGGATTCCCATGCCAAGAGATGGTGAAGTCCGTGATGGATTCCACTTATGCGGATTGGGATTACTTGGAGATTACTTGGGAGGAGTTCAGCACCACTTTTCTGGAGGATTTTGTGATAGTGACGGACAGGGATGAGTTGGAGGAGAGGTTTTTGAACCTCAGATAGGGGAGCCAGTCGGTGATAAAGTACTAGAGGGAGTTCTCCCATATGGCTAGATTTGCGGGGATGCACTCACTGGATGACAGAGGTTATGCCAAGAGGTTCTATCGGGGACTTCGAGACACACTGAGGCAGGCATTATTGTTCGTGGCCGAGGACAGTTTGGCCAAGTTCGTAGAGACAGCAAAAAACTTGGAGGTAGATCATCTGATGGTGCAGAGTAGAGGGAAGGGGCCAGGGGATGGGACACATTTTGGAGAAGGCAGCAGGGGACATCAGCTGGGCAGGATTATGAGGCATAGGAGAGGCGGAGGACACACTCATCCTAACTTCAGGTCGGATCAACATCAGCCTCCTGCAGTGCCAGTCCCTCCACCAGTGCGGGTTTAGGAGCCACCGAGACATGATGAGAGAGTATTCCACCCAGTGGTATGTTTTGGATGCCACCAACCAGGGCACATGAGGGCCAATTGCCCCCAGCAATTCCGTCCACCTCCTCCTTCTCTCCCTCCACCAGCCCCTCCAGCACCAGCACATCAGGGTCAGGGCAGAGGACGAGGTCGGGGTCGGTGACACCACGATAGAGGTCCAAGGCAGGAGCAAGTGTATGCTATGGATTTAGCCCAGGAGAGGATCCCCGAGGAAGTCATCACTGGTACTTTAATGTTTTCTTTTCAATTATATAGTACCTGGCAACGTTAGTTTTATTAGACTTATAACCCAAACAACAAAACCACCCCAGGTATAGTGTTTGTCTATGGCAAACTTGCTTACACTTTATTCAACACGGGTGCTTCACACTTGTTCGTATCAGAGGAATTCGTGCAAGATCTGGATCAAGTCCAGCATTTCGAGGGCATCCACCGGAAGGTGAGACTACCAGACGGGTCAGAGATAGAGACGTGCGCAAAGTGCAACATGATGATAGAGATTGGAGGAAAGAAATTTAAATAACCAGCAACCCAACTGAAGATGTCAGACTATGATCTGATCCTGGGCATGAATTGGTTACACGAGTACTAGGCCAGGATCGACTGCCCAACAAAGAAGATCGTACTGAAACATGATGACTCCGAGGTGGTAATAGAAGGTAATAGACCAGTCTCCCGTATTTTATTATCCTCTATTCAGGCTATTAAAGCCCACCATCAGGGAGATAAGGTGTATGTGGTCAGTTTTGGAATGGTAGAGGCGAAGGACTCCATGGACGACATCCCCATTGTTCGAGACTTTTCTGACGTATTCCCAGAAAAATTGCCCGGATTACCTCCACGACGAGACGTGGACTTCGAGATCCAACAAGTGCCCGGAGCCAGACCTGTGTCCCGAGCACCCTATCGGATGACACCCAAGGAGCTGGTTGAGTTCCGCACACAGCTCCAGGAGCTAGTGGAGTTAGGATTTGTTAGGCCGAGCTCATCACCATGGGGAGCTCCAGTGCTATTTGTGAAGAAGAAGGATGGGTCGCTAAGACTCTGCATCGACTATCGACAGCTGAACCGACTGACGGTGTGGAATACCTACCCTCTACCGAGGATCGACGAATTATTTGATCAGCTTCAGGGAGCCCACTGGTTCTCCAAACTCGATCTAAGGTCAGGGTACCATCAGCTGAGGATCCTAGAGGAGGATATACCTAAGACAGCGTTTAGCTCACATTATGGATTATACGAGTTCACGGTGATGCCATTCGGGCTCACGAATGCGCCCTCTGCCTTCATGAGTCTGATGAACCGTGTATTTGAAGCCTACTTGGACATCTTCGTCATAGTTTTCATCAACGGCATCTTGATCTACTCTAAGACCAAGGAGGATCATACCCAGCATCTAACACTGGTATTGGGGAAGCTGAGGGAGCACCAGATGTATGCCAAGTTTTTGAAGTGCCAGTTCTGGCTGCAGGAGGTAGCATTCTTGGGGCACACTATCAGTGGAGCCGGATTGGTAGTAGACCCAAACAAGGTGCAAGCAGTTAGGGAGTGGCCACAGCTGAAGTCCGCATCAGATGTACGTAGCTTCCTCGGACTAGCGGGCTATTACAGCAAGTTCGTACAAGGATTCTCAAAGGTCGCCCTCCCTCTTACATCTTTGATGAAGAAGGATGCCACATTCACTTGGACAGCGTAGTGTGAGGCATCATTTCAGGAGCTGAAGGACATACTCACATCAACCCCGATCCTTGCCCTTCCATCGTGGAAGGAAAGATTTCAGATATACACATAGACATCCTACCAGGGGATGGGTGCGATATTGATACAGCATAGGCACGTCATAGCATATGCATCGAGGCAGTTGAAGAAGCACGAGAAGAACTACCCAGTACATGATTTGGATCTCGGGGTCGTGATCTTCACCTTGAAGATATGGAGGCACTACCTTTATGGGGTTCATTATGAAATCTTTTCAGATCACAAAAACCTCAAGTATATAGATACTCAGAAGGACTTGAACCTACGCCTGCGGAGGTGGCTAGAGTTCCTATACGATTATGACTACACCATGCATTACCACCCGGGAAAGGCAAACACAGTGGCGGATGCCTTGAGTAGGAGAGCCGGTACATCTGGACCGGAGCCCCGAGTGATGTCTATGGAGTTGGTGAAGAT
Organism: Dactylorhiza incarnata; assembly: GCA_033032865.1. Lineage (NCBI taxonomy): Eukaryota > Viridiplantae > Streptophyta > Magnoliopsida > Asparagales > Orchidaceae > Dactylorhiza > Dactylorhiza incarnata. Next base: position 4,135,316 of record JAWHQI010000235.1, on the reverse strand, counting down.
GTTGAAGGACATGGCACTTTGGTATCCAGGGCCGAGCCTGAGGCCTGCAGAGAGTATCTAGCTGCCTTAAGCATTACCTGTGATAAACGAGACCGCATCAGAGCACAATAGAGATAGGATGCAACAATGGAGCCGGTATTCAGAGCCCTAGGAGAAGGCAGCTCAGGAGACTATTCATTTCTGGATGACCTCTTTCATTTTCGGGGTCGTATATATATACCCGCAGGAGGAGGTATCCGGGAGGACATACTCAGGGTGGCACACTACACTCGGTACTCTGTGCACCTCGGGATCACCAAGATGATGGCGGACCTACGGAAGACTATGTACTGGCCTGGGATGAAGAGGGAGATCATAGTTTGGGTGACGCATTGCGATACTTGCCAGTGGGTGAAGGCAGAGTGCAGGAGCCCTGGAGGATTGCTACAGTCGCTACCAGTCCCAGAGTGGAAGTTCGAAGACATAGCCATGGATTTTGTGCATGGGCTACCGCAGTCTCATTCTGGGCATGATTCCATCTGGGTCATTGTAGACAAGTTGACCAAGGTGGCCAGATTCATTCCGGTCTGGAAGGATACTTTAGTTGCTATCTTAGTGAGGTTGTTTGAAGAGCAGTTCGTCAGGTACCACGGCGTGCCTAGGACGATTGTCTCAGATAGGGATGGTCGCTTTAATTCGAGGGAGTGGAGGGCAGTGCAGGCATATATGGGGTCTCGACTCACCTTTAGCACTGCTTTCCATCCACAGACCGATGGCCAGACAGAGCGCACCAACAGGACGTGGAGGACTTACTACATTTGTGCATTATGGATACGGGCAAACCCTGGGAGAGGCTGTTACCACTCATATAGTTTTCCTATAATAACAACCACCGGGCAAGCATTGGGATGGCACCATATGAGGCTCTGTACGGGAGGAAGTGTCAGACACAATTGTCTTGGGTCCAGGACGAGGATCCAAGGGCACTTGGATCGGAGTATATCGATGATACATATGTTATGGTACGGATGATCCGCGACCAGATGTTGGAAGCTCAGAGCCGGCATGCCAAGTATTACTATGCGAAGCATCGGAAGATGGAGTTCCAGATAGGAGACAGGGTTTTATTGAAGATACGACCAGTACATGGTGTCTCGCGGGTGCGAGGACAGAAGAAGCTCAACCCACGATTTATGGGGCCTTATATGATCCTGGAGCGGATCGACCCCTTGGCTTATAGGCTGGAGCTGCCACAGGAGTTAGCAAACCTGCACGACATCTTCCACGTCTCCTCATTTCAGAGAGCCTTACTTTGACCAGAGCAGCATATTACGACGACAGCTGGCCCGATAGCACCCGACCGATCAGTCCATCTGGAGCCCATCCGCATCGACGATACAGCCGTCCGAGTTCTGCGGAGGAAGAAGCTTCCTCTTGTCAAGGTACTATGGTCCAATCATGTGCGAGAGGAGCACACATGGGAACCGAGGGACCTCACGCAACAGCAATACCCTGGATTATTCACCTCAGGTATACCCTAAATATGAATTTATACACCTTATCCTTGTCTTGTATGGAATTCCGTAGACCCGAGCTTAAATTTCGGGGATGAAATTATTTTTTTGTTTATTGGGATTTGTAATATCCCCAATCCTACTAGACCCCATGATGATTGAAAGTGAGGTATTAGACCTTAGGATTACTTTAGAAGAGGGGGTGAATAGAGTTTGAATAGACCCATTGCTGAATAGTTGATAACTGATCTTTCAGAAACTTGTCAAGTCGAGTTCGTCAAACTGAAGGTTGGAGTTCGTCGAACTCAACCAACTCATCGAACGCAAAGCCGCGTTCTTCGAACTAAAGGTTGGACTTCGATGAACTCTACCAATTCATCGAACGCAAAGCCGCGTTCTTCGAAATGAAGGTTGGAGTTCGTAGAACTCAACCAATTCATCAAATGCAAAGCCGCATTCTTCAAACTGAAGGTTGGAGTAGTCGAACTCAACTAATTCGTCGAACACAAAGCCGCGTTCTTTGAACTGAAGGTTGGAGTTCGTCGAACTCAACCAATTCGTCGAACGTAAATTCGCGTTCTTTAAACTGAAGGTTGGAGTTCGTCGAACTCAACCAATTCGTCAAACGCAAAGCCGCTTTCTTCGAACTGAAGGTTGGAGTTCGTCGCACTCAACCAATTCGTCGAACACAAAGCTGCATTCTTCAAACTGAAGGTTGGAGTTCGTCAAACTCAACCAATTCGTCGAACGCAAAGCCACGTTCTTCAAACTGAAGGTTGGAGTTCGTCGAACTCAACCAATTCGTCGAACGCAAAGGCACGTTCTTCGAACTGAAGGTTGGAGTTCGTCGAACTCAATTAATTCGTCAGAAACTTGAATAGCTACTCAAACCAAGGCCCCACCTCATCCCAAGCCCCCCCCCCCCCCAGCTGAATTCCCTAGTCCATGAATTGACTTTTCAGGCATGGGAGCCGCTCAAACAGTAGCATAGGGGAGGTACAAGTCATGGCCGAACATCCCCCTCTTTCCATCCTCCCTATACAGCCACCCACTCTTCCAATTGAACCATCCATCATCTTCAGAAGGACCTTAGCAGTCAAGCCAGCTTACTGGAGTAGAGGGAACGGTGGAGAATCCACAGATCGAGTAAGCTCACCGGAGATGGAGAAATCCATGGCCACACGCCGGAGCACGCACCGCCGAGCCACAATCGAGGTCCGTTTCTCCCACTCTCCCTCTGTGCTAGCATCTAGAACCACCTAGGAGAGAAATCGGGTTCAATTGAACCCGATCCCATGAGAGGAAGAGGAAGAAATTCTGAGCTTTTCTCATAGCTCGGGATCGCCGGAGGAGCTATCTCCGGTAACCGCGTCACCACCTGGCGGTAGCCACCACCTTAACGAAGGTGGTGGAGGTGGTGGCTGATAGTGGTGGCCCTCAGGTGGCCAGGAAATGAGGGTAGAAATCAGCCCAGTTCGTAGTAATGCTGGCCGTAGGCTGGAGGAAGGAGATGAAATCAAGACCCTTGATTTCAGGTGAATGAATATATGCAGACCAATATCTATATATTCAAAATAATCTGTCACACTTTATACATAAGATTAAACTCCATTTTTGGGCTACTTAGAAGCTGTTTTAGGCAATAGTGCCAGAGACAACTTTTGTAGGCCTTGCTCTCTACTTTCCATAGGGCTTTAAATCACACCATTTGGTGACCAACAGTCCCCTGTAGGTCCATTCTACTGAGACATGTACAAAGGGGTGTGCAAACCTTATTTTGTAGATCTAGACTTCATACCTACATGGATGAGTCTAATATTTTAGCCATAGTTGTAAATAGTATAGACTCTTCCCCAACCCTAAAATCAAATTTTTAGGGCAACATTTTTCTATGATTTTTTGTTAAAAGTGATATTTCATATTAATGAAATATTTATAGTTAAATATATGCAAAGTGACCCAAATATTGGGTGGTATAAGGGTTAGACCATATTGAGTAACATGTCAAAAGTTGGGGCCATTTGGGCAACTTTAGATCATATTTTCCCATACTCATAGGAATGTGATGTATGGAGGGATGGTGTGCACATACCGCATTTGTGTATTTTATAATCTCATCACTTATTTCTGGTAGTAGGCTCATGAAATTTTGGTAACACACCTATCATAGAGGAGGGTATCATCCTTAGAAATGTTAGGATTTTTGGAAAGAAAATCCTAAATATTTGGACAATAATGAATTTGTCACATAAATATATTTTTCAAATAAAAGTGATCAAAAAACCTAGGAAAAACCTGATTTTTCTGTCACATGATATTTTAGGATGTTATACACCTCTGTAAATTTTGTTGGAATTTTTGGAATTAATTTTCTTGGACATTTGTGAATAATCAATTTTGTCACAAAGTGTTTTAATGGAATAAACATCACCTAAAACCTAGGGAAAAATCCAATACTCTGCCGTATGATAGTTTACCTTGAAATTTAACTCTGGATATTTTGGTAGAATTTTTAGAAGTCATTTACATTGATAATTACCAAAAATGCCCTTTTTGTCACAAAGTGTATTAATGGAATTAACATCACCTAAAACATAGGGAAAATCCAATACTATGGAATATGATAGTTTATCTTGAAATACAACTCTGGAAAATTTGGTAGAATTTATAGAAGTCATTTACACTGATAATTACCAAAAATACCCTTTGACACACTTATGTATTAATGGAATTTACATGATTAATATTATCTAGAAAATTCTAAGAATCTGTCTGGGCTCTATTCTGATCATCAACAGTATATGGTAATTTTTATAGAATTTTTGGAGCAATTATTTTAGTACTTATTGTGTAATGTGCCCAATTGATTTAAAAGTTTGAATATTTAAATAGTGGTCTTAAAAATCATGAAAAATTGGGAAATTCATCCAGCCATGATATTTATACAATATATGTCACTGATAATTTATTGAGAGCATTTTGACTTCATAACATTGTACTTTATGTGTAAAGTGAGGTGGGCATGATCATTAAAGTATTTTTATAAATGGCCAAATTAGTTGAGAAAATTATGAATTTTTGACCATATTGTAATTAGGTCATTTTTTATCTATGATAAAAATCTTAAGTCACTTGGTCATGATTTGGGATATTCACATTAAGGAGATTCAAATTAGCCCAATGTAGTGTTGGTCTACGTTTAGCAAAAACTTGGGGTAGTATCTAAGCTAGTCAAAACATGTGGGAATGGAATGAAATTTGGAGTATAACATTAGGGCATATGTAACTACAGACCACATGAGTGGTAGGCTAATTGGAAAAAGTTTTCCCTATGGAGAATAGTGAACGGAAGTACGTCACGGTGAACAATTGATGTAAATTTGAGGGCTTTAATTCCCACCCATAGAACTTATAGTAACATTTAGTCACTCAAGGTGACAATGAAGTACTCAAGGTTAGATATGAGTGTTTAGGTGAACACCTATGGATTTGCACCACGCATTAGTAAAAGGTCGTCAGTTACCTTAAAGGAATCTAAATCATCTTTAAGTATTATAGAGAAACCATAAGGGTAACCTTAACAAAGGTAGTTACCAATAAGAATAAATATTTTGAGAAGGGAAGGCATGGGATATCACCCCAGAATACCATCTAGTACCGTTGCGAGCCCTTCACCGGGTAAACCTCGGGAAGTCCAGGATTCACCCTAAACTTCTAAGTATACAATAATTAGACAAGATTAGTCTAACTAAATGAATAAGGGATATGGTAAACTTCATCTCGAGTTAAGGGATGGGAGGTTGTATATCAGGACGAGTTAGTCCTATGAGCTGGAGGCTCGGGAAATAGTATATCAGGACGAGCCAGTACTGCATGTTGAAGGCTCGAGTGGTGATAAATTGCATGTGCATAAGACGGAGGAGTGGCTGGATACCATTCAGGAGATGCTCGCAAGCATCAACTGCCCGATTAGCACGGCAGTCTCTTTGGCAACTACCTCTTTGGATTCCCATGCCAAGAGATGGTGGAAGTCCGTGATGGATTCCACTTATGCGGACCGGGATTACTTGGAGATTACTTGGGAGGAGTTCAGCACCACTTTTCTGGAGCATTTTGTGATACTGACGGACAAGGATGAGTTGGAGGAGAGGTTTTTAAACCTCAGACAGGGGAGCCAGTCGGTGATAGAGTACTAGAGGGAGCTCTCCCATCTGGCTAGATTTGCGGGGATGCACTCACTGGATGACAGAGGTTATGCCAAGAGGTTCTATCGGGGACTTCGAGACCCACTAAGGCAGGCATTATTGTTCGTGGCCGAGGACAGTTTGGCCAAGTTCGTAGAGACGGCAAAAAACCTGGAGGTAGATCATCTGATGGTGCAGAGTAGAGGGAAGGGGCCAGGGGATGGGACACATTTTGGAGAAGGCAGCAGGGGACCGCAGCGGGGCAGGATTATGAGGCATAGGAGAGGCGGAGGACACCCTCGTCCTAACTTCACGCCGGATCAACCGCAGCCTCCTCTAGTGTGAGTCCCTCCACCAGTGCGGGTTCAGGAGCCACCGAGACATGATGATAGAGGATTCCGCCCAGTGGTATGTTTTAGCTGCCACCAACCAGGGCACATGAGGGCCAATTGCCCCCAGCAATTCCGTCCACCTACTCCTCCCCCTCCACCATCCCCTCCAGCACCAGCACATCAGGGTCAGGGCAGAGGACGAGGTCGTGGTCGGTGACACCACGACAGAGGTCCAAGGCAGGAGCAAGTGTATGCTCTGGATTTAGCCCAGGAGAGGAACCCCGAGGAAGTCATCATAGGTACTTTAATGTTTTCTTTTTCAATTATATAGTACCTGGCAATCATTGGTTTTATTAGACTTATAACCAAAACAACAAAACCACCCCAGGTATAGTGTTTGTCTATGGCAAACCTGCTTACACTTAATTCGACACGGGTGCTTCGTACTCGTTCCTATCAGAGGAATTCGTGCAAGATCTGGATCAATTCCAGCATTTCGAGGGAATCCACCAGAAGGTGAGACTACCAGACGGGTCAGAGATAGAGACGTGCGCAGAGTGCAACATGATGATAGAGATTGGAGGAAAGAAATTTAAGGAACCGACAACCCGTCTGAAGATGCCAGACTTTGATCTGATCCTGGGAATGAATTGGTTACACGAGTACCAGGACAGGATCGACTGCCCAACAAAGAAGATCGTACTGAAACATGACGACTCCGAGGTGGTAATAGAAGGTACTAGACCAGTATCCCGTATTTTATTATCCTATATTCAGGCTATTAAAGCCCACCATCAGGGAGACAAGGTGTTTGTGGTCTGTTTTGGAATGGTAGAGGTGGAGGCCTCCATCGCCGACATCCCTATTGTTCGATACTTTTCTGGCGTATTCCCGGAAAAATTGCCCGGATTACCTCCACTATGAGACCTGGACTTCCAGTTCCAAGTAGTGCCCAGAGCTAGACCTGTGTCCTGAGCACCCTACTGGATGGCACCCAAGGAGCTGGTTGAGTTCCGCACACAGCTCCAGGAGCTAGTGGAGTTAGGATTTGTTAGGCCGAGCTCATCACCATGGGGAGCTCCGGTGCTATTTGTGAAGAAGAAGGACGGGTCGCTACGACTCTGCATCGACTACCGATAGCTGAACCGACTGACGGTGCGGAATACCTACCCGCTACTGAGGATCGATGAATTATTTGATCAGCTTCAGGGAGCCCACTGGTTCTCCAAACTCGATCTAAGGTCAGGGTACCATCAGCTGAGGATCCGGGAGGAGGATATACCTTAGACGGCGTTTCACTCACATTATGGCTTATACGAGTTCACGGTGATGCCTTTCGGGCTCACGAATGTGCCCTCCGCCTTCATGAGTCTGATGAACCGTGTATTTTAAGCCTACTTAGACATCTTTGTCATAGTTTTCATCGACGAGATCTTGATCTACTCTAAGACCAAGGAGGATCATTCTCAGCATCTGACACTGGTATTGGGGAAGCTGAGGGAGCACCAGATGTATGCCAAGTTTTTGAAGTGCCAGTTCTGGCTGCAGGAGGTATCATTCTTGGGGCACACTATCAGTGGAGCCGGATTGGCGGTAGACCCGGCCAAGGTGCAAGCAGTTAGGGAGTGGCCACAGCTGAAGTCGGCATCAGATGTACGTAGCTTCCTCGGACTAGCGGGCAATTACCGCAAGTTCGTACAAGGATTCTCAAAGGTCGCCCTCCCGTTTACATCTTTGACGAAGAAGGATGCCACATTTACTTGGACAGCTCAGTGCGAGGCAGCATTTCAGGAGCTGAAGGACAGGCTCATATCAGCCCCGATCCTTATCGTTCCATTGGGGAAGGAAGGATTTCAGATATACACAGACGCATCCTACCAGGGGATGGGTGCGGTATTGATGCAGCATGGGCACGTCATAGCATATGCATCGAGGCAGTTGAAGAAGCACGAGAAGAACTACCCAGTGCATGATTTCGAGCTCGGGGTCGTGATCTTCGCCTTGAAGATATGTAGGCACTACCTTTATGGGTTTCATTGTGAAATCTTTTCAGATCACAAAAACCTCAAGTATATAGATACTCAGAAGGACCTGAACCTATGCCAGCGGAGGTGGCTAGAGTTCCTATGCGATTACGACTACACCATGCATTACCACCCGGGAAAGGCAAACACAGTGGCGGATGCCTTGAGTAGGAGAGCCGGTACATCTGGACCGGAGCCCCGAGTGATGGCTATGGAGCTGGTGAAGATGTTGGAGGACATGGAGATCACTTTGGTATCCAGGGCCGAGCCTGAGGCCTGTAGAGAGTATCTAGCTGCCTTGAGCATTACCTGTGATATCCGAGACCGCATCAGAGCACAATAGAGACAGGATGCAGCACTGGAGCCAGTATTCAGAGCCCTAGGAGAGGGCAGCTCAGGAGACTATTCATTTGTGGATGACCTCATTCATTTCCGGGGCCGCATATATATACCCGCAGGAGGAGGTATCCGGGAGGACTTACTCAGGGAGGCACACTGCACTCGGTACTCAGTGCACCCCGGGATCACCAAGATGACGGCGGACCAACGGAAGACTATGTACTGGCCTGGGATGAAGAGGGGGATCATAGTTAGGGTGACACATTGTGAGACCTGCCAGTGGGTGAAGGCAGAGTGCAGGAACCCTGGAGGATTGCTACAGCCGCTACCAGTCCCAGAGTGGAAGTTCGAAGACATAGCCATGGATTTTGTGCATGGTCTACCGCAGTCTCATTCTGGGCATGATTCCATCTGGGTCATTGTAGACAGGTTGACCAAGGTGGCAAGATTCATTCTGGTTTGGAAGGATACTTCAGTTGCTATCTTAGTGAGGTTGTTTGTAGAGTGGTTCGTCAGGTACCACGACGTGCCCAGGATGATTGTCTCTGATAGGGATGGTCGCTTTACTTCGAGGGAGTGGAGGGCAGTGCATGCATATCTGGGGTCTCGGCTCACCTTTAGCACTGCTTTCCATCCTAGACCAATGGGCAGACAGAGCGCACCAATAGGACGATGGAGGACTTACTACGTTTGTGCATTCTGGATACGGGTAAACCCTGGGAGAGGCTGTTACCACTCATAGAGTTTTCCTATAATAACAGCCACCAGGCAAGCATTTGGATGGCACCATATGAGGCTCTGTACGGGAGGAAGTGTCAGACACCATTGTCTTGGGTCTAGGACGAGGATCCAAGGGCACTTGGATCGGAGTATATCGATGATATGGATGTTGTGGTACGGATGATCTGTGACCGGATGTTGGAAGCTCAGATCCGGCAGGCCAAGTATTATGATGCGAAGCATTGGAAGATGGAGTTCCAGGTAGGAGACAAGGTTTTCTTGAAGATACGACCAGTGCATGGTGTCTCGCTGGTGCGAGAACAGAAGAAGCTCAACCCACGATTTATGGGGCCTTATATGATCCTGGAGCGAATCGGTCCCTTGGCTTATATGCTGGAGCTGCCACAGGAGTTAGCAAACCTGCAGGACGTCTTCCACGTCTCTCACTTCGGAGAGCCTTACTTCGACCAGAGTAGCATATTACGACTACAACAGGCCCGATAGCACCCGGCCGATCAGTCCATCTGGAGCCCATCCGCATCGACGATACAGCTATCCGAGTTCTGCGGAGGAAGAAGGTTCCTCTTGTCAAGGTACTATGGTCCAATCATGGGCGAGAGGAGCACACATGGGAACCAAGGGACCTCACGCAACAGCAATAACCTGGATTATTCACCTCAGGTATCCCCTAAATATGAATTTATACACCTTATCCTCATCTTGTATGGAATTCCGTAGACCCGAGCTTAAATTTCGGGGACGAAATTATTTTTTTGTTTACTGGGATTTGTAACATCCCCAATCCTACTAGACCCCATGATGATTGAAAGTGAGGTATTAGACCTTAGGTTTACTTTAGAAGAGGGGGTGAATAGAGTATTGAATAGATCCATTGCTGAATAGTTGATAACTGATCCTTCAGAAACTTGTCAAGTCGAGTTCGTCGAACTGAAGGTTGGAGTTCGTCGAACTCCACCAATTCGTCAAACGCAAAGCCGCGTTCTTCGAACTAAAGGTTGGAGTTCATCTAACTCTACCAATTCATCGAACACAAAGCCGTGTTCTTTGAACTGAAGGTTGGAGTTCGTAGAACTCAACCAATTCGTCAAACGCAAAGTCGCGTTCTTTGAACTGAAGGTTGGAGTTCGTCGAACTCAACCAATTCGTCGAATGAAAATCCGCGTTCTTCAAACTGAAGGTTGGAGTTCGTCAAACTCAACCAATTCATCAAACGCAAAGCCGTGTTCTTCGAACTGAAGGTTGGAGTTCGTCGAACTCAACCAATTCGTCAAACGCAAAGTTGCGTTCTTCGAACTGAAGGTTGGAGTTCGTCGAACTCAACCAATTCGTCGAACGCAAAGCCACATTCTTCGAACTGAAGGTTGGAGTTCGTCGAACTCAACCAATTCGTCGAACGCAAAGCCGCGTTCTTCGAACTGAAGGTTGGAGTTTGTCGAACTCAACCAATTCGTCGAACGCAAAGCCGCGTTCTTCGAACTGAAGGTTGGAGTTCATCGAACTCAACCAATTCATTGAATGCAAAGCCGTGTTCTTCTAACTGAAGTTGGAGTTCGTCGAACTCAATTAATTCGTCAGAAACTTGAATAGCTACTCAAACCAAGGCCCCAACTCAGCCCAAGCCCCCCCCCCCCCCAGATGAATTCCCCAGTCCATGAATAAACTTTTCAGTCATGGGAGCCGCTCAAACAGTAGCATAGGGGAGGTGTGCAAACCTTATTTTGTAGATCTAGACTTCATACCTACATGGATGAGTCTAATATTTTATCCATAGTTGTAAATAGTATAGACTCATCCCCAGCCCCAAAATCAAAATTTTAGGGCAACATTTTTCTATGATTTTTTGTTAAATGTGATATTTCATATTAATGAAATATTTATAGTTAAATATATGCAAAGTGACCCAAGTCTTGGGTGGTATAAGGGTTAGACCCTATTGAGTAACATGTCAAAAGTTGGGGCCATTTGGGCAACTTTAGATCATATTTTCCCATACTCATAGGAATGTGATGTATGGAGGGATGGTGTGCACATAGCACATTTGTGTATTTTATAATCTCATCACTTATTTCTGGTAGTAGGCTCATGAAATTTTGGTAACACACCTATCATAGAGGAGGGTACCATTCTTAGAAATTTTAGGATTTTTGGAAAGAAAATCCTAAATATTTGGACAATAATGAATTTGTCACATAAATATATTATTCAAATAAAAGTGATCAAACAACCTAGGCAAAACCTGATTTTTCTGTCACATGATATTTTAGGATGTTATACACCTCTGTAAATTTTGTTGGAATTTTAGGAATTAATTTTCTTGGGCATTTGTGAATAATGAATTTTGTCACAAAGTGTTTTAATGGAATAAACATCACCTAAAACCTAGGGAAAAATTCAATACTCTGTCATATGATTGTTTACCTTGAAATATAACTCTGGATATTTTGGTAGAATTTTTAGAAGTCATTTACACTGATAATTACCAAAAATGCCCTTTTGTCACAAACTGTATTAATGTAAATAACATCACCTAAAACCTAGGGAAAAATCCAATACTCTGGAATATGATAGTTTATTTTGAAATACAACTCTGGAAATTTTGGTAGAATTTATAGAAGTCATTTACACTGATAATTACCAAAAATCCCATTTGACACACTTATGTATTAATGGAATTTACATGATTAATATTATCTGGAAAATTCTAAGAATCTGTCTGGGCTCTATTTTGATCATCAACAGTATATGGTAATTTTTATAGAATTTTTGGAGCAATTATTTTAGTACTTACTGTGTAATGTGCCCAATTGATTTAAAAGTTTGAATATTTAAATAGTGGTCTTAAAAATCATGAAAATTTGGGAAATTCATCCAGCCATGATATTTATACAATATATGTCACTGATAATTTATTGAGAGCATTTTGACTTAATAACATTGTACTTCATGTGTAAAGTGAGGTGGGCATGATCATTAAAGTATTTTTATAAATGGCCAAATTAGTTGAGAAAATTATGAATTTTTGACCATATTGTAATTAGGTCATTTTTTATCTATGATAAAAATCTTAAGTCACTTGGTCATGATTTGGGATATTCACATTAAGGAGATTCAAATTAGCCCAATGTAGAGTTGGTCTGCGTTTAGCAAAAACATGGGGTAGTATCTAAGCTAGTCAAAACATGTGGGAATGGAATGAAATTTGGAGTATAACATTAGGGCATATGTAACTACAGACCACATGAGTGGTAGGCTAATTGGAGAAAGTTTTCCCTATGGAGAATAGTGAACGGAAGTACGTCACGGTGAACAATTGATGTAAATTTGAGGGCTTTAATTCCCACCCATAGAACTTATAGTGACATTTAGACACTCAAGGTGACAATGAATTACTCAAGGTTAGATATGAGTGTTGAGGTGAACACTTAAGGATTTGCACCACGCATTAGTAAAAGGTCGTCAGTTACCTGAAAGGAATCTAAATCATCTTTAAGTATTATAGAGCAACCACAAGGGTAACCTTAACAAGGGTAGTTACCAATAAGAATAAATATTTTGAGAAGGGAAGGTATGGGATATCACCCCAGAATACCTTCTAGTACCGCTGTGAGCCCTTCACCGGGTAAACCTCAGGATGTCCAGGATTCACCCTAAACTTCTTAGTATACAATAATTAGACAAGATTAGTCTAACTAAATGAATAAGAGATATGGTAAACTTCATCCCGAGTTAAGGGATGGGAGGTTGTATATCAGGACGAGTTAGTCCTGCGAGCTGGAGGCTCGGGAAATAGTATATCAGGACGAGACAGTCCTGCGAGCTGAAGACTCGAGTGGTGATAAATTGCATGTGCATAAGAACAAATTAGTGGCGGGTCTTCGGTACTGGACCGGTCGTCACACCGACGGTTGTACGTTGACTTAGGTGGGTGTGATGGTTTGAGGGGCCAGTGTAACACCCCAAAAATCGTAGTTCAGCGAGGTAGGCGGAGTGCAGGTAGGCGGAGTGGTAGTGCTGCGCTCGGGATAGGCTAAAAAATTCCATAGCAGTTCTCGGTGCACGACCATTTCTCCTCTTCGCGCACGACTAGTGATCGTGCGCCAATGATCATGCATTAATTCGCAAGGAATCAGAGTTCTGTCTTGGGTAGTGTGCATGACCATTTCTCCTCTTCGCGCACGACCAGTGATTGTGCGCCTGTGATCGTGCGCCCTGTTAATTCTGGTCCACGAATTTGAGCGGAGAAGGAGATCGGTCCGTCCAAATCTTTTGGAATCTGATCCAATGGCTAGGATTAGATGCTGGAGGTCTTTAGGGCTGATGAGAGGAGGTTAATCCTCATAATTTCTAAGCCTTTCTCTCTCCAAACCTAGAGAAAGAAGAAGGAGGCAAGGAAGAAGGAGAGATCCCGCCATTGACGGAGCTCCGGAGCTCCGTTTCACGAGCTGTTTTCAGATCTGGAGAGTGCAGCCCGGTGCGGTCGTTTCCCTCCGGCTAGAATCTCGGATCCATGGCGAAGAAGAACGCTCCTAGGGTAACGATTCTTCCTCCCGATATTTGGACTTGTCATTTGTCCTCTCCTTCATTTCTCTATGCTTGCATGAGGAATCCCTTTCACCAAATGGGTGAAGTGTAGGATTTCCTCAAGTTCTTCGGAACTCCGGGTAGATTGTGTCCGTCCCCGGCATATTGCATGTAGAAAATCCGGTAGTCGTGAGGAGTTAGGCATTGTGTGTGAAGCCTATTCGTGGCCGTGAGCCCGAATCGGTGATGCTTGATTTGCGACGTTGCATTTAGGTTAAGCCTAGAATGCGTGCCGGAGAATGATTCCATGATATATGCGATAGTAATGTGGGATTTAAGCATAGGAGTCTTGTGAAGATCCTAGCAAAAGCCCCATGCTTTGCGAGGGGTTGAATGCAAACCTTCACCACTAGAATTGTTGAGGAGTGGTCTTGTACCTGCTTTTTGGTTACGTGTAAAGCCTAAGTCCTCGTGAAGGCTTGGGTGTTGTAACTTATGTTTTGTGCAGCGCTAGCGAGTGCTAAACCCTTACGGGCCGAGGTGATGTCATACCCGCATCGTGTGTCAATCGATGACAAGAGCACGGGAATTGGCTGAACTGAGCCCGTTTCCAGGCACGACGGTAGGGGGATTTATCTCTTGTAAACCTGAACGACCTTGGGAGTGGTTGGGAAGGGCGTCTTGCCTAGACCGACCAAAAGCTCTTTTCCATCTAGAGTTTCCGGACTCATGATGGTATTGGTGCTCGGGAAGAAGTACCTTTGGTGCATGCCTTGTGAGCATGGAGCGTGCGGTTGTGTGTACCCACGTTTATGATAAATTGATGTTGTTAGCCACATACAGTTGTTTAGGCGGTTGTGGGGAGCCTTCGGGTGAACCCAACCAACATCATGTGCATACCTAGGTTCCCTCCTTTTTGATGCTCAACCTAGAAGATTGATTGTGCTTGAAACCTCACCTTGTGTAGTTGCACTTTCTTTATATTAGTACTTGTGCTAGTATGGCTTGCTTGCAGGGTAGAAGCTCCGCCACCCCGGGAAAGGGGTGGGGTCGTTATAATTTGGTTAGCTATGCTGACCGTTACTTTGTTTGCTACCGCTTGGTGGAATGTTCTTATGCAAGTGCAGGTGAGCCTAGTGGGAAATAGCGGGCGGTGGCCCTCTTGCTGAGTTGGCCCTTGAAGGCCAGCCTCCCTTTTCTGCTTTCTCATGTATTGCCGGCCTGCGTGCCGAAGTATGTTCTGAGTTTTGTACATTCGTGAATGTAAGGCCTTAAGGCCGTAACTCTATTTTATGGTTTCATTCCTATGATAGTGGACAGTTCTAAATGAAATATTAAATCATTATGCTTCCGCTAGTGTTTAGTATACTCTATTGTAGTTCTTTTTGTTTATTACCTTTTAACTCCTAGCTAGTGTGGTTTGTATGGCGTGGGGTCCCGGCCGGACCTACTGTTATACTATTCGTACTGGCAGGGTGTTACAATTTGGTATCAGACTTACGGCGTTGATCCATAGTTTAGCGAATTCGGGACGAATTCCTTTTAAGTGGTGGTGTGCACGGGATGTGCATTCACCTAAAATGACAAAAACTAATAAGAATGTCCACTTAGGAATGGAAAAACATACTTGTTTGCGGAACCTGAGCGTTCCATGATTGTTGTTTGCTACGTTTTTGGTCACTAAATTGTTCCTTGCATGATTA
The DNA here is from genome assembly GCA_033032865.1 of Dactylorhiza incarnata. Lineage (NCBI taxonomy): Eukaryota > Viridiplantae > Streptophyta > Magnoliopsida > Asparagales > Orchidaceae > Dactylorhiza > Dactylorhiza incarnata. The sequence continues at coordinate 4,119,979 of JAWHQI010000235.1, read as the reverse complement.
TAGGTGACTAGAAGTGCTGCGGGGCAGTCTCGACCCCGTAACACCGCTGAAAATAGTGGGTCGTCTGAGGTGCCAGCGACCACTCCTTCGGCTGAGATGATCAAGTTAGTCGCTGAAGCGGTCTTCACGATGATAACACTCAGTCTGGGCGGCTTGCACAGCCTACTACTCCGACTCTGGATGTGGCCCCTGTAACTGTTGCTGCAGTGGAACCTGTGGTAGAGCTGAGGGTGGAACGTCGAGTTGCGCAGGTAGTTGTGGGGCAAGCGCGTGACCAGCAATTAAAGTACTTTCTGAGCCTCAACCCTCCATCCTTCGAGTGGACGGAATCCCCTGGGAGAGCTGTTGAATGGTTGTCAGAAATAAAGAGGACTTTAATGTCAATGCTTATAAGCAAAGATATGTTGGTAAACTTAACCACCTTCCTACTTATAAGAGAAGCAAGACTTTGGTGGGAAGAAGAGTTGTTGCACAAGTTTGGTGGGAGACAACTTTCCGAAATCTCTTGGGAAAACTTCCATGAGTCATTCCTTCTAAGGTTTATACCCCTAACCGAGATTCCTGAACTACAAGATCAGTGTCCACACATAGAGCAGGGAGAACACTTAGTGGATGAATACCTGATTGAGTTCATCAGTCTGGGTCGTTATGAGAGGTCTATGTGGGAAGATGAGGAGACCAAGGTCAACAAGTTCTATAATGGGCTGCGAGATGACCTAAGACTAATGCTTGTGGGTCCAAAGTTACTCGGCTTCAACGTCTTAGTGAGAACAATTATATCTCTGGAAATGGATATGAAGAGTATGCAGCGCGCGAAAGACTTCAATGTAAAGAAGTCAGAGTTTCATGCGCCGGTCTCTCAGTCCAAGTCTGAGTTCAGAAGAAACAAGAGAAAGTTTAACTCTGTGGAAGCTAAGACTGCACGGTGTTCCTTAAATTGTTTCACTTGTGGAAAGGTGGGACACAAAGCCGCGGTGTGTCGAAGTGGTCCCCCAAAAGCAAAAAGCGGAGAAGTGGACTATGCTCGTGCGATGGGTTCAGCTCCTATGGAGAAAGGCAAGGCGGTGGAGTCTTCGATTCCCCAATATTCTCTAACCCAGTCGAGAGTCTACTCTTATGGCCAGCAAGAGGTCATTCAACAGTGCGATGTTGCCACAGGTATGGATGATCATATCCTAATATGATTTCTACCCCGTGTGCAGATAGAGATAGAAATGTGTCCACTGTATCCGATGACAACAAAATTTTATGTCTTGTATTTGTGTGCAATTAGGCCTTGTCCTAATTATCGACTATTCGACGAGAGCTCTGTTGGTGTGGGAGCATCGCTCTCCTATCTGTCTAAGGACTTCGTGTTATGAATCGAATTGTCATTTACCTTAGTCAAGGATAGATTGGAGGTAATGCTGCCCAATAGATCTCGAGTGAGCGCGAATAGGAGAAGCTGTGAAGAGGCGCGAAGATGTTCTTCACCTTGTTGAAGGATTCGAGGCCTAAGACCAGTTTTGTGTTGTCCTAGTAGTAGCGGACCAAGCTGACCGAGAGGAACCGTTATCCAATTCTGAGAATCGACGACTTACTTGACCAACTGGTTGGGTCGACGGTATACTCCAAACTGGACCTAAGGTCCGGTTATTACCAACTGCGGATAAGGGAATGTGATATTCCAAAGACAGCGTTCAGTACCCACTTTGGGCACTATGAGTTCACGGTGATGTCGTTCGGTCTGTCTAATGCACCGTCGGTATTCATGGACTTTATGAACAGGACGTTTCGAGAGTATTTGGATCAATTTGTGATCGTCTTCATCGACGACATTTTGGTATACTCTCAGTCGAAAGAGGAGCATGTAGGGCATCTGCACGCAGTTCTGAGCACCTTGAGGAGGAGTCAGATATATGCCAAGTTCTCCAAGTGCGAGTTTTGGCTACCATCTATAGCATTCCTTGGTCATGTTGTTAGTGGAGAAGGAATTGTTGTTGATCCGTCGAAGATAGAAGCGATCCGAGCGTGGCCTTTGTTGAAAAACATAGCGGAAGTCCGAAGTTTCTTAGGACTTGCCGGCTATTATAGGCGCTTTGTGGAAAACTTCTTGAGGATTGCACTCCCTCTCACTAAACTGACTAGGAAATGTCATAAGTTCGTTTGGTCGCCTGAGTGCGCACGAGCTTTTGAAGAGCTGAAGAGTCGTCTGACCACGGCGCCCATTCTATGCTCGCCATGTGGTACGGAAGGCTACGAAATTTATAGCGACGCCTCGGGGAGTGCCTTGGGTTGTGTCCTAGTGCAGTTCGGAAAGGTAATTGCCTACGGCTCCCGACAACTGAAGGTTCATGAGAGGAATTACCCGGTCCATGATTTGGAGCTAGCGGCCGTGGTATTTGCTCTTAAGCTTTGGAGGCATTATTTGTATGGCGTGAAGATCGGCATCTTTACCGACCACAAGAGCCTCAAGTACCTGCTGGATCAAAGGGAGTTGAATATGCGTCAGAGGAGGTGGATGGAGTTCCTTGGGGACTACACCTTCGACATCAAATATACTCCTGGAAAGGGAAATGTAGTTGCGGACGTGTTGAGTCATCGGGGTCCCGCTCAAGCAAATTGGATTTTGATGCACGATGAGCGTCTAATCCGCGATCTGGAAGAAATGGAGATCATTTGCGTTGATAGAAGAGCGTCTACTTCAGCATGCTTGAACTGGACGGAGGTTCAATAAGACCTTGCCGACCGAGCTCGACAAGCATTGGAGCTGGATGAGAGCATGAAACGCTATAAAGCGGAAACCGTGGATGGGTTAAACGCTGATTTCTCCTTCGAAGATGACCTTATGTGGAAAGAGGGCAGATTGTGCGTCCCAAACATTGGCACTCTACGGGCGGAGTTGATGTACGAGGCGCATCATAGCAAGTACTCGATCCACCCGGGGAGCACTAAAATGTATATGGATTTGAAGAAACTTTTCTGGTGGCCGGGTATGAAGAAAGACATTGCCCTCTACGTGGCCAAGTGTCATACTTGTGCATTGGTGAAGGCAGAATGTCAACGTCCCGGTGGGTTTCTGAAGTCCTTGCCGATTCCGGAATGGAAGTTTGATGATATTTCGATGGATTTCGTGCACGGATTGCTGAGATCGCAGCATGGAAACGACGTTATCTGGGTGATCGTGGACTGATTGACGAAGGTATCGCATTTTATTCCGAACCGGAAGGATGATTCTGTAGAAAAGCTAGCGAAGCTCTATGTTGATAGTATTGTGCGGCTGCACGGTGTCCCTCGTAGCATCGTCAGCGATCGTGATGGGCATTTCACATCGAAAGATTGGATGCTTATCCATGAACTGTTGGGCACTAAATTAAAGTTCAGCACGGCCTTCCACCCGCAAACGGATGGACAGACCGAGATAACCAACAGGACTATGGAGGATATGCTCTGAATGTACGCTCTAGATTTAGGAAAGAGATGGGAGGACCATCTCTTTATGATCGAATTTGCTTACAATAACAGCTACCAAGCGAGTATAAAGATGGCCCCTTTCGAGGCTCTTTATTGTAGGAAATGTCGCACACCGTTGTCTTGGGCTGAAACGGGCGACACTAAGTTGTTAAAACGGAAAGACGTGGATGAGGCGAATACATCGATCCGGGCTATTTGGGAGCGCTTGCTCGTTGCCCAGGATTGGCAGGCAAAATATTACAACGCAAATCACCCTAACGTCGAGTTTTCCGTTGGCGACTGGGTCTATCTCAAGATCAAACCGTTCAAAGGAGTATCAAGGATCCGACGCTTGTCCGAGGTACTTAGGACCGTTCGAGATCTTGGAGCGCATCGATGAAGCTGCTTACCGGCTTGCTCAATCTTTGGAGTTGAGCGGGCTGCATGATGTATTCCACATCTCTGTGTTGCGGAAGGCTGTTAAAGAGCCTAATGTGGTTGTTGCTGTCAACGAAGTGTCGGTAGATGGTGGGCTAACAACGAAAGTCAAGCCCATTTGCATTGAAGACACTGAAGTGAAGCAGTTGCGGAACAAGTCCATACGGATGGTGAAAGTCCGTTGGAATAATTGCGGAAGAGAGGAACTCTCTTGGGAAAGAGAGCAAGCGATGCTCGCGGAGTACCCCGAGCTATTCCCCTCATGTAATTTTAACTGTTTTAACTTACTACTGTTTTCGAAATTTCGGGACGAAATTCTTTTAAGGGGGGTGGAGTTGTAACACCCCAAAAATCGTAGTTCAGCGAGGTAGGCGGAGTGGTAGTGCTGCGCTCGGGATAGGCTAAAAAATTCCATAGCAGTTCTCTGCGCACGACCATTTCTCCTCTTCGCGCACGACCAGTGATCGTGCCCCAATGATCGTGCGTTAATTCGCAAGGAATCAGAGTTCTGTCTCGGGTAGTGCGCATGACCATTTCTCCTCTTCGCGCACGACCAGTGAACGTGCGCCTGTGATCGTGCGTCCTGTTAATTCTGCTCCGCAATTTTGAGCGGAGAAGGAGATCGGTCCGTCCAAATCTTTTGGAATCCGATCCAATGGCTAGGGTTAGATGCTGGAGGTCTTTAGGGCTGATGAGAGGAGGTTAATCCTCATAATTTCTAAGCCTTTCTCTCTCCAAACCTAGAGAAAGAAGAAGGAGGCAAGGAAGAAGAAGGAGAGATCCCGCCATTGACGGAGCTCCGGAGCTCCGTTTCGCGAGCCGTTTCCAGATCTGGAGAGTTCAGCCCGGTGCGGTCGTTTCCTTCCGTCTAGAATCTCGGATCCATGGCGAAGAAGAACGCTCCTAGGGTAACGATTCTTCCTCCCGATATTTGGACTTGTCATTTGTCCTCTCCTTCATTTCTCTATGCTTGCATGAGGAATCCCTTTCACCAAATGGGTGAAGTGTAGGATTTCCTCAAGTTCTTCGGAACTCCGGGTAGATTGTGTCCGTCCCCGGCATATTGCATGTAGAAAATCCGGTAGTCGTGCAGATTTAGGCATTGTGTGTGAAGCCTATTCATGGCCGTGAGCCCGAATCGGTGATGCTTGATTTGCGACGTTGCATTTAGGTTAAGCCTAGAATGCGTGCCGGAGAATGATTCCATGATATATGCGATAGTATTGTGGGATTTAAGCATAGGCGTCTTGTGAAGATCCTAGCGAAAGCCCCATGCTTTGCGAGTGGTTGAATGCAAACCTTCACCACTAGAATTGTTGAGGAGTAGTCTTGTGCCTCCTTTTTGGTTACGTGTAAAGCCTAAGTCCTCGTGAAGGCTTGGGTGTTGTAACTTATGTTTTGTGTAGCGCTAGCGAGTGCTAAACCCTTACGTGCCGAGGTGATGTCATACCCGCATCGTGTGTTCAATCGATGACAAGAGCACGGGAATTGGCTGAACTGAACCCGTTTCCAGGCGCGGTGGTAGGGGGATTTATCTCTTGTAAACCCGAACAACCTTGGGAGAGGTTGGGAAGGGCGACTTGCCTAGACCGACCAAAAGCTCTTTTCCATCTAGAGTTTCCGGACTCATGATGGTATTGGTACTCGGGAAGAAGTACCTTTGGTGTATGCCTTGTGAGCATGGAGCGTGCGGTTGTGTGTACCCAAGTTTGTGATAAATTGATGTTGTTAGCCACATGCAGTTGTTTAGGCGGTTGTGGGGAGCCTTCGGGTGAACCCAACCAACATCATGTGCATACCTAGGTTCCCTCCTTTTTGATGCTCAACCTAGAAGATTGATTATGCTTGAAACATCACCTTGTGTAGTTGCACTTTCTTTATATTAGTACTTGTGCTAGTATGGCTTGCTTGCAGGGTAGTAGCTCCGCCACCCCGGGAAAGGGGTGGGGTCGTTATAATTTGGTCAGTTGTGCTGACCGTTACTTTGTTTGCCACCGCTTGGTGGAATGTTCTTATGCAGGTGTAGGTGAGCCTAGTGGGAAATAGCGGGCGGTGGCCCTCTTGCTGAGTTGGCCCTTGAAGGCCAGCCTCCCTTTTCTGCTTTCTCATGTATTGTCGGCCTACGTGCCGAAGTATGTTCTGAGTTTTGTACATTCGTGAATGTAAGGCCTTAAGGCCGTAACTCTATTTTATGGTTTCATTCCTATGATAGTGGACAGTTCTAAATGAAATATTAAATCATTGTGCTTCCGCTAGTGTTTAGTATACTCTGTTGTAGTTCTTTCTGTTTATCACTTTTTAACTCCTAGCTAGTGTGGTTTGTATGGCGTGGGGTCCCGGCCGGACCTACTGTTATACTATTCGTACTGGCAGGGTGTTACAACCAGTAGGTTGTTTATACTGCGGTTTGGAGGACGATCCCCAAAACGTACACTTGACCATAAAAGACTGTCGGGATGTCAGCAAGAGTACGCAAGAGCTCCCGGAAGTGCACCTAGGATGTGTACATGGCAGCGTACGAGAGGTCTAGGTCTGGTAGTGTGTATACCCACCTAGAAGTGGAGTGCCCGATCCACTGACTCCGTTGCCACGGCGGAAGTACCTGAGAGGCTGGCTACCTCCAAAAAGCGGGAAATAAAGGTCTGTAATCACGGAGTCGTGTGAGTGAGTTGCACTGTATGAACATAGCATAACATATCATAACATTCATAATACCATAATGACATACACATTTGCAGACCCTTATCATATAAATTAGTATGGGATCTTTTATATGATAAGTTATAATTCCGGAAATCTTAACTTATAAGTTTGTATGGGCATTCATATAAGTTAAGATACTCTAGATGATGGTGTGGTAGATTTACCTATTACTTCAATTGCGCCGCATTTATTTATTTACTGCTCATTACCTACTTGTCACTGTTGTCTTACTTACTACATTTATTACTTGATGTTCTCGTTCTCACTAATCACTTGTCCTTTATACTGTTAGTACTATCCATGTCACCTGCATTTCTTTTACCCCTTGATATCCTCCACTTTGTCCTCCCACTCGGTACCTAGGAGTCATGGTGGGAGGCGGCGACGAAATGGCTTAGTCTTTTTGACTAACGGTCGGATGTGGCCGCAACACCAGGAGATCGAGGAGTAGGAACCGTAGTATGTCAGGCTGGACTTGACGGCAGACCCTGAGGAGCAGATGTCGCGCATCACTACTACCACTCTACGAGAAGTTGGAGAGTATTTTGAGTTGCTTCCGTGTAGTGTATTGTGAGAGAGTGCTATGTTATCAGTATTTACTTTTGGATATGTACCAGGCATTAGCCCTTGCACTCTTTTAGATTTGTACTCATTGTGGACTATTTGCACTTTGCTTTCATATATATATGTGATGTGTTGTGGACTTGTCATATTTATGATATTACTTCTATCAAATTGGCCTGTGTTATGATCAAACTAGCCGGCAGGATCGGCGTCGAGCGGTGATGACTAACCCGTGAGTTGGTGTCACCGTAAGACGGCGGTCATGGGCATAAGATTCGGAACTCTCCAGTAAGTAGGAGGGGGATCTTACACTAGCAACCACCATAGGACGCCTATTCTGCCAACAATTTCCAAATATCACAGGCCAACCGCAATAGTAAAAGGAATGAAAATCTAAAGTCCACAACACATTAAATAGAAATAGTAGTCGACAAAAGTATGATAATATAGTCTAGCATATTCTGATACATGTCCAAATTAAATACAATCTAATATATGTGGAAGATCTCTAATGTCTCACATCTACTATGGAAGGGGTCGATACATGTTGCATTATCACATCAGGCTCTACCTCTCTGTCCTGGTTGCCCTCCTGCTCAATGTGCTTCTACTATGTCGGCACGGTTCCCTAAAATGATGTGGTCTACTGACCGTTAGTCAAAAAGACAAAATGGTTTTGACATCTGCTCCCCCAGCCACTCCTATGCACCAGGCGGGAGGATGGAAAAGAAGGTACAATATATGCAGTAATAATAATTTAAGCAGGTGACATATGAGGTAATGGATTCTATGGTGTCATCTATAAGACTATAACTATATATCAAGTAGTTGTACATATAGGAATAGAAAGTGTGTTGTTGTTGTTCTCAGCAAGTAATTGTTTAATCTATATCTACTGTTAAACAATACAATAAACTACCATGTACAATCATATAACAAAAGATAATAAATAACTTAACTTATAAAAATGCCCATACAGATTTATAAGTTAAGGGTCGTTCTAGCAAGTAAAATAACTCATCATATAAAAGAGCTCATACTAATTTATAAGATGGGGATCTTGGTTAAGGAATATGATATATATGCCATGTTGTGGTACGATACGATGACTCACCATGCTGTTGGAACAACCCTATTACTGATTTGGGCTAGGATCACTATCTGTTGACTAGGATCAAGATTGACCCCAATGTATAGTCAATGGGTCAAGAGTTTAGGCTGTTAGAACTCAAGAAATCATTCAAGTTCTGCATTCGACGAACTCCATACTGCGTTCGATGAACGGCTCGCTGCGTTCAATGAACGGCGTGCTCTCTGCATTCGATGAACGGCAAGCTCTCTGCGTTCAACGAACGGCAAGCTCTCTGCGTTCGACGAACGGCAAGCTCTCTGCGTTTGACAAACGACATGTTCTCTGCGTTTGACGAACGGCTACCTGCGTTCGACGAACGACGCTCTGCGGTCGACGAAAGATGTTCATTCTGCGCTCGATGAAATCCAGCAATCTCAGCAGTTCAGCGATCGACGAACAGATTGTCTCAGCGGTCGACGAACAGACCCCGTCTCAGCGGTCGACGAAAAGATGCGTTCGACGAACTCAAGTCTGCGTTCGATGAACAGCTCAATATTTCAGCGGTCGACGAAATTATCCAGGCTCAGCGGTCGACGAATCCTTCCGTTCGACGAACTCCAGTCTGCGTTCGACGAATCTTTATCAGATGCTCAGATCGACGAAAATCTTGAGATCGACGAATAGACTTGTTCTATGCGTTCGACGAAAAGGATTCAAATCGACTAAAAGCTATTCTTCCAGCCAGATTATGATTTCTTTGTTCAGTTCGACTAAATCTATTCTAAGATCGATGAACTCAAGTCTTCGTTCGACGAATATTTATCAGAAGTTCAGTTTGGCTAATTAAAGCTTCAGGTCGACGAAATCAACACTCGGATCGACGAAAGTAACGGAACTATTCAAATCCTGGACGTATTCAGTCAGACAAGTAAGGATATTATACTTATTCCTTCTATTCTCTTATTCCAAGAAAAGATAGTCGTTGACATTTAATGCAAAAGGAATATTATACGGCAAAGGAATTAAAGGACCTGCCAAAAATCGTTTTGGTTGCCGTTTCAGTCCCAAGAAGGATTTAATCCTGAATATTCTATTCCTTAAAGAGAAGGATATCAAATACAGAGATTTTTCACTCTCGATTATCCATTCTTTTTCAGAATACAGAGTTCATAATAACAAGAACAGAGAAGAAGACGAAGAAGAACAAGCACAGACAGAGAAAACAATTTTCAGTCTTCTTCTTCCTCAAAGCAGCACCTTCATTCTTTGAGAACAACATCATCAAGATCAATCTCTCAGATCTCTGCTGCAAGTTTAGATCTTCAAAAGAGCAACAACAAATTGAAGAACTTGTTCTCTCAGTTTAATCAGCTACAGGAAGATCACTCATTCAAGAAGAAGCTTCCATCCTCATACTGTCAAACAACTTTATATCAGACAGAGGGAGCATATTTAAACATACATCCACTAAAGTCTTCTCTCAGCATCTTGACAGAGAAGAACATCTAAACACCCTCTCTATCCCATCTTGTACAGGGTTAAAACTCCCTTCAAAAGTTTACACATTGGTGGTAAGACACCTGATCTAAAAATCTAGTTGGTTTTGAGCACCTGATCAAAAGCTTTGTGGTGTGTGGACACCTAAACAAAAACCCCTTGGTGTGAGGGCACCTGATCAAAAATACTAGTGGATTACTACCTTGGGTGGTAGAAGAGTAGACGTACCCAATTTTAGTGGGGAACTACTATAGCTCCTTGTGTCTTCTGTGATTGCATTACTTTTCTGTGCTTGTGATGTGTTGATTGGTTTTTATTTGGTTTTTATAAATCACTCTATACACATATATATATATATCACTATTTTAATTTCGCTATAAAACTAAGGGAAAAGTTTTAATACTCTATTCACACCCCCCCCCCCCCCCCTCTAGAGTTAATTTAAGATCTAACCTCCACTTTCAATTGGTATCAAAGCATATCAATTGACTTTCACAAGCACTTACTCCCACACGCAACTCTATGTCGACATATACATTTTGTAACATCCCCCAAAAAACTAGACCCCTAGAGTGGTTTTATCATGAATAGGTCATTACAAAACCCTAGGAAGCTTGAAGAGATCACTTGGCCTTAGGCTTGAAGGGGAATAGCACTTTGGTCTGCAAATAGCAATTTCTAATTACCAAGCTTAGGGTTGGACTTAAGGGCCCCACCTTAACCCTTTAAACCCACCATATCATACATAACCCTTTAGGGGTTCCCTTAGAGCACCAAGGACCCATTGGGGTCAACCAAAGAGGCCAAATTGACCAAAGTCAACCCTAACCCAAAATTGGTCAAAGTAGCCTAATTAGGGTCAATTGACCTCCACCATGCCAAATTGACCTTACCCATACCCTTATAAGGTTATTAGGGACCCAATGGACAAAAACTTCCCATCAGGGGGCCACCAATTTGGCCAATTTGACCTAAGTCAACTCTAGCCTTGTTTTGGTCAAATTGCCCTATTGTGGGCCAATTGGCCTCCACTTTGCCAAATTGACCCTACCTAGACCTTCCTAACCCTCAGTGGAGGCCAATGGGTCACTACCCACCCAGGGGGCAACCCAAATGGTAAAATTGACCAAAGTCAACTCCACCCTAAATTTGGGTCAAAATGACCAATTTTGACCTAATCAAGCCCAATCCACTTGGGCTAGACCCAATTGGAGTGGAACAAAAGCTTCATGTGCCTGATATCTACTCAAGGGGCCATAAAATTTCTGGAAATGATGAGTAGGAGAGAGAAAGTGCAAAATCCCCAATTTTGGAGAGAGAGAAAAAGAAGAGAGAGAAGGCCATTAATGGCCATGGGAGGCCAAGGGCCTCCCCTCTTCATCTCCAATGGCTTTGTAACTCCACCCTCATCAGTTTTGAGGAGTTTAATAGCCATGGCCAACCACCCAAGTGCTGAATTGGGGGGATTTCAAAAATCACCTTAATGGCCATTAATGGTTTTCAAGGTTGTAACCTCCCCCTCTCTCAAATGATGCCTTTAACACCTTCAGAAGAGTGAGAGGAATGAAACCCCCCTTCCTCTAGAGAAAATTGTGCAGTGGAGGCTTGGATCAGCATGGCTTCCAAGCTCCATGGTCGGCCATAGTGATGGGCCAAACGGCAAGGCTTCAAGGCTCCAAGAAGGTATGGTTCTCCTCCTCTCTCTCTCTCTCTCTATGGATATATCTTAGATCAAAATAGGTGATAAATCGGGCTCAATTGAGCCCGATCCAAGTAAGAAAAATCTAAAATTTCCATGAAAAAGGCTTGGTCGGTTTCTCCAGAAACCGCCCCTCCGGCGGCCACGCCACAACCCGACGATAGCCACCACCTCAACGGAGGTGGTGGTGGTGGTGGCGGGCCAGGGAGGTGGCCGGATGGCCGGGAAAATGAGGGAGGAAGTGCTACAGGTCGGGGAAATCTGGACCCTTGGCTGGAGGAGGAAGATGACCAGCTGCCCCACGATTTTGCTTTAAGATCCGTGCACGGATCTGGTAATTAGTTTATTTGGTATTGTATTTTTCTATCCCTTTAGTGGCAACACTTAGAATTAATTATTAAAAATACTTACGTCCCTCTACAGAAAAAGTGGTCAGCACAAAAGTTGTAGCCCTTGGTGTGTACTTTAATCTAAAATTTGTTTCAGCCCAAAAGAAGCATTGTAGCTCCCTATAGGGCTATTTTGGTGGGACTGGTCCCTAGGTAGGACAGCCACCATTTCTTGAATAATCTTTGATTGGGAAATTATATTTACTTGAAAATTGAAACCTAGGCTATTTGTACCTACACCCTTGACTTGTCCAAAGATGGAAATTTTAGGAGAAAATATTTCTAAGGTTTTTGTAATAATTTAATAATTCATATATTATTTAATTATAGGGTCTAATAACCACCAATCCCCTCCAAATCTTGGTGGATTCTCTTAAGGGTTATTATATTACCCTGGTAAAAATTTCAGCCCAATTGGGACTGATTTGGTTTGGTAATTAGTTTACCCAAGTTTGGTCAAACTAGGCCAAACTAGGTCAAAAGTGCACATGATGGAATGAGGTGGTCAAATCTCATCAAGGTGGTGTGAAACTTTGGGCACTGGTTTAGGATCACATAAGACACCCCCATGAGTAAATATGGGGTGATGTGGGGTGGATATGCCTTAGGACCCTAGTTCTAACCTTAGGGTTGCACTTTCAGCCTTGTGAAGGACATATGGGCATATGTCCTTGGATGGTCATGAAACTTGGTGAATAAGTTCATGGGGTGTAAATATCTCCTAGAAAATTTTAAGAGAATCTTAGGATCACTTATCCTCTATGATTTAGGTTATAACCATTTTAGGGAACCTTCTTATAAAAGGAATTTACATGCTCAAATTATCTTGGATGTTGATGAAAGTTTGGTAGATTACATAAAATCATGATATAAACCTCTGGTAATTTTTGTGTAATTATTGAATTGATTTAGTTAGCACTCCATTCACAAATCCTCTATTTTATCTTAGGAATATACAAAATAAATGAGGGCCAAATATCCTTTGGAAAATTATGAAACTTGGTGGTAGGACATTTTGGGGCATTAAAGAGCTCTATGAATTTTTGTATAATTTTTGAAATTATTTATCAGTAGGTTACTTCACAAGTTTCCCTAGTATGGGTTTACTTGGAATAATTATTTATGTGACTAATTAGTTCTGATAAATTCTGAAATTTAGTTAGTAGACTTTTCTGATCAATATAAAGGTCTGGTAATTTTCCAATAATATTTGGACAAGTATTTTTGGTGGTTCCTTCTTTAATTTCTAATTTGGGGTATTTGTTCAATATTATAATTAGAGGTAACCCCCTTATTGAAAAATTAAGATATTATGTATTTACTATTATTTTGACATCATAGATTTTCCATAATTTTATGGGGGCCATATCATAAGAAGATCTTAAACTTCATGTTCAATTTCATACTTGGCCAATGTACAACCCCGATATTCGCCCAGAGGTGAACGAAGACTAAGGAGTAACCAACAAGCAAAGTAATATGGAAGGCGAGCTAGCCACTCGCCGACCGCTGGCGGGGGAGAGGAGCGAGCCAGGGCGCAGCGATCCGCTTACAGTGATGTTCTAGGCCAACCAGATCCTTTCCGAGTTTTGACGTTCGACGGACTTGCTTCTCAGTTCGACGAACGACGTGCTTCAAATTGGCGAGCCCGCGTGAAGGCGGGCGAGTAGAGCGATCGCCGGCTGCTCACAAGAAGTCGGGCGAGCCAGGTACTCGCCGGCTACTCGCAAGAAGGCAAGCGAGTCGGATCCCTTCCAAGACTTAGGGTTCGACGAGATCCGTCCTGCGTTCGACGGACGCCGAGCATTGGTTGAGATCGTCGAACTCATTCCTGAGTTCGACGAATTCCGTTCTCCGTTCAACGAAAGCCGTCCTGAGTTTGACGAATTCCGTTCTCCGTTCAATGAAAGCCATCCTGAGTTCGACGAATTCCGTTCTCCGCTCGATGAATTTGCTTCTCAGTTCGACGAACGTCCAGCTTCAGCTCCGACGGACGTCTCAGCGGCTATCTCTATCCCATCCCAGCGGACCCACTGAGACGAGCACTTGTCTCAGCGGAAGAATTCGCAGGAGGAAGCGCGAGACCCGGCATCGATGGACATCGCCGGTAAGAGTGTGAGCGGGGTCTCCACGGGCCGCTCGCCCAGAGGTGAACGAAGACTAAGGAGTAACCAACAAGCAAAGTAATGTGGAAGGCGAGCTAGCCACTCACCGACCGCTAGCAGGGGAGAGGAGCGAGCCAGGGCGCGGCGATCCGCTTACAGTGATGTTCTAGGCCAACCAGATCCTTTCCGAGTTTTGACGTTCGATGCTTCTCAGTTCGACGAACGTCGTGCTTCAAATTGGCGAGCCCGCGTGAAGGCGGGCGAGTCGAGCGATCGCCGGCTGCTCGCAAGAAGGCAGGCGAGCCAGGTACTCGCCGGCTACTCACAAGAAGGCAAGCGAGTCGGATCCCTTCCAAGTCTTAGGGTTCGACGAGATCCGTCCTGTGTTCGACGGACGCCGAGCATTGGTTGAGATCGTCGAACTCAGTCCTGAGTTTGACGAATTCCATTCTCCGTTCGACGAAAGCCATCCTGAGTTCGACGAATTCCGTTCTCCGTTCGACGAAAGCCGTCCTGAGTTCGACGATGTCCGTTCTTCGTTCGACGAAAGCCGTCCTGAGTTCGACGAATTCCATTCTCCGCTCGACGAAATGCGCTCGACGAATTTGCTTCTCAGTTTGACGAACATCCAGCTTCAGCTCCGACGGTCGTCTCAGCGGCTATCTCTATCCCGTCCCAGCGGACCAGCTGAGACGAGCACTTGTCTCAGTGGAAGAATTCGCAGGAGGAAGCGCGAGACCCGGCATCGATGGACGTCGCCGGTAAGAGTGCGAGCGGGGTCTTCATGGGCCGCTCGCCCAGAGGGGGTTTTAAATCCAACAGGTGGAAGAGGTGACAAAGAAGGCGAGCCAGATATTCAAGGGTCACTCGCAGGAAGGCGCGCGAGTCATATCCCTGCGAGCCCAAGCCTCAAGGTCAGCTCGCAAGAAGGTGGGCGAGTCGGGTAATCGCCGGCTGCTCACGAGTAGGCAGAAGAGCCAGAGTTCTACCAAGTCTTCGGGTTCGACGAGGTCTGTCCTGCGTTCGATGAACGCTGAGCATTTGTTGAGATCGTCGAACTCAATTCAGCATTCGACGAATTCCGTTCTCCGTTCGATGAAGCCCGTTCGACGAACTCACCTCTCCGTTCGAAGAAATCCGTTCGACGAAATCCATTCGTCCATAGACTAAAGTGGTGGAGTTACTCCTCTGCCCCTGGTGGTCTGCAGGTAGCCCCTCCAAACAGCAGGGTTTGGCTGTTAGCAGGCCAAATTGGGGTGTGTTTAGTAAAACCAAAAGGCGGAATTCCGCTATTGACAGACCAGGAACAAAAAACTATAAATAGACCTTAAAGGGCACCTTGGGAGAGGATTCAGATCTCAGTTCTCTGAGCTTCTTCTTCTTCCTTGGTTACTTTGGTTCAGCTCTCTAGCTCTCCAAGGTGCCCAAGTCTCAGCATTGGCTTGGGAGGGGAAGCGCTCAATGATCTTCCGGGTTTGTGGTGGGACCTCCTCACTGTGACTAAGGTCTTAGTCAGTTTCCAAGTCTCAGGTCTGCTCCTTTTGAGGGACTAATAAGGGCTAGCTGCCCCTCAACTTGTTGAGGGCCCGAGCTTCACAAGAGACCGAGAAATCGGTTTCAACATTTTGGTGCGGTGAGCGTGGAGCGCGGCTGGTCTAGGAAGATTCCAAGACAGGAACATGGCGAGAGACGAAGAGCAAGGCGAGGAGCTCAACGAGTCGCCCCTGGTGGTGACGTCGGAGATGTTCTCAGACTTTCGGAGAGAAGTCCTCGAGACCCTCGTGTTCGCGGTTGCGTCGCTGCGAAGAGAGGTCGCGACCCCGATGGTTCCGACGTCGCGTCTTCCCACAGCGGTCGGCGAGGGTGCCAAGGGGGGAAGAGCTGGAAAGGAGGTGGTCGGAGGGTCAGTGTCGGACCTGGAGGGGCGAGTGCTTTTCGCCAGTCCGGCGACCCCGGTGCCAATGAGTGCAACACAAGCGAGCGCGGGACAGTGAGGCGTGGTGCCAGCGAATGCGATTCCGATGGGTGCGACTCCCGCAGAGGCTAGTCCGGTAACGGTGGCTCTCACGAGCTTGGCCCCGAAGAGCTCTAGTTTGGCGAGAGAGCTCTAGGGGCGAGCTGAGCAGGAAAGGGCAGTAGGGGGAGGAATCCCCTTTTCTGAGTTGGTGCTCTCCGCACCCGTCCCGGAAGGGTTCAGGGAGTGGGACAGGGTCTACTACCATGGTCGGGACGACCCAGTCCAGCACCTATAGTCGTTCGAGGAATCGGTCTCCATCAGGCCGATGTCGGACGCCTTCAAGTGTCGGCTCTTCGCCGTCACTCTGAAGGAGAAGGCTCGAGAGTGGTTTCACCAAGTTCCCGTGGGATCGATCTATGCATTCGAGGACTTACGTAGAAGTTTCTTGTTGCGGTTTTCAACTTCGAAGAAGAGGAAGAAGGACGCCGAGTCCCTCTTCAAGGTGAAGCAGGAGCCCAGGGAGTCGTTGGCACATTATGCAAATCGGTTCCAGGAGGAAGTTCTGATCACCCAGAGATGCCCGGGTTTTCTCTTCAGCTCGCCTTCACGTTGGGGATGAAGGAGAGTTTCTTCAAGATGGATTTGAAGAGTAAAGCCCCCGTCTCCTACGAGGAGTTGATGGAGAGAGTGGCGGAGGAGGTCGAGAGTGAGGAGGCCAATCAAGAGATCACCAAGAGGCTAGCAAAGCTCACTGAGCCTAAGGTCATGCAACAGGAGGTAAGGAGAAGGGAAGAGCCCCGGGCCCCGGAGGGGGGATAGAGGCAACATGGTGGGGGGATGCAAGGCCAGGGAAGAGGCTACGCCCCAGGAGGGGGTAACTTCTATGGAGGGCAAGGAAAACCCCAACAGTTAGGATGGAGGCAGGGTCCGAGGTAGATGCCTCCCCCGCCCAGCAGGCTATGGCAATCAGACGAGGAAGAGGAGGAGGAGGAGGAAGTGGAGGAGGAGGAGGAAGAGGAAGGAGGGAAGTAGTGGAAGCGGGGGTGGGGAGAAGAAAAGGAAACAGGGCGGTAGAGGCCGATAGGGGAGAGGCGGTGTTGTCATACTGTGACTTCCATGATGAGGAAGGTCACGCAACGGCTACCTGCCCCGAATTCTTGGATACAAAAATAGCTAGGGTTCCGGTGCCGCGGCAGCAGCAGCAAGTGATAATCGAGGAAGTCCTACCTCAGGAGGACGAGGAGGAGAGGTGTGAGGACAGGGTTGATTTGGGGACCCGAGGAGGGATCAGAGTGATCCATGGGGGAGTGGGGGTAGAGGCAACCCGCAAGGCGAGCCTCCATACCATCTGCCGCTGGAGCGTGGATTCGACACCCACGGTCCACCCCCAGCAAAAAAGATTACTTTCTCCCAAAGGGATATGTCGGGTCATGAGGACCCCTTCTGCGACGCTCTAGTTATCCAAACCTCCATCGAGAACTTCACGGTGTCCCGAATTCTCATGGACAACGGGAGCTCAGTCAACGTCATCTTCAAGAAGGCGTTCGATGAAATGAAGGTGGAGGCCAGAAGGGTGTTGGCCTCGGACGGTCCGTTGTTCGGATTCTCCGGGGAGAGGAAGGAGGTAGAAGGGGGAGTGGGAAATCATGTGACCCTGGGGGCAGTCCCGGAACTGCCGCTTCGTGATAGTGGATGCCTCGAGCAGCTACATCGCCATCTTCGGGGCCTCTCATCAGCGCGTTCTGATGCGTTCCATCCATCATCCACCAGTGCCTCAAGTTCAGCACCAGAGGAATCCAGGTTTGGGTCCGGGGAGACCCCAAGGTGGCGTGGCAGTGCTACGTGACTGTCGTCAACACCATCTCTTGGATGGGAGAAGCGGAGGAGTGGGGCAAGGTGATGGAAGAGGTGGCCGAGGCCGAAGAGGAGGAGAGGTTGGAAGGAAGGACAGGTGAAATAGTTCATGCCCAGGAAGGGGTCGTTGAAGGGCCCAGCGCGGAAGAGGGGAGAGAGGGGGAGAAAAAATAAGAAGAGGCCCCGGAAGAAGGGGCGGGAGAGAGGGCGGAAGAGTTGATGGTGGTGTAAGAGGAAAAGATGGGGGAAGGAGCCAGAGCGCTCGCTCGTGGCGGAGAGGAGGACGGTGCCTGGGGGAAGCGATCCAGGTTGGAAGCGGCGGAGGAAGTGGTGGAGGTGGAGGTGACCACCAAGGCCGGAACAATTGATAAAATCAGGATCAGCGGGGAGCTCAGCCCGGAGGACCAGAAGAAGGTCTCGGCTTACGTCCAGGACAACATGGACGTCTTCGCATGGAGTGCCACGGAGATGTCAGGGATCTACGCGGATGTGGCGTGCCATCGCCTCAATCTCGATCCCAGAACTCGCCCCATTCGCCAGAAGAAGAGGTCCACTGCTGACAAGCTAGAGGCACCTATCAGGGAGGAGGTGAGCAAGCTCATCAAGGCTGGTTTTTTATCGGAGATCCAGTACCCAGGCTGCGTCTCCAACGTAGTGATGGTAAAAAAAGGGGATGGTAAGTGGAGGATGTGCATTGATTTTTGAGGCGCTAATTCGACATTGCTAATTAGCAGGCACAAAATGCGATACGATGGCAGTGCACCGGTCGCTCAAGTAATAAAATAGGGAGGAACTCCCCGAATATCATTCTCAAAGGACCGCAAGTTGGGTAGTACGATTTGCTCAAACCAGGAAATCAGTTAAAAGGGTTAATAAGTAACAACGAGAGGTTTGGTTTGGGATCCTATGCTATTGCAGAATAAAGAGAGATGCGGGTCAAAACTCCGCTTCGCAAGGAAAGATGGATGCAACGGCCGCGATGCCGTGCTTCGGAAGGCGCGTGGCAGAATGTAACTATGACGGTTGAGGTTCGCACACACCTCTTCTCTAAACATCACCACTAGCAATTGCTAGTGGCTTCACACACAACGAATCTCAGAAATCACTAGGAAAAAGGGCTATTCATGCCATCACAACAACATTGCATATAAAAAAGCAATAATCCTTAAGATTTACTTAACAAGCATTCATAAAACAACAACAAAGAAGTTCAAGCATCAAAGGTTAGAGAGGACCACAAAGAAGAAGTCACATCTTGGGTTCACGGCCGGAATGAGAGGTTGTCGGGCTCTCTCCGGACTCGGCCCTCAGATGGTGAGCTTGGCTCGAAGGAGGCTGTCACCACTCCTATGATCTTCAGCGCTTCTCTGATCTCTCGGCAAGGAATGCTTGAGCTAATGGTGGAGAAAGCTTCCTAGTGCTCCCAGATGGAAGGATGGAGGTGGAAATCACCTGAAATTGGGTGGTGGAGATGAAGGGGAAGCCTTCAGCCCTCAAGAGCAGCGGGAAGGAAGTGATTTCCCGCTCTCTGAATCGCTCCAGTCCGCCTCCAATCGCTCTCCCCATTGACTGCCTCGATTCCTGCTTTTTATAGCAAACAGGCTGAAAAATGGTCACGCACGGTCGAATGCACGACCGTGCGCAGACCGTGCTATATTAACGGATAAAATATGGCTTGGGGAAGAAGCTGCACCGCCCGTGCGATTTGCTCACGCACGACCAATACCTCCCGTGCGTTCAAACGCACGGGTTTACTCCGACGCTCTGAAATCACAAAGACACGGGTCGACCGTGCATTTTACTCACGCACGGGCGAATCCGCCCGTGCGTCAAAACGCACAAGTAAACTCCGACGCTCCATTTTCTGCCCAGACACAAACGCACGACTGCAACCGACCGTGCGTCAATGAAACGCACGTCCGTGCGATATGCACAGAAATTACTTCTGGGGAAAATGGGACGATCAGGTCACCTGCATACAAGATATAACAACTGGGAATACACGTCCAGCATCAGAAAAACGTAAAAGAAGGGAAGGGGAGCACCATGTGCTTACCCCCAACAATAAGGAATGCAATTGCACACCGAAATGAGCTTAATAGTGCGCATAGCATGGAATAATACATATGAATGAAAACGTGCCTAAAATGTGGTGCAAAGACTAGAATATCAGCCCAAATGAGTCCAAACATATATATATATATATATATATATATATATATATATATATATATATGGGATTCATCACACCCCCAGACTTAACCATTTGCACGTCTCGGGCAAACTACTCAGCTCTCCTGTCAGAACAATTGAATGTTAGCATGAGTTTGAGCGGTAGAGAACAATGCGAAGTCGCATGCTCTCGCGCATAGAAATGCATTAGAACAGAATTAAACTCAAGATTGTATCTAATTATTTATAAAACAGTAAATTGAAATTTAATTTACTTGGATGGTGAATCCTGATGAATCTTTCGGTCGCGCAAAAGGGAAAATAGCGTGACTAATGAGTAGAGTATTACTCGAATCGAAGCTAGGGACAAACTCCAAAGAAATCCATCAAAGTCGGTGTCCAAAGGCTTGCACGTTCGCACTCTCTCTACTGCATGAGACAACTCGTAACTAAAATCAATAGGACTTATAGGCAATCATTAGGCTTAGGTTAAGTATAGGCTAGGTAAGTAGAAGGATGATGGAAATCGCACTCAACACAACCTGATCACTCAAGAGAATAACAATCACCAATACACAATTTGCAGTAATTACACGACTCCCCCAGACTTCAACTGAATACTAGGTGCGTACTAAGCCAAAAATAAATTGAATTTGCCGAGAGAGTATCATTTTTGCACCACTTTTTTTTCTTTTCTTCTCTTTCTTTTCTTTTCTTTTCTCTCATCGACAAAATGATGTTTGTACGCACAATAAAACAACTCCCTTAGCTAATTTGAAGCTGCCATACATAAAAAAAATGATGCCAAATGTGATCGAGAAAGAAATTTCTTTCAACTCAAAGGTTGGTGCAAAAATTGGTTCGGCCGTATGGCCATGGTTAAATTTTTAGTGGAGCTAAACAAGGAGGAAGGGTAGTCTCAAGTGGGCTTGCAACGGTTATTACGTAGGTAAGGATTTCCAAAGCTCAACCGGATCAAGAAATGGCCTATATCACATTTTATGATGAGTACTTCAACACAATCGTGTCGAGAGTCACCTAGTGCAAGTTCTAGCCACCGAGAAAGGTTGTCCTTCCTTCCGACCCAAGTAATAAGCTACTACTAGTCTGCTACACTCGACCTTATGCTACTGTTGGATTCACCGGATTCACCATTAAAGTAAAATAAATTTCATCTACTATAAAAGAAATAACTAAATTATAATTCTGAATTTCATTCTACTCTAATTGAATTTCTAGGCGTGACGGGAGCACTTGACTAGAGCACTACTCGAGTCAACATTTTTCTCTATTCCTCACTCACATGCTAACAATTCAATTCTTATGAGTGGGAAAACCTCGCAGCGATACCCAAAAAGCACGCGTGATCAAGTGCGCGTGAATTAGGTGCAAGTGTATGCAATGTGCGCAACAAAATATAAATCCTAACTCAGCACATTCTAACATGTCATGCAATGTGTGTGCACGTGCACAGCTCGCTCTCTCCCCCAGACTTGATTAAAACTAACTAGAATAAACAATTCAAACATAAGTAAGAGAGGGGTAGAGTTGACCAATGCTCATAAAAGAGCATGCCAGAAGTGCGGTAATCCCATTTTTTTAAAAAAATATTTCCCCTTCATCATCGTCCACAAGAGAGCATCCTCCTACAATGTTAGCAAAATATAAATAACAGTGCACAAAAGGAATTAAAAAGCTAAACGGAACCGGGTGGTTCCCCATGGGTTGTCTCCCAAGAAGCCCTTTTGTTTAACGTCCTTTAAGGTGGACCAAATACCTGTATTAAGCATTGTTCAAGCAGCAGAAAGATATTGTTCCAAACTAAAATAAAAACGACCAACACAGCGAAGTGACAAAATAGAGCACAAAAATCAGACCGAAGAAACAGCACAATCACAACCCCGAGACCCCTTCACGCATTAGCTGTATGCTGATTTGTGGTGGTTCTCCCCCGTTGCGCGAGATGGGAAAGAGGTGAAGGCTTTAGGGCCCAAGGAGGATGTCTCCACCTTGCCCCTAGCCTCTTCCTTCCCGCGCCGGAGGGCAGCAGAGCGTGATTCACGCAGCAATTTTTCTTTCCTCAGCTTCTCCACAGTTGGAGAGCGCCAACATTGATAACTGGCATAATTTACCGCCTTAGTGGTGGGTGGCTTCACTTCCGTTGCCGCCGTGGCAACCGGATCAGCCCAATGGACCTGCTTAAAATGTTCACATTTGTTACTTTGATTCGGGCAAATTTTCATAAGGCGCTTTGTTCCACCATCTCCCTCGTCATTCAATATTCTGGTTTCAGTGCTTTCTCTTGCCTCCTTCCCCTCTTTCATCACAACTTGCAACTTCTCTTCATTCTTTGCTCCTTCTGGCGATTCTGTTCTTTTCTCGGCTTCTGCATCAGTATATGGTTTATCAGTAAAAAAAGGGGGGAGTGGATTACCGCTTCTGATACAATCTTGGGACAAGTGGAGGGCGTCACCTTACAGGGTAAGACAACACACCCCTTAGAAAAATCTAAGGTGGCACCGCTCTCTTTTAAGAACGGTACTCCCAAGATGGGAATGGATTGATTCAGAATTGGTCCCAAGACTTGGAAGTCGGCAACTACTACCGCCCCTTCAATTGTAACTTCCACATTCCTGAGTTCTCCCTCAGCCTTAACTACAGTCCCATTAGCAAGCACTAGTGACTTCCGTTCATCCGTATCCATATTAAGTTGCAGTTTAGCAACATCCTGCAAGGCGAGGATGTTGCGAGATGAACCAGAATCACATAGGGCTGCCGTTTCAATATTGTTAATGGAGCAAGAAACTACCAACTCACTTAGTTCACCTACTCCCGCGTCGGAGAGACTCTTCCCTTGGTTAATTGGATTTTTTTCTGTATTACTGGGAAGGGTCCCTTGCGCACACTCGATTAGCACTTGAGCCAGTTGGCCCACTTGCGTCTCCAAGTTACGCATGGACGCGGTTTGGTTCACCATATTAGCGTTGGTGACTTCCATAAACCTCTCCATCAACTCTTCCAGATTAGTTTTCTTAGGGACCGGGGCACCTTGATTATAACCTGGCTAAGGTGGCCTTAGTTGACTTCCGGATGCTTGAGCATCATTTTGATGCTGGCCCGGTTGCCATTGTTGGCCTGCAGCATTTTGGTTCCATGAAAAATTGGGGTGATTTCTCACACCCGGATTATAAGCATTTCCGTAGGGTGCCCCCCTAGCTTGATTTCCAACGAAATTTACAGATTCATTTAAACTAAGCTGAGAGAATTCACCTGATTGCCCGCTACCTGGGCACTCGTATGAGTGGTGACCACCACCTCCACATCCTTCACATGTAATGTTATACGCGGGCGCAGCAGCGGGAGGTAGTGAATCTACCATAAATAGTCCCCGAGCGCTTCTAGGCGCATTTCTCCCCGCAGTCCAGAAAGTGCTGTGGGACGCGGTGTCTTGCAGAATTCTAAGAGCTTCCTTAGGCGTGTGGTTCATCAAGGTTCCTCCTGCAGCAGCGTCAATCATCGCCCGATGGTTGGGTTCGATGGCGAAGTAGAAGGTCTCCATAATGTTCCACGGCTGGAGCGCATGATTTGGGCATTTGCGCAGGAAGTCACAAAGACGCTCCCAAGCTTCTGCGAGGGTTAACTGCCCAGCTTGCCGGAAGGTGGCGATCTCACGCCAAAGGTTCACAATCTTGTCCACCGAGTGGATTTGGCGAGAAACTTGGACGCGAGCACATCCCATGTTGCAGCAGTTCCTGGAGGGATAGAATGGAGCCACACCTTGGCTTTGTCACGCAATGAGAATGGAAACAGTCTCAACTTGACTGTTTCGTCAGTGATTCCAGCATACCGGAAGGTACCGCAAATGTCGGCGAACTCAACCAAGTGAAGATGTGGGTCTTCACTGGGCATCCCAGAGAACTGCGCATTGTTACGGATGATGTTCAGGATGGCGGGCTTGATTTCGAACTGATTGTTCATGATGTTAGGCCCAAAACCAGGATACACACTCCCAACTGTAGGAGTGGTGTAGTCTCTCATGGTCCTAGGTCTCGGCCTGACCACTTCATTTTCGTCAGCTACCTGACCCACGACCGGTTCATTTCCCACTCCAGGATTAGCCTGATTTCCATTAACATCCATGGTGGCAGCAGCACGGAGATGCGCCCGCAGGGTATGCTCTATTTCAGGGTCAAATGCTGCGCACTCACCAGGATCTCTTCTATGCATACACCGCTATTCAACAAAAAAAAGTAATCAAAAAAAACAAAAAGACCTTAAAACGGATCTCCAAAGAAAACAAATCGTACACGCTTGCAGGCGCCAAAAACTTGATGCTCTAATTCGGCACTGCTAATTAGCAGGCACGAAATGCGATACGACGGCAGTGCACCGGTCGCTCAAGTAATAAAATAGGGAGGAACTCCCCGAATATCGTTCTCAAAGAACCGCAAGTTGGGTAGTACGATTTGCTCAAACCAGGAAATCAGTTAAAAGGGTTAATAAGTAACAACGGGAGGTTTGGTTTGGATCCTTTGCAATTGCAGAATAAAGAGAGATGCGGGTCAAAACTCCGCTTCACAAGGCGAGATGGATGCAACGGCCGTGATGCAGTGCTTCGGAAGTCGCGTGGACGGAATGTAACTATGACGGTTGAGGGTCGCACACACCTCTTCTCTAAACATCACCACTAGCAATTGCTAGTGGCTTCACACACAACGAATCTCAGAAATCACTAGGAAAAAGGGCTATTCATGCCATCACAACAACATTGCATATGAACACAAGCAATAATCCTTAAGATTAACTTAACAAGCATTCATAAAACAACAACAAAGAAGTTCAAGCATCAAAGGTTAGAGAGGACCACAAAGAAGAAGTCACGTCTTGGGTTCACGGCCGGAATGAGAGGTTGTCGGGCTCTCTCCGGACTCGGCCCTCAGATGGTGAGCTTGGCTCGAAGGAGGCTGTCACCGCTCCTACAATCTTCAGCGCTTCTCTGATCTCTTAGCGAGGAATGCTTGAGCTAATGGTGGAGAAAGCTTCCTAGTGCTCCCGGATGGAAGGATGGAGGTGGAAATCACCGGAAATAGCCTCTATGGTGGTGGAGATGAAGGGGAAGCCTTCAGCCCTCAAGAGCAGCGGGAAGGAAGTGATTTCCCTCTCTCTGAAGCGCTCCAGTCCGCCTCCAATTGCTCTCCCCGTTGACTGCCTCGATTCCTGCTTTTTATAGCAAACAGGCTGAAAAATGGTCACGCACGGTCGAATGCACGACCGTGCGCAAACCGTGCGATATTAACGGATAAAATATGACTTGGGAAAGAAGTTGCGCCGCCCGTGCGATTTGCTTACGCACGACTAATACCGCCCGTGCTTTCAAACGCACGGGTAAACTCCGACGCTCTGAAATCACAAAGACACAGGTCGACCGTGCATTTTACTCACACACGGGCGAATCCGCCCGTGCGTCAAAACGCACGAGTAAACTCCGATGCTGCATTTTCTGCCCAGACACAAATGCACGACCGCAACCGACCGTGCGTCAAGGAAACGCACGTCCGTGCGATATGCATAGAAATTACTTCTGGGGAAAATGGGACGATCAGGTCACCTGCATACAAGATATAACAGCTGGGAATACACGTCCAGCATCAGAAAAACATAAAAGAAGGGAAGGGGAGCACCATGTGCTTACCCCCAACAACAAGGAATGCAATTGCACACCGAAATGAGCTTAATAGTGCACCTAGCATGGAATAATACATATGAATGAAAACGTGCCTAAAATGTGGTGCAAAGACTAGAATAACAGCCCAAATGAGTCCAAAAATATATATATAAATGGGACTCATCAATTTTTCATTGCTAAATAAATCATGCCCCAAGGATTGTTACCCCTTGCCTAGAATTGACGCGCTGGTTGACTCAGCCGTCGGTTTCTCTGTAATGTCTTTTCTAGATGCTTTTTTAGGTTATCTCCAAATTTGCATGCACCCTCCCGACATCAAAGATGTCTCCTTCATCACGGGGGATGGATACTATTATTATAAGATGATGCCTTTTGGGCTCAGGAATGCAGGGGCTGCATACCAACGGATGATGGATAGGGTCTTACGAGAGCAAAAGGGAAGGAACTTGGAGGTCTATGTTGATGACCTCATGATAAAGAGCCGGGACTTCAAGTCTCACCTCCAAGATCTTGAAGAGACTTTTGGGACTTTGCGGAAGTATAAGATGAAGCTCAACCCCCTGAAGTGTGTCTTCGGGGCTAGCCATGGAAAGTTCCTAGGCCATTTGCTCACCCCGGCAGGGGTGGAGCCCAACCCCGATAAGGTCAAAGTAATCCTGGAATTGGGGTCACCAAGAAACGCGAAGAAAGTTCAACGCCTCACGGGAAAATTGGCTTTGAACGGGCAACTCACTCATACCCCGCTACTCCATGGGCAAAAGCAAGGGGAGGACCTATCCCTATACTTAGGGGTAGGATCGGAGCCAGTCAGTTTGGTGTTGGTCTGAGAAGAGGGGAGAAGGCAGTTCCCCATCTACTACGTCTGTCGAGTGCTGAGGAAGGCGGAGCTCCGATACCCAATTTTGGAGAAGTTGGCGTTCTCCTTGGTGGTATCGGCCAGGAAGCTCAGGCCATACTTCCAAGCACACTCAATTATAGTGGTGACCGACCACCCGCTTCGCAAAGTTATGGAGGGGGTGGAGCATTCGGGGAGGCTAGCCAAATGGTCCGTGGAGCTAAGCGAGTTCGACATCGCATTTGTGCCTAGGACGTCAATCAAGGCACAAACAGTGACGGACTTCATGGTGGACTACGCAACTGAAGTGGGGGAACATGAATCATCTTCCCCGGTCTCCTGGAAGATGCTAGTGGATGGTGCGTCAGGGAAGCATTCCTATGGAGGAGGAATCGTCCTGATAAGCCCTCAAGGAACAAAGATTGAGCAGGCCCTGAGCATCCATTTCCCCATTACCAACAACCAAGCTGAGTACGAGGCAGTGATAGCGGGCCTGCGGCTGGCTAGGGATCTAGGGGTGCAAGACGTGGAGGTCTCTACGGACTATATGGTGGTGGCATGCCAAATCAGGGGAGAATTTGAAGTAAGGGAGCCGACCCTCCAACACAACCTAGAGAAGGCCAAGGGGATCATCGGCCAATTTTGCACTTTTTCCATCACACATGTGCCAAGGGAGGAGAGCATCTCGGTAGACCTACTAGCCAAATTCGGTCCTCGGGCAGGGGGAACAATGCCAGAACTCTTTCGACCTTCCATTGAAGAAGGGGAGTTGATGGAGGTGGATCAACGAGCATCATGAATGGATCCCTTCATCACCTTCCTAACACCGGGAAAGTTCCCCGAGGGAGATGTTGACAAGCGACGGTTCAGGTACAAATCTGTGTATTACTCCTTACATGCAGGATTGCTATACCGAAAAACACTCTCGGGGCTCCTGGCCCGTTGCGTGTCTAGGGAGGAGGTCCCGAGGGTCCTTAAAGAAATCCACTCGGGGGAGTGTGGCAGTCACTCCGGGAGCCGGACTTTGGAGGGGAGAGTGCTGAGGCAAGGCTACTTCTGGCCTACCGTCAGCAAGGACACAGCAGAATTCGCAAGGAATTGTTCAAAGTGCCAACTCAATGCTCCACTCCAACTCCTCCCAGCTCAAAGGCTCCGAACCATCATTGCCTCGTGGCCCTTCGCTATATGGGGATTGGATTTGGTGGGACCCTTCCCCCAGGAAAGCGGCCAAAGGAAGTTCCTGTTGGTGATGATAGATTATTTTTCCAAATGGGTCGAGGTGAAAGCACTGGCCAAGGTAACGTCCCAGGTAGTGAGAAATTTCGTTTGGGGTGAAATCATTTGCAGGCATGGGCTCCCCCTACCCATCGTGACGGATAACGGACCCCAATTCGCTAGTGAAGAGTTTATAAGTTTTTGCACCCAACTCGGCATAGACCTCAGGTTCGTGTCGGTCCACCACCCGAGGAGCAACGGCCAAGTGGAGGCGGCGAATAAGATAATCATCAACCTGCTAAAGAAGAAGGTAGAGAATCTCAGAGGCAATTGGGTGGAGCATCTACCTTCGGTCATATGGGCTTTGAGAACTACTCCAAGCACGGCCACAGGGGAGACCCCTTTCAAACTATCCCACGGGTCCGAAGTCGTTCTCCCGAAAGTGTTCGAAGTCAAAACCCCCAGGGTGATCACCGCGGGCGAAGGCGATGGAGAATGGTTAATAGAGAATGATGCAGAGCAAAGGTTGTCCCTAGACCTAGTGGAGGAGCTCCGAGACCTCGCTACTGTCCGATAGGAAGAGGCCAAGAGGCGGATGGCCAGATACTTCGAACAACATATCAGGATCAAGCACTTCGAAAAGGGATATTTAGTACTAAAGAAGGTTGACACAGCCGGAAGAGGAGCCACGGTCGGTAAGCTAGAACCCAACTGGGAGGGGCCTTACATTGTAAGTGAAGTGCTCAAGTCGGGGGGGGGGGGGGGGTACCACCTCCGAGATGTGGAAGGGGTACCTCTTGGCCGAGCCAGGAGTGGGGATGATTTGAAGAGGTTTTATCCCTAGCAATTTTTTGTAACTGACTTTTAAATATTTCCTACTCAATGAATGCATTTTGGAATAACTCTCTGGCAGGTTTCAAATGGTTTGGTGCTGGAATGCCCCAGATCGATTCTGCTGTCAGGCTCTCACAGGCGGTGGGTCAGGTTGATCTCTGGAGAGGCTGGCAGGTTTCAAATGGTTTGGTGCTGCAATGCCCCAGATAGATTCCGCTGCCGGGCTCTCATAGACGGTGGGTCAGGTTGATCTCTGGAGAGGCTGGCAAGGTTTCAAGGGGTTTGGTGCAGGAATGCCCCAGATCGATTCCGCTGTCGGGCTCTCATAGACGGTGGGTCAGGTTATCTCTGGAGAGGTTGGCAATGCTTCAAGTGGTTTGGTGCCGGAATGCCCCAGATTGATTCCGCTGCCGGGCTCTCATAGACGGTGGGTCAGGTTGATCTCTGGAGAGGCTGACAAGGTTTCAAGTGGTTTGGTGTTGGAATGCCCCAGATTGATTCCGCTGCCGGGCTCTCATAGACGGTGGGTCAGGTTAATCTCTAGAGAGGCTGGCAAGGTTTCAAGTGGTTTGGTGCTGGAATGCCCCAGATCGATTCCGCTGCCGGGCTCTCATAGACGGTGGGTCAGGTTGATCTCTGGAGAGGCTAGCAATGCTTCAAGTGGTTTGGTGCTGGAATTCCCCAGATCGATTCCGCTGTCGGGCTCTCATAGACGGTGGGTCAGGTTGATCTCTGGAGAGGCTGACAATGCTTCAAGTGGATTGGTGTTGGAATGCCCCAGATCGATTTCGCTGCCGGGCTCTCATAGACGGTGGGTCAGGTTGATCTCTGGAGAGGCTGGCAGGTTTAAAATGGTTTGGTGCTGGAATGCCCTGTCGAAATTGTTGAAGTGGAAGTTTGGAGGATTTTGGACCTGGGCGGTCTGGGAGGAGGTCGGGCGGTCTGGCGAGTTCGCGCGACTTGGCGGTCTGCATCTACGGTCTGGCTGATCTAAGCCTAGCTGCGGTCTCCCGGGTTGACCGCTGGTCTTGTCCAAAGTCTGCTGAAGGTGGAGCCGCGCGGTCTGTGCGTGGCCGCATGGCGTGCTGTCCTCTTCAAGGCTGTGGCGGTCTGGTGTGACCGCACAGTTTGATCCAGGTTCTCTCCGGAATGCGGTCTGGTAGCTGACCGGGCTTTCTGGGGGTATTCGCGGACTAAGGGTCTTAGTCGCGCGGTCTCAGTTCGCGGTCTCAGGAGGAGACTGGTATGCGAGCTGGTTGCTGTTCGCGGTCTCAGGAGGAGATCGGCATGCGGACAGGAGTTCGCGATCTGATGGCGAACTGACTGTGTTCGCGGTCTCGTGCGAACACAGGTGGTGAATAGCTTCGGGCGGTCTGGCGATCTTCTTTGAAGTCGCGATCTGCTGTGAGAGTAGCGGTCTCTCATGGTCGATGTTGAAGCTGGCGAGTTCACCAAAATGAAGCAGGAGTACTGTTGCTGATCGCGCGGGTTGACCGGTCTGGTCGCGCGGTCTGGGGGTGGTGATCCTATTTCATAGGGTGGTGACTGGATCAGGTCCCACGCCTATAAATAGGAGGCCACTGTAGCAGCAATTAGACACACCAAGTGTAAGCTGAGTTCGCTCTTGTTCTTGCGGTCTGTTTATTTCTGACCGGGCAATCTCTGATTGAACTCTTCTTGTGCAGCTTCTGCGGATAGTGTGGGCAGCAGCGATCACCTCTTCCTCTGAAAGTGTTCGGGCAGTCTGCGTCTTGGAGTTATGGTGCTGGAGTTCGGGAGAATCAGGAGGTCGGAAGAAGGGAGCGGTCTGTGCAGCGGTCTGGTGGTGTTCTGTGGTCGGCAGAGAGTTGCGGTCTAGCAACTATCAGAGATCGCAGGGGAGGTCGCGCGGGTTGGGCGCTCTCCAGTTATCAATTTTTTCTGTACTTCTCTTTGGAGTTTTGTGCTGACAAAATCATGTCTTGTCAAGCATATCTTGCCCTGTAATTGAAGTTTGCTATCATTAAAGATCGTTTGTTTGCCTAAGATTGTTTCTGGTTGCTTTGGCTTGTATCTCTAGTTGTTATTCCTGCTTGCTCTCACAAGGTCCGAGAAATTTTCACATGGTATCAGAGGGAGGTTGGAGTGGATAGAGCAGCGAATAACTTAGAGTAGCCATCGCCTTTGTGAAGAAGGAACCAGAGGAAAAACAATGGAAGGTGGATTTGCAAGAGGTCTTGGGATTGAGATGCTTACATCGACTAACTTTAAGAAGTGGAAGTCGTGTATGCAGAGCTATCTTCTAGGGGAGGACCTCTGGGAGGTTGTTGGAGGAGATGCGACTGAAGAGGTGAAGGCAACAGAAGCGGGTGACAATGGTCCGGCCGTGAGGGCGTGGAGAAAGACCAATGCTAAGGCCGAGTTCACTTAGAAGCGTGCCATTTCACCTGATCTATTTGATCACATCTTAGGGTGTGGATCAGCTGCCGAGATCTGGAGAGCCCTGGATGGGTTGTTTAACAAGAAGAATGTAGCTAGGCTACAGTTCTTAGAGAATGAGCTGGCAAGGTCGGCTCAGGGTGATCTTTCTATCTCAAATTTCTTTCTGAAGATGAAGAACCTCTGCGCTGAGATATCAGCACTGGATCCTGATGAGCCAATTTCTGAGGCGAAGCTGAAGAGGCACATCATCCGCGGCCTGCGGAAGGAATATGTGGCCTTTGTGATGTCGGTGCAGGGTTGGGCTAATCACCCGTCTTTGATAGAGCTGGAGAATCTGCTAGCGTCGCAGGAAAGTCTGGCAAGGCAGATGGCGGGGGTGTCCGTGTCTGGGGGAGATGGCGAGGTTCTCTTCTCAGGAAAGAAGAAGAAGTGGGATAAGAAGAAGAAGACCGCTGGAGGCTATGGGCCTTCAACTTCTGGACAGCAGGAGAGGGGCTATCCTCCTAAGGCTGAGGAGAAGAAGAAGAAGGAAGGTCTCAAATGCTACAAATGCGGGAAGGTTGGGCACTTCAAGAAGGACTGCAGGCTGAATACTCAGCCAGGGCATGCTGCTGAGAAGGAGGAAGCACCGGCCAGTCATATTGATGGAGGATGGGGAGGAGCCTTCTCGGCTTCTATTGGCGTCTCGGTTCCTATCAACTATCAGGAGGACTGGATCGTGGACTCGGGGTGTGGTCATCACCTCACCGGGGATGGGTCGAAGCTTTCTTCAGCGGAGCCCTACACAGGTAACAATGCTATTATTACTGCAGATAATACTGTGCATGCAGTCGAGAAGGTCGGGGTTGTTTCCTTGGGCAGTGATAGAGGGCCATTAACCTTGAAGAGTGTCTATCATGTGCCCGGTATGAGGAAAAACCTCTTCTCCGTGACCAACGCTGTTGACGCTGGGTATCACGTTCTGTTCGGCCCAGCAGAAGTGAAATTTCTACGTAATGTAGAGGCCGTGAAGGCCGAGGTCGTCCATGTCGGGAGGAGAGCGAAAGACTTGTTCGTTTTATCGACAAGTTCTTATGTCGACAAGATGAAGACGAATGATGGTGCCATGATATGGCATGAGAGGTTGGGGCACGTAGGGATGGATAAGCTGAAAGCTATGGCGGTGAGAGGTCTGGTCAAGGGCCTGCCAAATCTATCTTCCTACGGTGAAGGTCATGTTTGCAAGGGATGTCAGTTCGGCAAGTCTCATCGACTGTCGTTTGATAAGTCGCAGACGAGGGGTAGTGTGTCGTTGGAGTGCATCCACGGTGACTTGATGGGACCAACTGCTACCCCAAGCCTCGGAGACAGCAGGTATATGCTGGTGTTGATCGATGATTACACCAGATATGTCTGGGTTTATTTTCTGAAGGAGAAGGCGGAGGCGTTTGCCAAGTTTGTGGAGTTCAAGGAGCTCGTGGAGGGTCGGCTGAATCTGCGGATCAAGAAGCTGAGGACGGACAACGGAGGGGAGTTCACCTCTGCTGAGTTCTCCAGTTTTTGCAGGAAGGCAGGCATCCGGAGGGAGCTCACTTGTGCTCATTCTCCAAAACAGAACGGAGTTGCAGAGCGGAAGATCCGTCATCTGACGGAGACCTGCAAGTGTTGGCTGCATGCCAAGAGTATCCCAAAGTCCTTCTGGGCGGAGGGAATGTCTTGTGATGCCTACGTCATCAACCGGATGCCTTTGAGTCCCATCAATATGTTGACTCCTCATGAGATGATGTTCAAGGAGAAGCCAAGCGTGGCTCACCTTCGGGTATTTGGTTCCACCTGCTACGTGCATGTTCCAGATGCTCTTTGGACGAAGCTAGATGCGAAAGCAAGGAAGCTAGTCTTCGTGGGATACGATGAGAGGAAGAAAGGCTGGAAGTGCATGGACCCGGAGACGCGGAGATTTGGTTTTTCTCGCGACGTCGTGTTCGATGAGGTGACATCTTACAAGGGGTCTTCTGATGTGGAGCTACCAGAGAGCAGGGTGGAGATGCCGGAGAAAGCTGTGGAGAATCTTCAGGTGGAGCTACCTGTGTCACCAGGTGGTCCATCTCCTTCTAGTTCTGAGACGGGGGCTTCTGGTTCAGAGAGCAGGGGGAGCGATGCTCCTAGCACGTCTGGAAGAGGAGCTAGGGAAGAAGCAGCTGGAGATAATGCGGTTCAGGGGAAGGAGCTGAGGAGGTCGAAGCGAGCAATCGTTGCCCCTGATCGCTATACAGGAGGAAACGCAGTGAGCTTTGTCTCATGTTTCTTCGCTAGTCGCTTGGATGAGAGGGAGCCATCGAGCTTTGAGAAGGCCCAAGGCGTGAAGGAGTGAGATGTTGCAATGCAAGAAGAGATTGCAGCTCTTGAGAAGAATGAGACCTGGTCTCTTGTGCCCAAGCCCAAGGGAACTACTCTTGTAACATGCAAATGGGTCTACAAATTGAAGAAGAAAGCTGACGTCAGTATCGAGCGGTACAAGGCTCGTCTTGTAGCTCGGGGGTTCTCGCAGCAATACGGTGAAGACTACGAGGAGACTTTCAGTCCGGTGGCAAAAATGACTTCAGATCGGTTCATCATTGCCTTGGCGGCGTTCAGTGGATGGGAGATTTGGCAGCTCGACGTCAAGAATGCCTTCTTGTACGGCGAGATTGACAAGGACATCTTCATGGTCCAGCCACCAGGCTTTGTGTCTGAAGATTTTCCGGAGCATGTCTGCAAGCTGAAGAAGGCCCTGTATGGGTTGAAGCAAGCGCCGAGGGCGTGGTACGGGAAGATCGCAGAATATCTCCTATTCTGTGGGTTTTGTGCTTCAGACTCAGACTCAAGCTTGTTCATCAAGAAGAGCGGGTAGCTTCAAGTCATTGTGCTGCTATACGTCGACGACATGATCATGACGGGGAACTCGACGGAGGAAGTATCACAGCTAAGGGCCGAGCTAGCTATCAGGTTCGAGATGAAGGACTTAGGTGAGCTTCACCATTTCCTTGGACTCGAGGTGGAGAGGAAGGAAAGTGGAGTGCTGGTGTCCCAGGCTGGATATGCGGAGCGGATCGTGGAGCGATTCGGCATGAAGGAAGGGAAGTGCACTTCCACACCTCTGGAGAAGGCTATAAAGCTTCGGAAAGATGAGGGGAGGATTATGCAAGATCCGTTGGTGTTCCGAGCTCTGGTTGGGAGCTTGATCTATCTGACGATCACAAGGCCTGATATTGCATATGCAGTTGGCAGAGTGAGTTGATTTATGGCGGAGCCACGGGTACCTCATCTGCTAGTGGCCAAGAACATTCTGAAGTATGTCAAGGCGACCTCGGATATGGGTCTCCTATACAGGAGGGATGCGGGCTTCGAGGTGCATGGATACATGGATGCTGACTACGGGGGAGATTCGGATGATCAGAAGTCAACATCTGGAATCGTCTTCATGGCGGGCCCTACGGCTATATCATGGTGCAGCAAGAAGCAGGATTCCGTATCGTTCTCTACCATGGAAGCGGAATACAAGGCTTCGGCCTTGGCAGCTCAGCAAGCCATCTGGCTTAGGAGGTTGGTAGGAGACGTTCACAAGGAGGTTCGGGAGCCAACTCTGCTACGCGGTGACAACGAGAGTGCTCTCAAATTGGTAACCAATCCAGTTTGTCACGCGAGGACCAAGCATATCGAGATCGAGCATCACTTCATACGGGAGAAGGTGCTGGAAGGGTCTCTTTCGGTCGAGCATGTGCGGAGTGCGGACAATGTCGCAGACATCTTCACAAAGGCGCTAGCAAAGGGGCCGTTCACACGGCTAAGGAGCTTACTGGGGCTGGTTTCAACTTCCCACTTCAAGGGGGAGTGTTGAAATTGTTGAAGTGGAAGTTTGGAGGATTTTGGACCTGGGCGGTCTGGGAGGAGGTCAGGCGGTCTGGCGAGTTCGCGCGACTTGGCGGTCTGCATCTGCGGTCTGGCTGATCTAAGCCTAGCTGCGGTCTCCCGGGTTGACCGCTGGTCTTATCCAAAGTCTGCTGAAGGTGGAGCCGCGCGGTCTGTGCGTGACCGCGTGGCGTGCTGTCCTCTTCAAGGCTGTGGCGGTCTGGTGTGACCGCACAGTTTGATCCAGGTTCTCACCGAAATGCGGTCTGGTAGCTGACCGGGCTTTCTGGGGGTATTCGCGGACTAAGGGTCTTAGTCGCGCGGTCTCAGTTCGCGGTCTCAGGAGGAGACTGGTATGCGAGCTGGTTGCTGTTCGCGGTCTCAGGAGGAGATCGGCATGCGGATAGGAGTTCGCGATCTGATGGCGAACTGACTGTGTTCGCGGTCTCGTGCGAACACAGGTGGTGAATAGCTTCGGGCGGTCTGGCGATCTTCTTTGAAGTCGCGATCTGCTGTGAGAGTAGCGGTCTCTCATGGTCGATGTTGAAGCTGGCGAGTTCACCAAAATGAAGCAGGAGTACTGTTGCTGATCGCGTGGGTTGACCAGTCTGGTCGCGCGGTCTGGGGGGTGGTGATCCTATCTCATAGGGTGGTGACTGGATCAGGTCCCACGCCTATAAATAGGAGGCCACTGTAGCAGCAATTAGACACACCAAGTGTAAGCTGAGTTCGCTCTTGTTCTTGCGGTCTGTTTATTTCTGACCGGGCGGTCTCTGATTGAACTCTTCTTGTGCAGCTTCTGCGGATAGTGTGGGCAGCAGCGATCACCTCTTCCTCTGAAAGTGTTCGGGCGGTCTGCGGCTTGGAGTTATGGTGCTGGAGTTCGGGAGAATCAGGAGGTCAGAAGAAGGGAGCGGTCTGTGCAGCGGTCTGGTGGTGTTCTGTGGTCGGCAGAGAGTTGCGGTCTAGCAACGAACAGAGATCGCAGGGGAGGTCGCGCGGGTTGGGCGGTCTCCAGTTATCAATTTTTCTGTACTTCTCTTTGGAGTTTTGTGCTGACGAAATCATGTCTCGTCAAGCATGTCTTGCCCTGTAATTGAAGTTTGCTATCAATAAAGATCGTTTGTTTGCCTAAGATTGTTTCTGGTTGCTTTGGCTTGTATCTCTAGTTGTTATTCCTTCTTGCTCTCACAGGGTCTGAGAAATTTTCACATGCCCCAGATCAATTCCACTGTCGTGCTCTCACAGACGGTGGGTCAGGTTGATCTCTGGAGAGGCTGGCAAGGTTTCAAGTGGTTTGGTGCTGGAATGCCCCAGATCGATTCCGCTGCCGGGCTCTCATAGACGGTGGGTCAGGTTGATCTCTGGAGAGGCTGGCAAGGTTTCAAGTGGTTTGGTGTTGGAATAACCCAGATCGATTCCGCTGCCGGGCTCTCATAGACGGTGGGTCAGGTTGATCTCTAGAGAGGCTGGGAATGCTTCAAGTGGTTTGGTGCTGGAATGCCCCAGATCGATTCCGTTGTCGGGCTCTCATAGACGGTGGGTCAGGTTGATCTCTGGAGAGGCTGGCAAGGTTTCAAGTGGTTTGGTGCTGGAATGCCCTAGATCGATTCCGCTGCCGGGCTCTCATAGACGGTGGGTCAGGTTGATCTCTGGAGAGGCTGGCAATGCTTCAAGTGGTTTGGTGCTGGAATGCCCCAGATCTATTCCGCTGTCGGGCTCTCATAGACGGTGGGTCAGGTTGATCTCTGGAGAGGCTGGCAATGCTTCAAGTGGTTTGGTGCTGGAACGCCCCAGATCGATTCCGCTGCCGGGCTCTCATAGACGGTCGGTCAGGTTGATCTCTGGAGAGGCTGGCAGGTTTCAAATGGTTTGGTGTTGGAATGCCCCATATCGATTCCGCTGTCGGGCTCTCATAGACGGTGGGTCAGGTTGATCTCTGGAGAGGCTGGCAAGGTTTCAGGTGGTTTGGTGCGGGAATGCCCCAGATCGATTCCGCTGTCGTGCTCTCATAGACGGTGGGTCAGGTTGATCTCTGGAGAGGCTGGCAATGCTTCAAGTGGTTTGGTGCTGGAATGCCCCAGATCGATTCCGCTGGCGGGCTCTCAAAGACGGTGGGTCAGGTTGATCTCTGGAGAGGCTGGCAATGCTTCACAGTTTGATGCTGGAATGCCCCAGGTCGATTCTGCTGTCGGGCCCTCATAGATGGTGGGTCAGGTTGATCTCTGAGGAGGCAAGCAAATAGGTTACTCATAGTAAGAAACTTGGTTCGCCAGCGACTCCAATGCCCGGGCGAGGCGAGACCAGGGACCCGCTCGCATAAGAGAATAGATCGCGGTAGAGCGACTGGGCCCGCTGTTCGCAAAGTTACTTGGGCATTTCAGTGGCGTGAGTAAAGATGGCGAGCCAAAAAGGGCCCGTCTTCGCGGTGGCCCATAGATAATGATAAGAGCTCGCAAAAGGCGAGTGCGAGCGAGGCAGGCTAATAATGTCTTCGCTCGCAAGGTTCCCCAACATGGTACATCCCAAGAAAGGATGAGGTTCCACAACCTGAGTCTTACCGTCACCACAGAAGAGAAGGAGGCGAGAGCGACCTAGGTACAATACGGCGAAGGGAGAATAGTCAATTAAAGAGACGAGGGCGCGAGCATCAAGCGAAAGCTTTAAAGGCACGAGCGTAAGAAAGTCAGGATCGCGCGAGCATGAATGAAAGAGTGCATGTGAATAAAAAGTAAGGAAATAACATTGGAAAGATAGACAAAAAGTTTTTTTTCTTTCATTCCTCACAAAAGATTACAGTCCAACGGCGGGCTCGCCGGTAAAAAGAAAGGTTTTTACATTATAAACAACAAAAAATTGAGGCGGCTCGCCAGGTAGCTCCTTAATCACTCTCGCGATTCTCTGCCTCGAAGATTGGCGCGAACAAGTCGGGGACAACTTCTTCTGCAGTGAACTCCATGGCGTCGGGAATTATCATGTTTGTCCCTTTAAGAGTGTCGAGGATGAGCTCCGCGATCTCCACCGACCTTTTGCAATCGGCTTCCTTTTCCTCTCGCGACTGACCGTGAGCTCCAGCTCGCGGAGGAGGGGGGGAAGCACCGCAACGGTCAGATCTTGAACCTGGGCCTTGACGCAAGTATTCTCCATTTCTAGGTCGACGATCCTTGCGTGAAGCTGGCTGACGGACTCGGCATCCTTCGAAAAGCGGGTTAGTAAAAGAAAAGTGAACCGAGACAGGAAAAGATTTTTGCAAAGCATTGCTTACCAGTCCTCCTTGAAGGCTGGTGAGGAGGCCCTCAGACAAGGCCTCCTTCCCTTTATGTTCCGCGACCTCGTCAGCAGACTTCCGGAGCTCAACGTTGAGCTCTTTGATTTCCTTGTCCGCAGTGAAGTAGCGGCGACCCACCATATGGGTAAGCTCCATCGCCCGGAACTGGGCCCCCATGGCCTCGTACACAAGCCCTTTCCGGGTATAGGCCCGGAAGAGGGAGGCGTCCTCGCGCCCATAAAGCCCGAAGGCGAGGGCGAATGCCTCACCTCCGATCTTGTCACCCTCCACCCAGGAAGGGAGGAGGGAGGAGCAGACGATCTTGTTCTGATCAGGATTCCATGCGAGCACCGGCTCGCCAACCGCGTCCGCAAGATTCATGTCGAGCCCAAAGTTTGTGTGGCTCGTTGTCTTGGGCTTGGCGGCTGCCTCCCCCAGCTCGCCACCCTCTTTGGCAGACTCCTGATTCGCTGCAGGAGAAGAGGGGAGGTCGGGTTCGGAGAGGTCCACGACCTCCTTCGCCTTGTCGGCGGAGGGGGCTTTCTTGGTCTTCTTTGCCGCCCCCTGCGAGGCGGGCCGGCGTGGAGGAAGGGATCACTTCTTCCCCGACGAGGAGCCCGGGACGTTGTGGAAGGCCTCAGCGGCCACGCTCGCGAGCGGGCCAGAGGTGAGGGAGGAAAGAGACGCGTGCAGAGGATTGAGTGGAAGCTCACGCTCTCCTGCAAAGATAACTAAGAGCGTTTGCTAATCCAAGGAGAGGGGAGTGGGGAGATTGGCGAGCGCGAGTCAAACCTTCTCCTTGGGGGACAGGCGGCAACAGGTCCACCCGCTCTCGAAGGAAGGTGACCTCAAAGTTCTTTCCGTTAAGGTACTGGTACAAGCTCGCATCATAACCCCCTAGCGAGGTCGGAGGGCGATAAGCGGTCTCGTCTCACTGGGTGGGGGTGTAAGAGATATTGCCGAAAGGGCCCTTCACCAGGATGAACTTATATGTCCAATAGTGGGACTTGTTCACCGTCTCGCAGACGGTGACATGCTGGCTTGCGAAATGAGCCGTCCCGTCCTTGTACCCGCAAAATGAGAACACCTTATGGAACACGAGCAGGGTGAACTCGATCTTCTCCGCCCTAAGGTAGCTGGCGAATGCGACCACCATGGCGATCGCGTTCGGCGTCAGCTGGCTCGGCAGAACTCCAAAGTACTTGAGCACCTAAAAAAGTCGACAGAGGTTAGGGCGTCATTCGCAAAGCGAGTCAGAAATATAAGGGTCAAGAAACAAATGTACTTGGCGCACTTCCGACCAAAGAGGGAGTCGCATCCCATTCTCGAAGTGAGTGATGGGGATAGCGAGCTCGTCGGGATGCAGGTCGCTGATAGTGTCTCGCTCAGTAGGGCATCGAGCCACGAATTCGGAGTGGATGTACTGATCGACGGTAGCTTGGTATTCCTCCTTCGTGAGGTTGGCGCAGAAGAAAATGCCCTCGAGGAAGGCCCCGGAGCACTTGGCCCGCCGCTTACCTTCCGCGTCGCCGACCATGATGTTCTGAAGCTGCGAATCACAAAAGTCGCGAGAGCGAGCTAGGTTTGCGAGAGAGTTAGAAAGAGAAGAAGCGTGAAGGAAGAATAGTAAATGCGGTGGTTGAAACGAAAAAAGACCGACTATTTATAGAAATAAAAAAAGGCGGGAAGAAGTCGAAGCGCCGGTGTCTGCGGGTAGCGGATTCGCGCGGTATTCCTCCACCTCCAGGGGTCCTATTCGCTCCCAGCGAGTCAACACCCTACCTAACTTCCTCCGTTAATCGACGACGAGCTAGCGCTGAATAATGAAACAAGGCAAAACGCGAAGGCAGGACGCGAGTGCAAGTAATAGAAGCATAAAAGTAACCAACGGATAAGCAAGCTAGACATAGCGAAAGAAAAGATAATAAACATGGAAAATAAGGGCTCGCAAGCGAGTCAAAGTATCATTATTACAGACTTCTGAAAATTGTTCGCGACCCCTCCCTACGAAGGGGAGGTGGAAGAATAATAATAAAATGCAAACCGCGAGGCAAGGATTCTTAATATCGCAACCATTTCCAGCGACCGCGACCCCGTACTCCAGAGCGAGGGGGGACTCACGGATAGTGATACTCGCAAAGCGACTGGCTCGCTTGGTTCGCCAGCCTCGTGTAATCTTCAATCCGGGCAATGTACACCCCGGGGGAGGTCACATCGCCATGATCGATCGGCCGCACCTCGGCGAGGATGCGCGCATTCGCATCCTCCATCGCAGCAAATCTTTCCTCATTTGTGAGCCGGTCGAGCCTATTCTGTTCGTGTAGATCTCTCAGCAGGGCGGTATGCTTCTGGAAAATCTCGGTGACCAGCCTCTTCATTCGCGTCGAATCACTGGGGTCCCCCAAAAAATCTGCGACCTGACTCGGCGAGGGGGGTGGAGATATCTACAACGCTCCAGACTCCGACTCGATGAGCGGGGTCATGGAATCGCCTGCGAAATATAAATCAGCAAGAAGGTTGAAAATGACACTCTATAGCGACAGTATAACCTAGTGGAGGAATTTGAGTACTGGGTCGCTGAAGAGAGGTGCCAGGCTGGCCTCGGAACGCTTCAACGAAGGCAGGGGTGAAGGCCTTACCAAGATCGGGAGCGAGCGCGGGTCTGGAACCGAGCCCGTGCTCAGCGATCAGCGTCCCTTCAGGGCTCCTTTGTCCCAGGAGGCCGAATCCAGGAGTGATGATGGTCCGGTTCGGCGAGATAGGCGAATCCGCGGGATGAGGAACTCGCTCTTCCAGAGCCGCGAGAGGGGACACTACACGAGGAGTAAGTGTGATCTGGAAAGCTAAGAGATACAAAGGGATTCAAGGCAAATCATTCACCCCATTGCGAAGGCGAGTCCCGCAGGTCGACGACCCCGCGTCTGCAAGAAGGGTATCAGGCCCTCCGGTGGAAGGGACGTGGGTCTCTGGGATTGTCCTCCCCAAGGTATTCTCACCCGGGGGAACGTCCTGCGAGTAGGATACGTAAGGTCGGAAGAAGAAGACATTAAATCAGCGAACATGACCGTAGTAACTGGAAGGCGTGCACGTCACGGGGGGGGAGTGCGGTGAAAGAGAGGACCCACCCTCGCCGGCCGAGCGTCGGACGGCCTTTGCTGTTTTGATGGAGGGCGGAGGCAGAGAGCGCCGCGGAGAAACCCAGGAGGAAATGGCGGCAGCTTTCCCCTTCTGGGCCGCTTGCGAGGCCTTCAGGCGAGCCAACATTTCTTCTTTTTTGGACATCGCGTTGGGGCTCGCAGCGAGTAAGAAAAGGGAGAGAAGGATAAAAAAGTCGGAATGCCGGCCGGGAAGGGTGGTACTTATAGTAGTGGGCATGGGGCCCACCAAAAGATTCTCTCCACGTCACCACGGGATCGGCGAATACCAGGGGTTGGACGGTTCTTCGCGAGCCTAAAAAGCCTCGCGAAAAGCGGGGATTGTGTACAACCCCGATATTCGCCCAGAGGTGAACAAAGATTAAGGAGTAACCAATAAGCAAAGTAATGTGGAAGGCGAGCTAGCCACTCGCCGACCGCTGGCGGGGGAGAGGAGCGAGCCAGGGCGCGACAATCCGCTTATAGTGATGTTCTAGGCCAACCAGATCCTTTCCGAGTTTTGACGTTCGGCGGACTTGCTTCTCAGTTCGATGAACGCCGTGCTTCAAATTGGTGAGCCCGCGTGAAGGCGGGCGAGTCGAGCGATCGCCGGATGCTCGCAAAAAGGTGGGCGAGCCGGGTACTCGTCGGTTGCTCGCAAGAAGGCAAGCGAGTCAGATCCCTTCCAAGTCTTAGGGTTCGACGAGATCCGTCCTCCGTTCGACGGACGTCGAGCATTGGTTGAGATCTTCGAACTCAGTCCTGAGTTCGATGAATTCCATTCTCCGTTCGACGAAATCCATCCTGAGTTCGATGAATTCCGTTCTCCGTTCGACGAAAGCCATCCTGAGTTCGACGAATTCTGTTCTCCGCTCGACGAAATGCGCTCGACGAAATGCGCTCGACGAATTTGCTTCTCAGTTCGACGAATATCCAGCTTCAGCTCCGACGGC
The DNA here is from genome assembly GCA_033032865.1 of Dactylorhiza incarnata. NCBI lineage: Eukaryota > Viridiplantae > Streptophyta > Magnoliopsida > Asparagales > Orchidaceae > Dactylorhiza > Dactylorhiza incarnata. The sequence continues at coordinate 4,077,884 of JAWHQI010000235.1, read as the reverse complement.
CGTCTCAGCGTCTATCTCTATCCCATCCTAGCGGACCCGCTGAGACGAGCACTTGTCTTAGCGGAAGAATTCACAGGAGGAAGCGCGACACCCGACATCGATGGACGTCGCCGGTATGAGTGCGAGCGGGGTCTTCACGGGTCGCTCGCCCAGAGGGTTTTTTAAATCCAACAGGTGGAAGAGGTGACAAAGAAGGCGAGCCAGAGCTTCAAGGGTCACTCGCAGGAAGGCGCGCGAGTCATATTCCTGCGAGCCCAAGCGTCAAGGTCAGCTCGCAAGAAGGCGGGCGAGTCGGGTATTCGCTGGCTGCTCACGAGTAGGAAGACAAGTCAGAGTTCTTCCAAGTCTTCGGGTTCGATGAGGTCCATACTGCGTTCGATGAACGCCGAGCATTTATTGAGATCGTCGAACTCAGTTCAGCGTTCGACGAATTCCGTTCTCCGTTCGACGAAGCCCGTTCGACGAACTCACCTCTCCGTTCGATGAAATCTGTTCGACGAAATCCGTTCGTCCGTAGACTAAAGAGGTGGAGTTACTCCTCTGCCCTTGGTGGTCTGCAGGTAGCCCCTCCAAACAGCGGAGTTTGGCTGTTAGCAGGACAAATTGGGGTGCGTTTAGTAAAACCAAAAGGCGGAATTCCGCTATTGACAGACCAGGAACAAAAAACTATAAATAGACCTTAAAGGGCACCTTGGGAGAGGATTCAGATCTCAGTTCTCTGAGCTTCTTCTTCTTCCTTGGTTACTTTGGTTCAGCTCTCTAGCTCTCCAAGGTGCCCAAGTCTCAGCTTTGGCTTGGGAGGGGAAGCGCTCAACGATCTTCCGGGTTTGTGGTGGGACCTCCTCGCTGTGACTAAGGTCTTAGTCAGTTTCCATGTCTCAGGTCTGCTCCTTTCGAGGGACTAGTAAGGGCTAGTTGTCCCTCAACTTGTTGAGGGCCCGAGCTTCACAAGAGACCGAGAAATCGGTTTCAACAGCCAATGTTGGAGAAATTATAATAAATGCCAAATAATTAAGGAAAAATATGATCCTCTGGATTTATTCCTAGAATATCATGATGGACTCCCAGTAATAATCTTGAGTAAGTTGGATGAATATTTGGAGTACCTCCTCTTGTGCAACTCATATAACTCATTTGGTCTGCGTATTAAAAAAATCTGTAAAATTGATTAAATTGAAGACAGTAGGTGGGAATGGAAGGTAGTTGGTGTACCTAGCCTAGTTGAAGAGATTGAAGGTCACCAAGAGGAGTTTTTGTGATGATAGTGTGCTTGGTGAGTTAATGGCAAGCTTGTACTCGGGATTGATGATAAATCGCCTTTTTCTTAGAGGATCATAAAATACTTAGGGTAATACAAGTGTAATAACAAGGAGGGTATTCTTACGGGTAGTTACCAATAACATTATGTGCCTTGAAAAGGGAGCTTTGGGGTGTCATCCCATTATAGTTCCTAGTATCGTAGCGAGCACCTTACAGGGTAATCCTCGGGAATGTTTGTTGGTGCGGACGGGTTGGTCCGGCGAGCCAGTGGCTCAGAAGGTTATGGTAACGAGCAGGTTAGCCCGGGGAGCTTATGGCCCGGAGATAGATGGTAAACATGTTTGCATGTGCATAAAGGTGGTGGGTATTCAGTATTGGATGGTCGTTCACACCGACGTCAATACGTTGACTCGGCAAGTGTGGAATTTTCACTTAGCCATACAAGTTTGGAGGTCCAGCCAGTAAGAGTATGCAAATGCTCCACGGTTTTGCGTTGAGGAGTACTATAGGTCTAGGCTAGATAGTGTGAATACCAACCTATAGGTGGGCGAGGCCCAACCCACCGCTTCCGTTTGCCACTACGGGAGTATCCTGGGAGTCTTGCTAGCTCCAAAAGGGGGGAACTAAAGGTCTGTGCGCATAGAGTCGAAGTGTGTGAGTTTCAATTGTGTGAACAAAGCATAAACAACATAACTCTGCATGTCATAGCATAAGCATTGCATTTCAACCCCTACCCCAATCGTATAAATTGGTTATGGGACTTTTTATATGATAAACCCTGCTAAACGACCCCTTGGTCTATAGGTTTGTATGGGCATTCCTATAAATCAATGGTTACATTTTTATTGTGTACTTATCTTTACTTGATCTTTACCATGCTCTATTACTGCTTCAATTATTTATATACACATGTGTAGTTGTAGACATTTCCTGTAGACAGATCCGTCGTCATCTGCTTTGTTTTATACCCCTTGCTGTCATTCGCTTCATCCTCCCACACAGTTCCTCGGAGCCATTGGGGGTGGGGTGGGGAACATAAGGCTTATTCTTTTGACTAACAGTCGGTGGACCATATCATTGTAGGGGACCGAGGAGACGCAGCAACAATTGAGGCCGGTGTAAACGGAGGCAGACCAGTCTCGTACAGGAGCACCAGTTCCAGGATCAGTGAGTGTTTAGTAGATTGTGCTTCCGCGAGTGAAATTGTAGTGAGGAATTGATGTATAGGGCATGAGCACTTTATTACTGTAACCTTCGTTATTTCAGTTATATAATATGGACATTTATTATATATATCATGTGATTGTGGACTTGAACTTCTTTTTGTTCATTTATACTTTTCTTCTTCTGTGATCGATATGGCCGGCAGGATTGACGTTTTGAGGGTAGCTCATTTCTCAGGCACCTCCCATCATGGTCAAATAGACATATTGGAGCAGGCGTCTCCGCTACTAGGTGGGTATCTGAAAGTATCTAGTTGCTACCTAAATAACATAGGGGGGTGAATAGGTGAATTCTATGGCTTTACGCGGAATTATAAACTTATAAAACAAAGCACACAAAAAATGAGCACACACCACAAACACAAGGATTTATAGTTGTTGCCCAGAATGGGTACTGGGCTACACTCGGCTACTTCACAAATCACAGATTTTTCCAAATCATACAACTCAGAGTAAACAACTCCAACAATCTCGAAGAACAACCTCTCCTACAAAAAATCTCAGAGAATAACCTCTCCTACACTCGATCCTCTAAACTAGGATCTACAAAAACTCAGAAGTGAAACTTCCTACAAAAGTTGTAAAAGGGATTTTACAAAACTTTAGATTGAGAACAATCTTCTGAAATCTCAACGAGATTTTCCTTCAGACCTGAAATTAGATCTTCTTCTTCCTTGATTGAAATGAAAGCCATGAACTTGAAAGAGGAAGAAGAAAGAAATATTATCTTTGTAGAGAACTTGATCTGAAATCTTAGGAGACAACTAGATCTGAATTGAACTTTAAGGAATCTGACATCAGAGATATAGTTGAATCTTTTCTTTGAGAAAGACCGTGCAAGAAAGTTGTAGGCCGCAAGAAGTCCTTTTGCGAAAATGAAGAAAGCTGACACATGATTTCTTCTTAATAACTCGACGAAAAGAACTTAGCCGAAAGTTGAGTCTGGATAAATCTGTAACTTAGACAACTCGGAAACTTCTCGAGAGCACTCGGCGAATTCGTCGAATGTTCATGAGAAGTCATAAGACCACTCGATGAATTCGTCGAGTGTTCTCGAGTGAACAACTAATTACTAGACAAAAAGATTTAATTAAAATTAATAACAACCTTTCGAGTATACTTGACGAACTGATCAAGTCCTCACGAGATGTCTCGATGAATTTATCGAGACTTCTCGAGAGTTCTCGACGAAAAATACTTTGACAAGTTTTTCTTCCTTTTCCAAAATTAGCATCAGCTCCTTCTTGACTTTTCCTTAGTGCTTGAATATGAAGTACACCCCAATATATAGATTTCACATGAGTCAACACCTTGGTCTATACAATGAGGAATTACATTGCATAGCCCTGTGTTTTATGACTCATTGAAACCTGACATTGCTTTGTATTTAGCAATTATGATCCTGCAAACAAATAACTAAAATACAATATCAAATACAATTTCAATTCATCTTAGTTCAAGGGGGGCTTCTTCAAATCAAGGCTATTGTGACTACAATACCCAACAATCTCCCCATATTTGAAGAAGTCAGAACCCTATCTACTAAGTTGAATTGCACATATAATAAACATAAACACAAATAAAGATGATGACATAATGAATTGAGATAAACAAAATATCAACAAAACATTACTATAGATATAAATGTTTTTATGGGCATTCACAAAGTCACAACATAAAACTAAGGCATTTTAGCCTTCTGCAATTTGCTCTTCTTCATCTGCCTATCAAAATATGTATTTGGCTTGGGGTAATACTTTGGAGGAGCTGGAGGAGCATTGATGAGTCTCATTGTTATACACATTTTTGGACTCATCTGGGCCGGTATTATAGTCAATGCACTACATATTAGATCCATAATCACACATATTTGATCTCTATACTTCATTCCATGCTAAGTGCACTTTTAGGCCCATTTCGATGTGCAATTGCACGCTTTATTGTTGGGGGTAAGCACATTGTGCTTCCCATTCTTTTTATGATATTATGATGTTGATGGAGGTGTTTTCCCAGCTGTGTGATTGCTTTTTGATGTTGTGCAGGCGCGTAGATCATCAATTATGCCCAGATTCCATGTCTGCATGAATCGCACGGTCGTGCGTTTTCTTGACCCACGATCGGCTGCGATCGTGCGCATTCATTTGCGGCCCAAAATAGCATTCTGAATTTGGTCGTGCGTTCTTACGCATGGTCATGCGTTTGGTCGTGCATGAACAAAATTCTGCAACTTCTCTATTTAAACTGCGATTTTTAGGTTTTCAGGAGCCGAACAGTTCCGTGATTTCTTCTGCTGTCAGGGCGGAAAGCTCCGTTTTTGAAGATTTCTTCCTCCCCCTTTCACCCGAGGCCACCTCGCATCATCCAAGCACTTCAAGGGAGAGATCCTAGCCCTACTCTCATCAACCGAGGAAGGAGTACACAGCTTTTGTGGTGGCCAGATCGTGACATGGAGAAGACAGGTATATTGGAGGGAAGATGACAGCTCCTTTGGACCCCGGACGTTGTTGTGGACCGAGCTAGGATGCGGATTGACAACCTGACGATTCCTACCATGAACCCCCAACAAGTCTCTGGATGTGGTTGTATTTCTAGCTTTTCCTCCTTTCCTCCTTATGATTATAGTTAGTTTCTCTTATGTTGATGATGTTGCACTATATATTTTTTGAACTTCTTGTCAAATATTATGAAATATTTTCATGCTTATGAGTGCTTGAGGTGTGCTTTTGTGGTGATTGTGGTGTGAGTGTTCTGTGTGCCGCACTAGCAATTGCTAGTGGTGTGCTTGTTGGCGAGGTGCTTGCGACCCTCATTCCACCTGCCTACTCGTCCATCCGCCTAGCGAAGCGTGACATAGCGGCCTATGTAATCCATTCGCCTAACGAAGCAGCGCGCTCAAGGCCTGCACAGTTAAATTCTGCACTTATCCACCTCATCCACTTGTCTACTCGTCCACCCGCCTAGCGAAGTAGTGCGTTCAAGGCCTATGTAGTTTCCATCCCGCCTAGCGGAGCAGTGCGCTCAAGGCCTGCATAGGAGTAGTTGTAGTATTTTTATTTTATTTACAAAAACCAAAATCCCTTCGTCTGCATTCCATCCCGACCCAAGGACTTCGATCTCAAGTCCTTCCTCGAAACCAAACTCCACCTTACTGTGTTCCTTCGAGATCGATACTCGGGGATTTGCTCCTCGTTTTATATTACTTGAACGATCGGTACACTACCGTTTCGTGCCGCAGTCTAGCTACCGCCTATAGTGGTGTGTGAGATTTGCGCATCAAGTTTTTGGCGCCGTTGCCGGGGAACACAGACGTGTGAGTTTTCTGGAGAGGGAGACAAGAGATAGTAGTTCTTCCAGTGTGTATAGCCGCTTTATTATTTTTTTTTTGCTTTTTAATTATATATTGTTTGTTATTATTTCTTTCTCTCCTATTTTAAAGTTTTAGACAAGTTTAATCCAAGGAATTTTATTAGTTTGTGTAAATTTCCTTGCAATGAATTTCAGTTTTGTTATATTTGCTTTAATTATTGAAAATGTCATCATATGATATTTCTCCTAGCACTTACGACAAGATGGTTTATTATATAGACCAAATGAAGGAGTTAAATGGTAGGCAGTGTAGGAATTTTGTTTGCTTGTTGTGTCGAGGAGAGGGTCATGAATTGAAGGACTATCCTAGTCTTTTCAATCCTGACCGCGGCTCCTCCACTGATGTCAACATTGTCCCTACCACTCATTCTTTACCCGTGGAGGCAATTGCCTACTCACCCCTTGAGCTTAATTCTCGCATCGGTTCCTCTCTCCCTGTTTATGGCTTCACTCCTAGTGATGATGATCACTCATCTGTTGGCCAACAAGGAGAGGATTTCGAACTTATGGATGCACCTGAGTGGGATGAGGAAAGTATTCTCTCCATTGGGGAGGCATTAGCAGATCTTTTTGCGGAGGAACCAAATCTTTTTGTCCCTCCATTTTCATTGCAAGATTTTTCTACACACATTTTTTATGATCCTGTCGAAGTAATTGAGCAGGGTGATGATTCTGAGCCTGAGGCTGCTCCCCGATGGGATGATGAGGGTACTCTTTCTGATGAGGAGGTTTGCACTTCCTCATGGGATGCGGAGGTCCAATTCACCACTGAGGCACTTGAGTTCATTGGCCCCCTTTCTATGATACTTGCGATGATGACAGTGATCTATCCTTGGAACATTCCGGGAGTGAAACCGGGACTACTCCCCCGATTTTTGATTATTTAAGTCATTCCTCTCTTTTATTTCTTGAACCCCCTTCTTCATCTGAGCATGTGCAGTTGAATCTTCACAGGTACTTCAGGAGGACTTGGAGCATTTTGCTCAAGTCAATGAGGAGCGTAACCTCATATGTCAGGAGGTTGACCCCTCCTCCATAGTGGAAACCCCACTCATTACCTTTTCGTCCTGCCACCTCCATGAAGATGACTCCTTGCTGGGCAAGGATAGTTTTGGTGAGTTGAGTGAGGATTCCTCCTCTTCTTACTTTTGATTCCCTCTACCTGTGACGAGCAGGTATTATTTATTATCGGGTAGAGGCGTGACTGTTCTATCAGCGTATCGGTACCCGCTACCAACATGCATATTAGAACAGTTACCTGTGCATTTTCTTTTTCATAGACCCATTAGCTAGAACTGTTTTAAATTTAAATAAGTCGTGTTGGGATGACAATAACCCCAGTAGTTATCTTACTTTTCTTGCAATTTTTATTTTCATCTAGTTTAGTTTAGTTAGTTGTATTTCATTTTGCTTTGTACATTTTCTTTTGTTTTTGCGGAGCTCACCCCTACAGGTATTTTTCTGGATGTGGATGCTGCAGCTAGGTCTATATTTAAATGCCAATCTTCTGGTATGCTCATTTCTGAGCATTGGGTACTCTCTTCCCCTAGCTCTTTTCTGAATTTCATAGATATATATTGTGTGTATTGTCTAGTTTAAGTATGAGGGAGAGTAGTTCTGTGTGCACGAAACGGCAGTGTACCGATCGTTCAAGTAATATAAAACGAGGAGTAATCCCCGAGTATCAAATCTCGAAGGAACACAGTAAGGTGGAGTTTACATTTAAGGAAGGACTTGAGATTGAAGTCCTTTAGTCGGATGGGTGCGAAAGTGGGTGATTTGGTTTGTGGAAAATAAAGAAAAACAACTATAACTACTCCTATGCAATGCCGATATGCAATGCTTCGCTTGGCGGGATGGAGACTAGGCAGACCTTGAGCGCGCTGCTTCACAAGGGCGGATGGACGAGTAGGCAAGCGGAATCGAACTGTGCAGGCCTTGAGCGCGCTGCTTCGTTAGGCGAATGGATTACATGGGCCGCTATGCCACGCTTCGCTAGGCGGATGGATGAGTAGGCAAACGGAGTGAGGGTCGTAAGCACCTCTTCGACAAGCATGCCACTAGCAATTGCTAGTGCGGCGATGAACGTGACGGCGGGATGGAGGATGGAATGGGGCGCACCTCAAGCAACCCAAACAACAAGCTTTTCACATAGATATGAAATATATAAAAATACAAACTAGTTTAAGTGCTCTACTTCATCATAATACAAAGATCTACACATATACACATCAAAAAGAGAAGAACAAGGCAAGAAATCGACCGAATCCGAAGGCTCGTCGAGGAGTCACGGTTGGAATCGCTAGGTTGTCAATCCGCGTCCAAGCTCGGTCCTCAACTACGTCTGGGGTAGAGAGAGCTGTCACGACTCTCCAATGAGCCCGTCTTCTTCGTCTCACGATCCGGTAAAGGTTGCAAACTTCCCCTTGCTTGATGGTAATGGCGGCTAGATCTCCTTTGAATCTCTAGGAAGAAGGAGGAGGCCGAGATGATCTCCGGGCTCAAGATTGGCGTGAAGAACATGCCCGGAGCACCTCCTGGTGGTGGAAGATGATGCAGGGGGCGGAAGAGGTGAACAGGACTCGAAAACGGCGGAGCAGAATGGTCGTTTGACCTAATTTTGTGGGCTAGATATTTATAGAAAACAGGGTGCACGATCAGTGGCGCACGATCAACTCATCGTGCGCACTGAAAGCTGGTGATCGTGCGCTCTGTGCCCAAAACCTGCAAAACAAAACTGTAGAAAAAATATAAAGCGCACGACCGTGTGCACGATCGTGCGTAGCAAACGCATGACTAAAATCCGAAGCTGTTTTTGGGCAGCAAATGAACTCGCACGATCAAAGGCGCACGAGCAACTGATCGTGCGTGAAGGAAACGCACGATCAGTGGCATTTCAGGCAGAAATTGCCCCCAAACAGACTCCGAGCATCGCACGATCCATGAACCTGCATGAAAACCTCCAGGACTACAGGAAAACAAGGGATCACCCCAAGAATGGGCATACATGTGCACTAAGAGTGGAATAATAGACGGCTATTAAATATAAATGAAAACAAGCCTAAAGTGTGGTGCAAAGACTAGAAAATCGGCCCAAATGAGTCCGAAAATATGTATATAATTGGGACTCATCACACCCCCAGACTTACCTGTTTGCGCGTCCCGAGCAAACAAATTCTAAGCAAGCGGGGAAAGAAAAGTAGATGGCTTAGAATTACAATACAGAGTACCATGCGAAGTCGCATGCTCACGTGCATAAGAAAGATAATAGAGAAGATTTCTCATTATACACAAACAGTTTATATATTTCTAAAAGAGTAAAAGCATATTACAACCACTCAAAATGGTGAACTATGGTGAATCATCCGGTCACGCATACGGAGAATGTAAACTAAGCGCTGAGATGAGCATTGCTCAAGATTGGGGTGCCAGACAAACTCCACCGAAATCCATCGGTGTCGGTGACCATAAGCTCGCCCGGTCACATTCTCTCCACGACACTAGATTGGTTCATAGCATGAGTCGGTAGGACTTTAGGTTAGAGATGAGGCTTGGGTTACGGTGAGGTAAACAAAGATAAACCTGGAGGCTAAGCACACCTAACCCAACATGAGCATAAGATAGAGCAACCCGCACGACTATAATAAACAAGTGCACCACACCCCCAGACTTGGACTTTTGCAACATAGGTGTGTGCACCGCCCACTCCCAATACCAAAACTTTCAAAATTTTCAATTTAACTTTTTCATAACAATCCTTTTTTTTTCTTTTCTTTTTCTTCTTCATTCTTCTTTTTCTTTCTTTTCTTTTTCAGCAAAATTTTCAATGAATACACCCACAATTTCCACTATTAAAATTACCACATCAACACCCCCAAAATGTAAATATAACATAACTAAAGCTCAGATTTGGGTGTGCGACTAGGTTAGGCTTTTAAGCTTTTGGTGAGATAAAAGTGGAGCTGAATCAAGAGGAAGGGGTAGGCACAAAGGGGCTAGCAAGGGTAGATGATAGGCATGAAATAAAAAGCTCAACCAGGCCAAAATAATGGCCCACGTTATTCTCACGCACTAGAACTATCCTATAGCAATGCTTCAAGAATCGCTTGGGGCAAGTTCTAGCCACCGAGAAAGATTCTCCTTTCTCCCGACTCAAGCAATACGAGTCTAGCGATCGTTTACACACATCCCTATGCTACTGTTTGATTCACAACGGGTTCACCATTTGAGTAGAGTAAACAACATTTACACTAATAGAAAAAATATAAAACCATAAGTATAAAAAGAAGTCTAATCTACACAAATATTTATGCAACCGAGCACTCGACTAGGAGCACTACTGGAGTCAACATTTTACTCCGCTACATAGTCCTAAGCCAGCACCTAGACTTTCCCAAATATGCAGAAGAATTAAATTCAACTCAGAGCACGCATACAGATGAGTACGCGCTCAAGTGGGTGATGTGGTGCGCAAAGAGAATGAACAACAATTTTCAATAAACTAAAATAAAAGTACTTCTAGCATGCTATGAAATAGTGCACGTGAGTGGGCACACATAATTACTCTACCCCAGACTTAAACTAGACAATACAAAAAATATATAGCTATGAAATTCAGAAAAGAGCTAGGGGAAGAGAGTACCCAATGCTCAGCAAGTGAGCATAACAGAAGACGCATGTAAACCAAGACAAAGCTGCAGCATCCGCCATCTAGAAGAAGGACCTGCAGGGGTGAGCTCCGCAAAAACAAAAGAAAATGTACAAAGGAAAATGAAATACAACTAACTAAACTAAACTAGATGAAAATAAAAAATATAGGAAAAAGTAAGATAACTACTGGGGTTATTGTAATCCCAGCACGACTTATTCAAATTTAAAACAGTTCTATCTAATGGGCGTATGAAAAAGGAAATGCACAGGTAACTGTTCTAATATGTGTGTCGGTAACTGGTACCGATACGGCGATAGAACAGTCACGCCTCTACCCGAATATAAATAATACTTGCTCGTCACAGGTAGAGGGAATAAAAAGTAAGAAGAGGAGGAATCCTCACTCAACTCACCAAAACTATCCTTGCCTAGCAAGGTATCATCTCCAGGGAGGCAGTAGGAGGAGAAGGTAATGAGTGGGGCTTCCTCTACAGAGGGGGGATCAACCTAATCACATGATAGGATACACTCATCATTGACTTGAGCAGAATGCTCCAAGTACTCCTGAAGTACATGTGAATACTCAACCTGCACAGGCTTAGATAGAGAAAGGGGATTAAGAAATAAAAAAGAAGAAGAACATGAATAAAAATCAATCGGGGGAGTGATCCCGGTCTCACTCCCGGCAGGATCCAAGGATAGATCTCTATCATCATCGTAAGTATCATAGCGAGGGGAACCCAAGAACTCAAGGGCCTCAGTGGTGGTTTGGACCTCCTCGTCCCATGAAGAAGTGCAAACCTCCTCATCAGAGAGAGTATCCTCCTCATCCCACCGAGGTGCACCATCATGTTCAAAGTATTCATTCTCCCCTTCAGGGAAAACAAACTCCTCATCCCACTTTGAAGCATCCTCCGAGTCAGAAGCATAACCCCACTCCTTCACTTCGATAGGATCATAAAGAATGTGTGTAGAAAAATCTTGCAAAGAAACTGGAGGAACAAAAAGATTTGGTTCCTCCGCAAAAAGATCTGTTAATGCCTCCCCGATGGAAAGAATACTTTCCTCATCCCACTCAGGTGCATCTAGGAGCTCCCATTCCTCTCCTTGTTGGCCAACGGATGAGTGATCATCATCACTAGGAGTGAAGCCATACACAGGGAGTGAGGAGTCCATGCACGAAATAAGATCGGGGGTAGAGGGAATGATTGCCTCCATGGGTAAAGAATGAGTGATAGGGACAATGTTGTCATGAGTGGAGGAGCAGCGGTCAGGATAGAAAAGACTCGGACAGTCCTTCAATTCATGACCCTCTCCTCGACACAACAAGCAAACAAAGTTCCTACACTGCCTAGCATTTAACTCCTTCATTTGGTCTATATAATAGACCATCATGTCGTAAGTGCCAGGAGAAATATCCCATGAAGACATTTTCAACAATAAAAACAGATATAATGAAACTGAAATTCTTTGCAAGGAAATTTACACAGACTAGTAAAACTCCTTGGATTAAACTTGCCTAAAACATTAAAACAGAACAGAAGAGGAAGAAATAATAACAAACAATAAATACTTAAAAAGCAAACAAAAATAACAAAGCGGCTATACACACTGGAAGGACTACTATCTCTCGGCTCTCCCTCTCAAGAAAACTCACACGACTGTGTTCCCCGGCAACGGCGCCAAAAACTTGATGCGCAAATCTTAGCACACCGCTATAGGCGGTAGTAAGATTGTGGCACGAAACGGCAGTGTACCGATCGTTCAAGTAATATAAAACAAGGAGTAATCCCCGAGTATCGAATCTCGAAGGAACACAGTAAGGTGGAGTTTACTTTTAAGGAAGGACTTGAGATTGAAGTCCTTTAGTCGGATGGGTGCGAAAGTGGGTGATTTGGTTTGTGGAAAATAAAAAAAACAACTATAACTACTCCTATGCAATGCCGCTATGCAATGCTTCGCATGGCGGGATGGAGACTAGGCAGGCCTTGAGCGCGCTGCTTCACAAGGGCGGATGGACGAGTAGGCAAGCAGAATCGAACTGTGCAGGACTTGAGAGCGCTGCTTCGTTACGCGAATGGATTACACGGGCCGCTATGCCACGCTTCGCTAGGCAGATGGACGAGTAGGAAAACAGAGTGAGGGTCGTAAGCACCTCTTCGACAAGCACGCCACTAGCAATTGCTAGTGCGGTGACGAATGTGACGGCGGGATGGAGGATGGAATGGGGCGCACCTCAAGCAACCCAAACAACAAGCATTTCACATAGACATGAAATATATAAAAATACAAACTAGTTTAAGTGCTCTACTTCTTCATAATACAAAGATCTACACATATACACATCAATAAGAGAAGAACAAGGCAAGAAATCGATCGAATCCGAAGGCTCGTCGAGGAGTCACGGTTGGAATCGCTAGGCTGTCAATCCGCGTCCAAGCTCGGTCCTCAACTTCGTCCGGGGTAGAGAGAGCTGTCACGACTCTCCAATGAGCCTGTCTTCTTCGTCTCACGATCCGGTAAAGGTTGCAAACTTCCCCTTGCTTGATGGTAATGGCGGCTAGATCTCCTTTGAATCTCTAGGAAGAAGGAGGAGGCCGAGATAATCTCCGGGCTCAAGATTGGCGTGAAGAACAAGCCCGGAGCACCTCCTGGTGGTGGAAGATGATGCAGGGGGCGGAAGAGGCGAACAGGACTCGAAAACGGCGGAGCAGAATGGTCGTTTGACCTAATTTTGCGGGCTGGATATTTATAGAAAATAGGGCGCACGATCAGTGGCGCACGATCAACTGATCGTGCGCACTGAAAGCTGGTGATCGTGCGCTCTGTGCCCGAAACCTGCAAAACAAAACTGTAGAAAAAATATAAAGCGCACGACCGTGCGCACGATCGTGTGTAGCAAACGCACGACTAAAATCCGAAGCTGTTTTTGGGCAGCAAATGAACTCGCACGATCAAAGGCGCACGAGCAACTGATCGTGCGTGAAGGAAACGCACGATCAGTGGCATTTCAGGCAGAAATTGCCCCCAAACAGACTCCGAGCATCGTACGATCCATCAACCTGCATGAAAACCTCTAGGACTACAGGAAAACAAGGGATCACACCAAGAATGGGCATACATGTGCACTAAGAGTGGAATAATAGACGGCTATTAAATATAAATGAAAACAAGCCTAAAGTGTGGTGCAAAGACTAGAAAATCGGCCCAAATGATTCCGAAAATATGTATATAATTAGGACTCATCACCACTCACGTGCATTATTGCACTGCATACTAGAAGCTTTTACTTAAAATGTTTTATTTATTTTCTTTGCACACCACAGCACCCATATGAGCGCGCGCTTAGCCGTTGGCACGTTGCGAGTCAAATTTGTCTCTTTTATGTGATTTGAAAAATCATCGTGCTGGCTTAGGATTGTGAGTCGGAGTGAAATGTCGACTTATATAGTGCTCCTAGTCAAGTGCTCATGTCTCGCATAGAAATTCGTGTAGATTCAATTTCTTTTTATGCTTTTAGATTATATTTTTTTCTATTAGCGTAGATATTGTTTACTTTACTCAGAAATTGGTGAATCCGGTCTGAATCAAACGGTAGCATAGGAATATGTGTAGACGTTCGTTAACCTCGTATTGCCCAAGTCGAGAGAAAGGATTATCTTTCTCGGTGGCTAAGAACTTGCCTCAAGCGACTCTTGAAGCATGGGTATATGGTTAGTCAATCGCGTGAATGTGATATAGGCCATCATTTTGGCCCGGTTGAGCTTTTGTGCCCATTCCTATCGCTATATCCTCGTTAGCCCAGTTGTGCCTACCCGTTCTTTGATTCAGCCCCACTTTTATCTCACCAAAGCCTAAAAGCCAATCATAGTCGCACGCCCAAATTTGGGCGCAAGTTGTTTATTATTTTCATGATTGGGGTGTTGAGGTTATGATTTTTTTTTGAGAAAATGTGGATGCGCTTCATTGCTCATCTTGCTGAAAGTGTTTTGAAAAGAAAAAAAATGAGAAAAAGAAAAGAAGTAAAAAGAAAAGAAAAGAGAAGAAGTGTTTAATTGAAATTTTTTATAGATTTATGATTGGGAGTAGGCGGTCCACACACCCATGTAGTCAAGTCCAAGTCTGGGGGTGTGGTGTACCCGCGTGTCTTTTTGTGGTGCTTTAGGATAGTTTTCTGTGCTAGCTCATTTGGGTTTTGTTCTTGAGCCGTTGTTTTTATCATTGTATACCTCACATAAACCCAAGCTTCATCTAAAACCTAAAGTCCTATTGACTCACGCATTTAAGTCAAACCTGTGTCGTGGAGAGAGTGCGAACAGGCAAGCTTATGGTCACCGACATTGATGGATTTCAATGGAGGTTGTCTCGAGCCACAATCTTTAGCAATGCTCTCCTCAACGTTCAGTTTACTTTCTTCCTATGTACGACCTTATGATTCACCGTGATTCACTTTTTGAGTAAATGTAATATATAAATATGCCCCTAGAAAAGTATAAACTAATATGTATAATTAGAAATTTTTTCTACTATATTTCTACGAGCGTGAGCTTGCGACTTCGCATGGTACTCCGCCCTTGCAATTTCTATGTCAGCTTTGTTTTTTTTTCTCATCCGCTTGAGGGATTTGTTTGCTCGGGACGCGCAAACAGTTAAGTCTGGGGGTGTGATGAGTCTCATTGTTATACACATTTTTGGACTCATCTGGGCTGGTATTATAGTCAATGCACTACATATTAGATCCATAATCACACATATTTTCTCTCTATACTTCATTCCATGCTAAGTGCACTTTTAGATCCATAATCACACATATTAACTCCATTTTTGAAGGTTTCTTCCTCCCCCTTTCACCCGAGGCCACCTCACACCATCCAAGCACTTCAAGTGAGAGATCCTAGCCCTACTCTCATCAACCGAGGAAGGAGTACACATCTTTTGTGGTGGCCAGATCGTGACACGGAGAAGACAAGTATATTAGAGGGAAGGTGACAGCTCCTCTGGACCCCGGACGCAGTTGTGGACCGAGTTAGGACACGGATTGACAACCCGACGATTCCTACCGTGAATCCCAACAAGTCTCTGGATGTGGTTGTATTTCTAGCTTTTCCTCCTTTCCTCCTTATGATTGTAGTTAGTTTCTCTTATGTTGATGATGTTGCACTCTATATTTGTTGAACTTCTTGTCAAATATTATGAAATAATTTCATGCTTATGAGTGCTTGAGATGTGCTTTCGTGGTGATTGTGGTGTGAGTGTTCCGTGTGCCGCACTAGCAATTGCTACTGGCATGCTTGTTGACGAGGTGCTTGCGACCCTCATTCTGCCTGCCCACTCGTCCATCCGCCTAGCGAAGCGTGGCATAGCGGCCCGTGTAATCCATTCACCTAACTAAGCAGCACGCTCAAGGCCTGCACAGTTAGATTCCGCACTTATCCACCTCATCCGCTTGCCTACTCGTCCATCCGCCTAGCGAAGTAGTGCGTTCAAGGCCTACGTAGTTTCCATCCTGCCTAGCGAAGCAGTGCGCTCAAGGCCTGCATAGGAGTAGTTGTAGTATTTTATTTTATTTACAAAAACCAAAATCCCTTTCGTCTGCATTCCATCCCGACCCAAGGACATCGATCTCAAGTCCTTCCTCGAAACCTAACTCCACCTTACTGTGTTCCTTCAAGATCGATACTCGGGATTTGCTCCTTGTTTTATATTACTTGAACGATCGGTACACTGTCATTTCGTGTCGTAGTCTAGCTACCACCTATAACGGTGTGTGAGATTTGCGCATCAAGCATCATGATTGTTATAACCATAAGTTCTGAAATGAATCTTCCTTTTTAGCTTAACTGCTCTGTGCTTGTTAATTTCCTCTTGTCTATAATGATTCTTTGGCAGCTCATTAGAAATATCAATCAATTTGTAGGTGTCCAGATTATAGCTTTAGACATAGGACTCCCTACTTCAACATATTCCCTTCTTTCTTCTGCCACTTCTCTAATTACAATCCTTGCTTCCTTCCTTACTGAAGGATCTGACTTGCTAGAAAAGGGTCCTTCACCATACTTCCTTTTCTTCACTAGAGGCTCTGAAGGTTTAGCAACCTCTTCTTGATCTAACCACACATGAGTGTACTGCACTGGAGGTTCAAAAGATACATCTTTAAAAAATTGCTCTGGGAGGGTTTGATCAGGTGCTCTTCTTGTCAACTCTTCTTGCAGTCACTTGAAATTTTAATAATTGAATACATTAGCTTCATGGACTTTATTATTCAGTCCAATGCTTATCTCTCCCGACTTAGACATCATTTCTTCCTCCCCCTTTCTGAATTCTTCAGTTAAGGTTTGGATAATTTTCTCCTTGAAAATCATTATTTCTGTGTGAAGATAATCTCTGTCTGATTCTGTAGAGAGCATCAATATTTCTTGACCTTTAGAAAGATCTTGAGCTGAATTATAGACACATTTGACACCATCCATGGTCAGAGAAATATCTTTTCCTGCAGCATCAAAATTTGTACCTACCTATTGTTTTATTTGATCAACACCGTGCTTCAATGCATCTAGGCCATTATTTACATCTCCTTCCACCTATCTTACCTTGTCAAAAACCAACTTCAGAGAAAACTCAAAATACTCTGCTTGAGACCTGAGCAATGCCTCAATTGTCATTAGCGGTTTTTCATTGTTGGAGGTGGAAGGCACGGGAGCATGAACATGCTTAGGAGTAGGAGTGCCAAAAATTTCATCATCAAACACAAACTCATTTGAGTATGCTTTCCCTGGCGATGATTGAATATTATTCTAAGCAGGAGATGCAGAGTGCACATCCTCTCTTTCTAGCACTGAGGACACCACCTCATCCTCCCTGAAAACACATGCTGGGGCCATATCCCGTAGAATAATCTCCCCCTCAATATTTTCAAAAAATATATTATTTTCAGGAATTCCAACTACAACATCAAGAACTCCACCATATGTGGATTCTTTCTCCTTCTCATCTTCTTGTTCATCAGGGAATTGATTTCTTATCACCTCATCCACAATTGATGTATTCAACTCAACAACTGGATGCTCTTCATCATTATCAGCATCATCGCTATCTTAATCACCAGTATTAACATCAAGTAGAATATCATCAGCTGGAGGAGAAGGGACAAGGGGCATAGGGGAGTGGACCATAGATGCTTCTTTTTGAATTTCTGGAGCTGGAAAATGAAGGTTCTCCCTATGAATTGTTGCATCAGCAGACTTTGGAGCAACCTTTGTTGGCAAGGGCTGAGACCTTTTCTCATCCTCAAGAGCTTCATCCTCAACATCATGTTTCTTTAGACCAGGCTTAGTGATTTTCCATTCCCATCTGTTTAAGATAGAGGAGTCTATCTTCTTCAAATGATGGATTGGAATAACAGATGACATATCAAATTGATTTCCATCAATTTGATTCAAATATAAAGAGATGATACTACCAAATTAGGAGTCATCAAGCTTGCCTTGAGCTTCTCAAAAAGAACCAATCCCCAATTTACTCTTTTTCTCCAAACCACTCCAGTTAGGAGTTTGAACATGTCACTTGAGAGGTAGTCATGGGAACCAACCTTGCACAACAATACTTTTCCTATGATATCAGATAAGATCTTTCCTTCTCCATTCATGTTTTTCCTTCTGATTGAACTAGCACCTCTTGGAAGACCAAAAAATAATAAAGCTCTGTTAAAATACTTATCTTCAAAACTGTCTTCTTCTTCCATTGTTGACAGCCTTAAAAATCTTGTTAGGAGAGACGGCTTCAATTTAATCACTGAATTTCTAACTGTAGATTTGATAACTGATCCTTGTCGACGGAGATGGGCATTCTTGAAGAATTCGAGGACCTCTCTGTCTAGAGCTCGACATGGATGCTCTAGAATGAAGGACATGCCGACTTCTTCTAGACTCAATACCACATTTTGAAATTCATCAGAGGCATTTGCAAAACCTGTATGAACTAGCTTGCCCCCTACCTGGAGATTTCTTATACTCTTGCGTGACATTGAGAGCAGATGAAGAATCGGTGAATGGAAGATGAATCGTTGGGAGGGTTTCATGAAATCTCGATGAAAGAGTCGTGTTTGACTCGTGAAACCCTTAAAACATTTATATAGTAGTAATGTTTTGAAGAGAGAGAGAGAGAGGCGCGTACCTTTATTTAAAAGAAATGACTCTTCAGATCAAATATAAATAAGAGAGATAATGACAGAAATTCGTCAAATGACCTGAGTGTACTCGATGATTCATAGAAATGATTCGAGAAATTTGTCCAATTCATCGAAATGATGGGAAATTTCCTTGATTCATCGAAATGATTCAAGAAATTTATCCAATTCGCCGAAATTACTCGAGAAATTTCCTCATCTTCATGAAATTCTGATCTTGGACATATTTCCTTGAACTTTTCATGAGTCCTTGTTCATCATACCTAGTTCTATTTTGAAGAAATTGAACTTGGTCTCATCTAGCGGCTTCGTGAATATATCTACAACTTGCTTATCCATCGAGAAATAACTAAGGTTGATGTCCTTGTTCTCCACATGCTTCCAGATGAAATGGTAACGTATCTCTATGTGCTTTGTCTGGCTATGAGAGACTGGATTGTTAGCAATTGCAATTGCACTTGATGAGTCGCAGAACATTGGAATCTCCTTCAAATTCAAATTGTAATCTTCTAGCTGATTCATGATCCAAAGAAGTTGTGCGCAACAAATGCCTATGGAGATATACTCTGATTCAGAAATTGAGATTGCTACATAATTTTGCTTCATACTGCTCCAAGAAATAAGCCTCCTTCCAAGAAATTGACAAGTCCCAGAAGTGTTTTTTCTATCATCCCTGCAACCTGCAAAATTAGCATCTGAAAAGCCAATTAGATCGAAGTCATTACTTCTTAGGTTCCATAATCCAAGATTTGGTGTGCCTTTAAGATATCTCAAAATCTTATTTGCAGTGGCACAATGAGATTCCTTAGAGTTCACCTGAAATCTAGCACATACACATGTTAAAACATGATATCCGGTCTACTGGCAGTAAGGTAGAGCAAGGATCGAATTATGCTTCTGTACTTGGCTTCACCAAAAGGTTTCCCTCTCTCATCCTTGTCCAGATTCATAGTTGAACCCATTGGAGTCCTCATCGAGGTTGCATTCTCCATTCCAAATTTCTTAATCAACTCTTTGGTGAACTTCGTCTAAGAGATGAAAATTCCATCTTCAGATTGTTTCACCTAAAGTACTAAGAAATAGTTTAGCTCACCCATACTTCTCATTTCTAATTTCCCTTGCATTAAGTTATAAAACTTTTTGCAAAGCTGATCATCTATAGATCCAATGATAATGTCATCGACATAGATTTGCTCTAGCAAAATCTTGCATTTTACTTCCCTGGGAAATAATGTATTATCTATCTTTCCTCTTGTGAATTTGTTCTCAAAAAGAAAGCTAGAGAGAGTCTCATACCAAGCTCAGGGAGCTTGTTTCAGACAACATAAAGCTTTGTGTAGGTAATATACGTAATCAGGGAAAGAGGAATCAACAAAACCTGGTGGTTGTTCAACATATACTTCTTCCTTTAAATTACCATTAAGGAAGGCTGACTTCACATCTATTTGATAGACTTTGAATCCGTTGTGAGTGGCATACGATAGAAATAACCTGATCGCTTCAAGTCGGGCCACTGAAGCATAAATTTCATCGAAGTCGATCCCTTCTTCTTGTCTATAACCTCGAGCAACAGGTCTGGCCTTGTTTTTGATGACCACACCATTTTCATCCAGCTTGTTTCAGAAGACCCATTTCATCTTAATAACATTTTGACCTTTGGGCCTTGGTACCGGCTTCCAAACTTTGCACCTTTTAAATTGATTGAGCTCCTCTTATATTGCAATGATCCTTGAGGAGCCCTCTTTTGCCTCATCAAATGTCTTTGGCTCAATCTGAGAAAGAAAACTTAAATGCAAAACTTCGTTAGTTGTACCTCTTCTTGTTTTAAATCCAACTCTAGTATCTCCAATGATTTGATCAACTGGGGGATCTCTTTGATGTCTGATCACTAGATTCCTTGCATCTTCTGTGCCACCAGTAGGTTCTTCTACTTTTGGTGCATCTTCTATCTCTTTAGGTTCTTCTTCCTCAAGTACGGTTGGAGTGTTCACTATAACTGTCCTTGGAGCATCTTCTTTTGCGATTTCTTCCAAGCTGAGCTCTTTTTGTTTTGTAGCTGCACCTGCATCTTCAACAAAAATACTAGTATAGCAGTTGTGAAGCATGCTCGTCTCATCAAAGACAACATTAATGGATTCATCTACAACCAGGGTTTCCATGTTAAAAATCATATATGCCTTACTATGGCTACTATAGCCTACGAAAATACCTTCAAAACTCTTTTCACTAAACTTAGTTTTGCAGTACTTCCCATTATTAAGTACAATGCATTTTATTCCAAAGATCCTAAAATAGGACATAATCAGTTTCCTACCCTTCAGAAGTTCATAAGGTGTCTTACGATGGTTCTTGTGGATTAAGGCTTTGTTTTGCATGTGACACGCAGTATTGACTGCTTCAGCCCAGAGATACTTTGGTTGTGAAGAGTCATTCAACATTGTTCTGCATGCCTCAATAATTGTTCTATTATTTCTCTCAGCTACTCCATTTTGTTGTGGAGTACGAGGAGAGGAAAAGTCATGAATGATATCTTAGCTTTCACAAAACTCTTTCGTGGCACCAAATTTAAATTCTGTTCCATGGTCACTTCTGATTTTGACCACAGAGCAGTTCAATTCGTTCTGCATTTGCCTGACAAAGGTAGTGAAAGAGTCAAAGGTGTATGACTTGTGTCTTAGAAAGAATATCCACGCAAAATGTGAGTAGCCATCCACAATAACCAAAGTATAAGTT
Source organism: Dactylorhiza incarnata (assembly GCA_033032865.1). Taxonomy (NCBI): domain Eukaryota; kingdom Viridiplantae; phylum Streptophyta; class Magnoliopsida; order Asparagales; family Orchidaceae; genus Dactylorhiza; species Dactylorhiza incarnata. The sequence continues at coordinate 4,056,467 of JAWHQI010000235.1, read as the reverse complement.
TACCTCCAAAACTCCGAACATCCATGGGACTGAATAAGTCCATATGAATTAGATATAAGCATCTAGTAGAATCTTTAATGGCAACGATCTTAAAGGTAGCCCTTGTCTACTTACCCATCTAATAAGCGTGACAAGGTCTCTCTTTAGTGCACTTAATATCTGGAGCATCACACACTAAGTTGTGAGAAAATAACATATTTATAGTTTTGAAATTAATATGTGATAATCACTTATTCCATTGATCACAAATAGATGCACTTTATTTTTCCTAAAAGCACACTGGTGTAGAAGATTCTAAACAAAGAAAATTTAAGAAGAAAATATTTCTACTCCGAGTGCCTGTTAAAATAGTTTCTGAGTTATCAAACGAGTTTATCAAGCACTTGTTCTTGTAGACACTACAAGAAATCCGGCTTTTAGTGACAAAAATTTTGGTCACTAAATATTGCGGGTTGGTCACTAAAGACATTTAGTGACCGAATTTAGTCCGTCACAAGGTGGTTGCAAAAGCACCATCACAGAATATATTTAGTGACCAAAATAAGTTTTGTCACTAAATGTATATTTTTAGTGACGAAATAATTTTTGTCACTATTTATTTTTAGCAACGGAGATTTTTTCCGTCACTAAATGTATACTTTTAATGACAATTATTCTCCGTCACTAAATATTTTTTGTAACCAAAATAATCGTAGTCACTAAACATATTTAGTGGCCAAAATATCTTTGGTCACTAAATGTGTATTTTGTGACAACTAATATCCGTCACTAAATGTATTTAGTGACCAACAAATTTTTTGTCACTAAACATATTTATTATTCAAAACATTATTTGTTGCTGAAATAATACTTTTTGTGATCGAATTAATTTAGTTATTATTTATGCACAATATCATACACAATAATAGAGTTTCAAATTGCTAAAAGAATCATATTGGAAGGAAAATTTTTATTTTTATTTTATTAATAAAAAATGAAGGTGGGAGATAGCCCAAACCATTCTATACAGACCAATGGAACTTTTATCTCTCTATTAAAGTCAATACATTGAAAAGGAGAGTTATACGCAAAAGACCTAATGCCTAAATAGATGTTGCTTATGGAACCATCTCACTTTTTCTTCACAAGCAAGTAGCGACGTGGAAAGAAGAAGACTTGCACTCATCTTTTCCCCTCTGCAAATGACAAAAGAAGTTTGCAACTACATGATTGAAGGAGTTGGACCGCATCTGAGTAAATTAGATCTTTGTTCTTCTCCAAGTAGCGACTTGTGCCAAGCAAGACCCAATACAATTAGCTATATATTAGTCATATAAGAATCAACATATCATTCTATATAAGGAACATGGACAATTCTAAGAATCACTTCAAAAGCGGGTCAGGCAGCTTGAATTCTTTCACGATTTTGATTTCTGTCTACAGTGCTGGAAGAAAAATAGACTCACCTCCTAGGAGCTCGTCCAGGGCTTGGCTTCCTGTTGTGATTCGAATCACAGACTTCCTCTGTAAAGGTAATTATTATATAGAGGTTTGAACGTATAAAGATCTGCTGAAATTGGATGAAGGTACGAAAGTTGGTGTGTTCGATTGTCAGAATTCCTTACTCTGATCATTAGATCGCTGCCAGTCATGTAGTCGAAGTGCTGCAGAAAAAATAGGCGAGAGATGAAGATAGGAAAATTATGAACAATTTTGTCACTCGAAGACTTTTGAGGAAGATAAAAAGAGTATGAACGGATAAGGATCAGAGATCTTACCACTATCTTTTCTGCTGCTTCGCAGATCTTACCGACCTTAGTTTCAGATAATCCTTTGATCCCGGTTAGATTCTGCAATGAATCTGCCAACGAAAAAAAAATTAAGGGAGAAAAAAACAAATGCCTCTGGATACCGAGTATGGACAGGAAAGCATCAAGACCTTCTTTGTGTGCATCATTAGACCATTGCAAGTGTAGATCCCAGCGTCCTGAAGCTTTTTAATATCCCAACATTAATTCCTTGTGAAATGTCAATATAGCATATATCTGTTAAAATTCAGTGAAATGTCAATATAGAGATTATAGAACAAAATCAACCGAAACTAGAAGCTGAGAGTGAGACAGGAAGGGAGAGAGAGAGAGAGAGTGAGAGAGGTGGTGAAGCTTATCGACGATTTCTTCTCCTAACGCGGTCTCTTCTTATGCTACTCTGCTTCCTGCGCAGTATCAGCTCTCAATATTGTATTCTACAGCGGTGTGAACTTGCCTTCTCAGATGTAACAAAATCATCCTGTAAAACATATAACCACCTTTTCCAGAATTAGAAGGATCTTAGGAGAAGACCAAGCAATTGTAGGCTTCTACCATCAGGCCCTTCTATACGCTTTGGAGAAGACCTGTATAATAAACAAAAGAATATTGAACTAGGGAAATGATTTTAGTATTCCACTACCAACCATAATAACTTTCCTACAGTCAATACAAACATTAACTACTTTGATCAATTGCATATGAAAAATGAAGTAGTGAAGAATTTCCATGAGAAAAGGGAAAAAGAGAATTGTTCAAAACCTATATAACAGATCAACAATATATAATAAAATGCTTTAATAACAGACCTTGCCCCTAGCCTGGAAGGAACCATTTTGGCTAAAGCACGCACCACTTCTTCGCTAACCTATATATAATAATCTACCACAATCAGCAATTGACTATCAACATTAGGTGGAAAATAAGCATCTCTATTTACCAATTGGTTCTTTTTCTCATTATCATTAAATCATGACAAAATTTAGCTCAAAAATGTGAAAATGATAGTAGTTGAAGGAAATGAACTAGTCAAATACACAAAAATTACCCTTTTTTTAAAGTTAAGCTTAACAATCCAGCTCATTTATGTCCTGCCATAGGAAGGCAATGACAGCTTGCTGCATGCGACCATGGTAATCTACTCCAGTTAGCAAGGACGGTAATTTTATAAAAACTGTAATCTATCCCTATCCTCGAGATTTTGTTGTGCCTCATAACACCTGGAAAAACACTTATAATATGTCAAATGTAGAAAAGCTTAACTGCGCATGTCATCAGATAATATAAAGATATACTATGCAGTCTTCAAACTTTAAACAGTAGAATTAGATATAACAACATAGAACATGATAACAGACTCCAAGAGTGATGTTCGAGTTAAATTTCTTAGAGTAAAGAACAATAACTTTCGAACTAGTACCTTTGAAATAATTGCCGCAATGCAATTGCGTAAATTCTTTGCTCGAATCTTTCCCGAACCAATAAGAATGCAGGAGCCTAGATTCATAATTTTCTCAATATCATCGCTGGAATCAAGAGACTCACAAGTTTCTATTATCAAATTCATGTCAGGTTTTAGAATTCTAGCAGAAAAATATATTTCAAAAGAGGAAATTGTGATTCATTGCTTTGTTTTTCTGAAAATCAACTCTCTCTCTCTCTCTCTCTCTGTTATGTCATAGCCTTCAATTGTCTTTGTTAGAAAACCAACACCTTGCATATACACTTAACTATTTTTCACATATGCTTTCATTTAGAGTTCCTGATGAATAATTGTACTCACTGCCTGGTTGTTTACTATGACAAATTTTTTGCCATCCTAACCTCTCTCATGATTCCCATCTCCCTGCTAATTTTCTTCAAATACGCCTTCAACAAATAATTTTATAGCATATGGAAGATGCAACCTTGGCATCATACAGGTAAAGTTTTGACCCAATCAGATTTGACTAGACATAGATCCAATTCGGTTCTAAGCCAAAACTTTACAAACAACCCAATTGCTAAAACTACATGAATAGACTATTTTTGTTGTGACGGCATGGCTAACTCACAATCGTATATGTGAAAAACATAATCCTATGAAAAACTGAAACTTCTAACTACGTGTTTTTAAAGAAATTGAAAATAATACAAATAATAATCCAAAAACTAGATGGACACACCATTCACGATAACACTTCATGCACATGCAATGGCAGCAGTTGAGCAATCCTATGAAAATTAAATCTGCTTTCTTGTAGTGAAAGAGATCATGTCAGATCATAAATATTGAATATTAAAGTAATGTTGTATGCACATCCAATTGTTGCGACAATTCTGAGTTACTGAAAAATAGGGAAGTTTATCCTATGCAATGAGAACATTAAAAAAGTGATGAAAACATATTGATGTAGGAAAATCTTAATGCTAAAGAAAAATACTATTTAAATTGGGAACAATATCTTCAGTAATAAATAAGTTACTTGGTTCAAGGCAATAAGTATTGCAGCATCTTCATATCTCGTAGTAATGCCTGGGTACAAAACTAAGAAAGATAGGTTTTAAAAGAGCTTCTAAAAGAGACCTAGAAAGGATGAACATAAGTTGATATTACTCATCATCATCAACATCATCATTTAAAACATTATTGCCTTGAAAATGAACTTTTGTAGTACTAAATTACTTTTCAAAATATGAGTCTATTTAAAAAGCATATCATGTCATTAGTAAATGTAATAAATAATACTATCCACAAAGTACCAATATTTTATAGTGAAAAAATATACATGTCATAATACACGCATTCTAATAAATTGAATGATGGAAAGCATCCCAAAGATGCTGACCTTTTCAATGTAAGACCGAACCATATTCTCAATATCGGCAACAATGCTATCAGATTGGCCATCTGGAAAAACATCAAGAGGGTTGATGAGCAATAGAGTGCATTTTGATAAACTAAACATCCCAAACTAGAATACCAAAGAAAAACTCACCAACAGCCACCTTAAAAATTAAAATGGTTGGATTTATGAAGAAAACATGCAATTACCAACCAGATATTGGAAATAATTGAGGATCTCGTTGTTATCAAATGATATTGGACTATGCATTAGAGGTTATATTGCGGTCCTAGAATGCATCAGAGGGAGAGGGAGAGAGAGAGAGAGAGAGAGAGAGAGAGAGAGAGAGAGAGAGAGAGAGAGAGAGAGAGAGAGAGAGCAAGAGAGAGAGAGAGAGAGCATCCGCTTCTGAAATTCATCCGCCTCTGGTGTGTCTTTTCCTGGAATGCGTCGGTATTGTGGGAGGAGAGAGAGAGACAGAGAGAGAGAGAGAGAGAGAGAGAGAGAGAGAGAGAGAGAGAGAGAGAGAGAGAGAGAGAGAGAGAGAGAGAGAGAGAGAGAGAGATTAACCGTATGCGCGCAAGCCCTGGCGTCCGCCCCTTAAATGCATCCACCTCTGGATTGAGTCGGCCCCTGGAATGCGTCGTCTATGTGAGCGGGAGAGCGAGTGAAAGAGAGAGAGAACAAAGAGAGAACATAGAGAGAGAGAGAGAGGGAGAGAGAATACCATGTGTGTGTGTAATACCTAGCATACGCCCCTTGAACGCATCCACCTATGGAGTGGCTCGGCCCCTTGAATGCGTCGGCGATGTCTGAGAACAACGGAAGAGAGTGTGCACCGAGAGAGGGAGAGAGCAGAGAGAGCAGAGATATGGAGAGATCCAATGGATGAAGGGAGAAATATCATTGCGGGAGAGAAGGATTGTGATCTCGTGGATGTCTGAGGTAGAGCGGCGAGGGCCTCAGATCTAGGGCTTCTGTTGAACCGCTCAATGGGGGTCGGGGAACGTGCGGGGGTGTCGACAGGAATCTCAAAATATAGATTAAAAATAAAGGCTGGGTGATCTTTAGTGTTTTATTTTCATGGATAAGATTAATTTGATGTCTCGTATACTTTGTCCAATACCTAAAATATATATATGCAACCGTTCATCTAAACTCTAAACGGGAAGTCTTGCTTGGGATGGGCTACAGTTTTCTGGAAAAGGCAAGGGCGCTAACTTAAATCATAGATATGATTCCAAAGTTCAAGTTGGAGAGAATTTACTGACTTGAAGAAATCCTGCAATGATCGACACGAGATGTCGTCGAGGAAGTTATGAAATTATTTCATTTAATTAGGAGGGAACGAGAGGATCTAACCTAGCCAAAGTTAATTAGCTTAGCTTATAAATTTAATGATATTTTATTATAACATGATTTTCATTTTTGGAGAGAATATATGAACATTTTTATGAAAGAAACTCTAAAATTTTGATTAATAGTGACTAATTTTTTGGGTCACTAAATAAGTATTTTAGTCACTAAATTATTTTTGGTCACTAAATACATTAGAAATTTTACTTTAGTGACAGAACTTATATTTCATCACTAAAGATATGTTTTTTAGTGACCAAAGGTTTACTTCGTCACTAAAGATGTATTTTTAGTGACGAACTATATTTCGTCACTAAAGATATATCTTTAGTGACGAAATATATTTCGTCACTATGCTTTCGTCACTAAATGTCAGTTTTCTTGTAGTGAGAACTCAACCATTTAGCCTTTATCACATAATTGACTTATGCTAATGAGATTATGTTGTAATCCTTTAACATAAGCCACGTCTGTGAAAGAGACTGTACCGTTAGTAATCATACCGTAGCCATTTGAAATTCCTCGATCAGATCCGCCAAAAAAACATTTGGGCCATCTTTGACTGGGGTATATTTATGCAATAGGCTTCGTGTTTCGGTCATGTTCCGCGAACATCCACTGTCCAAATACCAGATAGGCGTGTTGTTGGCCTTTGGACATACCTGCATTCAAGAATCAATTGCCCTTAGGAACCCAAACAGATTTGGGTCCTTGGATTCTTGTTAGATGACTACCACTTGGAGTGTTAACATTGCGAGCGGTCATTCTTGCATTATTAACTTGTGGAGTCTTGTAATTCAAAGGATTGAACCAACAATCTATGGCAAAGTGACCAACCTTGCCACAACCCCAACTGTCAAATCTGTTGTACCTTCTCTTCTTCTCCTGCTTTACATTTTGAATGAGGGGTAGAGCAGGAGCTACTGACTTAGAAGTAGAAGCCTCATGATTGAAACATACACATGGATCCTTCTCAAGCAACTTCGTAGCAATAGTTTTGATTTTTGGTGCTCTCTTAGCAGACAATCCATGTACGAATGAACCATAGTCCTTGAGGACTATCTTTTCATAAGGAGCTTTGAGAGCAGTCGTTCCAAAGTTTTGGGGATGGATCCATCCTTAGTTGCTTTTGTTAGACTCAACATGAGTCGATCTAACAAATTGACCATAAGATGTTTCAAAGTCATAAGTGTTTTTCGGAAACACAACCTTCTTGAAAGAAGGTTGACTTTGATCAGCCTTTCCCTTACCCTTAACGGATCTTCTCTTAGCAACCTTACTTTTCTTGGTCTCGTGATCGATACCACTACCCTTTGCAGGAGCTGAGAAGCCATCAATAAGAGGAAGGATAGTCTTTGGCTTGGAGAAGCATTCTACAAGCTTCGTTTCAACCACCAACTTCCCTTCCAGTTCATTAATTGATTTCTCCTTCAGTTTTACCAGTTCAGCGGAGCTTTTAAGTTTGTCTTTCAAGATTTGGATCTCATCCTTGAGAGGAGTTAATTTCTCAATTTCCTCTCTCAGATTCAATTCCACGACCTTGAGAGACTCAATCTCTTTTGCTTGAGATTTTATTATCTTGCATCATTTGTCAAACCCCTTCAACAAAGCTCGGTACTGAACTAGGAGAGATGAATCTTACTTAGAGGAGTAGCCTTCATCCGCATTGGATCCTATCTTAGACTTAGAAAGAGGAGTGTGAGAGTTTACCTTCCCCTCATAAGGGGTGTAATAGTTTTCCTCGCCAGTTTGGGCCATAAGCCCAAAATAGGCTTCCTCATCTGAGCTTGACTCATCCGAGTCGTTGTCGCTCAGAGTCTTCAACTTCTTTGCTAAGAAGCTCTTTTATTCCTTCTTTTTGCTTTTGAAGGATCTCTTTTATTCCTTCCTGGATCCTTCTTTCTTCTTATACGGGCATTCAGCGATAATGTGCCATGGATTGTTACAAAAACAACAAAATATGCCAGATGAAATATGTTTGTTCGGTTTAGACTTATACCTGACATTATTGTAGCCTTTCTTTTGATAATCTTCTATGATCAAAAGAGGAGGATTGATTTCTCCTTTGCTTTCTTTTGTTAAGAAGTCTCATAAATTGCTTGGAAAGCAAAGAGAACTCTCCATCAGACTCGGATCTTGAGCGGCAAGCCACTGACTCATCATCTTAATCTGATGATTATGTCCATATCGGTGACACAACCTTACCCTTTCTCGACCCTTCGGCCTTTAGTGTTGTAACATCCCCCAAACAACTAGACCCATAGGTTGGTTTTGTCATGACTAGGTCATGACAAAACTCTAGGTTGCGCAAAGAGAACATAAGATTTTAGGCAAGTGGATGAAGACCACATTGGTCTATAAATAGTACATTTCAATTACCAAATCTAGGGATTTAGGGCGTTACCATGACCCATGACCCCACCATAACATGCCTAATCCATTAAGGGGTCCCTTTGTAACACCCCAATTGTCCAATTATAGAAAGAGAAGTAGCGAGAGTTTAGAGCTAGCTCCGACGCTAGGTGCTAGCGCTAGAGGTAGCAGTTGTCTAGACGAACTGCTGAGACGAGCTTCTAACCACCGAGAAGAGCCATATGTCATCGAGACATTAGAGCAGGCGCTAGCAGTTGTCTCGACGGACCGCTGAGATGAGCTCCATACCGTCGAAACGAGCTCTATTCCGTCGAGATGCCAGCGCTGGAGGTAGTGCTCGCGGTAGCGTTGGCAGTAGTGGATGAACCGACGAACGTTACATCATCGAGACGCTAGTGCTAGCACCGATGGTAGCTGAACCGATGGGATGCAGGCGGGATCACTTTTGGAGGAGTAAATTGGGGACAAGGAAGGCCAAAGGCCTTCCCAATTGACGGGGATTCGTTCCCCCTATCAATTAGGAGAAGATTAAAAGGTTTTCCAACCATCATGGGGGATGGATTTAGTGGTTTTAGGGATGGCCGAAATTTCACCATTAATGTTGTTAATGGTGGAATTCCAAGTTTTGCATCTTCCCCTCCCCAAATTGGCTCCATAAAAAGCCTCAAGGGATGAAGGGAAGGAGTTTCCCCCACTTTCCAGAAGAAATTGAGCCTCTAAAATCATATCGACATGGCACCAAAAGCCTCACGGCCAACAATGGAAGACCGGCAATCGACACGGCTACAAGCCACCACTCAGGTCCTCCCATCCTCTCTCTTAGTGGATTGATCTTATCATGATGGACGCAAGGTTTGAGGCCAATTGTCCTTGGATCGGTATGGAAGAAATCTTGGATTCAAGCTTAACATCCTTACCTTAAACTCTGATTTCGGCCACCTCCGGTCCGCCAACCACCGTCCATCGCCGTCCGCCACCTCAATGGAGGTGGCGGGGGAATTGTCCTACCGGGAGAGGGTGACAATCACCTCCCAAGTTGGTACAGGTCGGGCCAATCATGGTCGTTGGCAGATTGGAGAAGATGAACTGATGCCTCCATTTTATTTAGACAGATTATACAATTTTATGATTATTTAACGTCATAATTTCTCCTAGAAATGCACGTTTTTGAAACTGAAAATTGAACCTCTCAGAAGTCATTTTAGAAAAAGTTGTCAGAGAGAAAAGTTGTAGATATTTTTGTCTAGTTTAAGTTAAAATTAATTTGAGCCGATTTGGCCAACTGGTATGACTGCAGCACTCAGTTTGGTGCAAGGTGTCACAAGGTTGACTAGAAATTAAGATGGGTGCTCCCGCTAAACTACTCACCCAAATGCTTTGAAATTTGGACCATAGTCTTGATATACCCTTACCCTCAACATATCGAAAATTGTGAATATTTGGAAGACCTTGTTCTATAGGTTTTGTAGAAATTTAATAAACCATGTTTTAATTAATTTTCGAGTCTAAAGACCTCCAAACCCTACCAAATTTTGGTGGGTGGTCCTTAAAGTCATGAAATAACTTTGGTAAAAATTTCCTCCCATTTGGGATTGATTTGGTTGGGTAATTAAGTAACCAAATTTGGTCAAACTAGGGGATATTAGGTCAAAGGTGCACTTGATGGATTTGAAGGGTCCACCCTCATCCAAATGCTGAGAAACCTTGGACACTGATTTAACATCATATAAAACACCACCACAAGTGGTTTTGGGTGGTTTAGGGTGGATGTTTCCTAGAACCCTAGTGTGAACCCTAGGGTTGTATATTGAACCTCTCGAAGGACATAGGGTCATATGTCCTTGGAAGGACTTGAAACTTGGTAGGTAGTTTCATGAGGTGGAAATAAGCCCTGGATAATTTTGCCAGAATTTTTAGTAACATTTATCTCCTCTGAATTAATTCAGAACCAATTAAGACGTTTCCTTATAAGAGAAATTTACATGTTTACATAACCTTGGATGTTCATGAAATTTTGGCAGTGAGCTTGTATTGGTGATATTGTTCTTTGATAATTTTATTGTGAATTTTAGATTGATCTATATAGTACCTCATTCATAACCCCCAATATTTCCCTAGTGGAAAGAAAATTAATTTTAGATTTAATACTCACTGGAAAATCATGAAACTTGGTCAGAGGACTGTTTAGGGCAAGAATATGATCTTTTAATTTTAGTATAATTCTTGGAGGAGTTTTTATATGGTTCTCTTCACAAAGTGTTGTATAGTTTGTTTATTTAAATAAAGGATTTATATGGTCAAATGAATTTGAAAAATTATGGAACTCAAGTAGTAAACATTTCTGATCACTTTAGACACCTTTTAATTTTCTTGTAATTTTTGGAAGAGTATTTTTGGTACTTTCTTTGTTAACCCTTGATTTTGATAAATTAGTCCATATTTTAATTGGAGGTCCAACCCTTTTTGGAATCTTAAGAATTTCATATGTAGCTGTTATGTTGATGATATATTGTTGTAAAAATTTTTGTAAGGCCATAGCTGATCAGAAAACCATACTTTGTGTTCAAAGTCATAGGTTCCCTGATTTTGAGGAAATTATAATAAATGCCAAATATATTAGGAAAATTATGAATTTCTGTACATAGTCTTAAAATGTCATAACACATCCCCAATAATAATTTTGGGCCATTTGGATGATTATTTGGAGTACCTCTTCTCATGCACCTTATGTAGTTCAAATGGTCTGCGTATAGTTAAAATACTGAATTATGATAAGCATGTAGGTCTTACGTGGGGAGTTAAAGAAGTTGGTGCACCCAGACTGATTGGGTTTGGAAGGGTTCACCAAGGGAAAGTAGGAGTAAGATATCTGGTTGACTAGGAGGCAAGAGTCTGCTTGGGATCGATGAAAGATCGTCATTCCTTTGGAGTGAAGTAAAACACACTTAGCGTTAGTAAGTGTAACATTAAGAGTTGTCGGGTCAAGGGTAGACACAAACATGAATAAGTTCCTTGGAAAGGTTGCCTTGGATTTCAGCCCATCATAGCTCCTAGTACCGTTGTGAGCCCTTCACAGGGTAGTCCTTGGGAAGTCCATGGTTAACCCAAAACTGTTGGAATAATTTGTTATGCAAAATTAAATTAATAATACACTCACCCACACCCCATTGTTATGGGTGGTTAGTTGGTTTGGCCTTATGAGCGGTAGGCTCAGTGATTTTAGGTAAGGAAGGGTTTGTTCAGCGAGCCAGTGGCTCGGAAGGTTATGGTGACGGGCAGGTTAGCCCGGGGAGCTTATGGCTCTGAGATATATAGTAATTATAATTGCTTGTGCATAAAGGTGGTGGGTCTTCGGAATTGATGGTCGTTCAGACCGACGTTGATACGCTGACTCGGCAAGTGTGGTTTTGCACTTGGCCAAGGAAAGACTGGTGGATCAGCCAAAAAGAGTACGAAGGCACTCCATGGTTGTGTTCTTCGCGTTGAGGTGTACGATAGGTCTAGGTTAGGTAGTGTGAATACCAACCTAGAGGTGGGCGAGGCCCAACCCACCGCTCCCGTTTGCCACTATGGGGGTATCCTGGGAGTCTTAGCTAGCTCCTGAAAGGGGAAACTAAAGGTCTGTGGGCATAGAGTTGAGTGCGTGAGTTGCACTTGTGTGATCATAACATTAACCTGCAAAATACTGTATGTCATAGCATAAGCATTGCATTTCAACCCCTACCCCTATCATATAAATTGGTATGAGACTTTTTATACGATAGGCCTTGCTAAATGACCCCTTGGTCTATTGGTTTGTATGGGCTTTCGTATAAATCAAGGTTACTTTTCTATTCTATACTTGTCCTTACTTACTTACTTTACTTGTTCTTTACCCTGCCTTACTTAATGTTCTTTACATGCATACACTTGTGTAGTGGTAGACAATCATGTAGCTAGGCCATGTCATCTGCTTTGATATATACCCCTTGCTGTCCTCCGCTTCATCCCTCCCACACGGTGCCTAGGAGCCACTGGCGGATGGGTGGGGGGGGAGGGGGGGGGGGGGGGGGGGAATGAGGCTTACTCTTTTTACTAACGGTCGGTGGACCATATCATTTTAGGGGACTGAGGAGACGTGACACCATTAGAGGCCAGTGTAGATGGAGGCGGGCATGTCTAGCACATGAGCACCAGTCTCAAGATCCGTGAGTGTTACTAATAGATTTTGCTTCTGCGAGTGATCTTATAGTGAGGACTTGATGTACTGGGCATGAGCTCTTTTAATTACTACCTCTTATTTAGTTATTATCCGTGGACATCTCTTATTGTGATTTATATATTATGTGGTGTGGACTTGAAATTATTTTTTGTTCAATTGTACTTTTCTTCTTCTGTGATCGTTATGGCCGGCAGGATTGGCGTTTTGTAATGGCAACCTTCCTGAGTGTTGGTGTCACCGCAGAGTGGCGGTCTGGGCAATAGACCCAGTTTTGTAGCAAAAAAATTGGGGTCTTACAAACTGGTGTCAGAGCGAAACCTCGATCCGAGGAAAAGAAGTCCACAAACCCTAGGCCACCTTGCACGAGCTTAGTTTGAGGACATACTAGCAGCGGAAGTAATGGTGTGCCAATATGGGGAATCACATGAAAAACTCCACTTTTAACTGAATCTTTTAGCCAAATCCCCTTACGAGTTCCAACTTTCTTTTGTAACCTGCGGTGAATCCTGCCCCTCAGCAGGGAATACCTCCAACTGCAGAGATCTCTTTAGATAGTCCTCTAATCAATGAGTTAGACTCAACCCAACTAGGACACATGGCTTACTATGACAATTTATACCATGTCCCAGTCTGAAATAGACCGTAGGTATAAATTTGATTAAGGTACGAGGATACCCAATGAGATTAGGGGAGTAGTTTAACGTGAGAATGACCACCTAAGCCATAAACTCTGAGGTCCCTATTTCACATACCAAGGATTATCAAAACTGATAGGACCGCCTTAAGGAGATTGACGCATAAGTAGAATGGTAGGGGACTCGTAGACTCAACCCTTGTACCAGTGACATGTTTACATTGAGACAACCACCAAGACAAACACCAAGGGTCGGATAAGAATTCAAGTTTAGAAGAGACACGTTTGGGATTGGGTCACATGTCGACCCTGATAAGGTTGTCGTAGGGGGTACCTTGAAGAGTCTAAAGTATGGAGTGTACCAACAAGTCTCAAGATAGAACCCCAAGTCTAAGGTTGTGTGCCCAAGGATTGTTTGCATACTTGGGATAAATATAACATGGTGATATCGAAGATACTTAGCCCAAAATAGATAGTGGCTTGTCTTTTGTTTATTGGGGCTGACCTATTGTTTATTGGGCAAATTAGTTACTTAATTGAGTTTCCCTTAGATCTAATTTAGAAAGTGTTGTGTCGTGAACATAGTGATTTTGATGTCGATATTATTCAATGTTACTTGGGCGAAGATGGGATTATGTAAAAGCACATTTGGAATGGTGAACTATAGTATTCCAGGACATTGGATAGACATCGTGATCGAACAATGACTTGACCTTAATTGAAGCATTAGAAATGTTAAGTTGCCAGGTTTTGTCACTTAGGGATGCAGATGCCCTTCTGGAAGTTGGGAACTGAAATTAGGGCTTGCAAGCTATAGATAAATTTGGAAGTTCTTGTGGTTTGGGGCTTTCAGAAGTGATTAACTTATAATTTGTTAAAAATCATGCCCTGTCATTATGGAAAATTTTAACTAAAATAATAATGATTGGTTAACATATACTCATAAAAGTTCACGAGTGCACCCCCTTAAATTTTGAGGATAATTGGGGCGCTTCATGATCCGATCAGTTCCATCAATGGTAAGAACTGGATAAGTTATAGAGTTGAGTTGAGTGACTACTCGGACGTACGTGAAGGAATAAGAATCTGAACGCGTAGAGTAAACTTTATTGAGGCATTATCTACCCAAACAAACAAGATCTCTAGTCACTGTAAAAAAGGTGTATTCCGGAGCATGTATTTCCCCGGGATAAAGAAAGTCATCATAGGTTTTGTGATTCATGGTGAGGTCTCTCGACTGGTGAAGGCCAAGTGAAAGAGTCTTTGGGGAACTACCACAGTCACTGCCCGTGTTTGAGTGGAAGCTCGAGGAAATAATTATGGATTTCATACACACGTTACCACATCCCCACTTCGGGAATAAGTTTATTTGGAAAATTGAGGACAGATTAACTAAGGTAGCTAGGGTCACCCCGAGCCAAAAGGGCGCTCTGGTTGGTGTTTGATGGGATTGGTTGAGTTGTTTGTCCATTATTGTGGTATGCCCGGGACGATCATGTCAGATTGGGATGGACGGGTTACGTCCAAGAAGTGAAGATCAGTCCAGGCTTATCTAGGCTCTTGGTTGATGTTCAACACAGCTTTCCACCCTCAGAGGGATGAAGGCGCATGACTCCACTATCTTGGATCCATGATGAGGATTTAAAGGCAATCGGCTTGGAATTTGTCAGGACACAGATGCCCAGGTGCAACTGATTCGAGTTAGGATGCTGGAGGCCAAGAGTTGCTAGGCCAGCTATTATGATGTGTGGCATCATAAGGTGGAGTTCCAGATTGGAGACCGGGTGTTCCTGAAGATACGTCTGATGCATGGTGCCTCGCAGGTATGCAGGAAAAAGAAGCTCAGTCTGAGATAAATGGGGCTCTATAGGATCCTGGAGTGGATCGGCCCGTTGGCTTATAGACCATAGCAAATGCCATAGTTAGCGGGTATGCATTACATCATCCACGTCTCCTCTCTTAGGAAGGCTCTACTGCGACTGGAGCAGCAGGTTTCAACTGTAGATGGCCCGGTAGCTTCTGACCGATTAGTTCGCTTGGAGCCGGTCAGGATAGACGGCACGGAAATATGGGTCTTAAGACGCAAGAAGGTCCCGATGGTCAAGGTCCTGTGGAGGAATCATGGACAGGAAGAGCACACGTGGGAGCCACTGGAAGTGATGCAGCAGAGGTAGCCGGTCCTCTTCGCATCAGGTATAACTTCAATTTTTAGGGGATATTACATTTAGTTACTCTCGGTGAAAACCCTGCAAGCCTTGCCTGAATTTCTGGGACGAAATTATTCTTATTTTTTATTGGGATTTGTAACATCACCTAAACAACTAGACCCCTAGGTTGGTTTGGTCATGACTAAGTCATGACAAAACCCTAGGATGCGCGAAGAGTACAGAAGACCTTAGGCAAGTGGATAAAGACCACATTGGTCTGCAAATAGTAAATTCCAATTACCCAATCTGGGGTTGGATTTAGGGAGTCACCATGACCCGTGACCCCACCATAACATGCCTAATCCATTAAGGGGTCCCTTTGTAACACCTCAATTGTCCAATTGTAGAAAAAGAAGTGATGAGAGTTCAGAGCTAGCGACGACGCTAGGTGCTAGCGCTGGCGCTAGCGGTTGTCTAGACATACCGCTGATACGAGCTCCAAATCTCTGAGTAGAGCCATATGTCATCGAGACACTAGCGCTGGTGCTAGCACTGGCTGATATAGAAATTTTGGGTCTAAGTTAAGCGAAGGGTTAAAGATGTTTTCAAAAACTATATTCGATGAAGGCAAGTGTACCTTATCGTCTATAGTATAGGATATTTAGAAATACCAAGGTCGTATTCCACGGGGTGCGTTGATTACTTCTACTTCAAGGAAAATCACTCTTATCTTATCTATTAAATTTTTGAGGTTTTGTTTTACTTAACTAAAAGAGAAAAATTGCAAACTAAAAGAAAGGTTTAAACAATGGTAGAAAGATTAGTGCTCAGTCTAAAATCACCTTGGAGTGAGAATAATCAAGTGAAAGAAAAATAAATCTAATTTTGTTTTAATTAAACTACTTGACCGTGGAGGTTCCCGAAGCTTGAACATTCCTCTCTCGAGGTTGATACCCAACTAAGATTAGGAATAATAAACCGAACTCTCATTCTATAATTGATTACCTAAAACATGCTTTACGTTGTGAAACCCACTATTAGATTTGACTCCAATCTGAGAGATTTACGTCATCCTCTATCGAGGGGTGTGTGCTACTCTCTTTACCCTTGAGTGATCGATTCATAATTTGTGCCTCTCGGCTAGCTAAGTATGAAAACTTAAGCGAAAACCATACATCAAAAATATGGCCTCATTAGTTAAAAATCAAGGGTAATTCAAGTGTTAAAAAATGGAAAAAGAGAACTTAGAAAATCATAACTTGATTATCGCATCCTCGGATCATTTCGGTCGAGCACTAATGAGAATTAGTTAATCATAGTGGAGGGGAGAGAGAGAAAAATAAAATTGCATAAAGGAAAAATTACTAAGATAGAAGGAGAAAAAGAAAGAGAGCAAACTAAATTTTATTGCTAACCGAAATGGATTACAAGCTTAAAGGAAAATTACAACACTAGCAAGAAAAGATTACAAGATCACTAAACTATTGCATCAAAAGAAAACTAGCACATTGCATGAAAGGAAGAGAAAGAGAGAACATGTAAGGGAAAAACATGAAAGAAACGTGAAAAAGCTCACTAACAGCTCTAGCAGCACCTCCCCCTCTCCAAAATTCTGAACCATGGACTCAAGGAGAGCTCTGGAATATATAGGAAAAAATTTCAAAGTACACGCCCTTGGTCACGAGCGTGACCAAGGGTGTGTAAGCACTGTTCACATCAGATCCGACAGCGGAGTGGGGCTTGCGAGACGGCGCGGCAGAAAAGTGCATGTTACGGCCGTGACATGTGGGTCACGGGCATGACCTTGGATGACATCATTTAAAGAGGCATGGGCTTGATTGCAATGCGGCAGTGTGCAGGGATCATGCGGGAAAGTCATGTTCATGACATCTGGGTCACGGGCGTGACTTATGTTGACCTCTCGACGGCACCTCCACCTCTCGACGACATCTTGCTGGGAAGATTCTAAGTTTACACGCCCTTGGTCACGGGCGTGACTTTGGGTCACAGGCGTGACCTAGGGCGTGACTTGCTGTGGACTAGCTCAATCAGCGCGACATCGATTCTGGACTGATCTTCAAGTTACATGCCCTTGGTCACGGGCGAGACCGAGGGCGTGACTTGTAAATTTCTCCAATTTGTCCCAAAATTCTACAAAAATTGAAATTAAGCTAAGTTAGAATCAAAATTACAAAAGAACTACTTATAACCTAAAATTGACATGAAAAAGAAAAATTCATATTAAGTAATTACAAAAATTTTGATTAAAAAGTTATATAAATACTACTTATCAAATACCCCCATACTTGAGGTTTTGTTATTCTAGAGCAAAAGTATGAGACATAATTTATAAGACATCCATAAAATTTTTAATTATAAACTAAAATTTCATTTAACCAAAAGTTAGGTTAAAAAAAATTCTAGGAGGAATTAAGTCCTAAGTTATGATAATGATTTCAAAAGAGAGGAACTGTTTAGGCAAGGACTTCTCGAAATAACTAACTAGCAAACAAAATTGTAGAAATTATAAAACAAATTAGATTAAAATTATAAGAACGCTATCTTAAAAGAAACTTAAGGAAAAGTAACTTACTAAATATTGCTCTCTCCATAATTTAAACTAAATCTAGATCAATGATAATTTGCTAAGGGGGATTTCACAAAATTTGGCATAAGAAGAGATCTTTGAAACTCAAAATTTATTTCTAATTTGTACATGTTTAGGAGTAATGAATTTTATCCTCTTACTCCATGCCATATAATCTTTTATAATTCTCTTCTAATAAACACCCAAAATGTATATGTTTAGGAGTAATGAATTTTATCCTCTTACTCCATGCCATATAATCTTTTAAATGATTTTGGGTGCATATGTCACTACTAGAAAACTGACTTTTAGCCAGGGCAAATTACCGTGGCTGAAAGTCCAAAATCGTGGCAAAAGACTTTTAGCCACGGACTGCCGTGGCAAATGTGCGTGGGCAATACGAGCGTGGCAAAAAAGTATTTGCCATGCTCTTTCTGTGGCAAATACCCTTTTTCTATGACTTGTAGCCACGATTTTAGACTTTTAGCCACGATAATTTGACTGTTTGCCATGGAAAATGCCCGTGGGCAATACGAGCGTGGCTAAAAGTCAATTTTCTAGTAGTGTGTTTAGGGAATAATGAATTTTATCCGCTTATTTCCATGACATATGACCTTTTAAAATACTTTTTTTATGCCATCAAAATGGGTGAGTAGGAAAGATTTCAGGCTTATAAATTAAATTATGTTGAGAGATAATTTTAGTAAATTTAAATTTCCTAAGATCTAAAAAGCTAGAAGAAAATATAATTGAAATCTAAAGAGGTTTAGCAAATTTACTACAAAATGAAGCTACTTAAAATAAAAAGAGAAGTCATGCATAAGAAAATTCTCCAATCAAGCTCAAACCATAAAATGATTCTTAAAACTGATAACCCAAACGTCTCTTTCCAAGATTTAAATTTTCGATTTTCTAATTTTGTTTTTGAATTTTTGGGTTTTACAAGTACTTAAATAAAAGAAAAAATATGATTTTTTTTTGAAGATTTTCTTAATTAAGAACTACATTTTTAAGAGCTATTTACACCCCAATACTTAAAGTTAAACATTGTCCCCAATGTTTAAAACTAAGTATGAAGTAAAAAGAGAAAAGCAAATAATGTGCAAGACAAAACAAAAAGAAATGCAAGATAAAAGAGAAGGAAGAAGAAGGAAAAAGGGCTTCCCTGATTTTGACAATGTGGGGGGAAGCGGCGGTTACCTAGAAAACATGTTAAAGAAGAAACAAAAATAAAAGAAAACAATAAAAAATAGATAACTTTGGGGTGCCTCCCAAAAGTGCTTTATTTAAGGTCACGGAGCTTGACCTAATTGGCCCTCATGATATTGGTGGAAGAATTATTGAATCACTCTTTTCGTTCGACAGATCTCCTAGAAGATATAACTTAAGACGATGCCCGTTAACTTTGAAGGAACCTTTTTTCCGTGTGGGAAATTAGAATTGTCCTATAGGACCAAACCTCTTTAACAATAAAGGGTCCGGACCATCGAGATTTTAGCTTTCCCGGAAACGGCGATGATGAGAATTATAAAGGAGGACGAGATCGTCCGGCGAAAAAGTTTTAGGAAATTTTATATGCTTATCGTGATAAAACTTTGTTCGCTCCTTATATAATTTGTTACTTTCGTACGCATTCGCGCACCACTCATCTAATTCATTCATTTGAAATTTCCTTTGCTCGGCCGCTAACGTAGAATCAAGATTTAGAAATTGAAGAGCCCAAAATGCGCGGTGTTCTAGCTCGACCGGAATGTGGCAAGCCTTGCCATAAACCATTCGATACGGCGTACAACTGATAACGGTCTTGTATGTCGTTCGATAGGCCCATAACGCATCATCGAGCTTAAGTGCCCAATCCTTCCGATTTATAGAAACAATTTTTTTCTAAAATCCGCTTTAATTCTCGATTTACAACTTCGACTTAGCCGCTTGTTTGTGGGTGATAAGCAGTGGATAGTTGGTGCGTGACACCATATTTTGCTAAGAAAATTGTGAATTGGCTATTGCAAAAATGGGTGTCCCGAGCACTAACTATAGCGCGCAGCGTGCCGAATTGGGAAAATAAATTTTTGAAGAACTTAACGATGACTCGCACTTCGTTGGTGGGGAGAGCTTGCACTTCCGCCTACCTCAACACGTAGTCGACCGCAACGAGAATGCATTTGTTTGAAAAAGAGGGAGGGAGAGGACCAACGAAATCAATACCCCAAAGATAGAAAATTTCGCATTCTAAGAAAATAATTTTGGTCATATCATCCCGGCGGGAGATGTTCCCCGACCGCTGGCAGCTGTCACAAGTACTCACAAGGGCATGAGCATCTTTGAAGAGCGTGGGCTAATAAAAGCCCGCCTCCAGCACCTTCCTCGTGGTTCAGTTCGCTTGATAATAACCACCGGTTGGTCCCTCGTGACAATGCCGTAAAATTTTTAGAGCTTCCTCTCTCGAGACGCATCTTCTCACTACCTGGTCTACACAAACACAGAATAAAAAGGGGTCCTCCCAAAAATAATTCATTAAATTAGAAAAGAATTTATTCGTTTGTTGACTCGAGAATTCTTTTAGTAGGACCCGGGCTACTAGATAATTATCCAAATCCGCAAACCAGGGGGTGGAAGATGTATTTAAATATTCGAGAGCGAGGAGCCTCTAGTCAGGGAATTTATCATTAATGTCGGCTTCTATTAACACTTCCGTTGCGGGATTTTCTAAACGAGAAAGATGATCGGCCACCAAGTTTTTGGCTCCCCTTTTGTACCGAATCTCTAGATCAAACTCCTACAAGAGGAGGATACATCGCAAAAGACGGGGCTTGGCGTCCTATTTACTTAAAAGATATCTAAGCGCAGAGTGATCTGTGAAGACGATAACTTTGGAGAGAGTGATGTACGACCTAAACTTATCAAAAGCAAAAAAACGATCGCTAGAAGCTCCTTCTCGGTAGTGGCATAGTTCGCTTGTGCCAACGTGGGTGTTTTGCTCGCATAATAAATCGGGTGGAAATACTTACTCACTCATTGGCCTAATACGACACCTACCGCAATATCACTCACATCGCACATAATTTCAAAGGGTAGCGACCAATCGGGGGCGACTAAAATCGGAAAATTTATAAGTTTTTCTTTGATAAGTTTAAAGGTCAAATGACATTCAACATTAAAAAGGAAAGAGGATTCTTTCTCAAGAAGATGGGTTAACGGCTTCGTGATTTTGGAAAAATTTTTGTATAAAGCACCGATAAAACCCTGCGTGTCCTAAGAAACTTCTAATGGCTTTTACATTCGTTGGAGGGGGGAGTTTTTCGATTACTTCGATCTTGGACCTATCAAGCTCGATCCCTTTGCCTGATATTGTATGGCCAAGGACTTCTCCTTCTTTGACCATAAAATGGCACTTCTCCCAATTAAGAGCCAAACTTGTTTCCACATAACGTTGTAGCACGCGCTCGAGATTTTTTAAACAATTTTTGAAAGAGTTTCCAAAAATGGAAAAATTGTCCATTAAAACTTCCATCACTTCCTCTACTAACTCGTAGAATATCCCCAACATACATCTTTGGAATGTAGCCGGCGCGTTACAAAGACCACATGGCATCCTTCGATAAGCGAAGGTGCCAAAGGGACAAGTGAATGTTGGTTTCTCTTGGTCATCGGGCGAAATTGGTATTTGAAAATATCCCGACAAACCATCGAGAAAACAATAGTAGGAGTGACATGAAAGGTGCTCTAAGATTTGATCGTTAAAAGGTTACAAGAAGTGATCCTTAAGGGTGGCATCATTTAGTTTTCGATAATCGATGCACATCCGCCAACCCGTAACGGTACGGGTTGAGATCAATTCGTTGTTTTCATTTTCAACAACTGTTACGCCGCCTTTGTTCGGTACAACTTGTACTGGGCTAACCCAAGTACTATCCAATATCGGGTAGATTATTCCCGCATCTAAAAGTTTGATAACTTCGTTCTTAATGACTTCTTTCATATTCGGGTTTAGCTGTAGTTGAGGCTGGACCGTGTTGCAGAAATTATCTTTGAGGAAGATTTTGTGAGTGCAGAAGGAAGGGTTTATACCCTTGATATCCGATATTTGCCACGCAATTGCATGGTGGTGCTTGCTTAAGACTATAGTCAATTCAGAAATTTCTGAATCGCTAAGTTCGGATGAAACGATAACAGGTAGTTTAGACTCTTTTTCTAGAAATAAATATTTAATGTGAGGATGGAGTTGTTTCAATTCTAAGATAGGTGGCTCTTCATATGAAGTTTTAATTTTCAATTTTTCTAAATATAGTGGTTCAGGTATTGTGGAGCGAGAGACTTCTTCTTCAAGACAAAAGAGCTCGGCGAGCTCGGAATCATTACTCGATGTGGAGACTAACTCGGGAAGTGAATAAAACTCGTTCTCAAAACATTCTTCTAAATAGAAGCACGAATCGTCATTCTCTAAGGTGCTTCGCATCGAGGGATTTATACTAAAAGTAACTTCATAGTCTCCAACCCGAAGGAGGAGCTTTTCGTTACTTACATCGATAATTGTGTGCGAGGTGGCAAGGAAGGGGCGGCTGTATATGAGGGGTACTTTGGCTTCCTCATCGATGTCAAGAATGACAAAGTCCGTCAGGAAGATGAACTTGTCAACCTTAACGAGCACATCCTCCACTATCAGATATAGTAATGAACGGTCGACGAGTTGAATACTCATTCGAGAGGGGATAGAGTCTCCTAGACCTAACTTTTTGAATAACGAAAAAGGCATGATGTTGATGCTTGCTCCAAGATTCCCTAAGGCATGTTTTACTAACGAATTGCCAAATAGACATGTGATGGAGAACCTTCCTAGGTCATTTGCTTTTTGAGGCAATTTGTTGAGTACAACTGCGGAGCATTCTACGTTCAAGGAAATATGCATTATATCTTCTAATTTCTTCTTATTGGAGAGCAACTCCTTAAGATATTTCACCTACTTTGGCATTTGAGAGATAGCCTCGCAGAAGGGTACATTAATATGAATTTGCTTAAAATTTCTAAAAAAAATTGTAATTTTTCTCGGCGCACTCGCTCCAAAGCTTAGATGGATACGGAAAATTCGAACTAGAAGCGTGTGGAGCTAGCGTAGTGACCAAATTTGACGATAAAATAGGAGTACGAGGAGGAGGAGAAGTAGTTACCTTGGGTTCGCCCTATTTTGAAACCACCTCCTTCCCACTTTGGAGTGTAAACACGTCCACGCTCTCCCTTGGATTTGGCTCCGTATTTCCCGGTAGTGCTCCTTGCTGATGCTTGGAGAACATTTTCGCTAGCTGGCCCACTTGATTCTCTAATTGTTTGATCGACTCGGTGAGGTTACGGATGTTCGTTTCATTTGTAGCAACATATTTTGCAAAGACCTCTTCAAACGGAAAGGGCTTTTGCTGTTGCGGTGGAAAATCGGCTGGATTAAAGTTTGGTGGGAGAGTTAAGTTAAGAAGTTGATTAGGAGGTTGATTCAAATTTAAAGGATGCTGAGCATTTCCTTGGTTACTCCACGAGAAATTCGGATGGTTCCTATAACCCGCATTGTAGGTGTTGTTGTACGGAGCGGAGTTCGGGTTATAGGAAGGCCAAAGTGGATTTCCCATGTATTCAACCTGCTCTTCAATTAAAATATTATTAGCCCAAGGAGGAGTGGCGGAGGAAGCAGACATCTCCGCCACTTGCTTTGTTAAGCGCTCAACTTGTAAAGCTAAATTTGCATTTGCGTCTATTTGGAAAATACCGGCTGGCTTGTTAGGCCGCGCTCGGGGCATGTTCCATTGGTACGCATTGATGGCCATCTCTTCAAAAAGCTCTTGAGCGGAGTCCAGGGTTTTGTTATTTAACATTCCCCCGGCGGCCGCATTAATCATTTGCCACATTTGGAGATTTAAGCCATTAAAGAAAGATTTGCACTTGTTGCCAAGTGGCAAGTGCGTGGTGAGGGCATCTACGCAAAATCTCCTTGAAGCGCTCCCATGTATCATAGAGAGTCTCTGAGCTGATTTTCATAAACGACGCAATATCCGTGCGCAATTTAGCGATCTTTGCAGGTGGGAAATATTTAGTGAGAAATTTTTCGGCCATTTCGACCCATGTAGTGATGGACCCCCTAGTAGGGAACCCAACCACAGCTTGGCCTTAGACAGCAAAAAAAAAGGAAAAAGACATAATCAAATGGCGTTATCGGTGACGCAATTGATTTTAAAAATATCGCAAATTTCAAGAAAGTAAGAAATATGCGAGTTTGGATCTTCGTCCGGCTGACCATCGAAGGTCACCGATTGTTGCACCATTTGTATGATGATGTACTTGATCTCAAAGTTATTGTTCGCCACCGCGGGGTGAACAATACTTGACTGTGTGACTTCACAATTCGGCTATGCATAATAGGACATTGTCCGTTGCGCGGCCTCATTAGGATTGGGCGCGTTAGGATTAGGAGGATTGAGATTAGGATCCATATTTGTTGTGTTAGTGTCCCCGATCGACTCTTCGAATAATAAGTGTATTTCCTGATCACAAGAATGGCTGTGCCACGAAAGGGTTCGCTCGATCTCTGGATCAAAAGGAACATTTGAAGTGCTACCCCGGGTCATACACTAAAAAGGAAAAAGGGAAAGAAGAATGAGAAAAAGAGAAAAGAGAGAATAATAAAACTAAAAATAGAGAAAGAGGAAAACTTGATTATTATAAATATTTTTTTCTCTTAGGCGGATTAAGTTAGTCTTGGATTTCCCGAGGTATACCCTGTGAGGAGTTCTCACCGGTACTAGGAGGTGTGATGAGATGATAACTCAAACGCCCCTTTCCAAGATTTAGATTACACCTTTAAGAATATTTTTTTGGATTTAGAAAAGAAAATAAAAAGAAACAAAATAATAAAATTATTTGCTATCCTCTTTTCAAAATATCTACGCAAATCCCCGGCAACAGCGCCAAAAATTTGATTTAGAAATTTAGGGTTTAAATTAAGCGAAGGGTTAAAGATGTTTTCCAAAACTATATTCGATGAAGGCAAGTGTACCTTATCGTCAATAGTATAGGATATTTAGAAGTGTCAAGGTCGTACTCCACGGGGTGCGTTGATTACTTCTACTTCGAGGAAAATCACTATTATCTTATCTATTGATTTTTTGAGGTTTTGTTTTACTTAACTAAAATAGAAAAATTGCAAACTAAAAGAAAGGTTTAAACGATGGTAGAAAGATTAGGCTCAATCTAAAATCACCTTGGAGTGAGAATAATCAAGTGAAAGAAAAATAAATCTAATTTCGTTTTAATTAAACTACTTGACCGTGGAGGTTCCCGAAGCTTGAACATTCCTCTCTTGAGGTTGATGCCCAACTAAGATTAGGAAAAATCCACCGAATTCTCGTTCTATAATCGATTACCTAAAACTTGCTTTACGCTGTGAACCCCACTATTGGATTTGACTCCAATCCGGGAGATTTACGTCATCCTCTCTCGAGGGGTGCATGCAACTCTCTTTACCCTTGAGTGATCGATTCATACTTTGAGCCTCTCGGCTAGCTAAGTATGAAAACCTAAGCGAAAACCATACACCAAAAATATGGCCTCACTAGTTAAAAATCAAGGGTAATTCATGTGTTAAAAAAAATGGAAAAAGAGAACTTAGAAAATCATAACTTGATTATCCCATCCTCGGATTATTTCGATTGAGCACTAATGAGAATTAGTTAATCATAGTGGAGGGGAGAGAGAAAGAAAAACAAAAATTGCATAAAGGAAAAATTAATGAGATAGAAGGAGAAAAAAAAAGAGAGCAAACTAAATTTTATTGATAACCGAAATGGATTACAAGATTAAAGGAAAATTACAACACTGGCAAGAAAAGATTACAAGATCACTAAACTATTGCATTAAAAGAAGAGTGGTGTTATGGACACACCATAAAAGGCTATGGACACACCATTGCATATTAATAAAACATTTCAAAACTCTTATTTTATTCTAATTTTGCTGCCACTAGGTATAGCCCGCCCCGAAACCTTCTCTGCACGATTTTATAGGGTTTTATCCCGAAGACTTCGCCGTCAGGAATCCTCTCCGCCCCAGAAGCCCCCTCCACCATCAAATCCCCCTTCCATTCCTTCTCTAGTCGATTCACCACCTTCTTTTCCTTTACCGCCTTCTTCGCCTTCCTCATCGTCCGCCACCGATTCACGCCCTTCTCCCTAAATGCCATCGCGTTGCTCATGGAAGGGGCCAGCGTGCTCGCGCTGCACGCTGACGGGGACCATCCGGCGGGTGTCGGGAAGTATTATATGGTTTTGGTTTGGACGGTGGTGATGTGGAAGTGCTTCTTTGTGGCTGCTCTCCTCCGTCATAGTGGTGTCGCTGATTCCGGTGGTGGAGGTGATGGGGGACATCTTCCATCAAGAGAAGTTCAGCGGGGAGAAGGTGGTGGCTCTGGTGCTGTTGTTGTGGGGATTGGCTCTGATCACTCTGCTTCGACTTCTGTTTAGTTGTTGATAAGATTTCTGTATTTTTTTTGTTAAATCGTGGCACCTTCTATGTTGAGAAGCTCAGCGGAGAGGGAAAGCATGACAAAGGAGAGGAGGAAGAAGACAAGTAGAGTCTTGGATACGAAAAGGGATGAAGAGATTGTTGAAATGACTTGGTTTTCAAATAACAATATGGTGTGTACATAGTGAGATTAGGCTGTACATAACAATATTGGATTGTACATAGATGTTGGTTGTCCATAACCCTGGACTAACATGTAAGGGAAAAACATGAAAGAAACATGAAATAGCTCACTAACAGCTCTAGCACCCCCCCCCCCCCCCCCCCCCCTCCCCTCTCCAAAATTTTGAACCCTGGACTCAAGGAGAGCTCTGGAATTTATAGAAAAAAATTTCAAAGTGGCCCGTGACGAAGGGCGTGTAAGCACTGTTCACATCAAATCCGACAACGGCGTGGGGCTTGCGACGACACGACGGAAAAGTGCTTGTCACGCTCGTGCCATGTGGGTCACAGGCGTGTCCTTGGACGACATCATTTAATGCGGCGTGGGCTTGATTGCGGCGCGACGGTGTGTAGTGATCACGCGGAAAAGTCACGGCCGTGACATCTTGATCACGGGCGTGACTTATGTTGACTTCTTGACGGCACCTCCACGTCTCGATGGAACCTCCATGTCTCGACGGCAGCTTGCTGGGAATATTCTAAGTTTACACTCCCTCGGTCACGGGCGTGACTTTGGGTCACGGGCATGACCGAGGGCGTGACTTACTTTGGACTAGCTCAATCAGCGCGACATCGATTCTGAACTGATCTTCAGGTTACAAGCCCTTGGTCACGAGCATGACCGAGGGCGTGACTTGTAAATTTCTCCAATTTATCCCAAAATTCTACAAAAATTGAAATTAAGCTAAGTTAGAATCAAATTTACAAAAGAACTACTTATAACCTAAAATTGATATGAAAAAGAAAAATTCATATTAAATAATTACAAAAAATTTGATTAAAAGGTTATATAAATACTACTTATCACTGGCGCTAGCGGTTGTCTCGACGGACCGCTGCGACGAGCTCCATACCGTCGAGACGAGCTCTTTGCCATCGAGATGCTAATGCTGGTGGTATCATTGGTGGTAGTGTCCGAACCGACAAACGTTACGCAGTCGAGAGCTAGTGCTAGCACTGTCGGTAGCTGAACCAACGGGATGCAGACGGGATCATATTTGGTGGAGTAAATTGGGGTCAAGGAAGGCCAAAGGCCTTCCTAATTGATGGGGTTTCGTTCCCCCTATCTATTAGGAGAAGACTTAGAGGTTTTCCAACCCTCATGGGGGATCGATTTATTGGTTTTTAGGAATGGCCGAAATTTCACCATTAATGGTGTTAATGGTGGAATCCCAAACTTTGCCTCTTCCCCTCCCCGAATTGGCTCCATAAAAAGCCTTAAGGATTGAAGGGAAGGAGTTTCCCCCACTTTCCAGAAGAAATCGATCCTCTAAACTCATTTCTACATGACACCAAAAGTTCCACGGTCAACAATGGCGGACCAACGATCGGCATGGCTACAAGCCACCACTCAGGTCCTCCCCTCCTCCTCTCTCTTAATGGATAGATCTTATCATGTTGGATGCAAGGTTTGAGGCCAATTGGCCTTGGATCGTCATGGCCGAAAGCTTGGATTCAAGCTTTAACTTCCTTACTTTAAACCTCGTTTCCGGCCACCTCCGGCTGACCAACAACCCTCCATCGCCGACCGCCACCTCAACTGTAAGACCCCTTTTTTTCTTGAAAACCAGGGTCTTATGCCCAGAACTGCCGCTTTGCGGTGACACCCTCACTCGGGAAGGTCGCCACTACAAAACGTCGATCCTGCCGGCCTTATCGATCACAAAGAAGTAAAGCTTAAACAAACTTATAGAAGCCAAGTCCATATCACGTAGAAAGTAAAACCATCATAAAGAGATGTCCACATCAAATATCTGAATAAAAGGTACGATAATAATAAAGGGCTCATGCCATATACATCAATTCCTCACTACATTTTCTCTCACAGAAGCATAAAATACTAAAGCTAAATGATGCTCACGGATCATGCCAATGGTGCTCCCGTGCTAGACTGCCCCGTCTCCAACTGCTCCGGCCTCTAGAGCTGCAGTATCTCCTCGGTCCCCTAAAATGATAAGGTCCACTTACCGTTGGTCAAAAAGACTAAGTCAATCTCCCACGCCTCCCCCAGTGACTCCTAGGCACCGAGCGGAAGGAATGAAGCGGAGGACAACAAGGGGTGTAAACAATAGCAGATGACGGAAATGTATTCTACTAGAAATGCCTACCACTACGCAATATATATCATAACTGAACCAGTAAGTAAAGTAGAGTAAGAACAAGTAAAGTAAACAAGTAGAATAACTATATAAAGGTAAGTAAGGAAAAGTAACCGTTGATTTATAGGAATGCCCACACAGACCTATAGATCAAGGGGTCGTTTAGCAAGACCTATCGTATAAGGAGTCTCATAAACAACTTATATGATAGGGGTAGGTGTTGAAATGCAATGTTTATGCTATGTCATGCAAAGTATGCAGTTTAATGTTATGTTCACATAAGTGCAACTCACACACTACGAATCTATGAGCACAGACCTGTAGTTCCCCCTTTCTAGAGCTAGCAAAACTCTCAGGATACTCACATTGTGGCAATCAAAAGCGGTGGGTTGGGCCTCGCCCACCTCTTGGTTGGTATTTGCACTACCTAACCTAGACCTAACGTACGCCTCAATGCTAAGTGATGCCGCACCACTTCCCCCACATGTAGATGACTTGGAGATGTTACAACACAAGGACTTTCGGCGCCCCGGAAGTCAACATTATAACCTCCGCCCGCGTCGTGCAAAGGATGCTTAAAGCCTTTTTATTATCTTGCTTTAGTTTTATATTTATTTCCGTCATTTTAAAATTGTAATATTTAAATTCCGGCATGTTTCTTATTTTGGGTGTGCTAATAGACATTTTTGTGGTGTGCATTTAACCATCCGGGTTGATGAGATTTCATCTCAATTTTGGATGGTTGGATGGTGTTTGTAAACTCCTATTTAAAGGAGCCTTTGATTTGAAATGAATAGAATAGATTGAAACCTAAAAGCTTCCCCCCTAAGGAGGAATTTCGGCCAAGCCTTGCTCCAAGCCGCCGCCCCCCCCCCCTTGTCTCCCCTCTCTTCTCCATTTCGGCCACCCCCCTTCTTGGGTGTTTCCGGCGTGGTTTCTTGGTGCGACTCCAAGGAGGAAGGAAGGCAGCCCCTCGGTGTGACTCCGAAGGATCCATACGGTGCGACGTCGGTGGAAAACGTGGAGAGAGTGATTCTCCCACAGTTATCAAGAGTGTTTTCATTTTCTGGGTTGGGTAATCTCTAAAACCTTCAAGAGCTTCTTTTCTTTAGTTTGTGGAGGAAGAACCATCGTGTTCTCCGCGATTTTGAATATCGATCGTTGGTATTTTTCTGAACTTGAGATCGCTTTCCCGCGTTCTTCATGTCCGGACCGTGTGGGTCTCGTTTGCTTGAACGGATCTTGGCCTATAGCCTTGGTTTTGTTCTCTAAAAGAGTAGCAATCTTTGTGTTGATTTGGGAACTATGTCGACTCTCTTTTGACCTCTGTTTTAGAGTCGATCGTTCTTCTTTTTAGTTTGATATTGTGATGCGAATGGCAACGTAAGTGAGCGATAGAATGCTTGTGTATGTGCGGTAGTTCATCGTGTGATCGAGGCGAGTTGGAGTGTAGACCGTGTAGATCTCTATTAGGAAATACCCCTGCATCAATTTGGTATCAAAGCGAGGTTGTTTCAACTCCCACGTTGCAAACATCCTCGCTGCGATCTTTGTTGGTCGTTCTAATCAATAGGAGAAGCTGAAAATTTTTGGATTGGTCTGCGTTTAGTAAAGCCTCAAAATTTTTTTTTTTAAACTTGTCAGAAAAATCTGAAATTTCTCCTGTAGCTTCCTGAAAGTATTTCCAGCAACATTAAAACTGAAACTTTTTCGATTCGACCTCGTTAGGCTGGCCTGAAAATTGGAACCGTCGTAATTCTGTCCAGGTGGTGTGCGAATAGCGGTCTTAAATCTAAAATTTTGTCAAAATTCAAAAAATTTTGTAGCTTCTTAAGTTTATTTCCAGCAACTTTAAAACAAAAAAACAAAAAAAAAAATTTGTTTCGATCTCGTTAGGTCCGTCAAAAATAATTCATTTTTTTCTAGTTGTTCAAATTTGCATGCGCACGAGACTAGGCACGGAATACACCGTAGAGTTACCGTCCACCTCTAGGATGGCGCGAACGATCAAGTAGATTCTAACACGGAGGCTCTAGAAGAGCTACGTGGTGAGATGACGGAGATTAGGACCATGTTGGCCCAGATTCTTCTGAATCAAAGGGGAACACCGCCCCCACCGGCTAATGATGAGCTGCCCAATCAGCAACAACGGGTTCATGATTCGGATTCGGATGAAGGATATCCTCGAGCCCCTCCTCGTGGACGTCGTCCGGATCGTGGCACGGATATCACTAGAGCCATTAAGATCGACGCCCCCACTTACGATGGTTTGGGAGACCCCCAGATTTTCCTTACCTGGGTAGTGGATATTGAATGTTATTTCGAATGGCACGATCTTACGGATCCCCAAAAGGTCCAGGTTGCCAGGATGAAGCTAACGGGTCGAGCGAAAACGTATTGGTTGAATGAAGAGCGTAGGCTAGGAGCCGGGCAGGGAGCCCCACTCATTGGATGGCCGGTGATGAAGAACTTACTCACTGGCCAATACGTCCCCGCCTACCACCGAACCCAAATGTTCGATGAGCTAGCCACCCTTCGGCAAGGCTCAAACTCGGTGGCCGAGTATATGGGCGAGCTGAAAGACCGTATGGTGCGTTGTGATCTTCGAGAGATCCCCGAGGTTACGCTATCTCGGTTTCGTATGGGGCTCCACCCTGACATTCAGAGGAAGCTTTTGAGATATGGTCACACAGACCTGAATACGACATTCAATGCCGCTCTTGACATTGAAAAGCATCTGGCTTCTAAGGCCCACTCTCGTTACTCCCGTACGAAGAGTTTGACCACATTTGGGGCATCTTCATCTACCACCCACGATAAAGGAAAACCTAAGACCGCCGAGTCTAGATCGGTAGTGATCACTGCGAGGAACTCTAGGAATCCCACGAGTGAGCGTATCCCCATAGGAAAGGTTAGCAAGGCTAACACCACATGTTATGCTTGCGGGGTTCAGGGCCACTACGCCTTTGAGTGTCCTATAAAAACTCGAGCCATAACCCTTTTGGATGCGGAGACAGACCTCGCCGACCTAGTTTATGAGGCTATGGAGGAGGGTGACCCTGAGGGAGTCCAAAGTGATTTGGAGGACGAACGCTACCTAGGAGTGATGCGATGTATCTTGACCACCCCTTGTCCCTTAGATGATTGGAAGAGGACGAGCATATTTTCCCTGTTCTTTAGGAGTGGTGAGAAGTTATGTAAACTGATTATCGATAGTGGAAGTTGTGTAAATGTCGTTTCTGAGAACGCCGTCACACGTATGGCCTTGACCACGGAGCCACACCCGACCCCGTATCAAGTAGCTTGGATTAACAAGATCACTGTCCCAGTTACCAAGCGATGCCTAGTTCCCCTCTCGATCAGGTCGTACACGGATGAGATATGGTGTGACGTATTACCGATGGACGCATGCCACGTGTTATTAGGCCGCCCTTGGCTCTATGACCGTGATGTGACACATTATGGCTGGGCCAACTCCTATGAGTTTAAATTTAAGGGTAAGACCGTTACCTTGAGCCCGACCGTTCCGAAGGAACCAGTTGCGTTACCTAAGGACACCACTGTTCCGGTCGAGAGGAAGACGTTGAGTCTAGTAGGCAGGAAGGAGTTTGTGAGGGACCCATTTTTAGATGGAGTGATGTATGCGTTAGATCTTATGAGTACGAAGACTGATTCGAGCATGTTAGATGGGTTGCCTAGAGAGTTGCGGGCCTTGCTAGATGAGTATAGGGATGTTTACCCCGACGAGCTTCCGTCGTCGTTACCCCCACTTAGGGATATACAACATGCTATAGATCTTATCCCTGGGTCATCCCTACCCAATCAGCCCCACTATAGACTCCCTCCCGATGCCCACAAGGAGTTACAAGTCCAGATAGAGGACTTGCTGAAGAAGGGATTCATTCGGGCTAGTTTGAGCCCATGTGCTGTTCCAGCCCTTCTTGCCCCCAAGAAGGATGGTTCGTGGAGGATGTGTGTTGATAGCCGTGCTATCAACAAAATCACCATCAAGTATAGATTTCCAATCCCACGGTTAGATGATCTCCTCGATGTCCTAGCGGGTGCCACCATCTTTTCCAAGCTAGATTTGCGGAGTGGTTACCACCAGATCAGGATCCGTGAGGGGGACGAGTGGAAGACATCGTTTAAGTCCAAGGATGGACTGTATGAGTGGCTTGTGATGCCTTTTGGGTTATCCTTCGCCCCAAGCACGTTCTCCAGGATGATGACTCATGTCTTCCAGCCTTATATGGGGAAGTTCGTGGTTGTCCACTTTGACGACATCCTTATCTATAGTACCACCCCCGCCGATCACATCTCACATCTGCGTATAGTTCTTTCCACCCTTCGGAAGGAAACTCTTTATCTAAACCTTAAGAAGTGCACTATTCAAGTCTCTGAGGTAGAATTCTTAGGTTACATTGTTGGGACCGAAGGTATACGAGTAGACCCCGGGAAGGTCCAGGTGATTAAGGATTGGCCAGAGCCGACTAGTATTCGAGAGGTGCGTAGTTTCCATGGGTTAGCTACATTTTATCGTCGTTTTATACGAGACTTTAGTAGCATCATGGCACCAATTACTGATTGTATGAAAAAGGGAGAGTTTGCGTGGTCGAAGTCTGCTACTTTTGCCTTCCTTCGGATCAAGCAACTCATGACCGAAGCACCGGTGTTACGTCTCCCTGACTTCACCAAGGTCTTTGAGGTTACTTGTGATGCGTCTGGGGTAGGGATAGGAGGAGTCCTAAGTCAAGAGGGCCACCCTATTAGTTATTTTAGTGAGAAGTTGGCGGGCGCAAAGCTTAATTATTCTAACTACGACCGAGAGTTCTATGCGATTGTGAGGTGTTTGCATCATTGGAGGCACTATCTTCTGTCCAAGGAATTTGTGCTCCTTTCTGACCATGATGCGTTGAGATTCATAAACGGTAGTCATAAGATCAGCCCACGACACGCGAAGTGGGTTGCGTTCCTTCAAGAATACACGTTTAATATTAAGCACCTTAAGGGTTCGGAGAATCGAGTCGCCGATGCGCTTAGCCGCCTCACCCTTTTACTTTCTACCATGAAGGTGCATGTCATTGGGTTCGAGCGCATTAAAGATGAGTATGCCACGTGCCCGGATTTCCAGGAGTTGTACCTATCCGCACAGGACAACTCCCCCACCACTATTTCGGCCTTCACTATTAGGGACGGTTATCTCTTTCGGCACGGGAAGCTATGCATCCCGCAATCTTCCCTACGACTACACATCATTTGGGAGTTGCATAGCGGCGGTTTGAGTGGCCACTTCGGGCGTGACAAGACTATTGTGCTCGTAGAGGAGAAGTTTTATTGGCCAAAACTTAAGGTCATGGTCGGACGTGTAGTGAGCAGTTGCCGAACGTGTCAAGTCTCCAAAGGCTCGAAGACCAATGTTGGCTTGTATACACTATTACCTATTCCATCCAAACCTTGGGAAGACGTGAGCATGGATTTCATTCTAGGCCTTCCCCCCACGTTTCACCGACACGACTCTATATTCGTTGTTGTAGATAGGTTCTCCAAGATGGCATATTTTATCCCTTGTAGCAAGACCAACGATGCATCTCATATTGCCAAGCTGTATTTTCAAAATGTCGTTAGCCATCGTGGGGTGCCTAACACTATTGTGTCGGATAGGGACGTGAAATTTATAAGTTATTTTTGGAAGACGTTGTGGATTCTAATGGGCACTAAATTGCTATTCTCTGCCGCCTACAACCCACAAACGGATGGGCAAACAGAGGTGGTCAATAGAAGTTTGGGAAATCTTCTTAGGTGCCTTGTGGGTGACAATAAAGGCACATGGGACTTACTTCTTCCCCACGCTCAATTGGCTTATAATAACTCCAAGAACCGATCCACGGGTATGTCTCCCAACGAGGTTGTTCACGGGTATAATGCTCCAGTAACCCTTGACTTGGACCCACTACCACCGTCATATAAGGCCAGTCAATTCGCACAATCTTTTGCCCAACACATTCATGATCTACATGCACATATTCGGGCGACCTTGACCTCTCAATATAACGCCTATCAAACACATGCAAACCAAAATAGGAGAGCATCAAACTTTAAAGTCGGCGACCAAGTTTTAGTCCGCTTAGTTCCCGAACGAATGCCATCTGACACCGTTAAGAAATTAGCACCGAGGCGAGCCGGCCCGTTCCGGATTTTGAAGAAAATAGGAGAGAATGCTTTTGTTTTGGATTTGCCTTCTGATTGGGGTGTCTCACCCATTTTCAACATTTTGGATTTGACGATATTTGTTCCGCCTCCACAAGATTTGTCGCCTATGTCGTCTTCTCCTTCCACAAATGATTCTAATGAGTTGGGGAGTGGTAGGTCGGATGATCTCTCTTCCATGCTTTCCACAGGTATACCGCCGGATGGTGAGTCACATCTTTTTCCTAATGCTGACATGTTTCCAAGGTTTCCCAAAACCTTTTCTAGCCCTGACAGGATATTGGACATGGAGCCCGTTACTACTACTGATGGTGATACTCGCCGTTTCCTCATTCGATGGCGGGATCGTCCACCTTCCGATGACTCTTGGGTGCTTGAGTCCGAGCTTCAAAGACTAGATGCCGCTCTTCTCCACCGTTTCCTCTTGGACCACGCATCGGTGATACGTGAAGTTGAGGGGGGGGGGGGGGGAGGATTTATGCCGCACCACTTCCCCCACATGTGGATGACTTGGAGATGTTACAACACAAGGACTTTCGGCGCCCCGGAAGTCAATATTATAACCTCGGCCCGCGTCGCGCAAAGGATGCTTAAAGCCTTTTTATTATCTTGCTTTAGTTTTATATTTATTTCCGTCATTTTAAAATTGTAATATTTTAATTCCGGCCTGTTTCTTATTTTGGGTGTGCTAATAGATATTTTTGTGGTGTGCATTTAACCATCCGGGTTGATGAGATTTCATTTCAATTTTGGATGGTTGGATGGTGTTTGTAAACTCCTATTTAAAGGAGCCTTTGATGAGAAATGAATAGAATAGATTGAACCCTAAAAGCTTCCCCCCTAAGGGGGAATTTCGGCCAAGCCTTGCTCCAAGCCGCCGCCCCCCTTGTCTCCCCTCTCTTCTCCATTTCGGCCACCCCCCTTCTTGGGTGTTTTCGGCGTGGTTTCTTGGTGCGACTCCAAGGAGGAAGGAAGGCAGCCCCTCGGTATGACTCCGAAGGATCCATACGGTGCGACGCCGGTGGAAAACGTGAAGAGAGTGATTCTCCCACAGTTATCAAGAGTGTTTTCATTTTCTGGGTTGGGTAATCTCTAAAACCTTCAAGAGCTTCTTTTCTTTAGTTTGTGGAGGAAGAACCATCGTGTTCTCCGCGATTTTGAATATCGATCGTTGGTATTTTTCTGAACTTGAGATCGCTTTCCCGCGTTCTTCGTGTCCGGACCGTGTGGGTTTCGTTTGCTTGAACGGATCTTGGCACCTATAGCCTTGGTTTTGTTCTCTAAAAGAGTAGCAATCTTTGTGTTGATTTGGGAACTATGTCGACTCTCTTTTGACCGCTGTTTTAGAGTCGATCGTTCTTCTTTTTAGTTTGATATTGTGATGCGAATGGCAACGTAAGTGAGCGATAGAATGCTTGTGTATGTGCGGTAGTTCATCGTGTGATCGAGGCGAGTTGGAGTGTAGTCCGTGTGGATCTCTATTAGGAAATACCCCTGCATCAATTTGGTATCAAAGCGAGGTTGTTTCAACTCCCACGTTGCAAACATCCTCGCTGCGATCTTTGTTGGTCTGCGTTTAGTAAAACCTCAAAAAAAAAAATTTTTTCAAACATGTCAGAAAAATCTGAAATTTCTCCTGTAGCTTCCTGAAAGTATTTCCAGCAACATTAAAACTGAAACTTTTTCGATTCGACCTCGTTAGGCTGGCCTGAAAATTGGAACCGTCGTAATTCTGTCCAGGTGGTGTGCGAATAGCGGTCTTAAATCTAAAATTTTGTCAAAATTCAAAAAATTTTGTAGCTTCTTGAGTTTATTTCCAGCAACTTTAAAACAAAAAAACAAAAAAAAAATTTCTTTTCGATCTCGTTAGGTCCGTCAAAAATAATTCATTTTTTTCTAGTTGTTCAAATTTGCATGCGCACGAGACTAGGCACGGAATACACCGTAGAGTTACCGTCCACCTCTAGGATGGCAGCGAACGATCAAGTAGATCCTAACACGGAGGCTCTAGAAGAGCTACGTGGTGAGATGACGGAGATTAGGACCATGTTGGCCCAGATTCTTCTGAATCAAAGGGGAACACCGCCCCCACCGGCTAATGATGAGCTGCCCAATCAGCAACAATGGGTTCATGATTTGGATTCGGATGAAGGATAACCTCGAGCCCCTCCTCGTGGACGTCGTCCGGATCGTGGCACGGATATCACTAGAGCCATTAAGATCGACGCCCCCACTTACGATGGTTTGGGAGACCCCCAGATTTTCCTTACCTGGGTAGTGGATATTGAATGTTATTTCGAATGGCACCATCTTACGGATCCCCAAAAGGTCCAGGTTGCCAGGATGAAGCTAACGGGTCGAGCGAAAATGTATTGGCTGAATGAAGAGCGTAGGCTAGGAGCCGGGCAGGGAGCCCCACTCATTGGATGGCCGGTGATGAAGAACTTACTCACTGACCAATACGTCCCCGCCTGCCACCGAACCCAAATGTTCGATGAGCTAGCCACCCTTCGGCAAGGCTCAAACTCGGTGGCCGAGTATATGGGCGAGCTGAAAGACCGTATGGTGCGTTGTGATCTTCGAGAGATCCCCGAGGTTACGCTATCTCGGTTTCGTAAGGGGCTCCACCCTGACATTCAGAGGAAGCTTTTGAGATATGGTCACACAGACCTGAATACGACATTCAATGCCGCTCTTGACATTGAAAAGCATCTGGCTTCTAAGGCCCACTCTCATTACTCCCGTACGAAGAGTTTGACCACATTTGGGGCATCTTCATCTACCACCCACGATAAAGGAAAACCTAAGACTGCCGAGTCTAGATCGGTAGTGATCACTGCGAGGAATTCTAGGAATCCCACGAGTGAGCATATCCCCATAGGAAAGGTTAGCAAGGCTAACACCACATGTTATGCTTGCGGGGTTCAGGGCCACTACGCCTTTGAGTGTCCTACAAAAACTCGAGCCATAGCCCTTTTGGATGCGGAGACCGACCCCGCCGACCTAGTTTATGAGGCTATGGAGGAGGGTGACCCTGAGGGGTCCCAAGTGATTTGGAGACGAACGCTACATAGGAGTGATGCGATGTATCTTGACCACCCCTCATCCCTTAGATGATTGGAAGAGGAAGAGCATATTTTCCCTGTTCTTTAGGAGTGGTGAGAAGTTATGTAAACTGATTATCGATAGTGGAAGTTGTGTAAACGTCGTTTCTGAGAACGCCGTCACACGTATGGCCTTGACCACGGAGCCACACCCGACCCCGTATCAAGTAGCTTGGATTAACAAGATCACCGTCCCAGTTACCAAGCGATGCCTAGTTCCCCTCTCGATCAGGTCGTACACGGATGAGATATGGTGTGACGTATTACCGATGGACGCATGCCACGTGTTATTAGGCCGCCCTTGGCTCTATGACCGTGATGTGACACATTATGGCCGGGCGAACTCCTATGAGTTTAAATTTAAGGGTAAGACCGTTACCTTGAGCCCGACCATTCCGAAGGAACCAGTTGCGTTACCTAAGGACACCACTGTCCCGGTCGAGAGGAAGACATTGAGTCTAGTAGGCAGGAAGGAGTTTGTGAGGGACCCATTTTTAGATGGAGTGATGTATGCGTTAGTTCTTATGAGTACGAAGACTGATTCGAGCACGTTAGATGGGTTGCCTAGAGAGTTGCGGGCCTTGCTAGATGAGTATAGGGATGTTTACCCCGACGAGCTTCCGTCGTCGTTACCCCCACTTAGGGATATACAACATGTTATAGATCTAATCCCTGGGTCATCCCTACCCAATCAGCCCCACTATAGACTCCCTCCCGATGCCCACAAGGAGTTACAAGTCCATATAGAGGACTTGCTGAAGAAGGGATTCATTCGGGCTAGTTTGAGCCCATGTGCTGTTCCAGCCCTTCTTGCCCCCAAGAAGGATGGTTCGTGGAGGATGTGTGTTGATAGCCGTGCTATCAACAAAATCACCATCAAGTATAGATTTCCAATCCCACGGTTAGATGATCTCCTCGATGTCCTAGCGGGTGCCACCATCTTTTCCAAGCTAGATTTGCGGAGTGGTTACCACCAGATCAGGATCCGTGAGGGGGACGAGTGGAAGACAGCGTTTAAGTCCAAGGATGGACTGTATGAGTGGCTTGTGATGCCTTTTGGGTTATCCGACGCCCCAAGCACGTTCTCCAGGATGATGACTCATGTCTTCCAGCCTTATATGGGGAAGTTCGTGGTTGTCTACTTTGACGACATCCTTATCTATAGTACCACCCCCGCCGATCACATCTCACATCTGCGTATAGTTCTTTCCACCCTTCGGAAGGAAACTCTTTATCTAAACCTTAAGAAGTGCACTTTTCAAGTCTCTGAGGTAGAATTCTTAGGTAACATTGTTGGGACCGAAGGTATACGAGTAGACCCCGGGAAGGTCCAGGTGATTAAGGATTGGCCAGAGCCGACTAGTATTCGAGAGGTGCGTAGTTTCCATGGGTTAGCTACATTTTATCGTCATTTTATACGAGACTTTAGTAGCATCATGGCACCAATTACTGATTGTATGAAAAAGGGAGAGTTTGCGTGGTCGAAGTCTGCTACTTTTGCCTTCCTTCGGATCAAGCAACTCATGACCGAAGCACCGGTGTTACGTCTCCCTGACTTCACCAAGGTCTTTGAGGTTACTTGTGATGCGTCTGGGGTAGGGATAGGAGGAGTCCTAAGTCAAGAGGGCCACCCTATTAGTTATTTTAGTGAGAAGTTGGCGGGCGCAAAGCTTAATTATTCTAACTACGACCGAGAGTTCTATGCGATTGTGAGGTGTTTGCATCATTGGAGGCACTATCTTCTGTCCAAGGAATTTGTGCTCCTTTCTGACCATGATGCGTTGAGATTCATAAACGGTAGTCATAAGATCAGCCCACGGCAAGCGAAGTGGGTTGCGTTCCTTCAAGAATACACGTTTAATATTAAGCACCTAAAGGGTTCGGAGAATCGAGTCACTGATGCGCTTAGCCGCCTCACCCTTTTACTTTCTACCATGAAGGTGCATGTCATTGGGTTCGAGCGCATTAAAGATGAGTACGCCACGTGCCTGGATTTCCAGGAGTTGTACCTATCCGCACAGGACAACTCCCCCACCACTATTTCGGCCTTCACTATTAGGGACGGTTATCTCTTTCGGCACGGGAAGCTATGCATCCCACAATCTTCCCTACGACTACACATCATTTGGGAGTTGCATAGCGGCGGTTTGAGTGGCCACTTCAGGCGTGACAAGACTATTGTGCTCGTAGAGGAGAAGTTTTATTGGCCAAAACTTAAGGTCATGGTCGGACGTGTAGTGAGCAGTTGCCGAACGTGTCAAGTCTCCAAAGGCTCGAAGACCAATGTTGGCTTGTATACACCGTTACCTATTCCATCCAAACCTTGGGAAGACGTGAGCATGGATTTCATTCTAGGCCTTCCCCCCACGTTTCACCGACACGACTCTATATTCGTTGTTGTAGATAGGTTCTCCAAGATGGCATATTTTATCCCTTGTAGCAAGACCAACGGTGCATCTCATATTGCCAAGCTGTATTTTCAAAATGTCGTTAGCCATCGTGGGGTGCCTAACACTATTGTGTCGGATAGGGACGTGAAATTTACAAGTTATTTTTGGAAGACGTTGTGGATTCTAATGGGCACTAAATTGTTATTCTCTGCCGCCTACCACCCACAAACGGATGGGCAAACAGAGGTGGTCAATAGAAGCTTGGGAAATCTTCTTAGGTGCCTTGTGGGTGACCATAAAGGCACATGGGACTTACTTCTTCCCCACGCTCAATTGGCTTATAATAACTCCAAGAACCGATCCACGGGTATGTCTCCCAACGAGGTTGTTCATGGGTATAATGCTCCAGTGACCCTTGACTTGGCCCCACTACCACCGTCGTATAAGGCCAGTCAATTCGCACAATCTTTTGCCCAACACATTCATGATCTACATGCACATATTCGGGCGACCTTGACCTCTCAATATAACGCCTATCAAACACATGCAAACCAAAATAGGAGAGCATCAAACTTTAAAGTCGGCGACCAAGTTTTAGTCCGCTTAGTTCCCGAACGAATGCCATCTGGCACCGTTAAGAAATTAGCACCGAGGCGAGCCGGCCCGTTCCGGATTTTGAAGAAAATCGGAGAGAATGCTTTTGTTTTGGATTTGCCTTCTGATTGGGGTGTCTCACCCATTTTCAACGTTTCGGATTTGACGATGTTTGTTCTGCCTCCACAAGAGTTGTCTTCGATGTCGTCTTCTCCTTCCACAAATGATTCTAATGGGTTGGGGAGTGGTAGGTCGGATGATCTCTCTTCCATGCTTTCCACAGGTATACCGCCGGATGGTGAGTCACATCTTTTTCCTAATGCTGACATGTTTCCAAGGTTTCCCAAAACCTTTTCTAGCCCTGACAGGATATTGGACATGGAGCCCGTTACTACTACTGATGGTGATACTCGCCGTTTCCTCATTCGATGGCGGGATCGTCCACCTTCCGATGACTCTTGGGTGCTTGAGTCTGAGCTTCAAAGACTAGATGCCGCTCTTCTCCACCGTTTCCTCTTGGACCACGCATCGGTGATACGTGAAGTTGAGGGGGGGGGGGGAGGATTGATGCCGCACCACTTCCCCCACATGTGGATGACTTGGAGATGTTACAACACAAGGACTTTCGGCGCCCCGGAAGTCAACATTATAACCTCCGCCCGCGTCGCGCAAAGGATGCTTAAAGCCTTTTTATTATCTTGCTTTAGTTTTATATTTATTTCCGTCATTTTAAAATTGTAATATTTTAATTCCGGCATGTTTCTTATTTTGGGTGTGCTAATAGACATTTTTGTGGTGTGCATTTAACCATCCGGGTTGATGAGATTTCATCTCAATTTTGGATGGTTGGATGGTGTTTGTAAACTCCTATTTAAAGGAGCCTTTGATGAGAAATGAATAGAATAGATTGAACCCTAAAAGCTTCCCCCCTAAGGAGGAATTTCGGCGAAGCCTTGCTCCAAGCCGCTGCCCCCCCCCCCCCCCCCCCCTTGTCTCCCCTCTCTTCTCAATTTCGGCCACCCCCCTTCTTGGGTGTTTCCGGCGTGGTTTCTTGGTGCGACTCCACGGAGGAAGGAAGGCAGCCCCTCGGTGTGACTCCGAAGGATCCATACGGTGCGACGCCGGTGGAAAACGTGGAGAGAGTGATTCTCCCACAGTTATCAAGAGTGTTTTCATTTTCTGGGTTGGGTAATCTCTAAAACCTTCAAGAGCTTCTTTTCTTTAGTTTATGGAGGAAGAACCATCATGTTCTCCGCGATTTTGAATATCGATCGTTGGTATTTTTCTGAACTTGAGATCGCTTTCCCGCGTTCTTCGTGTTCGGGCCGTGTGGGTCTCGTTTGCTTGAACGGATCTTGGCCTATAGCCTTGGTTTTGTTCTCTAAAAGAGTAGCAATCTTTGTGTTGATTTGGGAACTATGTCGACTCTCTTTTGACCGCTGTTTTAGAGTCGATCGTTCTTCTTTTTAGTTTGATATTGTGATTCGAATGGCAACGTAAGTGAGCGATAGAATGCTTGTGTATGTGCGGTAGTTCATCGTGTGATCGAGGCGAGTTGGAGTGTAGTCTGTGTAGATCTCTATTAGGAAATACCCTAAACACAGCAGCGGAGCTACTATGTACTCTTGCTGGTTAGACCACCAGACTTGTTTTGGTAAAGGGTTATCCACACTTACCGAGCCCAAGTATTAATGTCGGTGCAACGACCATCAACACTAAGGACCCACCACCTTATGCACATGCAAACATGTTTACCATCTATTTTCGAGCCATAAGCTCCTCGGGCTAACCCGCCCGTCACAATAAACATGGCTGTCACAACCCCCATTTTCCCACGAATTTAATACATATTATCAGAGCAAGGGGAAAATACGCGTCGTGATGCCACGTCCTGTAGGAGACAACTACAGACGCTCAGGCAAACACTCCTTACAATAAATTTATAAAAGACATATATGTGTTTGGATTAAAAAAAGAATTTTCATTTTAGCTTAAGACCGCGTCCCTCGGTCCGGTGGATCATCTAGTCCACAAGTAGAAAACTATACATGCGCAGCGAAAAATAGGTTCATTTTATCCTACATGAGCATGAAGATCAACATCCAAGAAATGATAATAAATCTATGTTTAGTATAGTAAGAAAAGAATTTCTACGACATACAAAGTATGTGACATTTATTTAAAATCATGATATGCAAAAATGACATTTTTATTCCAATAAAGTAACTAATGCATCCTAGCATAAAGCTTCCCAGAGAGCAAGTAGGCAAACAACCTGAAAGTAACAGCAAAACAACTAGCAAGTAAACTAAGCATAAAAGCCACACGGGCGCCAACAACTGACATGAACCCGCAAGAAAGAAAGAAAACATCTAAAAGAAGGAAGAAAACTACAGAATTTCCCCTTACCTAGAATAGAGGAAGGGCCTCGACAGGAAAACTG
Organism: Dactylorhiza incarnata; assembly: GCA_033032865.1. Classification (NCBI taxonomy): domain Eukaryota; kingdom Viridiplantae; phylum Streptophyta; class Magnoliopsida; order Asparagales; family Orchidaceae; genus Dactylorhiza; species Dactylorhiza incarnata. Next base: position 4,012,999 of record JAWHQI010000235.1, on the reverse strand, counting down.
AACGACACCGCTCTAACTCCTGCGGCAGCTAAAGACCTGAACCCGAGACATTCATAAGAAAAGAATGACTCAGCCCAAAGGGTGCAAGAAAACCAAGATTAGCATCAATCAGAGATAAAAGATTTGCAGAAAGGAGAACTAAGCAGATCAACATCTATAATTTAACAACAACTCGAGCCAGCTCAAACGAGTGCACTCGGTAGGAGGAAAAGCCTGCACCAGGCGGTATTAGCCAAAACAATCAAAGCCCACCACGTGTCCTCCATTGCGGCTCAGAGGTGATGGTCATACATATAATATCATAATACACATATATAAGCATATATGTTTATAAGAACTTGAGACTGATCATCTCGAGGGAAGAGCGTCCCCCAAAAGAAGGTACTGCGACGGTGGTATCTTCCAAAAATGCCCGCAGCCCAAAAACCAAACAGGCGTGCTGCGGCGGTGACTCCAATCCACCCAAACCAACAACCCAAAAGAGGCACTATGGCGGTGACTTTTAGCTCACACGCTCAACAGACTCACACATAGCACCAGAAGCAGGGGTGCATAATCATATATATAAGTATATGTATATATAAGTATATAAATAAACCACAGTGTAGTTCACTAGAGAGCGCTCAAAACATTAGACAACGAAGATCATAGAGATCAAGAACCACTCACCAAAACTATCCCGAATAATTAGACAACATAGCATACTTAGCTCATAAATCCTATAGAACAAACAGAGGAGTGTCAGACAGGGAAAACAGGATGACAAATGGTTTTTATCTACAACCCAAGACGAGAGGATTAGTAAGCACTGGATTCAGTAGTTAATCAATAGATCAACACTTAACTTACCACAAGGTCGAAGAATTTAGCATGACGACACCATGCAAGGCTTGGTGTCAGAACGAGACGAAGGTGAACTCATCACGAAGGCCAAACACCAGAACAATACTCAACGGTTCACCCAAAACCACTGTGGTGTGGGCCCCTACATCTACCCACACTCCAGTCAAAATCATATCCAACAAAACTTGTTAGCAGCATGCGTGGTTTGACGCTCGAGGAGGGTCTTATGTTTAATATATGGAAATGAACCTGCTACTGGCACATATGCAAACCAAATTATACAATAGCATTTGATATCTTACTACAAGTGTGAAACTGACGATAACCGGTACAGATATAAAGTTTGAAGCTGAAATTTATCTACGACCCTTTCAAGTTAGCAATCTAAAGGCTTCATTGAATCATCGAGAACTAGGCACAGAAATTAGCAGTGTTCGGTCACAGTAAACATATATCTATACTTAATAAGGATATTCTGCAGTGTTTGGTCGCGCGTCGTCGGTCACAGTAAATCCCGCTTCTGCCCTCGCGCCGTCCGCTGCCACGGGGACATCGCGCCGCCCGCTTCTGCCGCCGCGTGTCCCGCCTCCCGCAGCTCCTCGCTCGCCGCGTGCCCCTCCACCGCTGACACCGCCTCGCTTCTCCATAAGGTCGCCCATCTCGGCTTCCAGCTGCGCAACTCTCCATCGCAGATTTCGCTCCACACCTTCCGGCGCTGTGGACACGGTGAGTAGGTCAGTTCTTCTTCCCACTGCTCTTCTTCCAGTGTTTCTCATCGCCTTTCTCATCTGCTAAATTAGAGTTATTTGCCTTTTAGTCCTTCGTCTACGCTCCACCCGGCGACGCCGATCTGCTATCTAGGTCAGTTAAATCACCATGCGATGGGGTTTTCTGTTCGTTTCTAATCTGATAGTTCTTCTCCTTTATTTTTCCCCTTTCCTGTTTCAGCTATCTTCTCCCACTGCCATCGGCTTTCTCCTGTAATATCTGCTTCTCAGGTATACTCGCTCCAACAAAATTTCCTTTCCTGCTCTGTGACTGTGGATTGTTTTCTATTTTTAGGTATATCCGTCAAGATCGTTTCAGTTTATAACTGTCGTCGGTTCTTTTTTTTTCCTCAGTGTAGAAGCTTTCTGTTTTGTGTATGTTATCTTCCCACTGCTCAATTGTCCCAAGGTGAGCTGCAAATAAAGGGTCTATCATATTTCATGGCAAAATATAATTTTAAAGTTAGGGTATTGTCTAATCTCTGAGATTGCCCTGTTGGCAAGGTGAGCTGCAAATAAAGGGTCTATCATATTTCATGGAAAAATATAATTTTAAGTTTAGGGTATTGTCTAATCTCTGAGATTGCCCTGTTGGCACCATCGTCTGATCTTCATGTTGCTTTTGGCATTACATTTTCATTGCAGCTTTGATTGCCTTCATTTCCATTTTACTTCCCTGATTCCATATATGTTTTGATCTTGATGTTGATTTTGGCATTAAATTTTGATTGAGATTTCACCATTTCACTTCCCAGATTCCATATATGTTTTGATCTTGATGTTGCTTTTGGCATTAAATTTTGATTGAGATTTCAATATCTCTATCATATTTCATACAGATTTTTTTGTGTGGACTTGAATTGATAATTGTATGTTGAAATTAAAATAGTGAGGCTGAACACCATCTTCTGATCTTGATGTTGCTTTTGGCATTACATTATCCCTTCCTGCTCTGTGACTGTGGATTGTTTTCTATTTTTAGGGATATCCGTCAAGATCGTTTCACTTTATAACTGCCGCCAGTTCTTTTTTTCCCTCAGTGTAGAAGCTTTGTGTTTTATGTATGTTATCTTCCCACTGCTCAATTGTCCCAAGGTGGGCTTCAAATAAAGGGTTTATCATATTTCATGGCAAAATATAATTTTAAAGTTAGGGTATTGTCTAATCTCTGAGATTGCCCTGTTGGCAAGGTGAGCTGCAAATAAAGGGTCTATCATATTTCATGGAAAAAATATAATTTTAAGTTTAGGGTATTGTCTAATCTCTGAGATTGCCCTGTTGGCACCATCGTCTGATCTTCATGTTGCTTTTGGCATTACATTTTCATTGCAGCTTTGATTGCTTTCATTTCCATTTTACTTCCCTGATTCCATATATGTTTTGATCTTGATGTTGCTTTTGGCATTAAATTTGGATTGAGATTTCACCATTTCACTTCCCTAATTCCATATATGTTTTGATCTTGATGTTGCTTTGGGAATTAAATTTTGATTGAGATTTCAATATCTCTATCATATTTCATACAGATGTTTTTTGTGTGGACTTGAATTGATAATTGTATGTTGAAATTAAAATAGTGAGGCTGAACACCATCTTCTGATCTTGATGTTGCTTTTGGCATTACATTTTCATTGAGATTTCAATATATCTATCATATTTCATACAGATTTTTTTTGGTGGACTTGAACTGGTAATTTTATGTTGAAATTGAAGTACTGAGGCTGAACTCCATGTTTTGATAAATCCCCATGCGATGGGGTTTTCTGTTCGTTTCTAATCTGATAGTTCTTCTCCTTTATTTTTCCCCTTTCCAGTTTCAGCTATCTTCTCCCACTGCCATCGGCTTTCTCCTGTAATAGCTGCTTCTCAGGTATACTCGCTCCAACAAAATTTACTTTCCTACTCTGTGACTGTGGATTGTTTTCTATTTTTAGGGATGTCCGTCAAGATCGTTTCAGTTTATAACTGCCGTCAGTTCTTTTTTTTTCCTCAGTGTAGAAGCTTTGTGTTTTGTGTATGTTATCTTCCCACTGCTCAATTGTCCCAACGTGAGCTGCAAATAAAGGGTCTATCATATTTCATGGCAAAATATAATTTTAAAGTTAGGGTATTGTCTAATCTCTGAGATTGCCCTGTTGGCAAGGTGAGCTGCAAATAAAGTGTCTATCATATTTCATGGAAAAATATAATTTTAAGTTTAGGGTATTGTCTAATCTCTGAGATTGCCCTGTTGGCACCATCGTCTGATCTTCATGTTGCTTTTGACATTACATTTTCATTGCAGCTTTGAATGCCTTCATTTCCATTTTACTTCCCTGATTCCATATATGTTTTGATCTTGATGTTGCTGTTGGCATTAAATTTTGATTGAGATTTCTGTTGGTGCCAAAAATGGTACCTCCAAAATTCACACAAAAAGGGGGTGGGAGAAAACTGCGAAGTGTAGGTTACTGAGACCGAAGATGCTGAGGAAAAAGGAAAACGATCACAAAAAGGCGATCACGAAGAAATGAGACCGCTTACACAGGTTGTAAGCTGAAGCCCCGGAGCCAAAAGTCCTTTTTCTGGTACCCCTACCCCTCTATTTATAGACGAGGGGGCTGCCCAAACGGGCAGAACTAAAAACTACGGGCTGCCCGGGATACAGGAGAGCCAGGGCAGGGAGAAGGGGTGCAGATAACAAAAAATAAGAAAAACAAGTAGATCGCTCAGACTAGCGGTCTCGCGCTGCTCTGACCGCTTGACTCTTAGAAACTCTTGAGAAAACAGCTGGCGATCCGGGCGGTCGCACAAAAGGAGACCGCTGAGATCGGGAAAAAGCGCCATGAGAGGAGGTCGCGGGCTTTCTGGGCAAACATAATCCCCGCACATTTTTAAGTTTCGCCTGGAACTTCGAAAATGTTAACTCTGACCGCGGAGACCGCGACCGTCATAAATGCATCTTGTTCTATAAATACCGGCTGATGTCTCCATGTTCTGAGATAGTGAAAAACTCAATCCTCGAGCGGTCACTGAAACAGTCGGTAGGCGCGATCTCCTGCAAAGATGACCATACTTGACCTTTTAAAAACTCTTCCATCAAAAGCGAATTCTCCAGGAAAAAAGGAAAACGTTAGTTCGAAAAAAGGGAAGAGGGTGCCAAAAATCTTGTCGAAAGCAAGCGCTTCGAAGGGGACCGCCCGATCTCCGAAGAAATCTGAACTTCCAGAGGGTTCAGTTGTGCCGGTCTCTATCATTTCTGAGCCATCTAAAATTTCTTCAGATCCTGTGTTGAAATTATCTGATTTTTCAATTTCCTTTGACTGCCAGAAAACCCTGGAAGTACTTGATCAAACAGCTTCCAAGCCACCGGAGACCGCATCTACCGAAACCATTTTGGCCGGTCTGCATCAAAAACATGCCGAAGCAGAATCTCTAAGACAAAAAATTGCTGATCACGTGGGAGCTGCTGGGAACAAGAAGAGAAAAGATTTGAGCCCTTCAAGTTTAACTTATAAAAGAAGCAGAAAAAATGAAGATGAAAAAGATGTGATCGCTCCGGGGGCGATCACACTGTCTGAATCTACCGATCCGGATACTATCGCGGAAACTTCAAAGGTGAGCATTAAGGGCGATCCCTTCTTCCCTCCTGCGATCTCAGCTTTGTCAAGAGAGGATGATTCCGAATTAATCGCCTCTCTTGATGAGGCTTCATCTAACAATTCGTCTTTTTCGTCGTTGCAGGTGTTGGATCCCTTTGAGGCTTCAACTCTTAGATATGCCGCTGTTGAGAAGGAGATCGCTGATAAGGAGAAGGAGATCGCTGACAGAGTGATCAAGGCGAGGGAGGAAGATAAAAAGGAGAAAGAAGAGATGAAGAAGAAAAAGGCTGATGAGAAGAAAAAGGACAAGGAAAGGGAGAAAAAGGGAAAAAGGGAGAGAGAAGAAGAGAGGAAAAAGGAAGCGGCTAAGACCGCCGAGGAGGAGCGGGAGAAAGAGATGCTCAGGGCTGCCGAAGAGAAGGCAGATCTAATTGCTGAGGAAAGAGTGGCCCTGATTGCTGATGAGAAGAAAAAGGCTGCGGTCTTGCAGACCGCAGAGAATAAAAATTCTGAGGAGGAGATCGCGGAGAGATTGCAGATCGCCAAGGAGAAGGCTGCACTTTCTAGCGGTCTCCCAACTGATTCTCTTCAGGGAGACCGTTTAATCAAGGCTGCAACGGATCGTGCGGCGGCGGTCTCGATTTTGCGGTCTGGTAAGTATAAGATGATTCCTCAGCCGGTCAAGTTCCTTTCATTACCTACAGTTCGCCCTGCTTCTCCTGAAAGAAAACATGAGATCGTTTTTATTGAGACCGATGATATCCTCTTAAGTAATGAAGAATTAAAAAGGAGAAGAAAAGAGGGGGAAAAATCGCAGAAAAGAGATTTGGAAAGAATGGATCTGGAGCGCTTAAGGGGATCGGATCGTCTTTTTCTGACCGCAGATCCCGCGGTCACTAGAGATACCAGAAGGGATTTACGTGACCGCGATCTTAACTTCTTTCCAAGTACTTTTCTGTTTATTCAAAAAAGCTTATTTGACTGTACGCTTTTGATTGAAGTAACCCATCTCTTGTGACCGCAGATAATGAAAATGTTGAGATTGAGGAGGGAGAGCTTCCTCAGCGCATTGAGATCCCCCCTCAGCTGTCCAACATCCTCAACCCTATGTTTGAGGATGTTCGTTCTATGCTGATGAGGGAGCGGATTCAGAACGATCAGATCCGCGGCCTCGAAGAAAAATTACGTTCCAATGAGAAGAAAATTCGCGAAGAATGCGATCTGAGGGTTGCCGAGATCGCTCGAGCTCTCAAGAAAACTGAAAAGGAGGCTGAGTACTACAAAGGGAAAGCTGCGGCGCTATCTGCGGAAAATGAAAGGCTGAGGAGCGGTCACGGAAAGATCATGATGCGTCCGGGCACCTCTAGCGATCGTCCAGCGGAGAGACCGCAACCTGAGATCGTGCTGATTCCTATGGAGCAGGTGGACAAGGAGATGTCGAAGATCCACCGGTCTGCGATGCTGGCCAATCACAGCTTGGTGTCAGTTATGGCCGCAGTGAATGATATGCAAGATGTCGCTGCTCATGTAGGAAGGAACAGGCCTTCTAGGAGATGATCATTTGCTTTGAGACCGAGCGGTCTCTGAATTCTGAACATTTTGTCTTGTAATATTTTTACAATTAAAGCTCCACCTGTTCTGTGACCTTTTCATTTTATGCTTTGTGCGGTCTTTAATTCTTTGATTTCAATTTCTTTATGCATGGAAAATCTATTACTGGTGCTATTATTTAATTTATTTGAGATTGCCAAGAACGAAATGTCTTCACTTAGTCTTGCTTAGATCGAGCGGTCTGAGAGATTCTTGCTGGACGATCTGCAGAAGGTAATGATTACGAAATGACCCTTTGACCTCTATAAATAGTTGTCTTTATATTCTTCATTTCATATCCTTTTGTATGCGTGCTAAACACCGGTCTCGGCGACCTCGAAAAATGGTGTCCGCTCGTGCCTCTTCTGCTAACATTTTCTTGAGCTCCGATCACAAGCAAAGCCTCTTGTCCAAGGATGAATATATTGAATTTATTAAGAAGCATATGATCCAGACACAAATAGTTGTAAGACCGCCAGCTGAACAGGAAAGACTGAACTTTGGAGAAGAAAGAAAGTTTGTTATCCCTATCGATCACTTTGAGCTAGGATTGAGAATTCCCCTCCCCTGGGAATGGCTAGAGATTTTGGAGTATTATGGTTTTGTGCTCGCTCAGTTGCCTCCAAACTCGATCGGTCTCGTTAATGTCTTCATAAATTACTTGAGATCGGTAAGAGTGACTTTTACGATGAACCTGTTCCGCACGACTTTCACTGCAAAAGTTCTGAAGGAAGGCAAGAAAAAGGAAGAATTCAAAGGGCTGATGTACTTCTCAGCAGAAGGGATAAAAATTCTCAATCTTCCTAACAAGATTTCTTTCTGGACAGAAAGATTTCTTGTCTTTGAAGGTGACCTTGGCGGTCTCAAGAGCTCGCCCTCTCCGCGACCTGATAGCATTTTTAAGAAGATAAAGGCGGTCTCAGAGGAAGAGCTGAAAATTCTGGCTTTTTTGGCGGGTAAAAGAATCGATCTTGTTCATTATCTAGCGATCTGGCCTGAGATCGCGGAGATCACCCCTGCTGAAAGTAAGTTTTTCTTGCGGTCTTGAATAATTTCCTTCTGAATTCTTTTCCTAACTCCTTTTTCTTTTTCCCTTCAGCGACCTTTGCGGTCCCTGCACAGGATCCTGTTTCCCCGGCAGCAGAAACTCTTACTCAGCGAGAGAGGAGGCTGAAGCGCGAGGCCGACGTGTTTGGCTCCACTTCTGAGATCGCCGAGCGAGCTTTTCCTTTGATCGGTTTTAAGAGAAAAATGAAAGATATCAAAGGAAAACCTCTCCTGAAATGGGCGGCCAAAGGAAGTTCTGTGAAGGTTTCCACCGATCTCCCTTCATGGAGTGGGAAAGTGACCCGCCATGCATATGCGGTCACTTCGGCTCTTTATGGAAAAAGAAATACAAATGAAATATTAAATATAGAGACCGATACTCTCCCCGACCTCTGTGCCCAGGTGACCGCCAGGAGCGCGATCTTAAATCATCATATGGGGCGATCTCTTCGTAGCGCTTTAGATGAAATAACCGCCTTGCAAGAAGAAAGAAGAGTAAGAATCTTATTTAATATTTTTATGAATATGTTACCTATGATCGCGCGGTCTAACTCATATTTCTTCTGCAGCAATCTGACAATGCTGCTTATGACCCTGAAAACCCGGCTTTTCAGAGGGCTATGATGCATCATATTAAGGAGACCGCCGAACAAGTGCTGAATGAAGTTCGAGCTCGGGGTGGTTTTACTGAAGAATACAAGGATGTTACATTTGCCGATCTCTTCCCTGATGCGGCACAGAGGATTGAAGAGCAGTCTGCAACTGCTGAGGAGACCGCGGGTCAAGAGGAAGACGTGGTGATCGAAGATGAGGCAAGCGGAAGCCATTATACTCAAGGCCAGGACTCGAGCTCGGGTTCTAGCTCTGGATCCAGAATTCCTCTCAGTAAATCAGAAGAGTCTTCTGCAGACACTGATTCTACTTCTTTAAGCGAGCGGTCTTCCAAGAGATCAAAGAGAGAGTGAATTGTAATCTCTTTTCCTTTTTGGAGACCGAGCGGTCTTATTGTAATTGACATTCCAGAATATATATATAGATTTGATATTTGCTGGATTTTACCTGTGAATAAGTTCGTTTTGGATGTATGTATTTCTGTTCTTCTGAATTTAAATTTGGCATTCGATCTCAATGCCTTGGATTTATTATAATTTATATCAATCTTTTAAGGAACTTGGGCGATCTCTTGGAAAAACACCAAAGATTTTAAAAGACTGATTTTGCATAAAAAATTATTCTGCGGTCTTGAGATAACCAGATCACTGAAAGAAAACCTGCAACTTACCTATGATAGAAAATAACCATCTTATTCAAAAATAGTTATGCGATCTCTTATTACACAGGTCACGATATAAGGAAACCACAAGAATATGACTTGAACTTATTGAACTCTGGGTGATCGGCGCCTAACTGACAAGAAATCCATTTGATGACCCGTTGATAACCACGATTGTAAAAAGAATTCTTCATAAGTCTTTGGATCAGCGATCATATTCTATTCAGATCGCCCTTTCTGCGGAAAATTCTATTCGACGGGAAACAAAGCATCATGCATACTCCATGTAACTTTGAAAATCAGGGAATATCGGAATCTCGATCTTACTAAGACCGGCCGAACTCTATTAAGCTGGCACAGGAGATTTCCAAATAGCGACCTCAATTATCCTGAAAAATTTCATCCGACGATTTATAAAAGATCGCTCTTTGTAAGAGAGTAGAATATGCGGTCTCATAAACTGCTGACCGGCCGATCCAACATGAGTGAATAAGACCTTTACGGTAAAAATAGAGGGATGGATCTTGAAAATGATCCAAAGGGATGGTGTGGTTATGCCGCGGAGGCTATACCGACACTCCTTTTCTTAACGGATTGCTGAGTTTGTTTGCAAATTTGCCAATCCAAGGTTCAGGTGACGGTCATAGATGTTTCTTGCCGCCCCTTACCTAACCACGCTTCAACGAGTATTCGAGAGTTACAACCGAAATGATCGGTAGGGCAGGTGTGGTCATGCCGCGGAGGCTACACCGACATTGCTTTCCCTGAAAGATCATTAAGATTGTAGCAATGTCCTTTTTGATGCCTGACAGAGCTGAGCCAGCCACCTAGACCTCCTTGAAACGCTGAGGTGTGCCAGATGTCAGCAAGGACCCGGTATCCTAAACTTCCACCGCTCGAGCTTGGCGAGCTACTGCTACACAGATTCGAAATCTCCCCGACATCTGTGGTCCTGGCAGAATTACACGTCGAGCTAACAAGTCAAGGGGGAAGATGGTAGGATCCGTCGATATCTCACTTGACAGGTTTTTGGCTTTTCAAAAATCATCTTATTTTTAGGACTTGTCATCCACTACTTATATTGCGAATGTATTGGTGATACCTGCGTGATATTTTAGGGAAAGAAAAGAGTTAGGAACAGAAAATGAGTGAATTAGATACGCACATGTTAAGAGAAGAAAAGCTTAAGATCATCTCCGCTCCAAGAATGAGGCAACTCTTCTCCTTCATAAGTTTGGAGATGGTAAGCCCCATTTTTAAACACATTCTTTACTACGAACGGCCCTGCCCAATTTGGATTAAGCTTTCCAACTGAACCAGCTCTTGCCGCTGTATCTACTTTTTTCAAGACTAGATCTCCAACAACGAATTCTTTGGTTCTTACATTTTTATTGAACAACCTTGCCATTCTTCTTTTCACCTCTTCCTGTCTAATGATTGCAGTGTCTCTTAATTCCTCAATTAAATCAAGGTTGCATTTTAACTCTTCATCATTTTCTTCCATCCACTCGATTTGATTTTGTTGTGCCAATAATACTCTTGGACTTTTCACTTCAAATTCTACCGGAATAAGGGCTTCGGAACCGTGTGATAATTTGAACGGGGTTTCCCCAGTAGCTGAACTCGGAGTTGTTCTCAAGGCCCATAAGACGGAAGGTAGTTGTTCTGCCCAGTTGCCCCTAACGTTTTCTACCTTCTTTTTCAAGAGATTTATGATGAGTTTGTTAGCGGCCTCTACCTGTCCATTGCTTCTAGGATGATGCACGGAAGCGAAACGCAGCTCAATGCCAGTTTGCTTGCAGAAACTAATAAGAGTTGAATTGTTGAACTGAGAACCATTATCCGTGATGATTGCCATTGGAATCCCGTGTCGACATACTATCTCTCCCCAAATAAAGTTTCTCACGGCTTGAGTGGTAATTTTGGCCAATGCCTTTGCTTCTATCCACTTGCTGAAGTAGTCGATCATAACTATTATATATCGACGTTGCCCGCTTGCCATAGGAAAAGGCCCAATCAAATCCATTCCCCAAACTGCAAATGGCCATGGAGTTGCTATTGACTTAAGCTGTTGAGCCGGCTGATTTTGGAGAGGAGCAAACTTCTGGCATTTTACACATTTCTTAGCAAATTTCTCCGCGTCCTTCCTCATTTGGGGCCAAAAGTAGCCTTGCCTCAGAATTCTTTTTTCCAATGTCCTGGCTCCAGAGTGACTTCCACATTCTCCAGAATGGACCTCCTGAAGGACCGTTGGAATCTCCTCCTCCGAAACACACCGTGCTAGTGGTGAAAGGAAAGTTCTCCTATAAAGCACTCCTGCAACAAGATAATAGTTAGCCACTTTCCGTTTAAACCTTTTCCTATCCTTTATTGAAGAATGGAGCTCTCCGGTTGAAAAATAAAGAACAAACGGATCCATCCAAGACTGATGCTGATCAATCTCCATGATCTCTCCTTCCTCAATTGCCGGGCGGAACAATTCCGAAGTTGTTCCCCCTGAAAGAAGCCCAAATTTTGCCAACTCGTCTGCTTCCACATTCTCACCCCTTGGGATATGATTGATAGTAAAGCTTTTGAACTTTCCAACCTCAATTTTTACCAGAGTCAAATACTGCTTCAAGATACTATCCTTAGTCTCGAAAGTCCCATTTACTTGAGAAGCCATCACCAAAGAATCTGTGAAAACTTCGACATCATCAATCCCCAATTCCCTGGCAAACTTGAGACCGGCTAGCAAAGCCTCATATTCCGCTTGATTGTTTGTCACTTGAAAATAGAATTTCAGCGCTTGATTCAGCCTTACTCCATTTGGATTGATTAAGATAACTCCTGCCCCGGAAGAATTTTTCCCTGAGGCTCCATCCACGAAGATTTTCCAGGCAAGGGGTACTCTGATCCCCTTCTGCGATTCAACTTCTTTTGCATCCACCATGAAGTCTGCTAATACTTGAGCTTTGATTGCTATTCTTGGAACATAAGATATGTCAAACTCACTGAGCTCGATTGCCCACTTTGCCAATCTGCCTGAATGCTCCGGCTTCTCCAAGACACTCTTCAATGGAAGATCAGTGACGACTGAAATCGAATGAGCTTGAAAATACGGTCTTAGTCTTCTCGCTGAAATTACAAGCATCAAAGCTAGCTTTTCTAGGATCGGGTAGCGAGTCTCCGCACTCTTCAGAATTCGACTTACATAGTAAACTGGAAATTGTTTCTTTTTCTCCTCTCGGACCAAAACAGAGCTTATAGCATCGATGCCAACTCCCAAATAAAGAAAAAGATCTTCCCCTCCTCGCGGACTTTGGAGTAAAGGAATTGAAGTCAACTGCTTTTTAAGCTGATTGAAAGCATTATCACACTCTTGAGTCCATTCGAACCTGGCTCCTCCTCGGAGAGTTTTAAAAAACGGTGCACTTTTATCTCCTGACCGGGAGATGAATCGACTCAAGCCTGCCATTCTCCCTCCCAACTGTTGAACTTCTTTTGGGGTTCTGGGAGGTGGCATTTCCAAGATAGCTTTTACCTTGTCTGGATTAGGTTCTAGCCCTTCTGGGGTGAGGAGGTGACCCAAAAATTTACCTCTGTTTGCTCCGAAAACACACTTCAATGGATTTAACCTCATATTGAAGGCTCGTAGGGTTGCAAAAGTTTCAGAGAGATCTTTGAGATGAGAGGAGAAAGATTTGCTTTTCACCAAGAGGTCATCGACATATACCTCAAGGTTTCTTGCCTTCTGATTTTTGAAAACTGTATCCATCATTTTTTGGTAAGTTGCTCCAGCATTTTTCAACCCAAAAGGCATCACGAGATAACAGAAGCAACCATCATTTGTGATAAACGAAGTGTGCGGTATATCGGGTTTATGCATCCTGATTTGGTGATAACCTGAAAAAGCATCTAAAAAACTCATAAAAGAATAACCTACCGCAGAATCCACTAAAGAATCTATCTGAGGCAAGGGGTAGCAATCCTTGGGGCAAGCTTTATTGAGTTTAGTAAAATCGACACACATCCTCCACTTTCCACCTGGCTTGGTTACCATTACAACGTTCGACACCCACTCAGGATATTGGATTGGTTGGATGAACTTCGCCCTCAGGAGCTTTTCCACTTCCTCACGGATAGGTTGAGCCAGAGTGGTTGCAACAGTCCTCTTCCTCTGCTGGATTGGGATGATATTTGGGCTGATGTTGAGGTGATGGCAAGCAACATCTGGATTCACTCCAGGCATGTCGTCTGCCGACCAAGCGAAGATATCTAAATTTTGCAGAAGACAAGAGATGAGCTGCCCCTTGTCAGCTTCAGATAATTCAGCGTTGATGGAGAGGCCCTTGCCCTCATCTTCCTCGCTGATTTGGACCTTCTGGACTGCTTGGGCAGGTTCCAAGCGAACTCCGTCTCTTGCATCCTCCTCAATTTCTTCTGCAACTGGAACTTGTTCAGGAGCTTCGATTAATTCAGCCATCATGATTTCTTGAGGAGAGGACACGATCATGTTGACCGTTTTCACATAGCATTCCCTGGCCTTCCTTGGGTCGCTCCTGATTCGGTGTTGTTTGCCATTCAAGGCGAACTTCACCGCTTGATGGTAGGTTGAGACGATGGCTTGATAGGCATTTAGGAAGGGTCTTCCAAAGATGGCGTTGTAGCTACTGGGAGCGTCAACGACTATGAATCTGACCAACTTTACTATCCCTCCCAGAACCACAGAAAGGGTGACGAGCCCTTCCACTTCTTTCTTTTCTCCTGAAAAACCATAGAGGGGGCCTTCAGTTGAAAGGAGAGTTTTACCTGTCTTCAACGCCTCGAAGGCGGGTTTGAAGAGCACATTAACTGAACTTCCTGTATCTATTAAAATTTTTTCCACCGTATAATTTTCGATTACTGCTTTGATGACGACTGCATCATCAAAGGGATTCGCGGTCTGAGGAAGATCTTCATCTCCAAAAGTGACCGTCCCTCGAACCGGAGCCGAAGAGGTAGCAGCAACCTCTGACTGGTAAACCCTCTTCAGACTTGCTTTTCTCGAGGACTCCGGCCCTGTACCCCCATGGATGCAGAATAGGTTGCCCAAGGCACCTTCATCATTAGCGTCCACGCACTCGTTGGGAAAACCGATGTTGCCCAGATGACCAACATCATCTACTTCCTCGCACTCCCAGTGAACTTCTACTACCTCCTTGGCCTTGGAGGTTGAAGCTTTGGCAGAATCATTCTTTTGAATGAGATCGCGGAGCTTTCCCTCCTTTAATAGTTTCTCTAAAAATAGGCGGAGAGCTCTGCAATCCTCTGTCAAATGACCCCTATCTCTATGATACTCACAGTAGAGAGTAGGGTTTCTGGTTTTCGGATCAGAATTCAGCGGAGCTGGCCTCTTAAAAAAGGGCTGCTTCTGAAGGATTTGAAGCACTTCATTCATGGGAACACCAAAGTCTGTGAAGGACTCTTGGGATTCATTGTAAAATGAAGGAACGGGTAGAATAGGAGGTTGAGCATACTGGATCTGGTGGATGGGGGTGACTTGCGGAGCAGGAGTAGCGGGAGTTTGAGGAAATGAATTTTGAGGTGGGAAAGATTGATTACCTCGATTGAAGCGGTTGTTTCGGTAATTCTTACCTCTCGGGGCCGGAGGTGGAAGCTCTTGCCGAGGTTTCGAGGAAGACGCCGCAGGAAAGAATCCTGCAGAGCCTTTCTGAGTGGCTCTGTTGGTCAGATTGCTAACATAGGTGGGGTTGTTGATCTCCCCTTCTATATAGCGATTGGCAATGCTGATCAGCTCCTGATAGGAGCTAGGCTCCTTTGTTGTGACTTTGAACTTCAGAGGACCCTCCTGCAGGCCGCTGATCAAAGCCACCATATAGAGCTCGGGATCCATGTCTCTGACTCCCAAGATCTCCTTCTGAAAGCGATCAACGAAATGCGCTGCAGTCTCGTTGTCTCCTTGCTTAATTTTGAAGAGGGTCGCAGGACCACTCTTCCTTTTCTTTGCGGTGGCGAACCTCAGGAGGAGCTCTTGCCTCAAGGCGGCAAAGCTTGGAATAGATTGACTTGGCAGCTTGTAGAACCATTCCATGGCTGACCCATCGAAGGAGGTAACCATCAGCTTGCACCTCACTCCATCTGAAATGGTCCTGAGGGCAACGGCAGATTCGAAAGCTTGGAGATGACACATCGGGTCGGTCTCTCCTGTATATACAGGAAGACGGGGCTCTCTGAATCCATGAGGAATTGGATCCCGACGAATCTCATCAGTAAAGGGGGAAGGCTCCCCAAAAACAGAAGGCCCTGGAGGAAGAAAAGGAGCTGGAGGATCTTGAGGGTAAGCAAACCCTTCTTCGAAATTCAAAGTCTGAGCCGGAGGCCCCTGGGCTGCAGCTCGGAAAGAATTACGACGGGCGGCGAACTCCTCATGCTGAGATCGCTGAGGAGCTGCGGGCTGAAAAACGGGATGATTGCTAGGGTGACCGCTTGCCATGCGGTCAGGGGTCGCGAGCTGGGGGGTCTGAGGAAGGATCTTCTGGGAGATCGCGGCCAGAACCTGGTTCATGGCCTCCATCTGCTTCGCGGACTCCTGCTGGGTCCGGACAACTTCCTCTCGATCTCGAGCGGCCTCCTGCTGAGACCGCGCGATCTCTTGCTGCACAGCGGCAGCGTCCTGCCTGGCTCGGGCGGCCTCGCGGAGAGCCTGCTCAACGCGAAGCTCAAAACGGCGCTCCATCGCTTCTAACGGATTGTGATCAGAAGGGTGAACACTGGGAGACCGCAAAGGACGACCCCTACGGCGATCAGCCATCTTGAAAGTCTGAATTTCACCTAACACTTCGAATCTGAAGGTCGCGTGTTCGTTCTGTTGGTGCCAAAAATGGTACCTCCAAAATTCACACAAAAAGGGGGTGGGAGAAAACTGCGAAGTGTAGGTTACTGAGACCGAAGATGCTGAGGAAAAAGGAAAACGATCACAAAAAGGCGATCACGAAGAAATGAGACCGCTTACACAGGTTGTAAGCTGAAGCCCCGGAGCCAAAAGTCCTTTTTCTGGTACCCCTACCCCTCTATTTATAGACGAGGGGGCTGCCCAAACGGGCAGAACTAAAAACTACGGGCTGCCCGGGATACAGGAGAGCCAGGGCAGGGAGAAGGGGTGCAGATAACAAAAAATAAGAAAAACAAGTAGATCGCTCAGACTAGCGGTCTCGCGCTGATCTGACCGCTTGACTCTTAGAAACTCTTGAGAAAACAGCTGGCGATCCGGGCGGTCGCACAAAAGGAGACCGCTGAGATCGGGAAAAAGCGCCATGAGAGGAGGTCGCGGGCTTTCTGGGCAAACAATTTCACCATTTCACTTCCCTGATTCCATATATGTTTTGATCTTGATGTTGCTTTTGACATTAAATTTTGATTGAGATTTCAATATCTCTATCATATTTCATACAGATTTTTTTTGTGTGGACTTGAATTGATAATTGTATGTTGAAATTAAAATAGTGAGGCTGAACACCATCTTCTGATCTTGATGTTGCTTTTGGCATTACATTTTCCTTTCCTGCTCTGTGACTGTGAATTGTTTTCTATTTTTAGGAATATCCGTCAAGATCGTTTCAGTTTATAACTGCCGACAGTTCTTTTTTTTTCCCTCAGTGTAGAAGCTTTGTGTTTTGTGTATGTTATCTTCCCACTGCTCAATTGTCCCAAGGTGAGCTGCAAATAAAGGGTCTATCATATTTCATGGAAAAATATAATTTTAAAGTTAAGGTATTGTCTAATCTCTGAGATTGCCCTGTTGGCAAGGTGAGCTGCAAATAAAGGGTCTATCATATTTCATGGAAAAATATAATTTTAAGTTTAGGGTATTGTCTAATCTCTGAGATTGCCCAGTTGGCACCATCGTCTGATCTTCATGTTGCTTTTGGCATTACATTTTCATTGCAGCTTTGATTGCCTTCATTTCCATTTTACTTCCCTGATTCCATATATGTTTTGATCTTGATGTTGCTTTTGGCATTAAATTTGGATTGAGATTTCACCATTTCACTTCCCTGATTCCATATATGTTTTGATCTTGATGTTGCTTTGGGAATTAAATTTTGATTGAGATTTCAATATCTCTATCATATTTCATACAAATGTTTTTTGTGTGGACTTGAATTGATAATTGTATGTTGAAATTAAAATAGTGAGGCTGAACACCATCTTCTAATCTTGATGTTGCTTTTGGCATTACATTTTCATTGAGATTTCAATATCTCTATCATATTTCATACAGATTTTTTTTGGTGGACTTGAACTGGTAATTTTATGTTGAAATTGAAGTACTGAGGCTGAACACCATGTTTTGATCTTCATGTTGCTTTTGGCATTACAGTACAGATTTTTTTGTGTGGACTTGAATTGATAATGTTATGTTGAAATAAAAATAGTGAGGCTGAACACCATGTTTTGATCTTGATGTTGCTTTTGGCATTACATTTTGATTGAGATTTCAATATCTCTATCATATTTTATACAGATTTTTTGTGTGGACTTGAATTGTTAAGTTTATGTTGAGATTGATATCTTCCTTCGAAATTTGTGATCCATAAACTGACATTGAGACAAGTTGACTGTAAGTGATGTCATTGACCTTTGACATTTACTCTGAACTTTGAGAAGGTTTTTTGGAAACTTTGATGTGATTGATTATGTTTGCTATATAAATAATCCTTCTATTTTACTGTGTTTTAGTTATAAAAATAATGCTTTTACAGAATATAAATATTCCTACTTTGATGCAAGATCAAGAGAAATACATAATTCACCTGTTGATCGTTGGAGTTTCACATTTCCTGTAGCAACTGTTGAATGATAATTCCTATTTTGGGTGATAGTAGATGAGCAAAACACTCAATAGAACTTGATGAATGGCAATGACGAATGGCAAGTTGAAATGAAATGGCTGAGTTTTCCTCTACTATGTGTAGTGCATCGGGGATGGCCCGTGGAGAGGTTTCTCATGGCAACCCATGAAATGTCATCTGAGTCGTTGTTGTTCTTACTATGCTTATCTTTAATTTATTATGGATCCAATCGAGAAGCATAGATTGTTTTGTGGTCAAAAGTTTTTGTGTTTCTTGGCATGCCAGTGAGGTTTGTATACTCCAAACCTTCTCTTTGCATCTTGGATTGCCTTCATTTCCATTTCACGTCCGTGATTCTAGTGCATACTCCTCTGTTATGATTTCTGAATTTAAGTAAGCCGAAGAAGCTTTCATTGCAGCTTTAATTGCCTTCATTTCCATTTTACTTCCCTGATTCCATATAAGTTTTTATCTTGATTTTGCTTTTGGCCTTAAATTTTGATTGAGATTTCAGCATTTGACTTCCCTGATTCCATGTATGTTTTGATCTTGATGTTGCTTTTGCCATTAAATTTTTATTGAGATTTCAATATCTCTATCATATTTCATACAGATTTTTTTGTGTGGACTTGAATTGATAATTGTATGTTGAAATCAGGGAAGTCAAAAGCAACATCAAGATCAAAACATATATGGAATCAGGGAAGTCAAATGGAAATGAAGGCAATCACAGTAAATCCCGTCAGTCACAGTAAATCCCTCTTCGGCCCTCGCGTCGTCCGCTGCCACGGAGACATGGCGCCGCCCGCTTCTGCCGCCGCATGTCCCGCTTCCCGCAGCTCCTCGCTTGCCGCGTGCGCCTCAAACCTCCGCATTTCTCCGCTCCTCTTTGGTACACCAGGTTCCTCCACTCTTCCCACAATCCAACTTCTTTGCGTTCTTCTCTAATGTTCGGAAAAAACTTCAAATAAGTCAAGTTATTTATCCTCATATGTGAATGTGATTCATTTTGATCTCTTTTATTTTTTGATTCATTTCTGATAACTGAACAAGCATGCATAATTCTTCACCTTATTCCCATGATTACATTGCTGCTATGAATTAGCATTCTCCATGCATTCAAGATTTGGTGCTGCTTTAAATATGGAAAATATTTTTGTACTATTTCTTCAAACAATATATTTTTATCCACATTAGTTTACTTTATTACTCACTTACCCGACATCATTAACTTTGAGGTATATGTTTATCTACTTTTTAAATGCGTTTCATCAATTTTAAAATTCTCGCTCATCTTTTTGATCCACACGTGATTAGAACTACACTGATACTTTTAGTTATGCTTTATTGTGTTTTGTTACCCAGGATGCATTTCTAAAATTTTTGTCATTCTCTCATCATGGGCCACACATTATTTGGGTTCTTTCAATAACTGACACTATTTCCAATACGACCCTCTGTCAACCGGCAACTTTACTTTATTACTCACTTACCCGACATCTACTGAAATCAGTTTCTCATTTCGCTTTTGATATCAGTTTTCGATTTATGGTTTCGAGTTGTTAAGAAGTGGATTTGCGTCAACAAAATATATCACATACAATAATCGTGATCCACTTTCGATGATGCAGATATTTAATTACTAATCGTACCAACATTTTGGGTTTCAAAAGTCAGAATGTAATCCGGTAATTGGTCCATTATGAAATTACTCATTTGCAGCATCACTCCACCAGTTGCTATCTGAACCACCAACATTATGGAATTACTCATTTGCAGCATCACTCCACCAGTTGCTATCTGAAACACCAAAAATTGCATGACCTCCATGGCGAAAACTATCAATAACCATATGTGCACGAAATTCTTAGCATAATACAGTTCAAAAACTACTAAGATTGGAAACACTATTTATCAGATACCATCACTCAGATGACATGCAAATATTACTGAATTCGACTGAGTTTGCATAGCATGTTTTAACGTTTGTACCAAAGTATCGTCTAAATTGGCAGGCAATTACCCGGTTAACTTCTCTGTTTTGACTCTTATGCTCACTTCGCACTGCAGTCACTGCAAAAATCTGTACTTCTGCTATGCTCTGCAGATTTCTTCACTTTTGCTGTGCAGTCACATGTCATCTTCTTTACTAAACGACAACCACTGTACTACTCCTCATGTACATGCGTTGCTCCCTGCATCCTCCACCGCGTGGTTGTCCTTCATTTACATCAACTCAATGTTGTTGTCAGCTATGTTTTGCTGGTTTAATTTCTTTCTCAATTTGTTCTTGCGGTCCTTCTTTGCCCACTGCTCGAATACAAACTCTACGTACGTCTGCTGCTAAGAGTTTACAATGTCGTAAAATTACTCTGCCGCTTTACGGTGGATGCGCCACTTTATTTCATACCCATGTGTTACTACCACATGCTGCTGAATATTTACATTGTAATGTTTTTACATATGTTGTTATTTGTGTCTGCACGCCACGCAGTACTGCAACAAAATGCTTACCTACCCGTATATATTTTGCAGCTATATTCAAAGTGTTTACAAATTAATGGATCGTGATCGTACGTTAGAAGACACATTGGTCATAGTTGAGCAGCGTGTTCATGCTCGAAAAAGAGTTCGGGAACTACCCATAATAGATGAGCAACATTCGACATACCACGTACACCGTCAGTGTAATACTTCACCAAATGCCGCAAATGCACCATCAACATCCCGTGTTACTCAGCAGGCTTCTACTCGAGAGCGCTGACAGAGACTAAGATCGCATATGTCTGATGAACAACGTGAGGCGCAAAGAGCCTATAATCGATCGTACCAACGTGAGCGGCGTGCTCATATGTCAGAAGAGAAACGGGCACACGAGCGTCAGGTTCGACGTGCTGCTACGCAGGCACGACGCGAGCAACTACCCCCACACCGCACACAATTTGGAAACCAATCCTCTGAGCATGCGCACCACGTGCCACCCCTAGCCCGCAACACTCCACTTGCACCAGACATACCAGCAGCAGCGCGTGCTACTCCAACAAGTCGTGCTCGAGCGCAGTCATGAAGAGGAGTGGCAGAAATGTCCACTGAACAATGTGTTGCACGACGATCATATAGGCGATGCTACAAAAAAATGCGTGCTGCGCAAATGACAGAGACGCAGCGTGCACAACAATGGGAAATTAGGCGTGCTGCTGCTCAAAGACGACGTCATCGAGTGCCCCGCCAGCGTGGCCAAAGTGAACTTCACGGCTGCGTGATCCCGCACAGTGCTCTGCCTCCGCACGAATCACCTCCACGTGACGCAGTACCGCATGTTCCGCGTGAACATGTGAGCATGACATGGGGTAAGTATGTATATTGATTCCTATGCATACTCTTCCTTACAAATACCAGTACATAACACCTCACCCACACACTCTTGCACCTCGAAGTCACAAATGCAGATAACGGTGTTGTGCATCGATATTCGCTGTCATCTGTAGATCCTTCATCGTTCTCTCACGCTAATCGCCTGCCTCAACTTGGACAATCGTCGACTATGCCTGCCTCTGCTCCACTGCTGCCTGAGTGTGCACCTCCAGTACTGTCTGCTACACCACTCCTGCAACAACGCCATCAAAACTTGCCATACCGTACGCAATCATAGCATTATCTACTACTATAACACTTCCTGTCCTTGCACACCTTATGCTCATAACAGACTCCTCAAAATTTACCTTCGTAGAAAACTCAGCACATCCCGTTCAACAACCTGACCTCAATGGTCATGATAACTCCGATGATACTGTCACCACTGCAAATCATCGTCCGAGGAGCCTCAACATTGCTCGCACATCCACTGCAACTACGCAAACTGTGCACTTACACCTGCAGTGCCCACATTTCTGTATGTACTGCCGTGCTAAACTGTTTGATGGTGAAACATCAGTAATGTGTTGCAATAATGGCCGAGTGCAGATTCCATCTATACCCTTCCCATCTGAACTTTACAGTTTGTTCACTGCTGATTCAACTGAAAGCCGTCATTTCAGAAGATACATCCGTTCTTATAACCATGTTTTCTCCTTCACTTCTATGGGTGTTAAATTTGATTCGTCACTGTCCGCTGATCAACACAC
Source organism: Dactylorhiza incarnata (assembly GCA_033032865.1). Taxonomy (NCBI): domain Eukaryota; kingdom Viridiplantae; phylum Streptophyta; class Magnoliopsida; order Asparagales; family Orchidaceae; genus Dactylorhiza; species Dactylorhiza incarnata. The sequence continues at coordinate 3,990,940 of JAWHQI010000235.1, read as the reverse complement.
CATTTATACTTTTCGCGCTCATGGAGCAATATACCACAAAATTGGATCTCTTCTGCCAACTGCTAATACAAGACCTCGATACTTACAGTTATATATATACGATACAGAACATGAGCTGGATCATCGCTTGCAAGAAAGCTCCGAGTTAGACCGTCGACTGCTTCAGAAGATAACATTAATTCTTAATACATGCAACCCATTTGTTCTGATGTTTCGTCGCTTAGCGCAACGAGCAGATATTGAGAAGTGCAGATTGGTAATTAAGGAAAGGCCTGCATTTGAACAACAATATATATTACCGACTGCATCACAGGTTGCTGCTATAATTGTTGGTGCTGAAGAGTACTTGGATTCAAATGAAAGGAATATAATTGTCGAGACAACTGAAGGGCACGTAGTTACTGTCCAAGAGTACACAGGTTTCTATGATCCACTTCAGTACCCACTGCTTCTACCATACGTCACGTATGGCTGGTTAGCTGAATATAAAGGGCAGAATAGTCTACGTGTTAGCTGTTGCGACTACTACTCCTACATACTTCAGGTTTCATACTTATATTTATTACCACTCTGGTTTTGAAACCATTTGCTTACATCATAACCAACCTCATATACATTCTGCTACAGGACCGTCACCCACCTTTATCATTACCACTGCACGGCTGTCGTCTGCTGCAACAATACGTTGTTGACAACTATATTAAGATAGAAACTCAGAAACTACGTTGGATAAAAAGAAATCAACATAATATTCGTGCTGAACTGTATAGTGGCTTGCAGGACTGCCTGAATGCAGGAGAAAATAGTGGAGGTACATTCACTATGTTTCACTATAATTTGCGCCTTCATCTCTACATACTCGATACTCCATCTTACTATATTATCTTACTATACTACAGCAAATATTGGTCGACGGTTTATCCTACCGTCATCTTTTGTTGGAAGTCCTCGCGACATGTATCAGTGTTACCAAGATGCAATGTCCGTTGTCCAGCAATATGGTAGACCAGATATTTTTTTAACAATGACATGCAACTCCTCCTGGCCCGAAATCACAGCTTCGCTCTATCCTGGTCAAACAGCACATGACCGTCCAGATATTGTTGCTCGAATATTTCACGCTAAATATAAAAGTTAAAACAGGATATTTTTCACAAATATGTTATCGGGAGAACAGTTAGTCACGTGCACGTAATTGAGTTTCAAAAAGAGGTTTGCCGCATGTTCATATGCTTATTATTTCTGACGCACGTGACAAAATGAACACGCCAGATGATTACGACAGTATTGTTCGGGCCGAGCTCCCTCATGTCGAACATGAACCTGAACTCTACAATGCTGTGGTGCGCCATAAGATCCACGGCCCGTGTGCCCATGTCAATCCGCATGCTCCATGCATGAAGCATGGTAGCTGCAAAAAGGGCTACCCTAAACACTTTTGTGAACATACCGTCCAAGGAGCTGACTCATACCCAGTATATCGACGCTGAAATGATGGGCGGGCATTCATGTTGCCACACAGAGAAGATTTCCGTATTGATAAACGGTGGGTCGTTCCATATAATCCATGGCTTCTACTGAAATATGACTGTCACATTAATGTTGAGATTTGTAGTAGTATCAAAAGTATAAAGTACTTATATAAATACATTCACAAGGGCTCTGACTATATTGCATTTGGGGTTCAGCCTACCGAATCTCGCAATGAATTATCTGAATATATAAATGGTCGCTGGATATGCCCACATGAAGCATTTTGGAAAATATTTAAATTCACTATGTACCAAACATATCCATCGGTCATTCGTTTACAGATTCATTTACCTGACAAGCACCAGGTTCAGTTCCGCACAACTGATTTGCTCAGTAACATTCTTGCAAATGAGCGAAACTCCCACACAATGCTGACATAATTTTTTCGCATTAACGACAGTGAGCATGATGCACGCAGATATTTATACACTGAATTTCCAAAACACTACACGTGGAATTCGAGTTCAAGAACATGGCATACACGGAGGCGTCGGCAAAAAATTATTGCTAGAATGTACTCTGTACATCCATCTGAAGGAGAATGATTTTATCTGCGCATGCTTCTGAATCATATTCGAGGGCCCAGGTCTTTTTCACACTTGCTGACGGTTGCTACTGTGACTCATCCAACATTTAAAGATGCGGCCGAACATTACGGACTACTAGAACGAGACACCGGGCTCCATAGCTGTATGCGCGAGGCTACCGAATATCATATGCCGTCAGCACTACGAACCTTATTTACTACAATTTTACTATACTGCAACCCTACTGAAGTTCGATCCCTGTGGAATGACAACTACACCGCAATGACTGCAGATTATGTTACAGCCCCGTCTATCAGTGATGTATTCGTGCTCAACAAACTCCTCCGTGAGATAGATTATATTCTCCAGCAACATAGTAAAAGTATATCCCAGTTTGATATCCCTCAAATGTCTCCGACCTTCCAAAATATCGATGACTTCTCCAGCTTAATTGAAGATGAGCTATCAATACCAGTTTCAGACGCGGATGTTAATTCTGTTTCATCTTTGAATCAGAGCCAGTCCTCGGTCTTCCACACTATTACTGAAACAATTCGAGAGAAGCGAAGTGGTGTTTTTTTCATTGATGGTCCGGGGGGCACCGGCAAAACATTTTTTTACAGAGCGCTCCTTGCACATCTACACCTACACGGTCATATTGTACTTGCCACTGCTTCGTCAGGCATCGCTGCAACCCTTCTGCCAGGTGGCAGTACAGCACACCTAAAATTCAAAATTCCAATCCCTATTGAGGCATCCTCATTCTGTAAAATTGGCAAGCTCTCTGAGATACAACAACTACTGCACCATTGTTCCGCTATTATATGGGATGAGGCGCCAATGTCACAAAATATGTTTTCGAGGCTGTTGATCGTTCGTTGCGCGATGTTTTGGACTCAAATCAACCTTTTGGAGGGAAGGTTGTAATTATGGGAGGTGATTTTCGTCAGGTCCCACCTGTTGTAATTAACGGCACAAGGTCACAAATAATTAATGCAAGCATAGTTACATCACATCTATGGTCAACTGTCCAATTACTTTCACTGTCTGAAAATATGCGTGCACTCAATGACCGGCATTTCTCAGAGTTTCTTCTTCGTGTTGGAAATGGTGTTGAGCGTACATGTGATGATGATATGATACACATTTCTGATTCAATGATCATTCCATGGGAAGGGGAACATTCGATCAGTGTACTTATCAACATTAATAACTCTGAGTACTAGGAAAACCGAGCATTGCTGACTCTGTTAAACGAAGATGTGACTCACCTAAACGAGAAATGTCTCACTGTTTTAGCAGGAGATGAAACAACATACTACTCTTTCGATTCTGTTGATGATGATAAATATAACTTATATCCGTAGGAGGTTCTGAATAGTATCTCACCGGAAGTCTTCCTCCCCATAGACTGTGCTTGAAAATTGGTGCTCCGCTCATTCTTCTGCGAAATTTAAACCCTCGAATTGGCCTTTGCAATGGCTCGCGCCTCATCTGCCGTCAATTCTCACAGAATGTTATTGAGGCTGAAATTCTTACAGGGCAGCATAAAGGCAGGCCTGTGTTTCTTCCACGGATACCCTAAAAAATGCTGGAGATCAGAAGCTGCCTTTCGAGCTCACTCGAAAGCAATTTCCAGTTCGTTTAAGCTTCGCACTAACTATAAACAAATGCCAGGGCCAAACCATCAGGCAAATAGGCCTGTACCTGCCTTCCCCTGTGTTCACTCATGGTCAGCTTTATGTTGCTCTATCAAGAGGTGTAGATGCTTTAAGCACAAAGGTACTAATAAAAAATGGGACGATATCTAAATGTCCTGGCACGTACACAAAAAATGTTACAAAGTGTTACTCGCCAAAGTTATCGTACAGGTGTATTCGGTACTTCTTCCTTATATTTTTCTTCCCAACATAACTGTACAACCGTGTTACTGACAATTATTATTACACCTCTTACTGCTCTGTCAGTCACATCATACGTAGTCATATCCAACTGCCTCATGCATAGACTCCTGAAAAACGACATTTCATCAGCTAAGGTCACTCATGCTGCTCATGCTGCTCATACTGCTGCTTCTGTTATTATTATTACGTTACGTCGTCTCTGCTAAATTGTACTTTCATATAATTTCTAATTTTGTTCTCTCTTTCCAGCTCCGTCTGCATCAACAAGCTTCTGCGCCACTTACTTAGTTCGGCGTACGCCCTCATTAATCTGTGGCTTTGCTGTTGCCATCGGAAACGGTATTGCAGCCTGTTCGCTCTCTGAGATTTGCAATGTCCGCTCCTGCCTCTTCATCTGATATGACGCTCGCACAGCGCGATAAACTTGCCTCCAACTGCACTGTCCCGCCTGATATGCGTGAGTACTACTACTTCTCCCTACTGCTCACCGACCTTAGTTCTGGTATGACTACCGAGCTTCTGAGGTCAACCTTCGCATCTCTTCCTGGATTCCTTCATTCCGCTGTACGCACCATCACTCCTACTCAGTACTTACGTATTTTCTGCCTTCTCGCTATCAAACTCACTGTTGTTTTACATTTCTTTATGAAGGCTGACGTGAATGCATTCGGGGAACCAGCGGGCACGGGTGAGGTGCTCTTCGCAGATGAACTGACAATGACGTCTGCTGCAAAGCATATGCACGGCCATATCATCGACGGGCGTAAAATATCTGTCCGTCCTATGGCGTTATTTGATGTCAACCCAACATACTCTCTGCGTTGATGCTACTGAGAGAATACTGCTACGCAAAGTCTGAGTCATGTCACCTGTATATGTTTACATATGTCCACTCTGCATGCATTTCTACTATACTTTTGAGCATGTTGCACCGTTGTTTATTGCACTGTTTTTTGTCCACACATTTCACGTGTGTCTCTGCGCATCTGCTCAGTGCTTTTTTCTTCCTATAATTGATCGTTGCTGCTTCTATGCTTTTCGATCTCTTTTGTACCTCACTGCTTCGTTTATATTGTAGGGTTGTACCTGCTGATGCGACCACTGTGTTCTCACATAATTTCTCACTTACTGTACTAAGATGTGCTCTGTTCTGTTTTCATCAGTGATGCCATAGAATGTTGTCCACAAAAATGCTACATTTGTACACTGAATGTTCACGGTGCATGAATGATGAAAAGCAAGTTACATGAAAATCAAACGACAACAAAAATATGTGTTTCAGCTGCAAGGCACTATTTATTATTATACATGTAATCCACATAAAATTAATCTATTATTTACTGCACTGACTATTTGAGATACTACAAAATATGGCGTTGCTGCGTCCAGGAAATTAATATATGTATCAGTTACACGAAAAATGTATCAACTTACTGCCCGTGCATAATATTACACGTGTCTTCCTCGACTCTGTTGCTCATGACAGATACTATGTCTACCCGTAATCCTCTTTAAATAGTGTATCACTGCGTAATGTTCCTCCGCACAAACAGTGTTTCCAAAGCAGTTCGCATGTGCTTCTTATGGAAATTCTAAACTAACTTCTTCGTAACCTCCATGGGGAAAAACACCAATAACCAAATGTCCACAAAAATCTGAGAAAAACACAGTTCAACCAATAATAGAATTGAAAAAACCTATCTCTCGAATACCATCACTCACATGACATGCATATATTACTGAATTCGACTGACGGTACAGAGCGGGTCGTAACTTTCACACCAAAGTATCGTCTAAATCCGCAGACAAGAGCGAGCCACTTTACATCACCATGAACTGAAAGAATATAACAACCAATCATAAGTTGAAAAAGCCCAAACTGCCGTAACTAAACCTGCAAGGCTGCAATTTTCAATATGTCAATTTATAATACATTTTGCGCCCTTGCTGAATAATAAGAACGTAAATCTACGAGTGATAATACATTTTGCGCTCTTACAGAATAATAACAAGGTAAATCCACATTCACTAAAGTCCCTCCACTGATGTGATTTTTGTTCAGTACTGACATTACTTCGACTGGATTAAGGCTTGAATTACTGATAAGATAAATTAGAGTTCTTCTTCTAGGGTTTATGATTTATAAAATTGCGAAGAAGTTTGATGATATTTTCCAAAACTATATTCGATGAAGGCAAGTGTACCTTATCGTATATAATATAGGATATTTTATAAAAATACCAAGGTCGTATTAAACTCGGGTTTGTCGAGTACTTCTACTTCGAGAAAGCGGACTATTATTTTATCGGAGAGAGAGCGGAAAAGCGAACTAAATTGCTACTAAATAAAAGAGAACGAAAATAAAGAAAGAAAATAAAACTTGATTAAAACTCGCTTTGAAATGAAATTAAAAGATAAATACTATCATTCAACTCTAAGCCTTGACCGTGGGGATTCCCGAAGCTCGAGCATGCCTCTCTCGAGGTTAATGCCCAACTAAGCTTAGGAAAAATCAACCGGACTCTCGTCCTATAATTGATTACCTAAGACTTGCTTTACGCTGTGAATCCCACTATAGGATTTGACTCCTATCCGGAAGATTTACGTCATCCTCTCTCGAGGGGTGCGTGCAACTCTTTTTATTCTCGAGTGATCGATTCGTACGCACGTCCTCTCGGCTAGCTAGAATACAAAAACAAATACCGAAATTCATAACCGGAATATGAACTCGATATCGTTATATTTCGAGAATAAATTGAAGGAGAGAAGATACGATAATAAGGAAAGAGATGATTTTGATTCAAAGCTTGCTAAAAATCAAGACTACAAAATAATTGCTAAAGGAAAAAATTAAAACAAGAAAGTGAGAGAAAGAGGAAGAAAGAGAGTTTGCGAAAATAAAAGAAAGCTTAAATTTTCATTGCCATAAAAGAAAGAGATTACATGAAATAAAACCTACATTACATTGCATGGAATTGAAACTAAGCTATCTTGCATGAAATAAAATTACAAGGAATGAAAAAAAGAAATAACAAAATTACATGAAATTAAAGCTAACCCTAAAACATGAAGAAATAAGGAAAACTGTACAAGAACAGCCCAACTGCGCAGGGGGAAGGGAATGGAATGCTGGAGGGGAACCTCTGAATTTATAGGAAAAATTTCCAGGTTACGCGCCCTCGGTCACGGGCGTGACCTAGGGCGTGTAATACTTGTTCTGCACGGCTGCGACATCAGCGTGGGTCTTGCGTGACTGTGTCGCGAAAAAGGACATTACACGCCCGTGTAACTTTGGTCACGGGCGTGTACCTGGGCGGCTTCATCAATGCGGCGTGGGCTTGAGTGCGGCGTTGCAGCGAAAAGCGATCACGCGCGAAAAGTCACGGGCGTGACTCATGGGTCACGGGCGTGACTCATAGGTCACGGGCGTGACTCATGGGTCACGGGCGTGACTGGGGTCAACTCCATCAATGTGGCGTGGGCTTGAATTCGGCGCAGCAGGGAGCTGGGATCACGCAGGAAGTCACGGGCGTGACTCTTTGGTCACGGGCGTGACTTGGGTCAACTCCTCGACAGCATCTCCACGTCTCGTCAGTAGCCAGCTGGGAAGATTCTAAGATTACACGCCCTTGGTCACGGGCGTGACCTGGTGTCACGGGCGTGACCTAGGGCGTGACTTGTTGTGGACTAGCTCAATCTGCTCGGCAACACTTCTGGACTGATCTTAGTGTTACACGCCCTTGGTCACGGGCGTGACCTAGGGCGTGTACTATGGAATTTGTCCAAAAACACCAGAAAATCTGCAAAACAAAAATACAATTATATTTAGAACTAAAATTATAAAAGAAGTGATTTTTAACTAAAATATAAATAATATTTACAAAATTATATTAAACTTAACCTAAATACTATAATTAAAATAAGCATAAATCCTACTTATCAAATACCCCATACTTAAGCTTTTGCTATTCCAGAGCAAAAGTATGAGAAATATTTATAAGACATTTAATAAAATTTTTAATTAAGACTAAAAATTTATTAAATCACAAGTAAGCTAAAAAGAAAATTTAAGTATCGACGAATTAAGTCCTAAATTATGAAATTAAAATAATAAGAGAAAAATATTTAGCCAAGAGTTCTCAAAAATATTAACTAGTTAACAAAATTGAGTAATAAGTAAACCAAATTAGATTTAAAATTTATAAAAACTATAACTTTGAAAAATCTAAAGGAAAAATGTAACTTACTAAGTATTGCTCTCTCCATAACATAATTTAAATCTAGATCAAAGATATTGGGTTAGGGGGGGGGGGGGGGGGTTCATAAATTTTGGCATAAGAAGAGATCTTTGAATGAAGGTGATGGATTTTCCATTTCACCAAAGTGTTTTTTTTTAAGTAAATATTTTTTTTCTCTTCTAACAACAACCCAAAATGTATATGGTTTAGGAGTAATGAATTTTATCCTCTTACTCCATGCCATATAATCTTTTCAAATTTTTTGGGTGCATATGTTTTAGGGACTAATGAATTTTATCCTCTTATTCCCATGACATATGATCTTTTAAAATACTTTTTTTTATGCCATCAAAGGGGTAGGGTAGAGAAAAGACTTCTAGCTTATAAATTAAATTATTTTGAGAGCAAATTTTATTACTTTAAACTTTCCTAAGATTTTAAAAGCTTGAGGTAAAAATAATTAAAATCTAAAGGTGTTTAAGCAAGATCACTAAAAATTTGTAACTATTTAAAATAAAAGAGAAGAAGTGCTAAAGAAATACCTCTAATCAAATTAAAATCATAAAATATTTCTTAACACTAAATCACTTAAACAAAAATTAGATTTAGCAAACCATGATAGAATAAATGATTAGCAAATAAAAAAGTATAAATGCTTATAAATAAACTCAAAATGATTTTGGAAATGACAAAAACCAAAGTAAGGGCTTATTATATTTTTGGGATTTTTTATAAGTTTTTTGTAATAATTTTTTGGAATTTTTTTTTTGATATTATCTTTTTTTTTGGAATTTTTAATATTATCTTTTTTTTTTGGAATTTTTTAGGATAAGAAATAAATACTAAAAATGCTAAACATAAACTAAAAAAAACTAATTTTTTTTGTTAATTCTTGGACTTCCCGAGGTCTACCCGGTGAAGGGCTCGCAAGGTACTAGAGGCTGTGATGGGAATTCAAGCCCAAGGCGTCCTTTCCGAGAATTTAAATTTTTGATTATCTAATTTTTTTGAATTTTTTTGGGTTTTCTAATTTTTTTTTTATGAAAAAGCTAATTTTTCTTTTGTAAAAGACAATAAAAAGGAAATAAACTATTTACAAAACTATGTACACAAATATTTTTGGAATTTTGTAATTTTCAAAATTTTTTTTTTTTTTGGAAATTTTCTACAATTTTATAATTTAAAAGAAATGGAAATACACCCCCATACTTAAAGTTCAACATTGTCCCCAATGTTGAAAGCTAAGTATGGAGAATAATAAAATAGAAAATACAAGAGCATGATTATGAAAGAAAAAGAACAAGGAGAGGAAAAGAAGTACGTCCCTGATGGAGACGGACGACCATCACGATTACCTGCAAAAATTTTCTTTCAAAACCATAAAACAAAACACAAAATTAAAACATAAAAGTTACTCATTATTATTATTATTATTATTATTTTGATAAAAGTAATAGTGCTTTCTCTTTTCAAAATATCGACAAAATATCCCCGGCAACGGCGCCAAAACTTGATAAGATTAATTAGAGTTCTTCTTCTAGGGTTTATGATTTATAAAAATGCGAAGAAGTTTGATGATATTTTCCAAAACTATATTCGATGAAGGCAAGTGTACCTTATCGTATATAATATAGGATATTTTATAAAAATACCAAGGTCGTATTAAACTCGGGTTTGTCGAGTACTTCTACTTCGAGAAAGCGGACTATTATTTTATCGGAGAGAGAGCGGAAAAGAGAACTAAATTGCTACTAAATAAAAGAGAACGAAAATAAAGAAAGAAAATAAAACTTGATTAAAACTCGCTTTGAAATGAAATTAAAAGATAAATACTATCATTCAACTCTAAGCCTTGACCGTGGGGATTCCCGAAGCTCGAACATGCCTCTCTCGAGGTTAATGCCCAACTAAGCTTAGGAAAAATCAACCGGACTCTCGTCCTATAATTGATTACCTAAGACTTGCTTTACGCTGTGAATCCCACTATAGGATTTGACTCCTATCCGGAAGATTTACGTCATTCTCTCTCGAGGGGTGCGTGCAACTCTTTTTATTCTCGAGTGATCGATTCGTACGCACGTCCTCTCGGCTAGCTAGAATACGAAAACAAATACCGAAATTCATAACCGGAATATGAACTCGATATCGTTATATTTCGAGAATAAATCGAAGGAGAGAAGATACGATAATAAGGAAAGAGATGATTTTGATTCAAAGCTTGCTAAAAATCAAGACTACAAAATAATTGCTAAAGGAAAAAATTAAAACAAGAAAGAGAGGGAAAGAGGAAGAAAGAGAGTTTGCGAAAATAAAAGAAAGCTTAAATTTTCATTGCCATAAAAGAAAGAGATTACATGAAATAAAACCTACATTACATTGCATGGAATTGAAACTAAGCTAGCTTACATGAAATAAAATTACAAGGAATGAAAAAAAGAAATAACAAAATTACATGAAATTAAAGCTAACCCTAAAACATGAAGAAATAAGGAAAACTGTACAAGAACAGCCCAAATGGGCAGGGGGAAGGGAATGGAATGCTGGAGGGGAACCTCTGAATTTATAGGAAAAATTTCCAGGTTACACGCCCTCGGTCACGGGCGTGACCTAGGGCGTGTAATACTTGTTCTGCACGGCTGCGACATCGGCGTGGGTCTTGCATGACTGTGTCGCGAAAAAGGACATTACACGCCCGTGTAACTTTGGTCACGGGCGTGTACCTGGGCGGCTTCATCAATGCGGCGTGGGCTTGAGTGCGGCGCTGCAGCGAAAAGCGATCACGCGTGAAAAGTCACGGGCGTGACTCATGGGTCACGGGCATGACTGGGGTCAACTCCATCAATGTGGCGTGGGCTTGAATTCGGCGCAGCAGGGAGCTGGGATCACGCGGGAAGTCACAGGCGTGACTCTTTGGTCACGGGCGTGACTTGGGTCAACTCCTCGACAGCATCTCCACGTCTCATCGGTAGCCAGCTGGGAAGATTCTAAGATCACACGCCCTTGGTCACGGGCGTGACCTGGTGTCACGGGCGTGACCTGGGGCGTGACTTGCTGTGGACTAGCTCAATCTGCTCGGCAACACTTCTGGACTGATCTTAGTGTTACACGCCCTTGGTCACGGGCGTGACCTAGGGCGTGTACTATGGAATTTGTCCAAAAACACCAAAAAATCTGCAAAACAAAAATACAATTATATTTAGAACTAAAATTATAAAAGAAGTGATTTTTAACTAAAATATAAATAATATTTACAAAATTATATTAAACTTAACCTAAATACTATAATTAAAATAAGCATAAATCCTACTTATCAATTACTACCTTCTCGGCCTTCCCATGACATGTTGCTATCATCACGTTCTCTCCCTACCATTTCTCCCTACCTCATCATAAATTCAATGAGTTCACCAACCATGACAGTTGCTCGACTTCTCCAACCCCAAACTCTAATTGAACCGGGTTGATTAATCAGTTCAATTTGTTGTGCACTCCAGATTGTAGAACTCCATTTTATGACATCAACCAAAGTTTACTGCACCAAAACATTAACTGTATGTATAAATCCAACATTGAGATCACAAATTCAATCACCTCACCAACCACTATAGTTGCTTCACTTCTCCAACCCCACCCTCTGATTGACCCGGCTTACTGAGTAAGTTCACCTTCTGATCTACTCCATACTGTAGAATTCGATTTCTGTACAGCAATTCATTTTCTTATCCAATCCAGATTGTACAACTCAATGTTACGGTAGCAACCAAATCGTACTGCATCAAAACATTAACTGTATGTATCAACACAACATTGACATCACAAATTTAATCGTTTGAGCAGCCATGATAGTTGCTTGACTTCTCCAACCCCAACCTCTAATTGACCCGGCTTAATGAGTACGTTCAGTTTGTGATCTACTCCATAGTGCAAATGTCAATTGTTTTATAGCAATTGTGAATTTAACAACGCAACCACACTTGACAACATAAACAGACTCTGACGCAAATATGAAAATTTACAACACATTTGTTCGGTATGCTTAATATGACAACTCGGATATCAAAACCCGACCTCTCGACAAATTCTGCTCACAAACATAATTTCTGATAATAAATGGTTCATGTTAAACAGTTTACGCATTGGGCCAACTTTATAGCATAATGACGTGTAAATGTCATGACACGGTGTGAAATATCTTCAAGCAAGGGATTACTTAGTACTTATTTATATTCTCATTGATCAATCAAACTCCTACACCAGCACAACTACATCCACATGCAAAAACCAATGGAATTAATGTTGCCACAATATCTCAACTAATTTGAATTTGATGAATATGTTTTTTACTTAAATTTCTGTACGAGCATCTTCCGTAGAAGCTCGGGATCGACCATGGCGAAGGGGACCTCGCAGTCTATGACGACATCATCGGCTTACTGCAGCCGTCCTTCCGCATGCACTTTCCTTCTTTTGGCCTCACAAAAAATGGGCAAAAGTTTCACCGCCGCTCCCCACCGCCGAGCGCAACATTCTATTCGCATTGTCGGTTGACCGAGCGTTCAAGAAGTTGTGACTTTCGACCGATGTACCGTCGCTGTAGGTGTACTGTTGATGCGAAGAACATCTTCGCATGGCCGTACCGTCTCTACAGGTGTACTGTCGATGCGAAGAGCATCGAGCACGGCCGTAGGCCGTGCGAAGATGCTCGTATATAATTATACATACATACCTATCCACATGCAACCCTCCTACATGAACACATAACTGAATAAGTTTGTCCATACATGTAAAGAAAAGGAAAACTCCTTATATGCACACATATACATATATATATTTTTATTCACCTACCCGAATAAGCCTTTATATACGAATATTTATATATATGACCGCATATATGACTCAATATAGAATTTACTCGCCGGACGACGATGACAACGCTTCCGAAATGGTAACGCCCCACTCATATTTACACTATACTACGATAAATTCGTATTTAAACTATTAATTTTATCATGACCCCACTAGAAGATTATAAGAAAGATCTGGGGCGTTACAATGGCTGAGTCACAAACTCACCAGACTACTATGTCTATTGCTACCACCACTGAGCCTACCGCTCATAAGACCAAAACCGACCAAAGCACCCATGACAATGGAGTGTGAGTGAGTATATTACTTAATTAATCTTGTATAACAACTTAGCCCTACAATTTATGGTTAACCCTGGACATCCCGAGGATTACCTTGTAAGGGGCTCGCTACGGTACTAGGAACTATACTGGGATGACACCCCAAGGCTCCCTTTCTCAAGACATTTAATGTTATTGGTATCTACCCTTATGCCTAAGCCTCTTACCATTTCACTTGTATTAACCCTAGGTGGTTTATAACACGCTAGGGGAAAGACGATCTTTCGTCAATCCCAAGCACGACCTTACCCTTAACTCACCAAGCACTCTTACCACATGACCTCCTTTTTGGTGACCTCAACCTCTTCAACCTGACCATGTACTCCAGTTAAACCTCATTTCCTCTTAATAGACCACTAGTTACCCAAGTTGTACCATTTTACTATACGCAGACCAAACGAACTATATGAACCACATAAGTAGAAGTACTCCAAATTCTCATCCACATGACACAAGATTATTACTGGAGGACTATCATAGCATTATAAGAGTAAATCCAGAGATTCATATTTTTCCATAACATTTTAGCATTTATTTTAATTTCTCCAATATTTGTCAAGTATGAAAATGAACATGAAGTGTAATGTATTCTTATGATATGGCTCCCACAAAATTAAGATAAATCTACCATGCCAAAATAACAGTAAGTACAGAATGTCACAATTTTACAATCAGGAATTATCCTCTATTTATAATATTTAGCATATATCCAAAGTTGGAGGTTAATGAAGGAACCATCAAAAATACTTATCCAAAAATTATGGAAAAATTACTAGACCTTTATCGAGTTCAGTAAGGCTTACTAACTGAGTTTCACAATTTGTGGAAATCATTTTCTCACCTAAATAAATATTCCAAATAAATCCTAATATGAGCATGTTGTGAAGTAGCCTACTGATAACAATCTCCAAAAATTACATAAAAATTAACAAAGGTTTCTCGTGCCCTGAAATGTCCAATCACCAAGTTGCAAATTTTTCCATAAAGTATTGGACCCTCTATTAGTTTCCTTAAGACTGCGACAAAATAAGTGTCTTGTGAATGAAGTACTGGTTAAATCATTTTATTAAATGCACAAAAATTACCAGAGGTCCATTATATGATTATAAAGGCACTGCCAAGATTTCATTACCATTCAAGACCATTGGAATATGTAAATCTCTTTAATAATGAAAAGCCCTAAAGGGGTTATAACCTAATTTAGGGGGAATAAGGGTTCCTAAAATCCTTCTAAAATTTCCTAGGGTATTATTACACCCTTTGAACTTGCACATTAAATTCCATGACCATTCCATAAAACTTGACCCCATGTCCTTCACAAAGCTCAAAATGCAACCCTAAGGGTAAAGCTAGGGTCTTGGGGCAAATCCACCCCACATCACGCCAAATCACTAATGGAGGTGTTTTAGGTGATCCTAAACCAGTGGCCAAAGTTTCACATCATGTTGATGAGTTTTAACCACAATACCACAAAATGAACACATACCCTAATTTTGACTTAGTTTGACCCAACTTGGGTTAACAAATTACCCAACTAAATAAGTCCCAATTAGGCTGAAATTTTTATCAGGGTCTTATAATAACCCTAAGGAGCACCGACCAAAATTTGGAGGGTATTGGGGGTCATTAGACCCTTTAATTAATTAACATTTGAATTATGAAACTATTACAAAAACTTTAAAAAAACTTTCTCCTAAATGTCCCATATTTTGATATGGTTAGGGAGTTGATATAAGTAGCCTAGGTTTCAATTTTCAAGTCAATCCCATGACCCAATCAAATGATATTCAAGGAATGGTGGCTGCTTTACCCTAGGTACCAGTCCTACCAAAATGACCTTACATGGGGCTACATTGCCCCTATTGGCCTGAAACAAATTTTCATTTATTCTACACACCAAGGGCTACAAATTTTATGTTGGGCACTTTTTCATTAGAGGTAGTCTAGTATTTTTATTAATTAAAACAAAACACTGCTCAAAGTGTGACATAAATGAAATAAATCATTTTAATCATATGAAATGATTCAGCCAAGGACATGGATTAGCCCGTCCTGGGCTCACTTCCTCCTCACTTTCCCAACCACCTGAGCGCCTCCCCGGACGATCAAAGCCACCACCACCTTCATGGAGGTGGTGGCCGGCGATTAGAGGTGGTTGGACGGCCGGAATGAGATGATTTTGCGGGGGAAAGAGGGCTCGAAATGAGCCCTCTCGGAAGCGCGATCCGAGTCCAATTGAGCTCGGATCAAGCCCGGAATCATCAGAGGGTCTAGCACTAGAGGAGAGGAAGCGGATCAGACCTGTGTGGGGGCTTGGTGGCGCGTATTCCGGCGAGTCGCCATTGCCGGTGGTGGAGATTTTGGTGCCATGCCGATATAGACCTCCTTTGGACGATTCTCACTGGAAGGTTGGGGGTTCTCTTCCTCTCGGATCACTGAAGGTAATGGGGGTTTCAATTCGATCTTGGGGTGGCTTTATTCCTGAAAGCCATTAATGGCCATTAGCTAGAATTTCAGTTACACTTGGGGGGGGGGGGGGGATGAATTGGCCATCAATTAGGTCGGGAAGAAGCTGAAAATTTCTCCTCTCCCCAAGGGGAGATGAAGGTGCCATCAATTGCTCAGATTGGGGGTTTCTTCTTCCTCCCCAATAACTCCCCTCTCTTTCTCTCTCTTCCAAATTGGGCTCTCTCTCTCTCCTAGCCGACTCTCTTCAAATTGAATGGCCAACTCAGCAGCATTCAATTCCCATTAGGTGGTGGAACACATCAATTGGGTCTAGCTCAAGTGTGGTTGGTTCAATTTGGGTAAAGTAGGTCATTTTGCCCTAAATTTAGGATAAGGTTGACTTTGGTCAAATTGACCACTTGGGTTGACAAAAATGGGCGGGTAGTGACCCATTGGACTCTATTATGGGTTAGAAAGGTTTAGGTGGAGTCAATTTGGCAAGGTGAGCGTGAATTGCTCCTTAATAGGGCACTTTTGACCAAATTAGGGCTAGAGTTGACTTTGCTAAAATTCGCCAAATTGGAGGTACAATGATGGGTCTTTTTGGTCCTTTAGGTCCCTAGTGTCCTTATAAGGGTAGGGGCAGGATCAATTTGGCATGGTGGAGCCCAATTGACCCTAATTGAGTTAGTTTGACCAATTTAGGGTTAGGGTTTACTTTAGTCCATTTGGCCTCTTTGGTTGACACCAATGGGTCTCTGGTGCTCCAAGGAGACCCCTAATGGGTTAGGGATACTATGATGGGATTAAGGTTCACGGTGAGGCCCTAAAGTCCAACTTTAGGCTTGTGAAATTTTCCATAGATCTAGGAGTGAGCAGGAATTGTATAACTAAAAGTTCAAGCCAAACAACCAGAAGCACATGAAGCAAACACAATCTTTATTGATCAAGCAAAGTTCTTCATTACAGGGCGAGGTATACATGGCGAGACATGATTTCACCGGTACAAAAAAATAGAAGAGAAACACAGCTGAAAGGAAAACCAGCGGTCTGACTAACTGAGACCGCCAGACCGCTCGACCTGACAGTCCGCCCGGCTAGAAAACAAGACTGCCCAAACTGCCTGCCTGCGCCTTGAACAACACCAACTGAGAACCACGCGAACTACCGGACTCCACTGATCCTCCCGAACTCCAGCAACCCACACTGCAAGCCACGAGACCGCCCGAACACCTTCAGAAGAGGAGGTGACCACGGCTACCCGCACAATCCGCAGAAGCTGAACAAAACAAATTCGATCAGCTAATCGGTCGGTCACAAAAAAGAGACCGCAAGAACAGGTCGCGAGCTCATCTTACACTTGGTGCGATAATTTTGCTGCTACAGTGGATCCTATTTATAGGCGTGAGACCTGATCCAGTCACCAGCCTATGAGATAGGATCACCGCCCCTTGATCGCGCGACCAGACCGGTCAACCCGCGCGACCAGCAAAAGATCCTCCTGCTTAGTGAGCTCGCCGACTTCAACAGAAGTCGCGCGATCATGACAACTCGCCCGGTCATGTCGCTCACCACCTGTGTTCGCTACCCGACCTCCTCTAGAGACCGCGAACACACCAAACCGACTAGAGCACAGCCCTCCAAGTTGATCAAACACTTGTGACCGCATATACCAGCTGATCGTCGAAAGACCAGCCATGCGAACAGAAACCGGAGAACGCGCGAATAAGAAGACCTTAGTCTGCGCGTACCACAAAGAACCCAGATAGCCACCAGACCGGGCTGCCCGCACCACACGGTCACAAGCACCAGACCGCGCGCCGCCCTTACCAGGAAGAAACCTGCTCCGCCACGCGGTCACATGACCAGACCGCACAGCCACACCTCGGCACCCTTGGACAGAAGAACGATGGTAATGCCGAGAAGCCCGCGCCTAGACCAGAGAGGTCAGACCGCTAGAGGAGACCACAAGACTGAGCGGTCAGAACAGACCGCGCGGTCTCCCCCTCAGACTGCCAACTTCACAAACTTCCACTTCAACATTTTCAACACTCCCCCTTGAAGTGGAAAGTTGAAAACAGCCCATGTAAACTCCTTAGCCGAGTAAACGGCCCCTTCGCCAGCACCTTTGTGAAGATGTCAGCAATGTTGTCCTGACTCTGAACATGCTCGACTGAAAGAGACCCCTCTAGCACCTTCTCACGAATGAAATGATGCTCAATCTCAATATGCTTGGTCCTCGCGTGACAAACTGGATTAGTAACCAGTTTGAGAGTACTCTCATTATCGCCGCAGAGCAGAGTTGGACCCCGAACCTACTTATGGACGTCTCCAACCAACCTCCTAAGCCAGATGGCTTCTTGAGCTGCCAAGGCCGAAGCCTTGTATTCTGCTTCCGTGGTTGAGACCGATACGGAATCCTGCTTCTTACTGCACCATGATATAGTCGTGGGGCCTGCCATGAAGATGTATCCAGACGTCAACTTCCGATCATCCGAATCTCCCCCGTAATCGGCATCCGTGTACCCATGCACCTCGAAGCCCGCATCCCTCCTGTACAGGAGACCCATATCCGAAGTCGCCTTGACATACTTCAATATATTCTTGGCCGCTAGAAGATGAGGCTTCCGTGGTTCCGCCATATAACGGCTCACCCTGCCAACTGCATACGCAATATCCGGCCTGGTAATCGTCAGATAGATCAAGCTCCCAATCAGAGCCCGAAACACTAGCGGATCTTCCAGAATCCTCCCCTCATCCTTGCGAAGTTTCATGGCCTTCTCCAGAGGTGTGGAAATGCACTTCCCTTCCTTCATGCCAAACCGCTCCACGATTCGCTCCGCATATCCATCCTGGGATACCAACACTCCACTTCCCTTCCTCTGCACCTCGAGTCCAAGGAAATAGTGAAGCTCACCTAAGTCCTTCATCTCAAACCTGATAGATAGCTCAGCTCGAAGCCTTGCTACTTCCTCCTTCGAATTCCCCGTCACGATCATATCGTTGACGTAAAGCAGCACGATGACTTGAAGCTCCTCGCTCTTCTTGACGAATAAGCTTGAGTCTGAGTTTGAAGCACCAAACACGCAGAATAAGAGATACTCTGCTATCTTTCCATACCATGCCCTCGGCGCTTGCTTCAACCCATATAGGGCCTTCTTCAACTTGCAGACATGCTCCAGAAAATCTTCAGATACGAAGCCTGGCGGCTGGACCATGAAGATGTCCTTGTCAATCTCGCTGTACAAGAACGCATTCTTTACGTCGAGCTACCAAATCTCCCACCCCCAACACGCCGCCAAGGCAATCACAACACAAACTGAAGTCATTTTTGCCACCGGACTGAATGTCTCTTCATAGTCTTCACCGTATTACTGCGAGAACCCCCGAGCAACAAGGCGAGCCTTGTATCGCTCGATACTTCCGTCAGCCTTCTTCTTGAGCTTATAGACCCACTTGCATGTCACAGGGGTGATACCCATGGGTTTGTGCACCAGAGACCAAGTCTCATTCTTCACAAGAACACTCATCTCTTCCTGTATAGATGAATCCCACTGTTCCACGCCTTTGGCCTTTTGAAAGCTCGACAGCTCCCTCTCATCCAAGGGACCAACAAAGAAACACGAGACAAATCTCATCATGTTTCCTCCTGTATAGCGATCAGGGGCAATGATTGTTCGTTTTAATCTCCGCAACGCCTTCCCCTGACTCGTAGTATCTTCAGCTGCTTCTTCTCTAGCTCCCCTTCCAGACGTACTTGGAGCATCGCTCCCCCTGCTTCCTGATCCAGAAGCCTCCGCCTCAGAACTAGATATTGATGGACCACCTGGTGACACAGGCAGCTCCACCTGAAGATTTTCCACAGCTTTCTCCGGCTCCTCCACCCTGCTTTCTGGTAGCTCAACACAGAA
The DNA here is from genome assembly GCA_033032865.1 of Dactylorhiza incarnata. Classification (NCBI taxonomy): domain Eukaryota; kingdom Viridiplantae; phylum Streptophyta; class Magnoliopsida; order Asparagales; family Orchidaceae; genus Dactylorhiza; species Dactylorhiza incarnata. Next base: position 3,971,193 of record JAWHQI010000235.1, on the reverse strand, counting down.
CTTCCCTTGTAAGATGTCACCTCGTCGAACACGACATCGCGAGATACAACAAATCTCCGCGTCTCCGGGTCCATGCACTTCCAGCCCTTCTTCCGATCATCATAACCCACGAAGACTAGCTTCCTTGCTTTCGCATCTAGCTTCGTCCGAAGCGCATTTGGAACGTGCATATAGCAGGTGGAACCAAACACCCAAAGTTGTGCCACGCTTGGCTTTTCCTTGAACATCAATTCATTCGGGGTCTTCATATTGATGGGACTAAGAGGCATCCTGTTGATGAGGTAGGCAGCACAAGACATTCCCTCCGCCCAGAAGGACTTTGTGATACTCTTGGCATGCAGCCAACACTTGCAGGTCTCCGTCAGATGATGGATCTTCCGCTCTGCAACTCCATTTTGCTGTGGAGTATGCGCACAAGTAAGCTCCCTCCGGATACCTGCCTTCCTGCAAAAAGTAGAGAACTCACCCGAGGTGAACTCCACTCCGTTGTCAGTCCTCAGCTTCTTAACCCGCAGGCTAAGCCGACCCTCCACAAGCTCCTTGAACTCCACAAACTTGGCAAACGCCTCTGCCTTCTCCTTCAAGAAATATACCCAGACATATCTGGTGTAATCATCGATCAGCTCCAGCATATATCTGCTGCCTCTGAGGCTAGGGGGTAGCAGTCGGTCCCATCAAGTCACCGTGGATGTACTCCAACAACACACTACACCTTTTCTGCGACTTGTCAAATGGTAGTCGATGAGACTTGCCGAACCGACATCCCGCGCACACATGACCGTTTCCGTAGGAAGATAGACTAGGCAGGCCCTTGACCAGACCTTTCAACGCCATAGCTTTCAGCTTGTCCATTCCTACATGCCCCAACCTCTCGTGCCATATGACAGCACTATCATTTGTCCGCATCTTGTCAACATAAGAACTTGTCGATAAAACGAACAAGTCTTTAGCTCTCCTCCCCACATGAACGACCTCCGCCTTCACCGTTTCAACATTCCAAAGAAACCTCACTTATGTTGGGCCAAACAGAACGTGATACCCAGCGTCTACATCGTTGGTCACGGAGAAGAGGTTTTTCTTCATACCAGGCACATGATAGACACTCTTCAACGTAAGCGGCCCCCTATCACTTCCCAAGAAAACAATCCCCACCTTCTCGACAGCATGCATAGTATTGTCAACAGTAATAATGTCATCATTACCTGAGTACGGCTGAGCTGAAGAAAGCTTCAACTCGTCTCCGGTGAGGTGATGACTACACCCCGAGTCCACGATCCAGTCCTCCTGATAGTGGATAGGAACCGCATCTCACACAGAAGGCGAGAAGGCTCCTCCCCATCCTCCATCAGTCTGTCTGGCCTCAACTTTCTCCTTTCCCACAGCAGCATGCCCCGACTGAAGATTCAGCAGGCAATCCTTCCTGATGTGACCAACCTTTTCGCACCTGAAGCACTTGGGACCTTCTCCCTTCTTCTTCCCTTCAGCCTTAGGAGCATAGCCCCTCCCCTGTTGTCAGAATTTGAAGGCCCGTTGCCTTCTCCAGCGGTCTTCTTCTTATCCCACTTCTTCTTCTTCCCCATGAAGAGAACTTCGCCATCTCCCCCAGACACTGACAACCCCGCCATCTTCCTTGCCAGACTCTCCTGCGAAGCAAGCAGATTTTCCAGCTCCAGCAAAGACGGCTGATTTGCCCAACCCTGCACCGACATCACAAAGGCAACATATTCCTTCCGCACGCCACGGATGATGTGCCTCTTCAGTTTCGCCTCAGAAATTGGCTCATCAGGGTCCAGCGCTGAAATTTCGGCACACAAGTTCTTCATCTTCCAGAAGAACGTAGAGATAGAAAGGCCACCTTGAGCCGATCTGGCCAGCTCATTCTCCAGGAATTGAAGTACTCTTGCCACATTCTTCTTGTTAAACAGCCCATCCAGGGCTCTCCAGATCTCTACAGCTGATCCACACCCCAAGATGTGATCAAATAGGTCAGGTGATATTGCCCTCTTCAGGGCGAACTCTGCTTTGGCATTAATACGCCTCCAGTTCCTCACCTCATGACCGTTATCCCCAATCAGAATAACTTCTTCCGTGCTCTCTCCTCCAACTACCTCCTAGAGGACCTCACCCAGAAGATAACTTTGCATACACGACTTCCACTTCTTAAAGTTAGTCGATGTAAGCATCTCAATTCCAAGACCCCCATGCTTCCATGGCTCTACCACTGTTTCCTTCTTCACAAAGGCGATGACAACTTTTAGTTATTCACTGCTCTATCCACTCGAACCTAGCTCTGATACCATGTGAAATTTTCCGTAGATCTAGGAGTGAACAAGAATTGTATAACTAAAAGTTCAAGCCAAACAACCAGAAGCACATGAAGGAAATACAATCTTTATTGATCAAGCAAAGTTCTTCATTACAGGGCGAGGTATACATGGCGAGACATGATTTCTCCAGTACACAAAAACAGAAGAGAAACACAGCTTAAAAGAAAAACCAGCGGTCTGACTAATTGAAACCGCCTGACCGCTCGACCTGACAGTCCGCCCGGCTAGAAAACAAGACCGCCCGAACTGCCTGCCTGCGCCTTGAACAACACCAACTGAGAACCACGCGAACTTCCGGACTCCACTGATCCTCCCGAACTCCAGAAACCCGCACTGCAAGCCGCGAGACCGCCCGAACACCTTCAGAAGAGGAGGTGACCGCGGCTACCCGCACAATCCATAGAAGTTGCACAAAACAAGTTCGATCAGCTAACCGTCTGGTCACAAAAAAGAGACCGCAAGAACAGGTCGCGAGCTCAGCTTACACTTGGTGCGATAATTTTGCTACTACAGTGGCTCCTATTTATAGGCGTGAGACCTGATCCAGTCACCACCCTATTGTTAGAACATGGTCTTCCGCATTTCCTTGGTTTGAAAATAACAAATCCTATGTGTATTTGATCTTGTGTGTTTTAAGTGTGCAGGATAACAAGTTCATATGACTCAAGGATAACATAAGAAGGTTGCGCCCAAGTTTGAAGCAAAAATTCAAAACTGGCCGCTATAGCTGGCGGTAGCTCCAGTGGTAGCTCCAGCGGTAGCTGCTAGAGCAGGCGGTAGCGATAGCGATAGCGGTAGCGCTAGCGCAGGCGCTAGCGCAAAATAGAAGAAGAATCTTAGCAGGTTTCCTTGGAATAAAAGATTAGCACACACAGAATATTGCCTAATCTGAGATAGCGCCGGCGGTAGCGATTGCGCTAGCGCTAGCTCAAAACACAAGAGGAATCTCAGCAGAGTTGCCACGGATTGAAGATTCTGCCGTGCAGAATATGTCCTAAAATGGGATAGCGTCGGCGGTAGCACTAGCGCAGGCGGTAGCACTAGCGCTGAGTCTATAAAAAGGACATTTTGGCTCCAACTTCCCAAGCCTCTAGAGATCCAGAATTCCAAAGCCTCATGCCACAACAGAGAGAGGAAGGTTCAGAGATATACTCCCACAAATCCATAAAGACTAAAGGAGATCTTTGGAGAAGATTTCAACATGCATCATCATCGTGATGAAAGACCGCATCGACTACGATCATACTCTGCGTCTTCGTCTACTTCTCCAAGAGATCTACATAGAGGGAGTTTTTATATTATTGTCTTTTCATTTCATATCTTTTCTGTAATCGTTTAGTGAATTCGCCTCCTGTTGGCGACTAGGTCTGGGTAGGACTTAGGGCTGAAATTCGCCTCGTGTTGGAGACTAGATCTAGGCTAGGTCTAGGGGGTGCTCGAGGCCATATCCGGGGAAGGGTTGGCTAGAGCGGCTTAAGGCCATATCCGGGGAAGGATCGGCTAAAGCCAACCGGTTCGTGGGGATACGAGTCGGTATAGAAAACAAAAAGAGTTTACTATTCATCGCCACCGATTTCTAGCGTCATAGAAGTCAACTTTTGTAAAACCTTATTTGATATTAATAAAGCATGTCTCTACTTTATTTTAATTGTTTTACTTGACTTTCTATTGTCTTAGTCTTGCATTATTACAAAGTTTTTAAAAATATCACTAAAGTTTTTAAAACCCTTATTCACCCCCCCCCCCTCTAAGGGCGCCTACCGGTCCAACAAGTGGTATTAGAGCCAGGTTATTCCAAATCGGCTTAACAACTGGGAATAATGGCGTCTCATGATCTCGCTTCTACTAGTGGGGTAAATTTTTATGAAGAAGAAAAATCTCTTAAACCACCGTTATTTGAAGGAAGAAATTATAAAGGATGGAAAATAGTAATGAAAAATTTTCTTAAACGTTTAGATGAAAAAGTTTGGAATATTACTATCAAAAAACCACCTAGTGTATTAAATAAGAACGAAATGGTTTTAAATGCAAAATCTATGAATAGTCTATTTTGTACGTTAGATCATAATATTTCCAAACTCATTTATACTTTTCCGACTACACACGAGATGTGGAATTTTCTTAAAATAACTTATGATTCTCCTTTTGCAGGTATGGAACAATTACAAGAACCAGAGAATATGCAATCCTGCATAGGTATTCAAGAAAGCTCCACACACGATGGATCCATGAAGTGCACATCAAATGGAAAAGAAGAAGTACTGTCTTCGGAAGAGGAGTGCCAAGAAGATGTAAAAGAAACGATATGCTCAAATCGTGCCTCTCCCGAAAGCAATGTAGGGAAATCAAATCCCATATTTTGTACTTCTATTTCTACATTACAAATGCTTCAAACTACAAAGCGCAAAATTAAGAAACTAAAAAATGCTAATAAACATTTGCTCTTAGAAAATAAAAATTTAAAGGCAAAAATTAATGAAGAATCAAATTCTAACTTATCTTGTTCTACACAAGGCTCCTTAGTTGAAAACATTACACCTTGTATAGAATTTAATGATTTGAAAGAAAAATGCAAGGAACTTGAAAAGGAACTTCTTTTTATAAAAGAACAAAATAAAAACTATGTTTAGAAAATTCATCTTTGGAAAATGATTGTGCTAAGTGTAAAGATTATAAAATTGAAATTAAAGAGATGGATGAAACATTTGATGAAAATAGAAACAACTATCAAGATCATATAGATTCAATTGTTTCCACGCTTAAAAATAGCACAATCGCTTATAATAAAGCTAGACATAATTTAAAGATAAAAAATGATGAATTAAAATCAAAAATCAACTTGCTCAAGGAAATCATAAAGAAAAATTCTCAAAACCTATATTCTTAATATAATGCAAAATCCAAAAGTAATTTGAATATGAAGTCTCAAAAGTTGAATAATCCAAACAATGGAAATAAAAAAATTCAAAAGATTGAAAATGAAATTCCAAAATACAATCATTACTATCATTTACAACATCAATCTTCTCCCAACGAAAAATTAAATGTTCACAAATTTCCTATGAAAAATACCTTCAATAATCATTACAATCATAATCATCAATATAAAGATTATCATAATAGAAATTTGACATATAAGAATAATATTAAACCAAAGTTTGAATGGAGACCCAAAATTAGAAATGAAACATTAACCTCACATGAAAGGACCCATTCATCACTAACTACCCACAAACATGCACGATATATTTGGGTACCCAAAGGAACCATCCCACTTGGTCCTCTTTGGATACCTAAATCTCCTACTCATTAGTATCCAATCATTTGCATGAAGTAGAAATCAACTCAAAATAAAATATCAATTCTCTACTTCATGATATGCTTAATTTCCTTTTTGTTTTTGCTTTTTATTTTTGTTGAACCATCATGATATGATCACTTTATATGACTTGTGATATGACTTTCTCATATTAAACCAAAATTCATAAATAAATCAAATTGAATAAAATTGAATAAAAAGTCATGTCATTTTTCAAGTGATCTACTTATCCTTTTTATTTCTATCCTTCTAAATCCATTTCCTAAATGTCTTATAAATTTTGAAAAACTAAATTTGTTATATGATATTATTAAGACTAAATAAAATAAGTGTCAAAATGTATTTAAAAGGTATTTTAGGGGTATTATGCTAAACTTACGAAATGTGCAAGTTTTGCTTAGGTATTTAATATATTTGCGTCATTTTAATTACCCCTAATATGCTTAATCATAATCATGCCAAACCGGAATTGAAAAAAATGCATGAATATTATTTCCCTCATTTATGATCATTTCACTCATTCATATGTTGTGCAAAACTCAAGAATTAAGGTCTAATGAATATGGAGCTTTAATGAATATGAAACCCATGTACTAAAATTTTAACTTCCGCAACTTTTTGCGATTTCTTCTCTTCTCATCACTTCATTAGACAGGCCTTACATTGCACAAACATAATTATGAAAAATCGGATGCAAAATCGAAGAAAATCTTGGCCATATGATTAAAATAAGCACTCTATGTGAGCTAACGCAGGCGCTAGAATCTAACGCCGGCGCTAGCTCAAGTGTCTGATTTTCTGAAATTTTAAAATTCTCTAAAAATCATATATCATAATTCATATAAAAAATCATCTAAAAGCTACTATCTCTATCACATGTATATGAATTATTTGATAACAATTGGCATTATAATTAGTGTTATGGTGTATTATGTGTGTATTGTGATTTATTTCAAATTTAGACCTTAGAATCATCTTGATATCAAATCAAACAAAATCATCACTTCATTCTAGGTCTCTAAGTTGAAAGACAATCAAACCTTGGTATAACATTAATCTCAAACTTATCATTCTGACATTGCCACTTAAAGAATATTCGTGTCTATATTAGGCTTTATATGTTTACCAAGATATACAGGCTGGGTATTCTCATCTAGGGCTTATCCAAGATATTCGTGTGCATGAACATTATTTTTAATCACTAAAATCATGCATATTTGATTTGTTCATTCGTGTCTTCTCGTGCTTACATTTCCTATCATTGTCAAACTACATTAGATTAATAAATACAAGCCTTAGAAAAATTAAAATGGAGATATAATAATTTATATCTCATGCAAAGTTTATTTGATAAAGTCATATACAAAATCGCTAATGTTTCATGAAATTTGCACTATCTAGACAATTCCTAAAAATCTGAAATTTCAGCATGAAACTACTATTGGGACACTTAATCAATACCAACAAACAAAAATTTCAAAATCATCAAAAATCGTGTACTGTTTCCCGCGCTAGAGCTAACTCCGGCGCTAGTGCACCTATGTGTTTTTTTGTATTTTTAAAATTTTGAAAAATCCCTACAAATATGTTGATCTATGTGTACTATTCATTTCTGCAATTTTGCTTTTATTACATTTTTGAAAAATCAAATACAAAAATACAAAAGCCAAATTACAAAAAATTATATGTTTTACCTTTGTATTTTTGTCATTTGTTTAAATTCTATTTCTATAAGCAAAAATCAAATACAAAAATATAAAACAAAAAATTACCAAAAATTGTTATTTTTGAACTTAACTTTTTACTTGTATCTTGCGAAAGGGTGATTTGGGCTATCATTGTACAACCCTCATATTTCCCGAGTCGGTGTGACCCGACCCGGATGAGGCCAAGATAACGAAGGCGACCGAGACGGACAAAACGACCGCGTGAAGACGGTCGAAACCGATCAAGGCAGAAAGAGGCCGCGAAAGAGGCCACGGAAGGAGTGGGAGAATTTCTCCCACTCGCCGAGCGAGTGGGAGGGGCCTCCCACTCGCCGCGCGAGTGGGAGAGGCCTCCCACTCGCCGCCCCTTTGGGCGAGTGGGAGGAATCCTCCCACTCGCCCGGTGTAGGTAGGGAGGTCAGTATGACCTCCCGTAAGGGGGGGGGGGGGGGGGGGGGACGGACACCTCGAGTCCCACTCGCCCCCCTCACGCGTGATCGATGGCGGTCGTCGTTGGACTGCGGATAGCAGGATTTTTTCTATTCGCAGTCCATTTTTGGGAAAGTCTATAAATAGACCCCCATGGGCACCTTGGGAAGGGTTGGTCTCTACCCCCTCCCTCGCGTGGTCTTGTGAGCAAGCACACCCCCCCTCCCTTGTCATCCTTCAGCTGACAATGAGCTGGTTCTTAGTGCCCTCCAAGGTGCCCAGGCTCAGCATTGGCTTGGGAGGGGAAGTTCCGAGTGAGCTTCCGGGTGTGTTGTGGGACCTCCACGCTGCAGCTTAAGGGGTCCATTTGTGGATTCAAGTGTTTATCAAGTCCAAGTCTTTCAGTTCCTAGTGACCGGTCAAGGGTTTAGGCTTAGGTCAAGTAAGGATTTGTCGTAACCCCCTTTCGAATGCTGAGACCGGGAAACTGGTTTCAACATTCTGGTGCGGTGAGCGTGGAAGCGACTAGTTCGGAAAACTCTGAGCCAAGTCTCATGGCTGGAAGCGACGAGTTGGGAGACCCGCCTCCGCCTTGCGAGTATGTGAAGAAGAGCGACTTCGACGAATTCAGCAAGAGGATCCTGGAGTTCATGCAGGTCGCATCCTCCACTCGCGGCGAGTGCTCGACACCACCTGCACCTAGGATCGCCTTAACACCTCTGATGAAAGTGGGGAGAACCTGTCAGCAAGGGAGAGAGCCAGTCTCAGAGGAGGGTTTGAACCTCCAGGCATGAGTGCTCTTCAATAGCTCGCCCAGGACCAGCTGCCCTAGCAGGGAGGTGATAGGAACACCCCCGTCCAACCAAGGGGTAGTAACTTCACCTGGAAAAGACCAAGAAGAAGTTGAGGAGACGGAGGAAGTGGTGAAGAAGACGGCCAAGGAGCATGCGGCCGAGTGAAGTGCCCAGGAAGGGCGAGATGTAAGTGAAGTGCCCAGGAAGGGCGAGATGTAAGTGAAGTGCCCAGGAAGGGCGAGATGTAAGTGAAGTGCCCAGGAAGGGCGAGATGTAAGTGAAGTGCCCAAGAAGGGCGAGGTGTAATGAAGTGCCCTGGAGGGGCGTAGGGTAGTGAAGTTGTAATAGACAAACTAGGAATGAAAAAAGGGTTCTGGGGTAATACCCCGATCTAAGATCCCTGACTAGAGACCATTCTCCGTGCTTAGTCATGCCGGTAGATGGGGGACTCGTCGGGTCGACTCGCTACTTGGTAATTGGACTGGGAAGGCGTTGAGTTCCTCCACCCCCGGTTGAGCTAAGACTCCCAGGACGTGGATGGGTACTTCCACCTCCAGTCAGATTGGGAAGGCGTTCCTCCACCCCCGGTTGAGATAAGACTCCCAGGACGTGGATGGGTACTTCTACCTCCAGTCAGATTGGGAAGGCGTTGAGTTCCTCCACCCCCGGTTGAGCTAAGACTCCCAGGACGTGGATGGGTACTTCCACCTCCAGTCAGATTGGGAAGGCGTTGAGTTCCTCCACCCCCAGTTGAGCTAAGACTCCCAGGACGCGGATGGGTACTTCCACCTCCAGTCAGGCTGGGAAGGCGTTGAGTTCCTCTGCCTCCGAGTGAGCTAAGCACCTAAGACATGGATGGGTACTTCCACCTCCAGTCAGATTGGGAAGGCGTTGAGTTCCTCTGCCTCCGGGTGAAGGTAAGCACTCAGGGTGCAGGCGGGTACTTCCACCTCTAATCGGTAAGATCCCTGACTACAGACCGTTCTCCGGGCTTAGTCATGTCGGCAGATGAGAGGCTCATCGGATCGATTAACTACCCAATGGTCGGTTCAAGTAAGGTATCAAATCCTCAAGCAGTAAAGGGAGAAAGTAAGCTAAAAAATTCATTACAATGGTAACTGGTTCAGTGATAACATATGTTACATTAGTCATTACTTCACCCCTATTGGTGCATGCAGGATTAAAGGAAACAGGTATGCAGGAGATACATGGCTCCTACAAGGATCCAAAGAAGAGAAGAAGTCCCTGGCCACCCTCACGTTCAGGGGGAATAGCCACCGCTGCAAGGGGATGAGTTGGGTCGCGCAGGAGGAGGGGAGAACTCAGGCAGGATGTCATCGGCAGAGACTCCCCTCCAGCTGTCTCGGAGAGCATCCGCCTCATGAAGGCGGCTCCCCAGGGCTTGGGTCATTGACGTCACAATCCTCCTGCGAGTACACTCGGCTTCAGCAGGGCAAGGTGGGGCAGCCGTCGCTGCCCTCGAAGGTTCACCTCTTTCTCTCTCCTTTCTCCCTTAGCTGTCTTTGGGCTTCAGCAGGCGATAAGAGAAACCAGCGCGCGGGCTCTTGTTGAGCTGCCTCCACTTCCAGTTGAGCTCTGCTCCCTGGAAGATGTTGAGTTCCCTCCATCTCAGGTCAAGTTCGACTCGACTAGAGATGTTGAGTTCCCTCCATCTTAGGTTGAGTTTGACTCGACCAGAGATGTTGAGTTCCCTCCATCTCAGGTTGAGATCGACTCGACTAGAGATGTTGAGTTCCCTCCATCTTAGGAGGAGTTCGACCCGACTAGAGATGTTGAGTTCCCTCCATCTCAGGTTGAGTTCGACTCGACTAGAGATGTTGAGTTCCCTTCATCTCAGGTCAAGTTCAACTCGACTAGAGATGTTGAGTTCCCTCCATCTTAGGTTGAGTTCGACTCGACTAGAGATGTTTAGTTCCCTCCATCTTAGGTTGAGTTCGACCCGACTAGAGGTGTTGAGTTCCCTCCATCTCAGGTTGAGTTCGACTTGACTAGAGATGTTGAGTTCCCTCCATCTCAGGTCAAGTTCGACTCTACTAGAGATGTTGAGTTCACTCCATCTTAGGTTGAGTTCGACTCGACTAGAGATGTTGAGTTCCCTCCATCTCAGGTTGAGTTGGACTCGACTAGAGATGTTGAGTTCCCTCCATCTGAGGTTGAGTTCGACTCGACTAGAGATGTTGAGTTACCTCCATCTCAGGTCAAGTTCGACTCGACTAGAGATGTTGAGTTCCCTCCATCTCAGGTCAAGTTCGACTCGACTAGAGATGTTGAGTTCCCTTCATCTTAGGTTGAGTTCGACTCGACTAGAGATGTTGAGTTCCCTCCATCTGAGGTTGAGTTCGACTCGACTAGAGATGTTGAGTTCCCTCCATCTCAGGTCAAGTTCGACTCGACTAGAGATGTTGAGTTCCCTCCATCTCAGGTCAAGTTCGACTCGACTAGAGATGTTGAGTTCCCTCCATCTGAGGTTGAGTTCGACTCGACTAGAGATGTTGAGTTCCCTCCATCTCAGGTCAAGTTTGACTCGACTAGAGATGCTGAGTTCTTCCTCCACCTCAGGTCGAGTTCAATTCGACCTAAGGTGTTGAGCTTTCTCCACCTCCAGTCGAGCTCGGCTCGCCAGAGGGGTGTTTAGTGGAGAAAGGTTTGCCTCCCACCTCAGGTCAAGTTCAGCTCGACTTGAGGTGTTGAGTCTTTCTCCACCCAAGGTTCAGATCAATTCGACCTAAAGGTGTTGAGCTTTCTCCACTTCCTGTTGAGCTCGGCTCACAGGAGGGGTGTCTAGTGGAGAAAGGTTCGCCTTCCGTCTCAAGTCAGGATCAACCGAAAAGCTCGACAGGGATGTCCCATTGGCAGATCCTTCCATTGATTCCACTAAGGTCCCACCTACTCGTCAAATAGGTGGGTTGGACTTTCTTTCCGAACTTGGAACAAGCTCGCAAAGAGAGGGGATTGTGTACAACCCTCATATTTCCCGAGTCGGTGTGACCCGACCCGGATGAGGCCAAGATAACGAAGTCGACCGAGACGGACAAAACGACCGCGTGAAGACGGTCGAAACCGATCAAGGCAGAAAGAGGCCGCGAAAGAGGCCACGGAAGGAGTGGTAGAATTTCTCCCACTCATCCGGGCGAGTGGGAGGGTCCCTCCCACTCGCCGGGCGAGTGGGAGCCGCCCTCCCACTCGCCGAGCGAGTGGGAGGGGCCTCCCACTTGCCGGGCGAGTGGGAGCAGCCCTCCCACTCGCCGAGCGAGTGGGAGGGGCCTCTCACTCGCCGAGCGAGTGGGAGAGGCCTCCCACTCGCCGCCCCCTTTGGGCGAGTGGGAGGGATCCTCCCACTCGCCCGGTGTAGGTAGGGAGGTCAGTATGACCTCCCGTGAGGGGGGGGGGGGGACACCTCGAGTCCCACTCGCCCCCCTCACGCGTGATCGATGGCGGTCGTGGTTGGACTGTGGATAGCAGGATTTTTGCTATTCGTAGTCCATTTTTGGGAAAGTCTATAAATAGACCCCCATGGGTACCTTGGAAAGGGTTGGTCTCTACTCCCTCCCTCCCGTGGTCTTGTGAGCAAGCACACCCCCCCTCCCTTGTCATCCTTCAGCTGACAGTGAGGTGGTTCTTAGTGCCCTCCAAGGTGCCCAGGCTCAGCATTGGCTTGGGAGGGGAAGTTCCGAGTGAGCTTCCGGGTGTGTGGTGGGACCTCCACGCTGCAGCTTAAGGGGTCCATTTGTGGATTCAAGTGTTTATCAAGTCCAAGTCGTTCAGTTCATAGTGACCGATCAAGGGTTTAGGCTTAGGTCAAGTAAGGATTAGTCGCAACCCCCTTTCGAACGCTGAGACCGGGAAACTGGTTTCAACAATCATCCCATCATATCACCTAGTACCGGGCGAACCTCTCACAAGGTAGTCCTCGGGAAGTCCAAGATCAATTTTATAAGTTCAAACTTTAAATAAAAATTATTCTTCAAAAAATATCAAAAATATTGTATGGACTTCATTGAAAATCAAGCATGAATTAATCTATTATTTAGAACTTCTATAATGTTGCAATTTATCTTTTCAAACTACTTTGAACATTGCTTTCATCATGCTTTGATATATCTATTAATATGTGCATAAATTATATTGAAAGTGGTGTAGAACTAAGCTTAGCATGCCTCTAAGTATGAGTAAATGCGTTATGTTTGATAATGATCTTTATTCACTCACTTATTTTGGCATTGTCTACATTTGTGTTTAATATAAGAATGCTTGTCTATGTTTTGTATTAGTACAATGAATTAAAATTGCACAAGTATCTTACCTACACTCCTTTATTTGCACTTTTAAAATTTAAGAAAAGTGGTTATCTTTCTTATAAATTATATTGGTTTGCAAAACAAGTGTATTCGGAGAACTTTGTACAAAACAAAATCATAAAATAAAGTGACAAAGATAACTCCACCAAGCACTACTTGAACCTCCTGATAAGTCTTAATAAGCGTTGTGAGGTTAAGCACCTTGGAAAGAATAGTAAAGTATCTTGTGCAAACCATAACTTTCTTTCAAAATAAAAACCACTTATTCTTAAGTACACCGGATCACAATAAAAAAAAATCAATATTGAAGAATAAAATTATGTGATCCCCAAGCACTACTTTGCACCCTGATAAATCTTAATGAGCATTGTGTGTGCAAAGCACCTTGGTAGTTGTATATTTTTTTGTGCATTAAAGTGTGTGGAAGTAAAATTATTTGTGTTTTATTGTGCTCTTTACTTTACATATTACTTTGCTCTTTAAGTACACCGGATAACATAAGAAGGTTGCGCCCAAGTTTGAAACGAAAATTCAAAACTGGCCGCTATAGCCGGCGGTAGCTCCAGCGGTAGCTGCTAGAGCAGGCGGTAGCGATAGCGCTAGCGGTAGCGCTAGCGCAGGCGCTAACGCATGCGCTAGCGCAAAACAGAAGAAGAATCTTGGCAGGTTTCCTTGGAATAAAAGATTCGCACACACAGAATATTGCCTAATCTGAGATAGCGCCGGCAGTAGCGATAGCACTAGCGCTAGCTCAAAACACAAGAGGAATCTCAGTAGAGTTACCACGGATTGAAGATTCTGCCGCGCAGAATATGTCCTAAAATGGGATAGCGCCGGCGGTAGCACTAGCGCAGGCGCTAGCGCTGAGTCTATGAAAAGGACATCTTGGCTCTGACTTCCCAAGCCTCTAGAGATCCAGAATTACAGAGCCTCGTGCCACAACAGAGAGAGGAAGGTTCAAAGATATACTCCCACAAATCCATAAAGACTAAAGGGGATCCGTGGAGAAGATTTCAACACGCATCATCATCGTGATGAAAGACCGCATCGACTACGATCATACTCTGCGTCTTCGTCTACTTCTCCAAGAGATCTACATAGAGGGAGTTTTTATATTATTGTCTTTTCATTTCATATCTTTTCTGTAATCGTTTAGTGAATTCGCCTCGTGTTGGTGACTAGGTCTGGGTAGGACTTAGGGCTGAAATTCGCCTCGTGTTGGCGACTAGATCTAGGCTAGGTCTAGGGGGTGCTCGAGGACATATCCGGGGAAGGGTTGGCTAGAGTGACTTGAGGCCGTATCCGGGGAAGGATCGGCTAAAGCCAACCGGTTCGTGGGGATACGAGTCGGTATAGAAAACAAAAAGAGTTTACTATTCATCGCCACCGATTTCTACCGTCATAGAAGTCAACTTTTGTAAAACCTTATTTGATATTAATAAAGCATGTCTCTACTTTATTTTAATTATTTTACTTGACTTTCTATTGTCTTAGTCTTGCATTATTACAAAGTTTTTAAAAATATCACTAAAGTTTTTAAAACCCTTTTTCACCCCCCCCCCCCCCCCTCTAAGGGCGCCTACTGATCCAACACCTATGAGATAGGATCACCACCCCTTAATCGCGCGACCAGACCGGTCAACCCGCGCGACCAGCAAAAGATCCTCTTGCTTAGTGAGCTCGCCGACTTCAACAGAAGCCGCGCGATCATGACAACTCGCCCGGTCATGTCGCTCACCACCTGTGTTTGCTACCCGACCTCCTCCAGAGACAGCGAACACACCAAACCGACTAGGGCACAGCCCGCAAAGTTAATCAAACACTTGTGACCGCATATACCAGCTGATCGCCGAAAGACCAGCCATGCGAACACAATCCGGAGACCGCGCGACTAAGAAGACCTTAGTCCGCACGCACCACAAAGAACCCAGACAGCCACCAGATCGGCCTGCCCGCACCACGCGGTCACAAGCACCAGACCGCGCACCGCCCTTACCAGGCAGAAACCTGCTCCGCCATGTGATCACACGACCAGACCGTGCGGCCACACCTCGGCACCCTTGGACAGAAGAACGGCGGTCACGTCGAGAAGCCCGCGGCTAGACCAGAGAGGTCAGACTGCCAGAGGAGACCGCAAGACCGAGCGGTCAGAACAGACCGCG
Source organism: Dactylorhiza incarnata (assembly GCA_033032865.1). Lineage (NCBI taxonomy): Eukaryota > Viridiplantae > Streptophyta > Magnoliopsida > Asparagales > Orchidaceae > Dactylorhiza > Dactylorhiza incarnata. Next base: position 3,956,137 of record JAWHQI010000235.1, on the reverse strand, counting down.
CGGTCTCCCCCTCAGACCGCTAACTTCACAAACTTCCACTTCAACATTTTCAACAAGGCTAGGTATCTGAAAACTGCTATTTGCAGACCACATGGGTTTTCTCCTTCTCTCCCAAGCTCACATGGTCCTGAGCTCCTCCTAGGGTTTTGTCATGACCTAGTCATGACAAAACAAACCTAGGGGTCTAGTTGTTTGGGGGATGTTACAAATCCCAATACATAAAAATAACAATTTCGTCCTCGAAATTCAGGTTAAGCCTGTGGGGTTTCTACTGAAATTAAGAAAATGTAACATCCCAAAAAAAATTAAATTCTACCTGCTGCAAAGAGCTCCGGGTACTTTTGCTGCATCATGTCCAGTGGCTCCCAGGTGTGCTCCTCCTGCCCATGATTCCTCCATAGGACCTTGACCAGCAGAACCTTCTTGCGCCGCAAGACTCGCAACTCCGTGTCGTCTATCCGAACCGGCTCCAGGTGAACCGATCGATCAGTAGCTGCTGGCCCTTCCGTAGTAGATACATGCTGCTCTGGCCGTAGTAGAGCCCTCCTGAGTGAGGAGACATGGAAAATGTCGTGCAGTCCCTCTAACTCCAGCGGTAGCTCTAGTCTGTAAGCTAAGGGACCGATCCGCTCCTGGATCCTGTAAGGCCCCATGTATCTCGGACTGAGCTTCTTCCGCCCGCGAACCTGCGAGAATCCATGCATCGGACATATTTTCAAGAAAACCCGATCTCCCACCTGGAACTCTACCATACGATGTCGTGCATCGTAGTACTTGGCCTGCCTGCTCTGGGCCTCCAGCATCCTATCTCGAATCAGCCGCACATGCGCCTCGGTGTCTTCCATGAACTCTGAGCCGAGTGCCTTGGGATCCTCATCCTGAATCCAAGACAATGGTGTCCTGCATCTCCGTCTATATAATGTCACGTAGGTTGCCCTGCCTATACTAGCCTGGTGACTATTATTGCATGAGAACTCGAATAATGGAAACAATCTCTCCCATGGCTCCCCGCGGTCCAGAATGCAAAGGCGTAAAAGATCCTTCAGGGTCCGGTTGGTACGTTCCGTTTGTCCGTCTGTATGGGGGTGTGATGAGTCCCAATTATATACACATTTATGGACTCATCTGGGCCGATTTTCTAGTCTTTGCACTTCACTTTAGACATGTTTTCATTCCTATTTAATACTCCATGCTAAGTGCACTTCTAGGCCCGTTTTGATGTTAATTCTTGTTCATCTTCGTTACTAGTTTTCATGCAGTGTTAAGTGCCACCTTCAGTGGCTAGACTGGTGTTGTATGCTGGAACAGGAGTCGTGCAGGTGTTCCCGGTACAATTCTGTACAGGAACACTGCGCACGATCACTAGTCGTGCGCAATTGATCGTGCGCACTTAATGCTCATTTTATGAGTTCTGTTTGGCTTATCGCACGACCATTGATGATAGTGTGCACGACCACTGGTCGTGCGCCACTGGTCGTGTGAACATTGTATTTTATAATTTTCTTACCTTGCAGGCTCCGTCCAGTCATGCGCACGATCACAGGATGCTAGTGCGCACGACCACTGGTCGTGCGCCAATGACCGTGCGCACTGTTTATTCCAGCGCCTATAAATACTCCTGCTCGCGAATTATGTCGTCTCCTCCGATTTTCTTCCGCCCGAGTCCGCCATTTCCTGCTCCGTTCCGCCGTATTTCGCCCCTCCATCACCGCCCACCATCGGGAGGTGCTCCGGGCTTGTTCTTCACGCCATTCTTGAGCCGGAGCTTCCTCTCGGCCTCCTCCTTCATCCAAGAGCTTCAAGGAAGGTTTAGCCTCCATCGCCATCAAGCAAGAGGAAGTTTGCAACCTCTACCGGATCGTGACACGAAGAAGACGGGCTCATTGGAGAGTAGTGACAGCTCTCTCTACCCCGGACGTAGTTGCGGACCGAGCTTGGACGCGGATTGACAACCCGGCGATTCCAACCGTGAATCTACAACGAGACTTCGGATTCGGTCGATCTCTTGCCTTATTCTTCTCTTATTGATGTGTGTATGTAGTTAGATCTATGTATTAAGATGAAGTTGCACTTAAACTTGCTTGTATTTCTATATATTTCATTTCTATGTGAAATACTTTTGTGGTTTATGTGATTTGAGGAGCGCCCCATTCCATTCTCCATCCCGCCGTCACGTTCGTGTGCCGCACTAGCAATTGCTAGTGGCGTGCTTTGCGAAGAGGTTCCTGCGACCCTCATTCCGCCGTTCTCTTCATTCCATTTGTATGCCTACTCTTCCATCCGCCTAGCGAAGCGTGGCATAGCGGCCCGTGTAATCCATTCGCCCTACGAAGCAGTGCGCTCAAGGCCTGCACAGTTCGATTCCGCTTGCCTACTCGTCCGTCCGCCCTTGCGACGCAGCGCGCTCAAGGCCTGCCTAGTCTCCATCCCGCCAAGCGAAGCATTGCATAGCGGCATTGCATAGGAGTAGTTGATAGCTTTTATTTTATTTCCACAATCCAAAACCCCCCGTTTTCGCATCCATCCGACGTAAAGGACTTCGATCTCAAGTCCTTCCTCGATTATAAACTCCACCTTACTGTGTTCCTTTGAGATTCGATACTCGGGGATTACTCCTCGTTTTATATTACTTAAACGATCGGTACACTACCGTTTCGTATCGCAGTCGAGCTACCGCCTATAGCGGCGTGCGAGATTAGCGCCATCAAGTTTTTGGCGCCGTTGCCGGGGAACACAGACGTGTGAGTTGCTGTAGGGGGAGACAAGAGTTAGAAGTTCTTCCATTGTGTATAGTCCTCTTGTCATTTTGTTTGTTTTCTATTTAATTTTTGCGTTTATTAATTTTACTATTTCCCTTTTCCTGTTTTATTTTTTTTTTAGGCAAGTTTAATCCAAGGAGTTTTATTAGTTTGTGTAAATTTCCTTACAAAGAATTTCAGCTTCATTTTATCTGCTTTAATTATTGAAAATGTCGTCATGGGATATTTCACCTAGCTTTAATGACATGTTTTATTATATGGACCAAATGAATGAGTTGAATGTTAGGCAGTGTAGGAACATTGTTTGCTTGTTGTGTCGAGGAGAGGGTCATGAATTGAAGGACTGTCCTAGTCTTTTCAATCCTGACCGCTGCTCCTCCACTCATGATAACAGTGTCCCTATCGCTCATTCTGTGCCCATGGAAGCAATTGTGCCCTCTACCCCTGAGCTTGTCTCGTGCATGGACTCCTCACTCCCTGTGTATGGCTTCACTCCTAGTGATGATGATCACTCATCTGTTAGCCAACAAGGAGAGGAATGGGAGCTCCTAGATGCACCTGAGTATGATGAGGAAAGTATTCGTTCCATCGGGGAGGCGTCAGCAGATCTTTTTGCGGAGGAGCCAAATCTTTGTGTTCCTCCAGTTTTTTTGCAAGATTTTTCTACACACATTCTTTATGATCCTATCAAAGTAAAGGAGTGGGGTGATGCTTCGGACTCGGAGGATGCTCCAAAGTGGGTTGAGGAGGGTACTCTCTCTGATGAGGAGGTTTGCACTTCTTCATGGGACGAGGAGGTCCAAACCACCACTGAGGCCCTTGAGTTCTTGGGTTCCCCTCGCCATGATACTTACGATGATGATAGCGATCTATCCTTGGATCCTGTTGGGAGTGAGACCGGGACCACTCCCCCAATTTTTGATTATTTAAGTCATTCTTCTCTTTTATTTCCTAACCCCCCTTCTTCATCTGAGCCTGTGCAGGTTGAATCTTCGCAGGTACATCAGGAGGACTTGGAGCATGATGCTCAAGTCAATGATGAGTGTATCTTCATATGTGAGGAGGTTGACCCCTCCTCCATAGAGGAAGCCTCATTCATTTCCTTCTCCTCCTGCTGCACCCCTGGAGATGATACCTTGCTGGGCAAGGATTGTTTTGGTGAGATGAATGAGGACCAGGTCTCTTCCTCTTCTTACTTTCTGTTTCCTCTACCTGCGTTATGTAGGTATTATTATTTGGGTAGAGGAGTAACTGTTCTGTCGCCGTATCGGTACCCGCTACCGACACGTGTATTAGAACAGTTACCTGTACATTTCCTTTTTCATAGGCCCATTAGCTAGAACCTTTATGTTTTTAAATAAGTCGTGCTGGGATGACAATAACCCCAGTAGTTATCTTTCATTTCTGCATTTTTATTTCATCTAATCATGTTTAGTTAGCTGTAGTTTATTTTAGTTTATCTTCTTCTTTTGTTTTTGCGGAGCTGACCCCTGCAGGTATCCTTCTTCTGGATGGCGGATGCTGTAGCTTTTTCATGGTTTACACGCGTCTTCTGGTATGCTCACTTGCTGAGCATCGGGTACTCTCTTTCCCTAGCTTTATTCTGAATTCTACAGTCATATTCTGCATTACATTGTTTAGTTTAAGTCTGGGGGAGAGCAGTTTTTGTGCCCACTCACGTGCACTCTTGCATAGCATGCTAGAAGTACTTTTATTTTAGCTTATTGGAAATTGTTGTTCATTCTCATTGTACACCACAGCACCCACTTGAGCGCGTACTCATCTGTTTGCTTGCTCTGTTGTGAATTTAATTCTTCTGCTTATGTGGGAAAGTCTAGGTGATGGCTTAGGACTATGTTGCAGAGTAAAATGTTGACTCCAGTAGTGCTCCTAGTCGAGTGCTCGGTTGCATAGAAATTTGTGTAGATTAGACTTCTCTTTATACTTATGGTTTTATATTTTTTTCTATTAGTGTAAATGTTGTTTACTCTACTCAAATGGTGAATCCGGTGGAATCAAACGGTAGCATAGGGATGTGTGTAAACGATCGCTAGACTCGTATTGCTTGAGTCGGGAGAAAGGAGAATCTTTCTCGGTGGCTAGAACTTGCCCCAAGCGATTCTTGAAGCATTGGCATAGGATAGTTCTAGTGTATGAGAATGACGTAGGCCATTATTTTGGCCCAGTTGAACTTTTTATTTCATGCCTATCGTCTACCTTTGCTAGCCCCTTTGTGCCTACCCTTTTCTTGATTCAGCTCCACATATATCTCACCAAAGCCTAAAAGCCTAACCTAGTCGCACACCCAAATCTGAGCTTTAGTTGTAGTTTTATTTACATTGTGGGGGGCGTTGATTGTGGTGTTTATTATGTGAATCTGTGGATATGCTCATTTGAAAATTTTGCTGAAAGAAAAAAAAGACAAGAAAAAGAAGATAGAAAGAAAAAAAAATGAAAAGGAAAAGAGAAGAAAAAAAAAGAAAATGAGTTTTATTGAAAAATCATGTAGAAAATTATGTATTGGGAGTAGGAGGTGCACACACCTATGTTGCAAAAGTCCAAGTCTGGGGGTGTGGTGCACTTGCATTCGATTTTGGTGCGCGGGTAGTTATATTAAAGCTCATTTGGGTTGCGTGTTATGAGCCCTCTTGTTTATCATTGTTTACCTCACCGTAACCCAAGCCTCAATTAAAACCTAAAAGTCCTACCGACTCACGCTATGGACCAATCTAGTGTCGTGGAGAGAATGTGACCGGGCGAGCCTATGGTCGCCGACACCGATGGATTTCGGTGGAGTTTGTCCGGCACCCCAATCTTGAGCAATGCTCATCTCAGCGCTTAGTATACTTTCTCCATATGCATGACTGGATGATTCACCGTAGTTCACCATTTTGAGTGGTTGTAATATGCTTTTACTCTTTTAGAAATATATAAACTTTTTGTGTATAATGAGAAATCTTCTCTACTATTTTTCTTATGCACGTGAGCATGCGACTTCGCATGGTACTCTGTATTGTAATTTTAAGCCATCTACTTTTCTTTCCTCGTTCGCGTAGAATTTGTTTGCTCGGGACGCGCAAACAGGTAAGTCTGGGGGTGTGATGAGTCCCAATTATATACACATTTATGGACTCATCTGGGCCGATTTTCTAGTCTTTGCACTTCACTTTAGACATGTTTTCATTCCTATTTAATACTCAATGCTAAGTGCACTTCTAGGCCCGTTTTGATGTTAATTCTTGTTCATCTTCGTTACTAGTTTTCATGCAGTGTTAAGTGCCACCTTCAGTGGCTAGACTGGTGTTGTATGCTGGAACAGGAGTCGTGCAGGTGTTCCCGGTACAATTCTGTACAGGAACACTGCGCACGATCACTGGCTCTATCGCGCACGACCACTGGTCGTGCGCAATTGATCGTGCACACTTAACGCTCATTTTATGAGTTCTGTTTGGCTTATCGCACGACCATTGATGATAGTGCGCACGACCACTGGTCGTGCGCAATTGGTCATGCGAACATTGTATTTTATAATTTTCTTACCTTGCAGGCTCCGTCCAGTCATGCGCACGATCACAGGATGCTAGTGCGCACGACCACTGGTCGTGCGCCAATGACCGTGCGCACTGTTTATTCCAGCGCCTATAAATACTCCTGCTCGCGAATTAGGTCGTCTCCTCCGATTTTCTTCCGCCCGAGTCCACCGTTTCCTGCTCCGTTCCGCCGGATTTCGCCCCTCCATCGCCGCCCACCATCGGGAGGTGCTCCGGGCTTGTTCTTCACGCCATTCTTGAGCCGGAGCTTCCTCTCGGCCTCCTCCTTCATCCAAGAGCTTCAAGGAAGGTTTAGCCTCCATCGCCATCAAGCAAGAGGAAGTTTGCAACCTCTACCGGATCGTGACACGAAGAAGACGGGCTCATTGGAGAGTAGTGACAGCTCTCTCTACCCCGGACGTAGTTGCGGACCGAGCTTGGATGCGGATTGACAACCCGGCGATTCCAACCGTTAATCTACAACGAGACTTCGGATTCGGTCGATCTCTTGCCTTATTCTTCTCTTATTGATGTGTGTATGTAGTTAGATCTATGTATTAAGATGAAGTTGCACTTAAACTTGCTTGTATTTCTATATATTTCATTTCTATGTGAAATACTTTTGTGGTTTATGTGATTTGAGGAGCGCCCCATTCCATTCTCCATCCCGCCGTCACGTTCGTGTGCCGCACTAGCAATTGCTAGTGGCGTGCTTTGCGAAGAGGTGCCTGCGACCCTCATTCCGCCATTCTCTCCATTCCATTCGTATGCCTACTCTTCCATCCGCCTAGCGAAGCGTGGCATAGCGGCCCGTGTAATCCATTCGCCCTACGAAGCAGTGCGCTCAAGGCCTGCACAGTTCGATTCCGCTTGCCTACTCGTCCATCCGCCCTTGCGACGCAGCGCGCTCAAGGCCTGCCTAGTCTCCATCCCGCCAAGCGAAGCATTGCATAGCGGCATTGCATAGGAGTAGTTGATAGCTTTTATTTTATTTCCACAATCCAAAACCCCCCGTTTTCGCATCCATCCGACGTAAAGGACTTCGATCTCAAGTCCTTCCTCGATTGTAAACTCCACCTTACTGTGTTCCTTTGAGATTCGATACTCGGGGATTACTCCTCGTTTTATATTACTTAAACGATCGGTACACTGGCGTTTCGTGTCGCAGTCGAGCTACCGCCTATAGCGGCGTGCGAGATTTGCGCCATCAGGGTGGAAGGCTGTACTAAAAGTCAACTGGGTGCCTAGGTAGGCCTGCACCGCTCTCCACTCCCTTGATGTAAATCAACTATCTCGATCCAACACGATCGTCCTAGGCACACCATGATACCGAACAAACTGCTTCACGAACCTCCGTACCAAAACACCGATCGTAGTGTCCTTCCTGACTGGAATGAATCTGGCCACCTTCGTCAATCTGTCAACGATCACCCAAATCGAGTCATTTCCGGCATGAGATCGGGGAAGACCGTGTATAAAGTCCATCGCGATGTCGTCAAACTTTCACTCTGGTACCGAGAGTGGCTGCAATAATCCGGCGGGGCTCCGACACTCTGCCTTCACGAGTTGGCAAGACTCGCAGTGAGTAACAAAATAGGTGATGTCTTTCTTCATACCCGGCCAGTGCATGGTCCTCTTCAGATCTGCTGTCATCTTGGTGATACCCGGGTGCACAAAATATCTACTGCAATGAGCCTCTGTCATAATATCCTCCCGAATTTGGCTCCCTGCCGGTATATATACTCGGCCTCTAAAACTCAAAAGGTCGTCCTTCAACGAATAGTCTCCAGCTGAGCCTGCATCCATGGCTCTGAATATCGGCTCTAGCTTGGCATCCTTCCTGTGCCTATCCCTGATGCAGTCTCGAATGTCATATGAGGCACCCATCGCTGCTATGTACTCCTCGTATTGCTCCGGATCGTCCTCAGATACTAAGGCGATCTGCATGTCCTCGAACATCCGTACCAGCTCCATGTCCATCAACCTGGGCTCTACTCCTGACGCGGTAGCTCTCCTGCTCAGTGAGTTTACTACTACATTCGCCTTCCCTGGGTGGTAATGCATCGTGTACTGGTAGTTTGATAAAAACTCCACCCATCGTTTTTGTCAGATGTTCAGCTCCTTCTGCGTATCTACGTATTTAAGATTCTTGTGATCTGAGAATATGTCGCAGTGGACACAGTAGAGGTAGTGCCGCCAGATTTTGAGAGCGAATAAAACTGCTCACATCTCCAAGTCATGCATCGGGTAATTCCATTCGTGATTCTTCAACCGGTGGGAGGCGTATTTTATCACGTGCTCGTTCTGTATCAGAACGGCACCATCCTCTGATATGAAGCATCAGTGTACCCCTTGGAATCCTTCCCTCCCCGATGGAAGGGCAAGGATGGGGTTCGTAGTAAGTCGACCCTTCAGCTCCTAGAAGGCTGCCTCACACTGCGACGTCCATGTAAAACTAGCATCCTTTTTCGTCAGGGATGTGAGCGGGAGGGCTATCTAGGAAAAACCCTGCATGAACTTCCGGTAATAGCCGGCAAGTCCCAAGAAACTCCTCACGTCGGTGGCCGTCTTCAACGACGGCCAATCCCGTACTTCTTGGATCTTTGTTGGATCCACTGCTAGGCCAGTTCTACTGATAATATGGCCTAGGAAGGCCACCTCCTTCACCCAGAACTGGCACTTGTTGAACTTCGCATACAGACGATGCTCCCGAAGCTTCTCCAATGTTAGTGCCAAATGTCGTGCATACTCCTCCTCTGTCTTTGAATAGATTAGGATGTCGTCGATGAACACGATGATGAAGATGCCGAGATAAGGCTTGAACACCCGGTTCATCAGGCTCATAAATGTTGATGGTGCATTTGTCAGTCCGAACAGCATCACCGTGAACTCATATAATCCGTATCGGATGCTGAAAGCCATCTTCGGGATGTCCTCCTCTTGGATCCTCAGCTGATAATACCCCGACCTCAAATCCAGCTTCGAGAAGCGGTGGGCTCCCTCTAGCTAGTCAAAAAGCTGATCTATCATCGGCAAAGGGTATGTGTTCCGCACCGTCAGCCTATTCAGTGCTCTATAGTCAATGCACAATCAGAGCGTCCCATCCTTCTTCTTTACGAATAGCACAGGAGCTCCCCAAGGTGAGGAACTCGGTATAACGAACCCATCTTCCACCAGCTCCTGTAGCTGGCTCCAAAACTCCACTAGCTCCTTCGGGGCCATCCGATAGGGGGCTCTAGATACCGGCTTAGCCCCCGGCACCAGTTGGATTTGGAAATCCTTCTCGCGGTGCGGAGGCAATTAGGTTAGCTTCTCCGGAAATACGTCGGCAAAATCCCGCACGACCGGGATATTTGACACTGAGTCTTTGACTTCAGTCGCCTCGAAGAGCACCTGATATACCTCATCTCCCTGCAGGTGGGCCTTGATGGCCTGAATAGATGATAGTAAGAGGCGAGAGGTGGGTTTAGTACCTTCGATTATTACTTCACCGCCTTCATGCTTTAGAACGATCCTCCATGCCAGGCAGTCAATCTTCGCATGGTTCCAGTACAGCTAATTCATTCCCAGGATCAGGTCATACTCTTTCATCTTCAGCAGATTCACCGGGGCCTCAAACAGTCTTCCTCCAATCTCTGCGTTCATGTTGCATTTGGCATTTGTTAGAACCTCCAATCCGTCCGGAAATTGTACCCTCCTGTAGACGCCCTCGAAGTGTTGGACTTGGTCCAGGTCATCTACGAACTCTATTGAGGCGAATGAGTGCGAGGCACCAGTATCAAAAAGGGTATATGCGGTTTTGCCGCAAACGCGTACTGAACCTGGGTGATATTGTTGTTTGGTTTAAATGTTGGGATGAATCTAGGGTTTATATGGTGCTAATTGTAATAAGAAACTTCAAAGTACCTGTGATGACCCTTACTGGGTCCCGGAGCTGTGCCATGTTCAAGGCGTACATCTGCTCCCTGTTTTGCCTCCGAACTTCGCCCTGAAATCCATGACCTCGTCCACATCCCGGGCCCCCGAAATTTTGGGCCTGTGGGTCAGACTGTAGTGCTGGTGGTGCATTCCTCTGAGGGCAGTTCCTCCTGATATGGCCGGTCTGGTGGCAGTGGTAGCACTCTTGAGGTGGCCCACCTCCTCCAATCCTTGGCATCTCCTGCATCTGTAGAGGCTGAGGAGCCAATACTACCGACTCCCTCTGCTCCTGTCTCTCCTCCTGGCAGGGTCGGACCTTCATCCTTCTTTCCCAAGCATCTCGACCTCTCGGCTGGTCTCTTCTTCCTCCCCATCCCTGGTCCTCCATTGGTCTCTTCCTTCCACGAATAGTTTGCTGGTCTACCTCCAGCTTCTTGGCCATCTCCAGGATCTTAATCATACTATCGTCGGAGATGAAGAGGAGGGTCTGCCTCAGCTCATCACGAAGGCCCTTGTAGAACCTCTTTGTGTATCCTGCGTCATCCAGCTGATATGAAACTGCAAACCGGGATAGATGGGTAAACTCCCGGTGATACTCTAGAACTGTCCCGCTCCCCTGCCTCAACTGCAAAAATTTGTCCTCCAGCTCGTCTCTTGCAGACTGCGGCAGAAAATGCTCCAGCAGTGCTGCCTTGAACTCATCCCAAGAAACATCTGTAGCCTCCAGTCTCGCATATGCTGTTTCCAGGAACCTCTTCCACCATCTCTTTGCATGGGACTCCAAGCAGGAGACCACCAGTGGCACCTCCATATCTGTCGGGCACTGAATCCCTGTCAGCATCTCCTCCATGTTGTCCACCCACTCCTCAGTCCTCACAACTGCCTCCATTCCGAGGTATGATGGGGGGGGGGGGGGAGAGACCCCAGAAGACGCTCAGCTAGTTGGCCCCAGGGTTTTGCTGAGGATTCGGTGCCTGCTGTGCCCTAAATGTCTCCAGTATGGTTATCAGTGTTTGCCCCATCTTCGCCTGCTGGAACGGAATAGGAGCCGATGGCGGTGGAATGACATTTGGAGTCGGTGGAACTCCATGCTGCGGTGTAGGGTTCATCGCGGGCTACACAAGAAGATTACACTCGTAAGGGACTTAGCTAAAGATTAATTGTTAGAAGTGGACTTTTCATATGATTTCCCTTATGGGCACACCATTGCTTCCGCTGCTAGTTTGTCCTCAAACTAAGCTCACGCAGGGTGGCCCAGGGTTTGTGGACTTCTTTACTTTTCTCCGGATTGAAGTTTGCTTTGATACCACTTTGTAAGACACCTTTTTTTTCTTGAAAACCCGGGTCTTATGCGCAGAACCGCCGCTTTGCGGTGACACCCTCACTCGGGAAGATCGCCACTACAAAACGCCGATCTTGCCGGCCTTATCGATCACAAAGAAGTAAAGCTTAAACAAACTTATAGAAGCCAAGTCCATATCACATAGAAAGTAAAACCATCATAAAGAGATGTCCACATCAAATATCTGAATAAAAGGTATGATAATAATAAGGGGCTCATGCACTGTACATCAATTCCTCAATACATTTTCTCTCGCGGAAGCATGAAATACTAAAGCTAAACGATGCCCATGCATCCTTCCAATGGTGCTCCCATGCTAGACTGCCCCGTCTCCATCTGCACCGGCCTCTGGTGCTGCAGTATCTCCTCGGTCCCCTAACATGATAAGGTCCACCGATCGTTAGTCAAAAAGACTAAGCCAATCCCCCACCCCTCCCACGGTGACTCCTAGGCACTGAGCGGGAGGAATGAAGCGGAGGACAATAAGGAGTGTAAACAATAGCAGATGACGGGAATGTATTCTACTGGAAATGTCTACCACTACGCAATATATATCATAACTAAAGCAGTAAGTAAAGTCGAGTAAGAACTGTGAAATTTTTTCCGGACCTTGTGAGAGCAAGCAGGAATAACAACTAGAGTTACAATCCAAAACAACCAGAAACAATTTGGGGCAAACAATTGATCTTTATTGATTTTCTAACTTCAGTTACAGGGCAAGACATGCTTGACGAGACATGATTTCGTCAGCACAACACTCCAGAACCAATACAGAGAAGAATACTGAAAGACTTCAGACCGCACAACCCGCGCGACCTCTCTTGCACAGACCGCGCGATCTCCCTTGCGATCTCCTCCTGTTGCTAGACCGCAACACCCTGCCGACCTCAGACCACCACCAAACCGCTGCACAGACCGCTCCCTTCTTTCGACCTCCTGATCTTCCCAAACTCCAGCAACACAACTCCAAGCCGCAGACCGCCCGAACACTTTCAGAGGAAGAGGTGATCGCTGCTGCCCGCACTATCCGCAGAAGCTGCACAAGAAGAATTCGATCAGAGACCGCCCGGTCAGAAAACACAGACCGCAAGAAAGACGCGAACTCAGCTTACACTTGGTGTGTTGTATTTGCTGCTACAGTGGCCTCCTATTTATAGGCATGCGACCTGATCCAGTCACCACCCTATGAGATAGGATCACCACCCCTCAGACCGCGTGACCAAACCGGTCAACCCGCGATCAGCAGCCGAACTCCTGCTTCATTTTGGTGAACCCGCCAGCTTCACACATCAGCCATGAGAGACCGCTGCTCTCACGGCAGATCGCGACTTCAACGAAGATCGCCAGACCGCCCGAAGCTGTTCACCACCTGTGTTCGCATGAGACCGCGAACACAGTCAGTTCGCCATCAGACCGCGAACTCCTGTCCGCATGCCGATCTCCTCCTGAGACCGCGAATAGCAACCAGCTCGCAAGCCAGCCTCCTCCTGAGACCGCGAGCTGAGACCGCGCGACTAAGACCCTTAGTCCGCGAACTCTCCCAGAAGGCCCGGTCAGCTATCAGACCGCATCCTGAAGAGAACCTTGATCAAGCTGTGCGGTCACACCAGACCGCCACAGCCTTGAAGAGGACAGCCTGCCACGCGATCACGCACAGACCGCGCGGCTCCTCCTTCAGCAGACTTTGGACCAGACCAACAGTCAACCCGGGAGACCGCGACTAGGCACAGATCATGCCAAACCGCCGATCCAGACCGCCAAGTCGGCAAACTTGCCTGACCGCAGAATCAGACCGTTAGTTCGCGCGAACTCGCCAGACCGCCCGACCTCACCCAGACCGCCCAGATCCAAAAGCCTCCAGACTTCCACTTCAACAATTTCAACACTCCCCCTTGAAGTGGGAAGTTGAAACCAGCCCCAGTAAGCTCCTTAGCCGTGTGAACGACCCCTTTGCCAGCGCCTTTGTGAAGATTTCTGCGACATTGTCCGCACTCCGCACATGCCCGACCGAAAGAGATCCCTCCAGCACCTTCTCCCGTATGAAGTGATGCTCGATCTCGATATGCTTGGTCCTCGCGTGACAAACTGGATTGGTTACCAGTTTGAGAGCACTCTCGTTGTCACCGCGTAGCAGAGTCGGCTCCCGAACCTCCTTAAGGACGTCTCCCACCAACCTCCTAAGCCAGATGGCTTCTTGAGCTGCCAAAGCCGAAGCCTTGTATTCCGCTTCCGTGGTAGAGACTGACACGGAATCTTGTTTCTTGCTGCACCATGAAATAGCTGTGGGGCCCGCCATGAAGACGAATCCAGACGTCGACTTCCGATCATCCGAATCTCCCCCGTAGTCAGCATCCATGAACCCGTGCACCTTGAAGTCCGCATCCCTCCGGTACAGGAGACCCATGTCCGAGGTCGCCTTGACATACTTCAGAATGTTCTTGGCCGCTAGCAGATGAGGTACCCGTGGCTCCGCCATATATCGACTCACTCTGCCAACTGCATATGCAATATCCAGCCTCGTGATCGTCAGATAAATCAAGCTCCCAACTAGAGCTCGGAACACCAACGGATCTTGCATGATCCTCCCCTCATCCTTCCGAAGCTTCATAGCTTTATCCAGAGGTGTGGAAGTGCACTTCCCTTCCTTCATGCCGAATCGCTCCACGATTCGCTCCGCATAGCCGGCCTGGGTCACCAGCACTCCACCTTCCTTCCTCTGCACCTCGAGTCCAAGGAAATGGTGAAGTTCACCTAAGTCCTTCATCTCGAACCTGATAGACAGCTCGGCCCGAAGCTGCGCTACCTCCTCCTTCGAGTTCCCCGTCACGATCATATCGTCGACGTATAACAGCACGATGACTTGAAGCTCCCCGCTCTTCTTGACGAACAAGCTTGAGTCTGAGTCTGAAGCCCCAAATCCACAGAATAAGAGATATTCTGCGATCTTCCCATACCACGCCCTCGGCGCTTGCTTCAACCCATACAGGGCCTTCTTCAACTTGCAGACATGCTCCGGAAAATCTTCAGACACAAAACCTGGAGGCTGGACCATGAAGATATCCTTGTCAATCTCACCGTACAAGAAGGCGTTCTTGACGTCGAGCTGCCAAATCTTCCATCCACTGAACGCCGCCAAGGCAATAATAAAACGAACTGAAGTCATTTTTGCCATCGGACTGAAAGTCTCCTCGTAATCTTCACCGTATTGTTGCGAGAACCCCCGAGCTACAAGGCGAGCCTTGTACCGCTCGATACTACCGTCAGCCTTCTTCTTCAGCTTGTAGACCCACTTGCATGTAACAGGAGTGGTGCCCTTAGGCTTGGGCACAAGAGACCAGGTCTCATTCTTCTCAAGAGCTGACATCTCTTCTTGCATTGCAACATCCCACTCCTTCACGCCTCTGGCCTTCTCAAAGCTCGATGGTTCCCTCTCATCTAAGGGACCAGCGAAGAAACATGAGACAAAGCTCACTGTGTTTCCTCCTGTATAGCGATCAGGGGCGATGATCGCTCGCTTCGATCTCCTCAGCTCCTTCCCCTGAACCGCATCATCTTCAGCTGCTTCTTCCCTAGCTCCTCTTCCAGACGTGCTAGGAGCATTGCTCCCCCTGCTCCCTGAACCAGAAGCTCCCGTCTCAGAACTAGAAGGCGATGGACCACCTGGTGACACAGGTAGCTCCACCTGAAGATTTTCCACAGCTTGCTCCGGCTCCTCCACCCTGCTCTCTGGTAACTCCAATCTAGAGGACCCCCTGTAAGATGTCACCTCATCGAACACGACGTCGCGAGATACAACAAATCTCCGCGTCTCCGGGTCCATGCACTTCCACCCTTTCTTCCTCTCATCGTATCCCACAAAGACTAGCTTCCTAGCCTTCGCTTCTAGCTTTGTCCGAAGAGCATCAGGGATGTGCACGTAACAGGTGGAACCGAACACCCGAAGGTGTGCCACGCTTGGCTTCTCCTTGAACATCATCTCATGCGGGGTCAACATGTTGATGGGGCTCAGAGGCATCCTGTTGATGACGTAAGCAGCACAAGACATTCCCTCCGCCCAGAAGGACTTTGGGATACTCTTGGCATGCAGCCAACACTTGCAGGTCTCCGTCAGATGACGGATCTTCCGCTCTGCAACACCGTTCTGCTGTGGAGTATATGCACAAGTAAGCTCCCTCCGGATGCCTGCCTTCCTGCAAAAACTGGAGAACTCAGCAGAGGTGAACTCTCCTCCGTTGTCCGTCCTCAGCTTCTTGATCCGCAGATTCAGCCGACCTTCCACGAGCTCCTTGAACTCCACAAACTTGGCAAACGCTTCCGCCTTCTCCTTCAGGAAATAAACCCAGACATATCTGGTGTAATCATCGATCAGCACCAGCATATACCTGCTGCCTCCGAGGCTTGGGGTAGCAGTTGGTCCCATCAAGTCACCATGGATGCACTCCAACGGCTGACTACACCTTGTCTGTGACTTGTCAAACGGTAGTCGATGAGACTTGCCGAACTGACATCCCGCGCAAACGTGACCTTCTCCGTAGGAAGATAGACTTGGCAGGCCCTTGACAAGACCTTTCACCGCCATTGCTTTCAGCTTGTCCATCCCTACATGCCCCAACCTCTCATGCCATATCACGGCACCATCATTCGTCTTCATCTTGTCGATGTAGGAACTTGTCGACAAAACGAACAAGTCCTTTGCCCGTCTCCCAACATGAACGACCTCCGCCTTCACGGCCTCTACATTTCGTAGAAATTTCACTTCTGTTGGGCCGAACAGAACGTGATACCCAGCGTCAACAGCGTTGGTTACTGAGAAGAGGTTTTTCTTCATCCCGGGCACATGATAGACACTCTTCAAGGTAAGTGGCCCTCTATCACTGCCCAAAGAAACAACCCCCACCTTCTCGACTGGATGCACAGTATTATCAGCGGTGATGATAGCATTGTTACCTGTATAGGGTTGTGCTGATGAAAGCTTCGACTCATCTCCGGTGAGGTGATGACCACACCCCGAGTCCACGATCCAGTCCTCTTGATAGTTGATAGTAGCCGAGGCTTCAACCGAAGCCGAGAAGGCTCCTCCCCATCCTCCATCAATGTGCCTGGCCTCCACTTCCACCTTTCCAGCAACATGCCCCGATTGAGTAACAACTGGGCATTCCTTCTTGAAGTGCCCAACCTTCCCGCACTTGAAGCATCTCGGACCTTCCCCCTTCTTCTTCCCGTCAGCCTTGGGAGCATACCCCCTTTCCTGCTGCCCAGAAGTTGAAGGCCCATAGCCTCCCGCGATCTTTTTCTTCTTCTCCCACTTCTTCTTCTTCCCTGAGAAGAGCACCTCGCCGTCTCCCCCAGTCACTGACACTCCCGCCATCTGCCTTGCCAGACTTTCCTGCGAAGCTAGCAGATTCTCCAGCTCTAGCAGAGACGGCTGATTTGCCCATCCCTGCACTGACGTCACAAAGGCAACATATTCCTTCCGCAGGCCGCGGATGATGTGCCTCTTCAGCTTTGCCTCAGAGATAGGCTCATCAGGATCCAGTGCTGATATCTCAGCGCAGAGGTTCTTCATCTTCAGAAAGAAGTTTGAGATAGAAAGATCACCCTGAGCCGACCTTGCCAGCTCATTCTCCAAGAACTGCAGCCTCGCCACATTCTTCTTGTTAAACAGCCCATCCAGGGCTCTCCAGATTTCGGCAGCTGATCCACACCCTAAGATGTGATCAAATAGTTCCGGTGAAATGGCACGCTTCAAGGTGAACTCGGCTTTAGCATTGGTCTTTCTCCACGCCCTCACAGCCGGACCATTATCACCTGCTTCCGTTGCCTTCACCTCTTCAGTTGCATCTCCTCCAACAACCTCCCAGAGGTCCTCCCCTAGAAGATAGCTCTGCATACATGACCTCCACTTCTTAAAGTTGGTCGAAGTAAGCATATCAATCCCAAGACCTCTTGCAAATCCGCCTTCCATTGTTTTCCCTCTGGTTCCTTCTTCACAAAGGCGATGGCTACTCTAAGTTATTCACTGCTCTAACCACTCCAACCTCGCTCTGATACCATGTGAAATTTTTTCCGGACCTTGTGAGAGCAAGCAGGAATAACAACTAGAGTTACAAGCCAAAACAACCAGAAACAATTTGGGGCAAATAATTGATCTTTATTGATTTTCTAACTTCAGTTACAGGGCAAGACATGCTTGACGAGACATGATTTCGTCAGCACAACACTCCAGAACCAATACAGAGAAGAATACTGAAAGACTTCAGACCGCACAACCCGCGCGACCTCTCTTGCACAGACCGCGCGATCTCCCTTGCGATCTCCTCCTGTTGCTAGACCGCAACACCCTGCCGACCTCAGACCACCACCAAACCGCTGCACAGACCGCTCCCTTCTTTCGACCTCCTGATCTTCCCAAACTCCAGCAACACAACTCCAAGCCGCAGACCGCCCGAACACTTTCAGAGGAAGAGGTGATCGCTGCTGCCCGCACTATCCGCAGAAGCTGCACAAGAAGAATTCGATCAGAGACCGCCCGGTCAGAAAACACAGACCGCAAGAAAGATGCGAACTCAGCTTACACTTGGTGTGTTGTATTTACTGCTACAGTGGCCTCCTATTTATAGGCATGCGACCTGATCCAGTCACCACCCTATGAGATAGGATCACCACCCCTCAGACCGCGTGACCAAACCGGTCAACCCGCGATCAGCAGCCGAACTCCTGCTTCATTTTGGTGAACCCGCCAGCTTCACACATCAGCCATGAGAGACCGCTGCTCTCACGGCAGATCGCGACTTCAACGAAGATCGCCAGACCGCCCGAAGCTGTTCACCACCTGTGTTCGCATGAGACCGCGAACACAGTCAGTTCGCCATCAGACCGCGAACTCCTGTCCGCATGCCGATCTCCTCCTGAGACCGCGAACAGCAACCAGCTCGCAAGCCAGCCTCCTCCTGAGACCGCGAGCTGAGACCGCGCGACTAAGACCCTTAGTCCGCGAACTCTCCCAGAAGGCCCGGTCAGCTATCAGACCGCATCCTGAAGAGAACCTTGATCAAGCTGTGCGGTCACACCACACCGCCACAGCCTTGAAGAGGACAGCCTGCCACGCGATCACGCACAGACCGCGCGGCTCCTCCTTCAGCAGACTTTGGACCTGACCAACAGTCAACCCGGGAGACCGCGACTAGGCACAGATCATGCCAAACCGCCGATCCAGACCGCCAAGTCGGCAAACTTGCCTGACCGCAGAATCAGACCGTTAGTTCGCGCGAACTCGCCAGACCGCCCGACCTCACCCAGACCGCCCAGATCCAAAAGCCTCCAAACTTCCACTTCAACAATTTCAACAAGAACAAGTAAAGTAAACAAGTAGAATAACTATATAAAGGTAAGTAAGGAAAAGTAACCCTTGATTTATTGGAATGCCTACACAAATCTATAGATCAAGGGGTCATTTAGCAAGGCCTATCATATAAGGAGTCCCATAACCAACTTATACGATAGGGCTAGAGGTTGAAATGCAATGTTTATGCTATGTCATGCAAAGTATGCAATTTAATGTTATGTTCACACATGTGCAACTCACACACTACAACTCTATGCGCACAGACCTTTAGTTCCCCCTTTTTGAAGCTAGCAAAACTCCCAGGATACTCCCGTAGTGGCAAACAGAAGCGGTGGGTTGGGCCTCGCCCACCTCTAGGTTGATATTTGCACTACCTAACCTAACCTTAACGTATGCCTCAACGCTAAGAACCCAACAGCAGAGCTACTGCATACTATTGCTGGTTAGACCACCAGACTGGTTTTGGTAAAGAGTTATCCACACTTACCGAGCCCAAGTATTAATGTCGGTGCAACGACCATCAACACTAAGGACGCACCACCTTATGCACATGCAAACATGTTTACCATCTATTTCTGAGCCATAAGCTCCTCAGGCTAACCCGCCCATCACAATAAACATGGCTGATTCACTAACTCACCAAACTACTAAGTATATTGCTACCACCACCGAGCCCACTGCTCGTAAAACCAAAACCGACCAAAGCACTCGTTACAATGGAGTGTGAGTGAGTATATTACTTAGTTAATCTTGTATAACAACTTAGTCCTACAATTTATGGTTAACCCTGGACTTCCCGAGGATTACCATGTAAGGGGCTCGCTACAGTACTAGGAACTATCCTGGGATGACACCCAAGGCTCCCTTTATCAAGGCATTTAATGTTATTGGTATCTACCCATATGCCTAAGCCTCTTACCATTTCACTTGTATTAACCCTAGGTAGTTTATGACACGCTAGGGGAAAGACGATCTTTCGTCAATCCCAAGCACGACCTTACCCCTAACTCACCAAGCACTCTTACCACATGACCTCATTTTTGGTGACCTCAACCTCTTCAACCTGACCATGTACTCTAGTTAAACCCCATTTCCTCTTAGTAGACCACTAGTTACCCAAGTTGTACCATTTTACTATACGCAGACCAAACGAACTATATGAACCACATAAGTAGAAGTACTCCAAATTCTCATCCACATGACACAAGATTATTACTGGAGGACTATCATAGCATTATAAGAGTAAATCCAGAGTTCATATTTTTCCATAACATTTTAGCAAAGATTCCCGACAGGTCATCAAGGAGCGGGCGAATACCAGGGGTTGGATGATTCTTCGCGAGCACAAATGTCCTCACGAAGAGCGGGGATTGTGTACAACCCCGATATTCGCCAGGCAAGGAAACGGAGCTCGCCTCCAGGGCGAGCGAGAAGGGTCGGCGAGACGGGCGTTCGGCAGGATTGTCTGAGGTCGACGAAGGGTTATGTTCTCATTGAAACCAAAGGGACGGTCTCGCAACAGGAGTTGCGAGATCCAGACCTCGCCGAGATTGACCCCCAGCAGACAAGACCTCGGCAGATACCGCCAAAATGGGCCAGCGAGACCCTCGCAAGGCGATCGCCTAGAAGAGGCGTCGCGAGCAGGGTCTGCGAGAAGGCCCGCGAGAGCTCCGGTAGTAAGGTTCTCGCAATCCCTTATCCATAAGCCAATAGGGCCAATTTACCCTTTTACCCTTCGTGGTCTGCTTTTAGCCTCTCCAAACAGCGGACTTTGGCTGTTCGCAGACCCATTTGGGGTACGGATAGAAAAATCAAAAGGCGTAATCCTGTTATTTGCAGGCCAGATCAGAAAATCTATAAATAGGACCTCAAGGGCACCTTTGGAGAGGACTTCACTTCAGCTTCTCTCTCCTCAGGCTTTCTTTGGTTAGCATTTCTAGAGCTCTCCAAGGTGACCGAGTCTCGGCTTTGGCTTGGGAGGGGAAGCGCACAATGATCTTTCGGGTTAGTGGAGGGACCTCCTCGCTGCGACTAAGGTCTTAGTCATTTTCTTAGTTTCCCGCCTGTCTTCTCCGAGGGATCAGTAAGGGCTAGCCGCCCCTCATTTTGGTGAGGGCTCCGAACTCCACCAGAGACCGAGAAATCGGTTTCAACATTTTGGTGCGGTGAGCGTGGAGTGTAGCTGGTCCAAGAAAGTTCCAAGGAGCAGGCATGGTAGGAGGCAAGGATCAAGGCAAGGGGTTCAGCGAGCCACCGCAGGTGGTGACATCGAGGATGTTCGCGGACTTCAGGAGGGAGGTGGTTGACACTTTCGGGCTCGCGGTCGCGGCGATGCAAAGTGAGTTCACGACCCCAGCACCTCAGGCGACCCTTCCCCCAACAGCGATTGGCGAGAACGCCCCGAGGGGAGGGCGGGAAAGGAAGTCGCGGGAAGCTCAGTTCAAGACATGGAAGGATGAGTGATGTTCGCCAGTCCGGCGAGCTCCGTGCCAGCGAGCTCTGCGCCGGCGAGCGCGGCGCAGGAGAGCGCGCGCCCGGAAGGCATGACGACTGTGGGAGCGGTTCAGGCAAGTAACGTTCCCGCGAGCGCGATTCCCGCGAGCCCGAATCTGGTAAGAGAGCTTGGAGGTCGCATGGAGTGAGACAAGGTGGCAGAAGGGGGAAGCCCTTTTTGTGAGTTGGTACTTTCTGCACCTGTTCCGGCAGGGTTCGGAGAGTGGGACAGGGTGTACTACAACGACAGGGATGACCCCGTCCAGCATCTCCAGTCTTTTGAGGACTCGGTCTCCATCAGGCCGATGTCGGATGCATTCAAGTGTCGGCTCTTCTCCGTCACTCTCAAGAAAAAGGCCAGGGACTGGTTCCATCAACTCCCTAAAGGGTCGATCTACGCCTTCGAGGATTTGCGCCGTAGCTTCTTGTTACGTTTCTCAACCACAAAGAAGAGGAAGAAAGACGTCGAGTCCCTCTTAAAAGTGAAACAGGAGCCAAAAGAGTCGTTGGCTCGGTATGCGGAACGGTTCCAGGAAGAAGTGATGCTCACTCAGGAGATGCCTGGGTTTGCACTCCAGTTCGCTTTCACTGTCGGGCTAAAGGAAAGTTTCTTTAAGATGGCATTGAAGAGGAAAGCCCCCGACTCCTACGAGGAGCTGATGGAGAGGGTGGCAGAAGAGATTGAAAGTAAGGAGGCCAATCCGGAGCTCACTAAGAGGCTAGTAAAGCTCAGTGAGCCGGAGGTCAGGCAGCAAGAGGTAAGGAGAAGGGAAGAGCCCAGGGCCCCGGAGGGGGAGTGGAGGCAGCATGCCAAAGGAATGCAAGGTCAGGGTAGAGGTTACGGCCCGGGAAGGGGTAACTTCTATGGGGGTCAAGGGAGATCCCACCAGCTGGGATGGAGGCAGGGTCCGAGGCCATTGCCTCCCCAACCTCAGCAAGCCATGGAGATCAGGCGGGGAAGAGGAGGAAGAGGAAGAGGAAGAAGGGAAGAGGCTAGAGAGGAAGCCGGGTGAGGAAGAAGGAGGAGGAATCGGGTGCCGGAAGAGGAAACAATGGAGGTGGCGTTGCCATATTGTGACTTCCACGATGAGGAAGGCCACGCGACGGCCACCTGCCCCGAGTTCCTGGAAACAAAAAGGGGCCGAGCGCCCGCACCAAGGCAGCAGGTGAGAATCGAGGAAGTCGAGCCTCGAAGGGAGGAGGAAGAAAAGTGTGAAGACAGAGTTGATGTAGGGAGTAGAGGAGGGATCAGGGTGATCCATGGGGGGGTAGGGGTGGAGGCAACCCGCAAGGCTAGCCTCCATACCATCTATCGGCGGAGCGTGGCCTCGACATCCATGGATCCACCCCCGGCGGAGAGAATCACTTTCTCCCAGAAGGACATGCCGAGCTACGAGGACCCATTCTGCGTTGCGCTGGTCATCCAGACCGCCATCGAGAACTTCATTGTATCGCGGATTCTAGTCGACAACGGTAGCTCGGTCAACGTCGTCTTCAAAAAGGCTTTTGATGAGATGAAGGTAGAGTCCAAGAGGGTGTTGGCCTCGGATGGCCCCCTATTCGGCTTCTCAGGAGAAAGGAAGTAGAAGGTGGAGTTGGGCTCCATGCGACCCTCGGAGGGCAGTCTCGGAACTGCCGCTTCGTGATAGTGGATGCCCCGAGCAGCTACAGCGCCATCTTCGGACGGCCTCTCATCAGCGCGTTTAGATGCGTCCCATCCACCTTCCATCAGTGTCTCAAGTTCAACACGGGTGGAGTCCAGGTCTGGATACTAGGAGACCCCAAGATGGCGAGGCAGTGCTACGTGACGGCTGTCGTCACCATCACCTGGATGGGAGAAGCAGAGGAATGGGATAGAGTGATGGAGGAGGCGGCCGAAGTCGGAGGTGAGGTGGTAGCCGAGGAGAAGATGGAGGGAGAGGAAGTCCATGCCCAAGAAGGGGTAGCTGAGGGACCCCGGGCGGAGAGAGAGGAAGAAGAGGAGAAGCCCCAGGAGGGAGGGGCGGAGGAGCTGATGGTGGTAGAGAAGGAGGTAGAGGAAGGAACCCAGGCTCTCGCTTGTGCTGAGGAGGAGAGGGCTTGGGGAGAGCAGTCCCGGCTGGAGGCTGTGGACGAGGTCATGGAGCTCGAGGTCACCACCCGGCTAGGGGTGGTGGAGAAGGTCCGGGTCAGCGGAGGACTCAACCCAGAAGATCAAGCGGAGATTCTGGCTTGCATGCAGAAGAACGTGGACGTCTTCGCTTGGAGTGCCGTGGAAATTCCCGGGATCGACGCGGATGTGGCTTGCCATCGCCTCAACCTCGACCCCGGCACCCGCCCCATCCGCCAGAAGAGGAGGGCCATCATCGACAAGCTGGAAGAGCCCATCCGCGAGGAGGTGGGTAAGCTCCTACAAGCTGGCTTTGTATCGGAGATCCAGTATCCAGGCTGGGTCTCCAACGTCGTTATGGTGAAGAAGGGAGGAGGTAATTGGAGGATGTGTATCAACTTTTCTTTACTTAATAAATCATGCCCTAAGGATTGTTACCCCCTGCCTAGAATCGACGCGCTGGTTGACTTAGCCGTCAGTTTTCCTATGATGTCTTTCTTATATGCTTTTTCAGGTTACCATCAAATCAGCATGCACCCCCCGGACATCAAAGATGTCTCCTTCATCACAGGGGATGGATGCTACTGTTATAAGATGATGTCGTTCGGGCTCAAGAATGCAGGTGCCACATACCAAAGGATGATGGACAGAGTCTTCCGCGAGCAGAAGGGAAGAAACTTGGAGGTTTATGTTGATGACCTCATGGTAAAGAGCCGAGACCTTGGGTCTCACCTCCGAGACCTTGAAGAGACATTCGGGACTCTGCGAAAGTACAAGATGAAACTCAACCCCTTGAAGTGTGTCTTCGCGGCTAGCCGGGGGAAGTTCCTAGGCCACTTAATAACCAGGGCAGGAGTGGAGCCTAACACGGACAAGGTCAAGGCAATAATGGAGTTGGGTTCACCAAGGAACCCAAAGGAGGTTCAGAGCCTCACAGGGAAGTTGGCCGGACTCAGCAGGTTCCTCTCCAAGGCAGGGGAGAAATGTGCACCCTTCTTTAAGGCACTAAGGGGCAACAAAAAGTTTGAATGGACTTCGGAATGCGAGGGAGCCTTCCAGGCCTTGAAAGAACAACTCTTCCAAACCCCCTTACTCCAAGGGACGAGATCGGGAGAAGACCTATCTCTATACCTGGGAGTAGGGTCAGAGGCAGTAAGTGCAGTGTTGGTCCGGGAGGAAGGGAGGAAACAATTCCCTGTCTACTATGTCAGCCGAGTGCTGAAGAAGGCGGAACTTCGATACCCAATCTTGGAGAAGTTGGCTTTTATGTTGGTGGTGGCGGCTCGGAGACTCCGGCCCTACTTCCAGGCACATTTAGTCAAAGTAGTAACTGATCACCCACTTCGCAATGTCATGGAAGGGGTGGAACACTCGGGAAGATTGGC
Organism: Dactylorhiza incarnata; assembly: GCA_033032865.1. Classification (NCBI taxonomy): domain Eukaryota; kingdom Viridiplantae; phylum Streptophyta; class Magnoliopsida; order Asparagales; family Orchidaceae; genus Dactylorhiza; species Dactylorhiza incarnata. The sequence continues at coordinate 3,931,276 of JAWHQI010000235.1, read as the reverse complement.
AAAGTGGTCCGTGGAGCTGAGCGAGTTCGATATTACGTTCATACCCAGAACATCAATCAAGGCCCAAGCGGTGGCTGACTTCATGGCTGACTATACGACCGAGGTGGGGGAACGTGAACCGCCTCCCCCAGTGGCATGGAGGATGTTAGTAGATGGTGCCTCGGGGAAGCACTCTTATGGAGGGGGAATCATCCTACTAAGTCCCCAAGGGACTAAGATCGAGCAAGCCTTGAATATCCATTTCCCAATCACCAACAACCAAGCGGAGTACGAGGCAGTGATAGCGGGCATGTGGTTAGCTCGAGAACTAGGAGTGCAAGATGTGGAGGTCTCGACGGACTCCATGGTGGTAGCATGCCAAGTCAAGGGAGAGTTCGAGGCAAGGGACCCGACTCTTCTGCAATACTTGGAGAAGGTTAGGGGAGTTATCGGGCAGTTCTGCACGTTCTCCATCAAACATGTGCTGAGGGAAGAAAGCACCCCCGCAGACCTCTTAGCCAAATTCGGTCCTCGGGCAGGAGGGACGGTTTCAGAACTCTTCCGGCCCTCCATCGAGGAACGGGAACTAATGGAGGTGGATCAGCGGGTCTCATGGATGGATCCCTTCATCTCTTTCCTATCGTCAGGGAAATTCCCGGAAGGGGACATAGACAAGCGACGCTTCAGGTATAAGTCAGCTTATTACTCTTTGCATGCAGGAGGGCTGTACAGGAAGACTCTCTCAGGACTCCTGGCTCGTTGTGTTTCGGAAGAGGAAGTTCCGAGAGTCCTGGATGAAATTCACTCCGGGGAGTGTGGGAGTCACTCCGGGAGCCGAACTCTAGAAGGGAGGGTGTTGAGACAAGGCTACTTCTGGCCCACCCTCAGCAAGGATGCGGCGGAATTTGCGAGGAGATGTTCAAAGTGTCAACTCTATGCTCCACTCCAACTCCTCCCAGCCCAGAGGCTCCGGACCATCATGGCTCCCTGGCCTTTTGCCATACGGGGGTTGGACCTAGTTGGCCCTTTCCCCCAAGCTAGTGGCCAAAGAAGGTTCTTGCTGGTCTTGATCGATTATTTTTCCAAATGGGTAGAAGTGAAGGCGCTCGCTAAGGTAACATCTCAAGTTGTACGGAATTTTGTGTGGGGAGAGATAATTTGCAGGCACGGACTCCCTCTGGCCATAGTGACAGACAATGGGCCACAGTTTGCTAGCGAAGAATTTGTTAGCTTCTGCAACCAGCTTGGCATCGACCTCAGGTTTGCATCGGTTCACCACCCGAGAAGCAATGGCCAGGTGGAGGCGGCAAACAAAGTGATCGTCAACCTACTAAAGAAGAAGGTGGAGAACCTCCGGGGGAACTGGGTGGAGCAGCTACCCTCCGTTCTCTAGGCACTAAGGACTACCCCAAACACCGCCACTAGAGAGACCCCATTCAAACTTTCTCACGCGTCCGAAGCAGTCATACCCATCGAATTTGAAGTAAAAACCCCCAGGGTGATCGCCGCAGGCGAAGGGGATGAAGAGTGGCTGGTAGCCAATGACGAAGAACAAAGGCTATCCTTGGACCTGGTGGAGGAACTCTGGGACCAGGCCACCATCAGGCAGGAGGAAATCAAGCGGCGAATGGCCCGATACTTTGACAAGCACATCCGAGTAAAGCACTTTCAAAAAGGGGACCTGGTCTTGAAAAAGGTCGACGCGGCTGGGAGAGGGGCCACTGTAGGTAAGCTGAACCCTAATTGGGAGGGTCCATACATTGTAAGTGAAGTGCTCCAGTCAGGGGGGTATCACCTCCGAGATGTGGAAGGGGTACCTCTGGACCGAGCGAGAAGTGGAGATGACTTAAAAAGGTTTTATCCTTAGCCATTTTCTGCAGATGACTCTTTATATTTCCTACTCAACACATGCATTTTGGAGAAACCCTTTGGCAGGTCTCAAAAAGTTCTTATGCTGGAATGCCCCAGATCGATTCTGCTCCCGGGCTCTCACTTGACGGGGGTTCTGGTTGATCTCTAGAGAGGCTGGCAAGGTGACAAGTTCTTATGCTGGAATGCCCCAGATCGATTCCGCTCCCGGGCTCTCACTAGACGGGGGGTTCTGTTTGATCTCTGGAGAGGCTGGCAAGGTGACAAGTTCTTATGCTTGAATGCCCCAGGTCGATTCCGCTCCCGGGCTCTCACTAGATGGGGGGTTCTGGTTGATCTCTGGAGAGGCTGGCAAGGTGACAAGTTCTTATGCTGGAATGCCCCAGATCGATTACGCTCCTGGGCTCTCACTAGACGGGGGGTTCTGGTTGATCTCTGGAGAGGCTGGCAAGGTGACAAGTTCTTATGCTGGAATGCCCCATATCGATTCCGCTCCTGGGCTCTCACTAGACGGGGGGTTCTGGTTGATCTCTGGAAAGGCTGGCAATGTGACAAGTTCTTATGCTGGAATGCCCCAGATCGATTCCGCTCCCGGGCTCTCACTAGACGGGGGGTTCTGGTTGATCTCTGGAGAGGCTGGCAAGGTGACAAGTTCTTATGCTGGAATGCCCCAGATCGATTCCGCTCCCAGGCTCTCACTAGAAGGGGGTTCTGGTTGATCTTTAGAGAGGCTGGCTAGGTGACAAGTTCTTATGCGGGAACCACTCGCAAGGTGACAAGTCTTTTTAATGGAATACTCTTTCTCGCTCGGCGGGCCTGCCCGCTCGGCTAAGAGAGATTTCGCACGATAGTATGCGAGTGGCGAGAATCAATCCTATACGATCCAGAGCATCCAGTGCTCGGCAGAAAGGTCGCCGGAACCGGGTAAGAGGTGAGCTCTCGCCAGGAAGAAAAATACCCTGCGAAACCTAGATAAAATACGCATACCTAAAAGGGTAGTAATCCTAAGGCAAACGGCGAAAGGCCCGAGCCGCGAAAGTGTCCTATGCATATCTATTCAATAACGTGTGGCGCGAGAACAACCATCGCGAGAATAACCTCCGCGAAGGCGGATATCAAGATAAGCAAGGACGAGACATTCAACACGTGAAAATAACAAAACAGAAAAGGGAAGGCACAATGAACAAAGCAAATTTGCATTCTATATTTCATGGTTCGATTACAATCTTCGACGATCTCGCCGGTCAAAAATTACAACAAAAAGAGGAACGGCGGCGAGCTTCAGGAACCGCTCGCAGACACTTCTTCGTCATCACTGTTCTTCACTGGCGGAAGAGGGAGGAAGAGCTCCGGGACGATGTCTTCCAGGGTCATGTCGACAGCATCATCGGCCAGGAGGCCGACCGCCTTCATCATCGAGAAGATGTAGCGAGCCGACTCCATAGACTCCAAGCGGACCTCTTCGTCTCACGCTCGCCGGTCTTCCTTCAGACGGTGAGGAGAGGGGGGAACGACGGCGCGAGTAAGGTCACAGTTTATGGCCTTCAGCCCAGCCACCTCACCCTCCAAAACCTTGATGCAAGCGTCGGCTCTCCCAGCGGCCTCGGCATCCTGCAAATAGGTCCAATTAAAAAAGCAAAATGGCCAAATAAAAGGAAGATGAGAAAGTCAAGTAACTCACCACACTACCCTCCGCGGCGAGCAGCTTCTCTTTCAGCTGCGTGTTCTCGGCAAGAACCCCCTGGTAGGCCCTCGCGAGCTCCACATTCTGAAGCTCCAGCTGTAAGCAGCGCCTCCCCGACATGTGGGCAAGCTCGGCGGAGTGCAGCTGAGACCTCGCACTCTCATAAGCAAGGGTCCTCGCGGTCTCATCCTTATAAGACCCCGCGTCCTCGCGACCATAAAGAGCGAACGCGAGATCAAAGGCGTGACCGCTGACGGTCTCCTTCTCCACCCAGGAGGGGAGGATGGAGGAGATATCCACCCTATTGGTCTCCGGCTTCCATGTGACGAGGGGTTCGCCAGTCTCGTCCCGACGCCTCTAGACGAGGCCAAAGTTGTAGTGGTTCACCGGGATGGGGAGGGTGGAGGTTCGGACCGCCTCCTAGCAGGGCTCTTCGTCCTCACCCCCCGCGGAGAGGTCGGTGAGGTCGAACTCGTCAAAGGCGGCCTCGCGGGGCTCCTTACCATTCGAGGCAGCGAGCGAGACCACGCTCTTCTTGCTCTTCTTCTTTGGCGGAGATTTGGAGGGAGCGGCATGACTGCCAGAAGCCCCTGGTCTCTTGCGAGAAGAGGTCTCGGCTGGAGCGACGGTGCCTCGGCAATCTTCCGCCCCCATGGTCGCGAGGGCCAGGGTAGCGTCGGTTGTTCGGTTGCTGGCATAGGGAGGATGGAGGGGAAGATCTCGCTCGCCTGGAAAAAAACATTGAAATCTTGATAAGCAAGGTATGGTGGAGAATAGTTGCAAATGCTAAGCGAGATCCTTACCATCCCCGACGAGAACCGGAGGCAGCAAATCGAGATTGCGCCGAAGATAAATGACCTCGAAATTCTTCTTACAGAAGAACTGATGGAGGAGGGCGTCGTGCCCGCCAAGGGCAGTAGGCCGGTAGGTGTTCTCGCTGTGTTGAACCGGCGAGAGGGGGATATTGCCGAAGTTCCCCTTGACGACGAGGAACTTCTGGGCCCAGAAGTGGGCCTTGTTGACGGTATCGACAACCTTCGGGCCCGTGCCCACGAAGTAGGCCGTCCCGTCCTTGAAGGCGCGGAACGAGAACAGCTTCCGTAAGATCGGGAGGCTGAACTCGATGCATTCCTCGCGAAGATAACAAGCGAACGCCGTAATCGCCGCCATGGCATTAGGTGTGAGCTGGCCCGGAATGACGCCATAATGCTTGAGCACCTGGCGAGCAGCGAGAACAGGATTAGTCCATATGACGAGCAAGACTTGAATAACAGAACATAGGAAGCAAGCGAGAGCGATTATTACCTGGCGAACTTCCGGCCACAGGGGAAGGCACAGACCGACCGCAAAATGGGGAGTGGAAATGGCCAACTCGTCGACCAGCGGGTCGTTGATCACGTCGTCCTCGCTAGGACTGCGTGCCTCGAAGGGAGGGGTGACATAATCGACGACCGCGCTGAAATACTCCTCGTCGGTCAAGTTGCAGTGGTAGAAGGTGTGCTCGGAGAAAGCCTTCGCAATCTTTCACCGACCCTCTGACTCATTAGCGTCGCCGCCCATCTTAGTAACCTGCGAGAAAGGGAGAGAAGCGAGAACGAGAAGGAGCGAGAGCTCTGAAGCAGATGAAGAAGAAGGACGAGAGTAAATGCGGTGGTTGACTCAGTTATGACCGCCTATTTATAGCCAAAGCAAAAGGGCGGGAAGAAGTCCATGCACCGGCGAGCACGAGTATCAACAAAAACATCACATCACATACGCGGGCGAGGGAGACCTGCGGGGTTAGTGCAAACAGCATTTCTGCAGGACACGTTCAGCGAGAACAGAGGGTCCTCGCGAGCACAATATAACAAAAGTAAAATGGATCTATTGACAGCGAGCGAGAAAGCATAAAAGATAATGATACTTATTGTCGAGAGAAATAAAGGCCAGCGTGAGTGGCGAATATGCGAGTCATGAAACGTAGCGAGATTGTTCAAAAGCGACAACAACTGTTACAAATAATTTCACGATATAACCGCTAGCGAGAATCGTGGGGTAGCCATTTCCACTGGCCCCCACCCCGCGACCCGGACCTCGGCGGCACCCTAAAGTTATAATATTCCTCGGCCAAGTGGCCCTCCCGGTCCATGAGGTATGCATAGTCTCTCATCCTAGCTATATGCACCTCCGGCGTCGTAGTGGTCTCTTCCCGATCACGCTGTCTCGCCTGCCGGAGCTTCGCACATTCTTCCATCAGGACCGCGTGTCTGTCCTCGGCGACTTCTCTATCCCGTCTCGCCTGCACGTTGAGATCCATCAGCATCCGCCCATGTTTACCCAGCAACTCCGCGGCTCGTTGTTTCATCATTTCAGGATCTCGCGGATCCCCTAAAAAGTCCTCCACCTGGTCAGGTAGAGGGGACATCTCGTCGACGCCCAATTCGAAATCAGTGGGAGGAATTTCATTAGTCTCTGCGAGACATCATGAAAACGTTAGACGGCTGATGAGTCCCAATTATATGCACATAGATGGACTCATCTGGGCCATTTCTCTAGTCATTCCACTGCACTTTAGCCTTGTTTTAGCTCTTATTTGTCGTTCTATGCTAGGTGCACTTCTTGGCCTATTATGGTGTGTTTTATGTTTATTCTTTCTTGTTAGCCTTATCGTATTGTTGAGTGCCACTTTCAGTGGCCTGATTAGCATTTCTGTAGGAACATGAGTTGTGCAGGTGTTCCCGGTACAATTCTGTACAGGAACACTATGCACGATCACTGGTTCTATTGCGCACGACCACTGGTCGTGCGCCACTGATCGTGTGCACTCAACCCCCAAAATTTGAGTTCTGTTTAACCGAACGCACGACCATTTACGATAGTGCGCACGACTACTGGTCGTGCGCCACTGGTCGTGCGAACCTGTTATTTTATAAATTTCTTAGCTTGCAGGTTCTGCCCAGGCAGGCGCACGATCACAGTAATCCAGCGCGCACGACCACTGGTCGTGCGCAGTATTTTTGCCAGCGCCTATATAATGACCTGTTCTGCAAATTAGGGATAGGCAGGCTTCCGAAAGCGGGATTTTCAGTCCGTATGCCGCCGTTTTCCACTTCCAGCCATCTCCACCTCATCTTCTCTGGAAGGGGAAGTCGTCTCCGGCCATCCTAAGCATTTTCCCATCGTCCGGAAGCATTCTCCGCCATCCGCAAGCACTCAAGCAAGCAGTCTCCATTTTTGTCCGGTGAGAAGAACAGTAATCCTGAGGTAGAAGACGACGGAAGCACGTGGAGAGATCGTGACAGTCTCTCGACGCCGGAAGCACAGTCCGCCCGAGTCCGGAGGTAGCTTGACAAACTACCATTCCGGCCGTGAACGGCCGCTAGTCTTCGTCCATTGGTTGTCTTCCTCTTCTCCTCTCTGTAGTATTTCTTTGAATCATTTGAACTTGAATATCATGATGTTTAGTTTAAATGCAATGTTTGTTTCTTCTCTGTTCATCAACATTTGCTTGTGATTCGTTTCACCTCCACTCACTCACTCACGTACCCATTGTGCTCGTTTTGCGTTAGCAAGAGCTAGCGGCGATTTGTGAAGAGGTGTCTGCGACCCTCACTCTCCGCACTAGTGATCACTTCACTCGCTTGCGCACCGTCCATTCACCTCACGAAGCTCGGCATCGCGGCCGTGCACCCATCTCGCCTTGCGAAGCGGTGAGTTCGACCCGCACTTCTTTTATTGTTGTTAATAATAGGAAACCAAATCAAAACCCCTCTAGTTGTGTTTGTTCCCGCTTGTGTAACAATTGTCACACAACGCAATTCATTCACCCAACCTGCATTCCTCAAGAGACCGACACTCGGGGATTCTATTCCCAACATTTATTACTTGACAGCGACCGGTGCACTTGCCGAACATAGCATCAAGTTTTTGGCGCCGTTGTCGGGGATTGTTCAGGCGTGTAACGTCGTGAGTTGTGAACTTTTGTTACAAGAGCAGTTGTTTTTTATTTTCTTTGTTTTGTTTTCTCTTGGTTGTGATTGTGCATGCAGAGACAAGAACTTGTACCCTTTGATCCCGAGATCGAACGGACCGCTCGCGCACGAAGGCGCGCAGCAGCCGTACAAGCGGCAATGGGTGACAACATAAACCCAGATGATGCTGAACCAAGAGTGCCCAATGTGGAGCAGCACCATCCTGGAAATGAGCAAGAGGTAGTTAGGCCTCGACCCCGAACGATGAGAGATTATACCACTCCGACAGCTTGGAGTGTGTATCCTGGGTTCGGTCCCAACATTATGAACAATCAGTTCGAGATCAAACCTCCGATCTTGAACATCATCCGGAACAATGCTCAATTCTCAGGGATGGCCAGTGAAGATCTGCACCTACACCTGGCAGAGTTTTCCGATATTTGCGGGACCTTCCGCTACGCTGGGATTCCTGACGATACAGTCAAGCTGCGACTGTTCCCATTCTCACTTCGCGACAAGGCCAAGGTGTGGCTCCATTCTATTCCTCCTGGGACCGCTGCGACTTGGGATGCTCTCGCATCCAAGTTCCTGGCCAAATTCCACCCCGTTGATAAAATTGTGAGCCTGCGGCAGGAGATCGCCACCTTTTGCCAAGCTGACCAAGAGGCCCTTGCCGAGGCGTGGGAGCGCCTTAATGATCTTCTTCGCCGCTGCCCGAACCACGAGCTCCAAACTTGGAACGTGGTAGAGACATTCTACTTCGCGATCGAGCCCAACTATCGGGCGATGATCGATGCTGCTGCGGGTGGTACTCTAATGAACCATACTCTAGAGGAGGCTCTTCGAATTCTGCGAGACACCGCCTCCCACAACACATTTTGGACTGCCGGGAGGAATGCACCAAGAAGCGCCCGTGGTCTCTTCGTGGTCGATTCACTCCCGCCTACATCCGCACCGGCTGCTGTCATTACGTGTGAAGGATGTGGAGGCGGGGGACACCACGCGTATGAATGTTTGGGCAATGATCTATCAGGTGACTTCTCGCACGTTTCTTTAAACGAATCCGTTAATTTTGTTGGTAATCAAACTAAGGGGGCGCCATTTAATAACACATATCATCCGGGAGTGAGAAGTCACCCAAACTTCTCATGGAACCCCAACGCACCTGGCCAACGATGGGCACCGGGGCAGCATCAAAATGATGCCTACGCCTCCGGGAGCCAACCAAGGCCACCTCACCCAGAATATAACCAAGGCCCCCCAGCTCCCAAAAAGAGTAACTTAGAGGAGATGATGGAAAAATTTATGCAGGTGGCTAGCTCAAACATGGTTAACCAAACCGCATCCATGCGGAACTTGGAAACGCAGCTGGGCCAATTGGCCCAAGTAACCGAGCGGTCGCATGGGACTCTCCCTAGTAATACCGAAAAAAACCCAATAGACCAAGGAAAGAGTCTCGGCGATGCGGAAGTGGGTCATCCGCGTGAGTTAGTAATCTCCTGTTCCATTAATAAAATTGAAACTAAGGCCTTGTGTGATTCTGGCTCCTCCCGCAATGTTATTGCTTTACAAGACGTTGATAAATTGCAACTTGAAATTAACACAGAGGACCGGAAATCTCTTGTGCTCGCAAACGGTAACGTCATACAATCGGAGGGGGAAGTTAAAAATGTAGAAGTTACAGTTGAGGGGACATTGGTGGTTGCTGATTTTCAAGTGTTGGGACCACGGGAGAATCACTCCATCCCTATCTTGGGTGTACCGTTCTTGAAAGAGAGCGGTGCCACCCTTGACTTTTCTGCGGGATGTGTCCTCCTATCTAATAAGGTACCGTTGTCCACTTGCCCCAAGGCTATAACTGAAACATCTATTTGCCCCCCTCCTTTTATTTTTGATGAATCACTGAGTTGTGCAGGAGATATGAAAGATAATGGATCATCTGAAGGAGAAAAGGAAGAATACCAGTCAAGCGGAGAGGAAAAAGTGGATTTTCGGAGAGACTATGATTCCAAGAGGGAGGAGGACATCAGTCCTAAACATACTAAGCTGAACTTGATTCGGGACGACATCCCATTATTTTCTTGCATTGAATCATGTAATAAACAATTTAAGCGTTCCATCTCTTGGGCTGATCCGGTCGTCACTACGGCGACGGAAGCGACGCCACCCACTACTAAGAGGGGAGAATCTGAAAACGTTCAACGTTGGCAATCTCCGACTGTTGCTAAACTTAAACAAGAGAAGCGTCTGCGCGATGAGCGCTCTGCCGCTCTCCGTGTCAAGAGGGCGGAGGATAGGGGAACACTGGGTGACACCAGTGTTGGCCCTAAATCCTTCACCTCCCGCTTACAAGCTACGGGAGACGTGCACCACAAAAGCGCCTACAGCTGATTCTTTTTAGTTCTTAGTTTTTGAAACTTTTTGTATGCACTTTTATTTTCTGCACTCTTTGAACAATTTTAATACAGGTATTTGGTCCAGCTTAAGGACATAAAACAAAAGCGTTGCTGGGAGACAACCCAATTTTTTGTTGCTATCCTGTTAATAGTTTAGTTTTATGTATTTTTGCTTGGAGCCTTTTTGCCTGCAGGTGTGCGGCAATTTCTTTTGGTGGCGGACTTGGATTCCCTTCGCAATATTAACGCCAACAACTGTTACAAATAATTTCACGATATAACCGCTAGCGAGAATCGTGGGGTAGCCATTTCCACTGGCCCCCACCCCGCGACCCGGACCTCGGCGGCACCCTAAAGTTATAATATTCCTCGGCCAAGTGGCCCTCCCGGTCCATGAGGTATGCATAGTCTCTCATCCTAGCTATATGCACCTCCGGCGTCGTAGTGGTCTCTTCCCGATCACGCTGTCTCGCCTGCCGGAGCTTCGCACATTCTTCCATCAGGACCGCGTGTCTGTCCTCGGCGACTTCTCTATCCCGTCTCGCCTGCACGTTGAGATCCATCAGCATCCGCCCATGTTTACCCAGCAACTCCGCGGCTCGTTGTTTCATCATTTCAGGATCTCGCGGATCCCCTAAAAAGTCCTCCACCTGGTCAGGTAGAGGGGACATCTCGTCGACGCCCAATTCGAAATCAGTGGGAGGAATTTCATTAGTCTCTGCGAAACATCATGAAAACGTTAGACGGCTGATGAGTCCCAATTATATGCACATAGATGGACTCATCTGGGCCATTTCTCTAGTCATTCCACTGCACTTTAGCCTTGTTTTAGCTCTTATTTGTCGTTCTATGCTAGGTGCACTTCTTGGCCTATTATGGTGTGTTTTATGTTTATTCTTTCTTGTTAGCCTTATCGTATTGTTGAGTGCCACTTTCAGTGGCCTGATTAGCATTTCTGTAGGAACATGAGTTGTGCAGGTGTTCCCGGTACAATTCTGTACAGGAACACTGTGCACGATCACTGGTTCTATTGCGCACGACCACTGGTCGTGCGCCACTGATCGTGTGCACTCAACCCCCAAAATTTGAGTTCTGTTTAACCGAACGCACGACCATTTACGATAGTGCGCACGACTACTGGTCGTGCGCCACTGGTCGTGCGAACCTGTTATTTTATAAATTTCTTAGCTTGTAGGTTCCACCCAGGCAGGCGCACGATCACAGAAATCCAGCGCGCACGACCACTGGTCGTGCGCCAATGACCGTGCGCAGTATTTTTGCCAGCGCCTATATAATGACCTGTTCCGCAAATTAGGGATAGGCGGGCTTCCGGGAGCGGGATTTTCAGTCTGTACGCCGCCGATTTCCACTTCCAGCCATCTCCACCTCATCTTCTCTAGAAGGGGAAGTCGTCTCCGGCCATCCTAAGCATTTTCCCATCGTCCGGAAGCATTCTCTGCCATCCGCAAGCACTCAAGCAAGCAGTCTCCATTTTTGTCCGGTGAGAAGAACAGCAATCCTGAGGTAGAAGACGACGGAAGCACGTGGAGAGATCGTGACAGTCTCTCGACGCCGGAAGCACAGTCCGCCCGAGTCCGGAGGTAGCTTGACAAACTACCATTCCGGCCGTGAACGGCCGCTAGTCTTCGTCCATTGGTTGTCTTCCTCTTCTCCTCTTTGTAGTATTTCTTTGAATCATTTGAACTTGAATATCATGATGTTTAGTTTAAATGCAATGTTTGTTTCTTCTCTGTTCATCAACATTTGCTTGTGATTCGTTTCACCTCCACTCACTCACTCACGTACCCATTGTGCTCGTTTTGCGTTAGCAAGAGCTAGCGGCGATTGGTGAAGAGGTGTCTGCGACCCTCACTCTCCGCACTAGTGATCACTTCACTCGCTTGCGCACCATCCATCCGCCTCACGAAGCTCGGCATCGCGGTCGTGCACCCATCTCGCCTTGCGAAGCGGTGAGTTCGACCCGCACTTCTTTTATTGTTGTTAATAATAGGAAACCAAATCAAAACCCCTCTAGTTGTGTTTGTTCCCGCTTGTTTAACAATTGTCACACAACGCAATTTGTTCACCCAACCTGCATTCCTCAAGAGACCGATACTCGGGGATTCTATTCCCAACATTTATTACTTGACAGCGACCGGTGCACTTGCCGAACATAGCATCAACGGCGAGCTTGAGCCCGTGCAGGGCTTCAGCGAGGTCAGAGTGCCTACCAAGCAGAGGGCGAGAAGTCGAGGGACGGCCCTCGAACACGTTGCCGTAGTGAGGGTAGAGAGATTTGTCAGGCCGGCAGGGTAGGCTGCGCTGTTGATAGGAGGGACCTTTGGTGGCGCAGAACCACCGGTCTCCTCGCTCGTCAAGAGCTGGAACCCGGGCTTATCTATGATTTTGTCTGAAGGAGGCGGAGGCGGAGACGGCAGCCTCGATGTCTGGCGGGCCGGAGACTTCACGGATGAGACTGTAAGAAGTAAGGAGCGATGGTCAGTTGACGAAAACCATTCTGGCGCCTGAGGTTCAGATCATACCGGTGGTGTTTTTCCCAGCGAGGTTCGTATCCGTCTGCGGGCTTTTTCGAGACCCCTCAGCGGGTTCTCGAACGTTCTCGCTCGGCAAAGCATCCTGCGAGGGGAAATGAATGACAAACAAATTTATTGATGTGAACAGGAATTGCTCGTACCTTCTCGTGACGGCGATCGTCCAGGGAGGAGTCCAGCAGCACGGAGTCGTCCCCGGTGCGACGAGCCACTTTTGCCTTCTTGACTTTCGGCGACTGAGCAGGTGGCGGGCGATTCATCTAGGCGGGGACCCTGGTCGTGGAGGGTAGCCCTCCGACTCTAATCGCCTTCAGGCGAGCCTCGGCTTCTTCGGAAAGAGGCATCTCCAGGCAGCTACAGTATCAGACAAAGGGAAAGGAAGAGAAGTAACGGCGCACACTACTGGAGGCTCAGTACGATATTTATAGCCCACAAGGTGGGTCCCACCAAAGATTCCCGACAGGTCATCAAGGAGCGGGCGAATACCAGGGGTTGGATGATTCTTCGCGAGCACAAATGTCCTCACGATATTCGCCAGGCAAGGAAACGGAGCTCGCCTCCAGGGCGAGCGAGAAGGGTCGGCGAGACGGGCGTTCGGCGGAATTGTCTGAGGTCGACGAAGGGTTATGTTCTCATTGAAACCAAAGGGACGGTCTCGCAACAGGAGTTGCGAGATCCAGACCTCGCCGAGATTGACCCCCAGCAGACAAGACCTCGGCAGATACCGCCAAAATGGGCCAGCGAGACCCTCGCAAGGCGATCGCCTAGAAGAGGCGTCGCGAGCAGGGTCTGCGAGAAGGCCCGCGAGAGCTCCGGTAGTAAGGTTCTCGCAATCCCTTATCCATAAGCCAATAGGGCCAATTTACCCTTTTACCCTTGGTGGTCTGCTTTTAGCCTCTCCAAACAACGGAGTTTGGCTGTTCGCAGACCCATTTGGGGTGCGGATAGAAAAATCAAAAGGGGGAATCCTGTTATTTGCAGGCCAGATCAGAAAATCTATAAATAGGACCTCAAGGGCACCTTTGGAGAGGACTTCACTTCAGCTTCTCTCTCCTCATGCTTTCTTTGGTTAGCATTTCTAGAGCTCTCCAAGGTGCCCCAGTCTCGGCTTTGGCTTGGGAGGGGAAGCGCTCAACGATCTTCCGGGTTAGTGGAGGGACCTCCTCGCTGCGACTAAGGTCTTAGTCATTTTCTTAGTTTCCCGTCTGTCTTCTCTGAGGGATCAGTAAGGGCTAGCCGCCCCTCATTTCAGTGAGGGCCCCGAACTCCACCAGAGACCGAGAAATTTGTTTCAACAAAAATGAACATGAAGTGTAATGTATTCTTATGATATGGCTCCCACAAAAGTAAGATAAATCTACCATGCCAAAATAACAGTAAGTACATAATGTCACAATTTTACAATCAGGAATTGCCCTCTATTTATAATATTTAGCATCTATCCAAAGTTGGAGGTTAATGAAGGAACCATCAAAAACACTTATCCAAAAATTATGGAAAAATTACTAGACCTTTATAGTGTTTAGTAAGGCTTACTGACTGAGTTTCACAATTTGTGGAAATCATTTTCTCACCTAAATAAATATTCCAAATAAATCCAAATATGAGCATGTTGTGAAGTAGCCTACTGATAACAATCTCCAAAAATTACATAAAATTTTACAAAGCTTTCTAGTGCCCTGAAATGCCCTATCACCAAGTTGCAAAGATTTCCAGAGAGTATTGGACCCTCTATTATTTTTCTTAAGACTGCGACAAAATAAGTGCCATGTGAATGAAGTACTAGTTAAATCATTTAATTAAATGCACAAAAATTACCATAGGTCCATCATATGATTATAAAGGCACTACCAAGATTTCATCACCATCCAAGACCATTTGAATATGTAAATCGCTTTAATAATGAAAAGCCATAAAGGGGTTATAACCTAATTTAGGGGGAATAAGGGTTCCTAAAATCCTTCTAAAATTTCCTACGGTATTATTACACCCTTTGAACTTGCACACCAAATTCCATGACCATTCCATAACACTTGACCCCATGTCCTTCACAAAGCTCAAAATGCAACCCTAAGGGTAAAGCTAGGGTCTCGTGGCAAATCCACCCCCACATCACCCCAAATCACTCATGGAGGTGTTTTAGGTGTGTACAACCCTCATATTTTCCGAGTCGGTGTGACCCGACATGGATGAGGTCGTGACGAAAAAGGTGATCGCGATGCAACGAACCCAACCATCAGAGATCATTAAGGACCGAGAAGGAGAAAGCCCGGGGGGGAATACTTCCTACTGGGGTGAGCGGACCCTAGGTCCACTCGCCCAAGGCTCCGGGCGAGTGGACCTAAGGTCCACTCTCCCTGAGGGAGGGGCGAGTGGACCATATGTCCACTCGCCCGAAGTAGGGGTGAGTGGACCTATAGTCCACTCGCCGCCCAGGCGCACGGGCGAGTGGACTTATGGTCCACTAGCCCCAGGCATATGGGCGAGTGGCCATAGGTCCACTTGTCCCGGGCACCTGGGCGGTCCACTCGCCCCGGCCAACTGGACAAGTGGACCTATGGTCGACTCGCCCAGCTAGCTGAGTGGGCCATGAGGTCCACTCACCCGATTCGGGTGGTGGACCTTGGTCCACTCACCCGACCCCCGACAAGGGGGGGGAGTGGACATATCGAGCTCCACTCGCCTCCCCTCATTTTTCGATCGTTCGGGTTGGTTGTTGGTCTACGGATGGTGGATTCTTGGCTATCCGCAGCCCAATTTTTGGGAAGTCTATAAATAGACCCCCATGGGCACCTTGGGAAGGGATGTTGGTACCCCCCTCCCTCGCGTGTGTGTTGTGAGCAAGCACTACCCATCCCCTCCCCCTGTCATTGAAGGCGGATGGTGAGGTGATCTTTAGTGCCCTCCAAGGTGCCCAGGCTCAGCATTGGCTTGGGAGGGCAAGTTCCTTGAGAGCTTCTGGGTACGTGGTGGGACCTCCACGTAGCAGCTTACGGGGTCGATTCGTGGACTTAGAAATTTTCCAAGGGTTGAGTTTTGCAATTCTTAGCGACTAGTCAAGGGTCAAGCTCAGGGCAAGTAAGGGTTAACTGCACTTCCCTTTCGAACGTCGAGACCAGTTCTCTGGTTTCAACATTCTAGTGCGGTGAGCGTGGACGCAGCTAGTCCAGAATGCCCTGGTCAAGTCTTATGGCTGGAAGCGACGAGCTGGGGAATTCGCCCCTACCAGCGAGTACGTGAAGAAGAGTGACTTTGATGAGTTCAGGAAGTCGATCATGGAACTCTTGCGGGTTGCATGCCCCCCTTAGGGTTGGTGTTCAACACCACCTGCACCCGTGCTCGTATCGCCACCTCCGATGGAGGCGGAGCAAGCACATCGACAAGGGAAGGAGCCGGCCACGGGGGAAGGTTCGGGTTTCCTAGCGAGAGTGCTTTTTAACAGCTCTCCAGGGACCGGCTACCCCAGTGGGGTGGTGGAGAGAACACCTTCTACTCGCCAAGGAGGAGGGGGGAG
Source organism: Dactylorhiza incarnata (assembly GCA_033032865.1). NCBI lineage: Eukaryota > Viridiplantae > Streptophyta > Magnoliopsida > Asparagales > Orchidaceae > Dactylorhiza > Dactylorhiza incarnata. The sequence goes on along the minus strand of JAWHQI010000235.1, from coordinate 3,915,332 downwards.
CCCCTTCTGTGAACTGATCATCTCAGCTCCGGTTCCCGATGGGTTCAGCGAGCCCGACATGTCGTACTACGCGGGAAAGGATAACCCAATTCAGCACCTCCAGTGGATCGAGGACATGACCTCGATCAGGCAGATGTAAGATGCCTTCAAATGCAGGATCTTCTCCATCACGTTCAAAGGAAAGGCCATGAACTGGTTCCACCAACTCCCAGGAGGAACCATCTACAGCTTCGAGGACCTGCGTAGGATTTTCCTGCTAAGGTTCTCCACCTCGAAGAAGAGAAGAAAAGGGGCAGAAGCGCTGTTCCTGATCCGACAGAGGCCGGGGGAGACGTTGGGAAGTTATGTGGACAGGTTCCAGGAGGAAGTCCTCCAAGTCGTCGAGGTGCCCGGGCACACCCTGTAGTTGGCTTTCACCCTCGGTCTGTAGCAAGGGCTATTCAGAATGAGTCTGACTCAGGACCCCCCCCCCCCCCCCCTCCCATGTCTTTCGAAGAGCTGATGGAGAGCGCTGCCCGGGAGATTGAGTGTGAGGCTACCAATCAGGAGTTCATGGCAAGGTTGGTCAAGCGTTTGGAAGAGGAGAAGAAGGAGGATAGGAAGGAGCATGGAGGGAGAAGAAGGGAGGAAGTGAAGAGCTAGGGACACCAGGGACCCCCCCCCCCCCCCCCCCCCCCCCCCCCCCCCCCCCCCCCCCCCCCCCCCCCCCCCCCGCTGAGTCGGAGCAAGGTTGGAGGTCTCAACCGCCAGCCGCCCGACCAGCCTTGAGGACGTCTGGGGGACCCTCTCAGGGCCAAGGAAGAGGCCACTTCCAGGGAGGAGGAAACTACCAAGGGAGGCAGGGACGGTATAACCTGGCTGGTTGGCAGCATGACGCAAGGCCGCTGCAAGCCCAACCCTTGCAGGACATGGCGATCGGGAGGAAGAAGCGATGGAAGAAGAGAAACTGCTTGGGAAATGGAGCGGGCGAGTTGACACTATTGTATTGTGACTTCCACCAGCAGGAGGGTCACGCGACCGCGGCCTGCCTATAGTTCCTCGAGATGAGAGGAGGATGAGGAGGAGCCCCGGCAGGGGAAAACAGCTCTGCTTGGAGGGTCCAAGCGGAAGAGGAAAAGGGAAGAAGAAGGAGGAGGAGGATCTGTGCGAGGAAAGGACTGACCTAGGGGCCTTGGGTGGGATCGGTGTGATCCACGGAGGAGCAGGCATCGAGGCCACCTGGAAGGGGAGCCTCCATACCATCTACCGTCGGAGCATCGCTTCGACCTCCCGATCCCCACCCCCTGGCGAGAAGATCACCTTCTCGGCCCTGGACATGCCGACCCACGAGGATCCATTTTGCGACGCACTCGTCATCAAGGCCGCAATCGAAAACTTCATGGTCTCCCGAATCCTGGTCGACAATGGGAGCTCTGTGAACTGTGAAATTTTCCAAAGATCTAGGATCGAGCAGGAATAGAACAACTCAAAGCAATAGTCAACAACCAAAGGCACATGAAAAACTTCAATCTATATTGATACTTGCAGAAATATTCAACACAGAGCGAGGTATACATGGCGAGACATGATTTCGCCAGTACACAAAAAAACAGGAGAAAATACAAGCTGAGAAAGATAACTGGCGGTCAGAAACCTGAGACCGCCAAACTGGGCAACCTGCGAGTCCGCGTGACTAGAACACAAGACCGCCCAAACTGCCTGCCGCTTGAACAACACCAACCGAGAACTCCGCGACTTCCACTGATTCTCCCGAACTCCAGCAACCCGCACTACAAGCCGCGAGACCGCCCGAACACCTTAGAAGAAGAGGTGACCGCTGCTGCCTACACAATCCACAGAAGCTGCACAAGAAAAGTTCAATCAGCTAACTGGTCGGTCACAAGAATGAGACCGCAAGAAATAGACGCGAGCTTAGCTTACACTTGGTGCGATCATTTTGCTGCTACAGTGACTCCTATTTATAGGCATGCGACCTGATCAAGTCACCACCCTATGAGATAGAGTCACCGCCCTCTGACCGCGTGACCAAGACCGGTCAACCCATGCGGTCAGCAGATCGCTCTGCGTCGTAAGCTCGCCGACTTCAACAAAAATCCGCGCGATCATGACAACTTGCCTGTTCATGATGCTCACTACCTGTGTTCACCACACGACCTCCTCCAGAGACCGCGAACACACTAGGACGACTAGGGCAACAGCCCGCCAAGTCGACCAAACACCAGTGACCGTATATACTAGCAGGTCGCCGAAAGACCAGCTATTCGAACACAAATCGGAGACCGCGCGTCTAAGAATACCTTAGACCGCACACACCACCAAGAGCCTAGACAACCACCAGATTGGACTGCCCATTCCAGAACACAACCCTATGCAATCAACAGCTTAACCTGCATATTTCAGAATAGACCACCACGCGGTCTCACGAACCAGACCGCGCGGCCTCACCTCGGCACCTAGGATAGAAGAAACGGCGGTCACACCAAAGAGGTCAGACTGCAGAGGGACCCCCGCAGACCGCCAACTTCCACTTCAACATTTTCAACACTCCCCCTTGAAGTGGGAAGTTGGAAACAACCCAAGTAAACTCCTTAGCCGAGTGAACGGCCCCTTTGCCAGCGCCTTTGTGAATATGTCAGCTACGTTGTCCTGACTCCGAACATGCTCGATCGAAAGAGACCCCTCCAACACCTTCTTACGAATGAAATGATGCACGATCTCGATATGCTTGGTCCTCGCATGACAAACTGGTTTAGTAACCAGTTTGAGAGCACTCTCATTGTCGCCGCGGAGCAGAGTCGGACCCCGATCCTCCTTATAGACGTCTCCCACCAACCTCCTAAGCCAGATGGCTCTTTGAGCTGCCAAGGACAAACCCTTATATTCTGCTTCAGTGGTAGAGACAGACACAGAATCCTGCTTCTTGCTGCACCATGATATAACCATGGGGCCTGCCATGAAGACGAATCCGGACATCGACTTCCGATCATCCGAATCTCCCCCGTAATCAGCATCCATGTACCCATGCACCTCGAAGCCCGCATCCCTCCTGTATAGGAGACCCATATCCGAGGTCGCCTTGACATACTTCAAAATATTCTTGGCCGCTAGTAGATGAGGCGTCCGTGGTTCCGCCATATAACGACTCACCCTGCCAACTGCATATGCAATATCCGTCCGAGTGATCGTCAGATAAATCAAGCTCCCAACCAGAGCTCGGAACACAAGCGGATCTTCCAAAATCCTCCCCTCATCCTTCCGAAGTTTCATGGCCTTCTCCAGAGGTGTAGAGATGCATTTCCCTTCCTTCATGCCGAATCGCACAATGATTCGCTCCGCATATCCAGCCTGGGACACCAGCACTCCACTTTCCTTCCTCTCCACTTCGAGTCCAAGGAAATGGTGAAGATCACCTAAGTCCTTCATCTCAAATCTGATAGATAGCTCAGCCCGTAGCTTTGCTACCTCCTCCTTCGAATTCCCCATCATGATCATATCGTCGACGTAAAGCAGCACGATGACCTGAAGCTCCCCGCTCTTCTTGACAAACAAGCTTGAGTCAGAGTCTGAAGCACCATATCCACAGAATAGGAGATATTCTGCTATCTTTCTGTACCAGACCCTCAGCGCTTGCTTCAACCCATACAAGGCCTTCTTCAACTTACAGACATTGTCTAGAAAATCTTCAGATACGAAGCCTGGTGGCAGGACCATGAAGATGTCCTTGTCAATCTCGCCGTACAAGAAAGCATTCTTTACGTTGAGTTGCCAAATCTCCCACCCCCAAAATGCCGCCAAGGCAATCACAAACCGAACTGAAGTCATCTTTGGCACCGGACTGAATGCCTCTTCATAGTCTTCACCGTGTTGCTGCGAGAATCCCCGAGCCACAAGGCGAGCCTTGTATCACTCGATACTGCTGTCTGCCTTCTTCTTGAGCTTATAGAACCACTTGCATGTCACAGGGGTGATACCCTTGGGCTTGGGCACCAGAGACCAAGTCTCATTCTTCTCAAGAGACGCCATCTCTTCTTCCATAGCCTAATCCCACTACTTCATGCCTTTGGCCTTCTCAAAGCTCACTGGTTCCCGCTCATCCAAGGGACCAGCAAAGAAACATGAGACAAAGCTCACCATGTTTCCTCCTGTATAGTTATCAGGCGCAATGATTGTTCGGTTTGATCTCCTTAGCTCCTTCCCCTGACTCGCAACATCCTCAACTACTTCTTCCCTAGCTCCCCTTCCAGACGTACTAGGAGCATCGCTCCCCCTGCTTCCTGATCCAGAAGCCTCCATCACAGAACTAGAAATGGATGGACCACCTGGTGACAAAGGTGTTAAATTTTTTTATTACCGTTTAGGAGTAAGCAGGAGTTGCATCAACTGAGTTATAGCCAAACAACCACAATGCCACACAGCAACATAATAGACTTTATTGAATCACAAAATTCATTTACATTTGGAGACATACATGGCGAGACATGATTCATAAGAATCACGAAGGAGAGAAGAACGAAACACAACAAAAAACAAATCTAGCGACTTGACAAGCAGAGACCGCACAGACCGCTGAACTCCAGAGACAGCCCGACTTGTCCTGAGACCGCACGAACAGAAAATAGGCAAGTTGACCTGCACTGTAAGACCGCCACCTCAGACCGCACGAACTGGAGCTTATTGAACTGAACAGAGAATAGAAGCTGTCGCCAGACCGCAATTCAGATCGCCTAACTGCTGAAGGTCGCCTGATCGTTGAGCTCGCTGCGAACAGCACAAGAACAACATAAACCAGTTCGCAGACAAGCCGCTGCCGAACTGTTTATTCAAGCCGCTGCCGAACTGTTTATTCAAGCCGCTGGGAAATCACTAAGGAAGGAGACCGCAGCCTGCTGACCGCAAACCTGCGTACACAACAAACAGTCAACTCGCTTCCGAGACCGCCCGACCTCAAAGTTGAGATCGCACAAAACAACCCAGGCTCTAGTTCTTACAGTTCTTGTTATAAATGACGGGCCCTGCACCCCTGTTTATAGGAGAGAGGACAGATGTCGTCACCGCCACAAGAGAGGTACAATCACCACCCATCAAATTGCGAGCGGTCTCATAGAGCAGACCGCGCGATAACACCTCTTGGACAACATCCTATCCAAGACCGCAAGTCAGCAGCAGACCGCGCACAAGTCGCACGGACACAGAACACTCCTTCCTTAGACCGCCAAGAGCAATCCAAGAACATCTGGCCGACTTCAGACAAGTTGCCAGAACACCCAGCATAAGCCGCCCGGTCACAGCGGTTACACAAGAACAGACTCCCCGGTCTTCTACAAAGAAGATAGACCATTCAAGTAGAACAAACTGGGAAGAGACCACAACATACAAGAACTCACCGGCCAACCACAGCAAACCGCCAGAGCCACACCGGCAGATCACCAACACAGAGACAACGCGGTCTCTGCGATCACCAAAACAGACCGCCATCCACCTTCCACTTCACTTCAATAATTTCAACACTCCCCCTTGAAGTTGGAAGTGGAAACTAGCCCGAGTAAACTCCACAACCGAGTAAACGGTCCCTTCGCCAGCGACTTTGTGAAGATGTTTGCAACATTGTTCACACTCTGAACATGCTCGACCATAAGAGATCCTCCCAACACCTTCTCACGAATGAAATGGTGCTCAATCTCAATGTGCTTGGTCCTCGCGTGACAGACTTGATTATTAACCAGCTTGAGAGCACTCTCATTATCCCCGCATAGCATAGTGGGACCTCGAACCTCCTCATGAACATCCTCCACCAACCTCCTGAGCCAAATGGCTTCCTGAGCTGCCAAAGCCGAAGCCTTGTATTCCGCTTCTGTGGTAGATACGGACACCGAGTCCTGCTTTTTGCTGCACAAAGAAATAGCTGTGGGGCCTGTCATAAAGACAAAACCAGACGTTGATCTCCGATCATCCATGTCTCCCCCGTAATCAACATCCATGTATCCAAGAAACTCCAAGCTTGACCCACTCCTATATAGGAGACCCAGATCAGAGGTCGACTTCACATACTTCAAAATTCCTTTAGCCGCCAGAAGATGAGGCTTCTGTGGTTCCACCATGTACCGACTCACCTTGCCAACTGCATAAGCAATATCTGGCCTTGTGATGGTCAAGTAGATCAAGCTCCCAACCAGAGCTCGGAACACCAACGGATCAGATAGAACTCTCCCCTCATCCTTCCGAAGTTTATGATGTTGTTCTAGAGGTATAGAGCTACTCTTCCCTTCTTCCATGCCGAATCGTTGAACGACCCGTTCCGCATATCCAGCCTGAGAAACGAGCACTCCGCTCTCTCCCCTCTGAACCTCGTGTCCAAGGAAATGGTGAAGCTCACCCAGATCCTTCATCTCAAATCTGATAGCAAGCTCAGCTCTCACCCTTGCAACCGCCTCCTTTAAGTTCCCGGTGACAATCATGTCATCCACATACAGCAGAACAATAACCCGAAGCACCCCCTCCTTCTTGACGAACAAGCTAGAGTCAGAGTCTGAAGCAAAGAACCCGCAGAATAGAAGATACTCCGCGATCTTCCCAGACCATGCCCGAGGCACTTGCTTCAACCCATACAGGGCTTTCTTCAGTTTACAGACGTAGTCCGGAAAATCCTCCGAGATGAATCCCGGAGGTTGGATCATGAAGATATCCTTGTCAATCTCTCCGTATAAGAAAGCATTCTTCACGTCGAGCTGCAAAATCTCCCATCCACTGGATGCCGCCAAAGCAATAACAAATCAAACCGAAGTCATCTTTGCCACTGGACTGAATGTCTCATCATAATCTTCTCTGTACTGCTGTGAGAACTTGCGAGCCACAAGGCAAGCCTTGTATCGCTCGATCGTGCCGTCAACTTTCTTCTTGAGCTTATAGACCCACTTTCATGTCACAGGGGTAATGCCCTTGGGCCTGGGCACTAGAGACCAAGTCTCATTCTTCTTGATAGCATCCATCTCCTCCTGCATAGCAATGTCCCACTACTTCACGCCTTTGGCCTTCTCAAAGCTCGACGGCTCCCGCTCATCCACGGGACCAGCAAAGAAACATGAGACAAAGCTCACCATGTTTCCTACTGTGTAACGATCCGGTGGCTTGATAGTCCTATTCGACCTCCAAAGAGGTTGCACCTGACTAACCACCTCCTCAGCTGCTTCTTATGTGCTAGCTCCTCTTCCAGACGAAATTGGAGAATTGCTCCCACTGCTTCCAGAACATGAAGCCTCCATCTCTGAGCTTGACACAGCTGGAGCTCCTGGTGAAACAGGCAACTCCACTTGAAGATTTTCCGCAGCCTTCCCTTCTTCATCAACCCTGCTCTCTGGTAGTTCAACTCCTGAACTCCCCTTATAGGAAGTCACCTGATCGAACACCACATCTCGAGATACCACTGATCTCCATGTCTCAGGATCCTTGCATCTCCACCCCTTCTTCTGCTCATCATATCCAACAAAAACTAGCTTCCTTGCTTTTGCATCTAGCTTTGTCCGAAGAGCATCAGGGATATGCATATAACAGGTTGACCCGAACACCCGAAGGTGTGCAACACTTGGCTTCTCCTTGAACATCAGTTCGTGAGGGGTCTTCATGTTGATAGGACATAGAGGCATCCTGTTGATGACATATGCTGCACAAGACATTCCCTCCGCCCAAAAGGACTTTGGGATACTCTTGGCATGAAGCCAGCATTTGCAGTTTTCCATCAGATGACAGATCTTCCGCTCTGCAACACCATTTTGCTGTGGAGTATGGGCACAAGTGAGCTCTCTACGAACGTCGTGCTTCTTACAAAAACTTGAGAACCCACTAGAGGTGAACTCCCCACCATTGTCAGTTCTCAATTTTTTCACCCGCAGGCCTAACCGACCTTCCACCAGCTCCTTGAACTCCATGAATTTTGCAAAAGCTTCTGACTTCTCTTTCAGAAAATACACCCAGACATATCTGGTGTAATCGTCAATCAACACCAACATATATCTGTTGCCTCCAAGGCTTGAGGTGGCAGTCGGTCCCATCAAATCATCGTGAATGCACTCCAACGGCACTTTGCATCTTGTTTGCGATTTATCAAATGGAAGTCGATGAGACTTACCAAACAGACATCCCGCACAAACATAACCGTCTCCATAGGTGGACAAGCTAGGCAAGCCCTTGACAAGGCCCCTTACCGCCATAGCCTTCAATTTGTCCATGCCTACATGCCCCAACCTTTAATGCCAGATAACCGCGCTATCATTGGTCTTCATCTTTTCAACATAGGTACTTGTCGATAAAACGAATAAGTCCTTTACACGCTTCCCAACATGAATTATATCTCCCATTATCTCCGGTTGAGTTTTAAGAAACTTCACTTCTGTTGGGCCAACCAGAACGTGATAACCGCATCGAACGCATTGGTCACAGAGAAGAGATTCTTCTTCATACCCAGCACATGATAAACACTCCTCAATGTGAGTGGACCCTTATCACTGCTCAGAGAAACAACACTTCTTGTTCTACTGCATGAACAGAATTAGCAGCCGTAATGATTGCATCGTTACCTGAGTAAGGTGCCAAAGAAGAGAATTTTGATTCATCCCCGGTGAGGTGATGCCCACACCCTGAATCCACGATCCAATCCTCTTCGAAGTTGATGGCAGCCAAGGCCTTAACGTGCATCGCCGTCATATTAGCCACAAAGGCTCCTCCCCATCCAGCTTCATCAGACTTTGGCTTCTCCTTCTCCGTTGAATGTCCCGGCAGAAGATTGACCCAGCAATCCTTCTTGAAGTGGCCGGTCTTATTACACCTGAAGCACCTTGGTCCCTCTCCCTTCTTCTTCCCATCAGACTTAGGAGCATAACCCCTATCCTGCTGACCTGAAGTAGAGGGTCCATCATGACCTCGCTTCTTCTTCTCCCACTTCTTCTTCTTCTTCCCAGAGAACAACACATCATTATCTCCCCCATAGATAGAAGTCCCCGCCATCTGTCTTGCCAAACTTTCCTGTGAAACAAGTAAGTTTTCCAGTCCAACAGAGATGGTTGATTTGCCCAACCCTTAACTGAAGTCACAAAGGCAACATACTCCTTCCGCAGCCCGCGGATGATATGCCTCTTCAGTTTTGCCTCCGAGATGGGATCATCAGGGTCCAATACAAAATCCCTGCTATGAGGTTCTTCATCTTGAGAAAGAAAGTAGAGATGGAAAGATCACCTTGAGAGGCCTTTGCCAACTCATTTTAAAGAAACTATAGCCGAGCTACATTCTTCTTATTAAACAACCCATCCAAAGACGTCCAAATCTCAGCTGCAAATTTACATCCAATGATGTGATCGAATAGCTCTGGTGAGATAGCCCTCTTGAGTGTGAACTCTGCCTTCGCATTAGTCCTCCTCCAAAGTCTCACCTCTGCCATATTATCTCCTGCTAGCTGAACGTCGTGTGTGTCATCTCCTCCAACTATCTCCCAAAGATCCTCGCCAAGTAAGTATGTAAGACCCACCCCCCCCCTGTACCGGGAGGGGGGTCTTACGCCCAGGACAGCCGCCTTGCGGAGGCGTCAGCTCACGGGCTAGCCACCTCCACATGACGCCTATCCTGCCGGCTAAACCAACTCAACAGCGCCAACCCATCAATAAACTAAAACCAGAAGCCACATATAGCTATAAATAATTCGCATAGGTAAGAGTCCATAATTATACAAAAGGTAGCTCCATGAGCTCCTGCAAAAGTACATCAGAGTATCACAAAAGATGCCCAAAGGGCTACAACTCAACACTACTACTCACGTCTGTCACTGCTGGTACTGTAGGTATCGCTGTCTCCGGCCCTGTCGTCCTGACCTGACTGTCCTTCTCCTGCGCCGTGCGCTGCGGCTCCAAGGCGCACTCCTAAAAAGAGGGACGTAGCAACCGTTAGTCATAAAGACTAAGTGGCTTCACATCCGCTCCCTCGGCGACTCCAAGACACCGGGCGGTAGAATTGAAAGAAAGCTGCAATGTTAGCAATAGTATACAAAACAGGTGACAGGAAGGGTTGTTCATATGTGTCGGTTGTATAAGTACCCAAGTACTTGCAATGGCACTAACAAAGCTGTTCATAAGTATATATAAGTAGCCACAGTTATAAATGCAAGTACTGGAAACAGAAAGCATAAGCAGAGTATCAAAATCGTACCAGTAACAGGACATAGATAAAGTATCACAGAGCTGAATTGAACTTAACTTATAAGGATGCCCATACAAGCTTATAAGTTAAGGGTCTGCATATAAAGGTAAATCATCGTATAAAGATGCCCATACAAGTTAATATGATGAGTATCCATTGCTGTGATGCGATGATTATGATATGAATGCGGTGCAATGATTATGATATGAATGCGGTGCAATGATTATGATATGATGACTTCTCCAAGCGCATTTGCTATGTCGACACAGACCTTTAGCTCCCACTTTTCGAGGGTAGCTAACCACTCAGGCGCCCCCCGTCGTGGCCAGACGGTGGCAGTGGCACGGGCTTCGCCACTACTAGGAGGGTATGAACACTACCGGTCCTAGGCCTATGTACGCCTCGACGCTCAGAACACACAGCGGAGACCCTGCGTACTACCCGCACTCATGCGGGGTCTTCAAGATGCGGAGGGGATCTATTGGGTAGATGAACACCAAGACATTCCAACCCAACCGGTCTGAGTCTAACTGCCGGCTCCTGTCGGTGTCACGACTAGCGAGCCCGTAGACCCGCCACAACCTATCCTCCCACGAGGATCTATACCACCATGCGCAATTACGTTTACCTACGTAGTTTGAACACACCAAGCGTGCTATCGAGCACCAAGGACTCGCTCCACGAGCCTTACCACCTTCCGCCTCGCGCGGCAATAATCGATGCTAATTCGCATCCAAGTCCCCCCAAAACTGGGTCCTTTCCTTTTTACCTCCGGCTATAACTATAACTTGTGACCCGCACTAAGTTAACCGTGCCGCCCGATCCGAGTTGATTACTCGTTCTGCCCGTAGGCTCATTCACAACTTGTGCTCTCTAGCACCCATCATATTAACGCGTTCTGCCCGTAGGCTCCGTTCGCCACAAGTTCAACCTAGTTGAACTATTCACACTCTTGAGAGTTTACTACCACTATTAAGAGCGTCGGACAAGTATTATAAAAGATATCCCCAAAGATTATCGCAATTCAAACTACAACGACGCTGATTAATAAAACTGAGATTCTGGGAGTTCTACTCCACCCCAAATTATGTGCCACCCCATTTTGGAAAGCTCTCTCCAAGGGATACAACATTCATGTTGAGTCCTAAACCCAGATCCAAGTGGATCCTACCTAAAATCTTCTCCAAATTCAGCTGCAGAAATCCTGGACAGCAAAAACAGCACGCAATAGACCCAAACCAACTTTCTGGACAGTCCACTCGACTGGACCTTTAGAGAGCTACAGGTCACTTCAGGAAACGGGTAACCTATCGTTGGAAAGCTCTTTCCGAGGGATATAACTTTCATGTTGAGCCCCAAGCCTTATTACAGTGGGATCGAGCCTAAAAATTGGCTCGAACCCAACTGCGCACAATTTCACCCCTTATTTGTTTGCGTATAACAATTCCGACAAAACCCTTTTTTTTAACTCTAAATGAAAGAACATTTAATTGAAATCCTTCTAATCATATATAATAAAACTCCTTCTAGCAGGAAACTTCTCATTATCTTCCCCAACAAGAGCTAAAGGTATATATATATAATTGAAATCCCAATTACAGGTAACTAACTAATGAAATCTCATATGAAAGTTTAGGGCAGCCACCTTTCTCTCCTCCCATGCTCAAGCATCATTTACATATATGATATATATATATATATATTATTCCATAACAGGGAACTAATGTTGAATTCCCCTAATCCATAACAGGGATCATATGTATATGTGTATATATATTGAATTTATAATTGAGATCCATTCGACAAGGACTTATTTCTCAAATCCAAATTAGCAGCAACAACACCTATATATATATATATAATGAAATCCCATTTACAGGGAACTATTCATTTTCATCCTAAACGAAATTTAGGGCAACCACCTTCTCTCCTCCCTTGCTCCCTCATCAGGCCACCACATTTCACGGGATCAACATCCTTGCATTCGTATTGAAGCGGGGAGTTGAATGAGGGCGTTTTCGCGGCGATCGGCGCCCTACGGCGAAAAACCCTAACGCGGCCTCAACCTACGGAACTTCATTTTGCTCCCAAATCGACCCAATTGAGTTCGATATCTCGCCTAGGGGATCTAAGATACTAGCACCAAGGGAGAGGGGTCGGAAGTCACCTGATTTTATGGCCAGGTCGGAGCTCATCTTGATGGAAGCATGGGTGGTGGTCGGCCAAGCTCCAAATGCCTCTCCAAGCTTTGCTCCTCCAAAGCTCCATGAATCAAACCTTAAGTTAAAACCATCAGGTGGGAGGGAAGGAGATGAAGAAGAAGGAGATCTGTCGGGTAATCAGACCAGCAGCTCTTGTGTTAAGATAGAAGAGAGTAAGCCTTGGAACTCCAAATATAGGTGTCGGCTTCTTATTGGACAAGGTATCCACTTCTGGTCTAAAATAATCATAAAAGTTAAGCATTTAAGCTTTATTGGGCGACAGGAAGAAAGAGCCCAGAATCGTCGAACGGGAACAGTAACTCCGTCGAGCGCTGGGATTTTCGTCGAACGCTGTTCGACGATTTTCGTCGAACGGCGGCTAAGTTCTTCTACCGCTGAAGGACGCTGCTCGTCGAACGCCGTTCGACAATTTTCGTCGAACGCCGTTCGACGAATTTCATCGAACGGTTTAATTTTCATCGATCGTCGATCGGCTACATGCAATATTTTAGTCGAGCGGATGCTATGCAAGATATTTCGTCGAGCGGCTGAAGGATGTTGTTCGTCGACCGCCATTGCAGTAGTATTTCGTCAAGCGGTGGCTGCAGAGTTCTGAGTTCGACGAAATTAGGGAATTTCGTCGAACGTAATTAAGTTGGCCGAACCAGCTCTCATTTTCTACCTGCTAGTTTGCTATATTTTTCTGTCATAAGTTTCTATCCAAATCACTAATAAAATTCACAGAATATCATACATATATATGTACTTATATATATTTTATCCATCCAGATCTCTGCTCATAATTTCCTCTATCCGCACACCAATGTGCACAACCTCAATGCACTGGTATATTTATAAGTCTCCCATCAACATAAATGTACCCCAATCAAAATGTAATCTATATTTTCATCATAGGGGTTTAGCGCGCACGGGGATGTTACAAATCCAATAAACGAAGAAACAATTTCGTCCCCGAAATTTAATTTGAAGCTAGGGGGTTAAGATCCACATGACTATCCATCGTATATTTAGTCAACATTACCCAAACTAAAAGCCTTAGCTCAAGTCTCCCAACAGCACACCAACAGGAAAGAGGAAGGGAAAAGGAATACAATTGCAGCAGCAGTTATCAGCCAAAATTTGATGAAATTTATAATGAATGAAATTTCCCGGACAACAAATTCCTGGAGTTACCCCAAACATATAGCAGCTAGCATATAAAAGAGGGATTGAAGGATTCACCCAACCATGGCAGCCCCTAATATAAGCAAACAACAGCCCCAATTAGAACATATTCAACAACAGCCCCAATTAGAACATATAAAAGGCAGCCCCAACTCAGATTATAGAATCAGAAATAGAACTGTCCAAGGTTGAGCCATACAATTATATCCAGGAATGAAGATATCTAGATTTAATCTTCCCGAATTAGCCCAAGATAGGACAGAACCTTCAAGGCCTAACCAAGAATTTAATAGGCAGCTAGCATAAGAAGACATGACCAATAGAGCTCTAACATAAACCAAGCGGCCACCAGCCCCTCATTCCCCAAAGGAAAAGAACAAGGCAAGCAGCCACCCCTCCCGAGCATGATTATAGAAATGAGATTCTGCGAGGGTAAATCAACCACCACTAACGGCCAACGCCACCCAAAATGATGAGATTTTTTTTTTTTTTTTTTGAGGAAATTCCAAACACCCAATATAACAACCACTATAAGAAGATTTCCATGAAATAAATTTCCTGGAGCAAACCCAACCAACCACTAATAGGAGAATGAGATTTCTTGTTAAACATCTTATAGATAGCTGATAGCCTCAAAGTCAAACGGATGATCAACCATAAAATTCACAACATCGTATCCTTGGGTCAAACCTCAAATACCCAAACAGTTATTGCACCCGCAAGATCATCTCTCTTTTGTATTAAAATTGTAGAAGAAAGCATCAATCTCATCTTCTCGTACAACCATCATTATCTATTTCATTATCAATTGCTTCTAACAATGTCATCTCGTCTGAGGCAACCATTCATACATCACGCATCTTTTGCACTTAGCACATCCTCCACTTGATATTAAGTTTCAATAATCATTATGATCACCTCATAATAATTCATGCAAAAGCCACCAACCAAGTTCAGTATCTAGTTATAGCAAGATAATTACAATGGTCAAACATCATGGATGTTTACCGCTTTACTTGAAATCCGTATAACAGTAAAGTCCTGCAATCACCCCACCATACTTGCCATGACATTATGCCCTTTCAATCCATCAACTACCAAAAATGATGTTACTAGCTCAAGAGCTTAAGCTCGGGAAGCTTTTATGTTTCCAAATAGTTTCCAAATTCCGCACATGATCATCCGATAATGCATATCAATTGGCTCTGGCGATATTATAAATCGCTATCGAGGCTCAAAGTAAGGTGAATCCATGACTCTACACCTCGCATGGGTTATAATCACATCATTCCCTTCTAATAGCACATGACCTCGAGTCAATTGTTACTTTTATCTACTCCCGGTTCTACCTAGATTTGCATCGGATTCAACAATTTGTGCAACTTTTATCTCATGATTTAATTCCTTTCATTTAAGGGCTCCTTAACCGTGAACATAAACCTTATCCAATGATTGGGTCTCGGCACAGAGTCTTTAGAGCACTGCCTTGTCGAGGCAATACAACTACACGCATACATACCTGTACGTATAGAGGCATATTCATATCTTCTTAAATAAGTAAATTCAACTTATCCTTGCTAATCAATTCACGACGTGTCTCAACACCCTTGACGCTCTCACCCGTACTGAGAGGTTATCACGAGTCCAATCATCATCGTTAGCCTACTATTTAATGAACAGGATCTAAGGGAAAGCAGAGTCGGAACGAAAATAGGCCAATAAACGAAGGGACAAGCCCCCGTACATTTTTGGACTAAATTTCTTCCACCGCCCATATGGTGCATTCATCTCACGTATGGGCACAACCCTTAAAGACATATCGTCCTCGACTTAGAGTTCTTACCCTATAGATCCCCATATCGACGCACTCATATACCAGCCGTGATGTAGAAATTTAAATTTTGCGGCGAAGACCAAGCTGCATCTCGTTGTAAGGAGAGCATGTGCAAATAACATCCAATCACCCGGTACATTTACATATGTTTGAACTTAACAAGAGCCAAGGTGCAAGGCTCGGGGTGATTTTCCTTCGACACGAGTTATGCAGACTACCAAAAGTAGGGCATACTTCACAATATGATAAACTAAATCAAATCCATTCCAAGCGCCCTGCCATCCCTGCCAACGATCATCCATGGCATGCATGTTTATTTTATAAAAACTTTTAGGATTTTAGATCATCAATCAAGTCATATTAATCTTGTTGACTCCATCGCTTAACATTTATTAATTTCCCAATGTCAAGTAATTGCAACACTAAGGGAATGTTCACCAAGAGGGGTAGTGTATCATCATACTCGCAATGCAAGCACAAAATTTCATTAACTCCCCAGTTATAATGTTATCACAACATCGCTGCATATCCCCAAAGTGTAAATTTTCTACTCCCCTCGTAACTTATCCACATAATTTTGGGACAATATAGAGAAAATGATCATCTTCAAAAATGCTTTTCCTCTCTTATTCCGCTAATAAAATTTCTATCAACCCAAACACAGCCTTAGCAGTCTGCTTTGCTTAAGGTGAATTAACTCTCAAGGATCAAAACTTCCAATGTCAAAAATTACAAAGATTCTAACTCCTCGAGGGATCCAAGACGGTACATAACTAGCCCAATAAACGAAGAGATTAGCCTCCATATCACTTCGACTGAGTTTCCTCTACCACCAATATAACACATTCTTCCCAAAATGAGCCTTCTCTGGGTCCGAATTCTTATCGTAACTTCTCCATATGAAACCTTCTACATAAATAGAAGTGTGAGGTATCCACGTAGAGTATAAAAGACATGCTTGGTGGTCTCTCACTAAGCTGGTAATAGACTACAAGCACCAGTCTCATTGAAATTGGCCTAATTTTTGGGTAAGGTTATAATATTACTCCATATCTGAGATAGAAATCTCAGGGTGTGAGTCTCAAGCATCTACGCTCACGTTAAACTCTTCCCTTAGTCAATCAAGGTCACTTATTGCTTGGTCCAATCATCCCCAAGATCAGTATAAGGTTAGAGTGTGTCACGACATATCCTGCTAAGTCGACTAAGGCGGTATCCTAATTAGGTTGGCATCCATCCTATGCCAAACCAACTCTAATTGTTGGAATGGGAATACCAATTACTGTCTCGGAATGAGCCAGCATCTATACGTAAGGGTACGAGTTTGGCTTAGGTTGGCACTTTCTATAAGAAAAAGCAGACATACTTATAGCGAATTACACATGGGCACACCACCGCTTCCGCTGCATCAGTTTGTCCTCAAACTGATCTAGCTAGCCGGGGTAGCCTAGTGGTCTGATGGACTTCTTTATCTCAGGATCGTTGCAAGCTGATACCATTTGTAAGACCCCCCCCCCCCCCCTGTACCGGGAGGGGGGTCTTACGCCCAGGACAGCCGCCTTGCGGAGGCGTCAGCTCACGGGCTAGCCACCTCCACATGACGCCTATCCTGCCGGCTAAACCAACTCAACAGCGCCAACCCATCAATAAACTAAAACCAGAAGCCACATATAGCTATAAATAATTCGCATAAGTAAGAGTCCATAATTATACAAAAGGTAGCTCCATGAGCTCCTGCAAAAGTACATCAGAATATCACAAAAGATGCCCAAAGGGCTACAACTCAACACTACTACTCACGTCTGTCACTGCTGGTACTGTAGGTATCGCTGTCTCCGGCCCTGTCGTCCTGACCTGACTGTCCTTCTCCTGCGCCGTGCGCTGCGGCTCCAAGGCGCACTCCTAAAAAGAGGGGCGTAGCAACCGTTAGTCATAAAGACTAAGTGGCTTCACATCCGCTCCCTCGGCGACTCCAAGGCACCGGGCGGTAGAATTGAAAGAAAGCTGCAATGTTAGCAATAGTATACAAAACAGGTGACAGGAAGGGTTGTTCATATGTGTCGGTTGTATAAGTACCCAAGTACTTGCAATGGCACTAACAAAGCTGTTCATAAGTATATATAAGTAGCCGCAGTTATAAATGCAAGTACTGGAAACAGAAAGCATAAGCAGAGTATCAAAATCGTACCAGTAACAGGACATAGATAAAGTATCACAGAGCTGAATTGAACTTAACTTATAAGGATGCCCATACAAGCTTATAAGTTAAGGGTCTGCATATAAAGGTAACTCATCGTATAAAGATGCCCATACAAGTTTATATGATGAGTATCCATTGCTGTGATGCGATGATTATGATATGAATGCGGTGCAATGATTATGATATGAATGCGGTGCAATGATTATGATATGATGACTTCTCCAAGCGCATTTGCTATGTCGACACAGACCTTTAGTTCCCACTTTTCGAGGGTAGCTAACCACTCAGGCGCCCCCCGTCGTGGCCAGACGGTGGCAGTGGCACGGGCTTCGCCACTACTAGGAGGGTATGAACACTACCGGTCCTAGGACTATGTACGCCTCGACGCTCAGAACACACAGCGGAGACCCTGCGTACTACCCGCACTCATGCGGGGTCTTCAAGACGCGGAGGGGATCTATTGGGTAGATGAACACCAAGACATTCCAACCCAACCGGTCTGAGTCTAACTGCCGGCTCCTGTCGGTGTCACGACTAGCGAGCCCGTAGACCCGCCACAACCAATCCTCCCACGAGGATCTATACCACCATGCACAATTACGTTTACCTACGTAGTTTGAACACACCAAGCGTGCTATCGAGCACCAAGGACTCGCTCCACGTGCCTTACCACCTTCCGCCTCGCGCGACAATAATCGATGCTAATTCGCATCCAAGTCCCCCAACAACTGGGTCCTTTCCTTTTTACCTCCGGCTATAACTATAACTTGTGACCCGCACTAAGTTAACCGTGCCGCCCGATCCGAGTTGATTACTCGTTCTGCCCGTAGGCTCATTCACAACTTGTGCTCTCTAGCACCCATCATATTAACGCGTTCTGCCCGTAGGCTCCGTTCGCCACAAGTTCAACCTAGTTGAACTATTCACACTCTTGAGAGTTTACTACCACTATTAAGAGCGTCGGACAAGTATTATAAAAGATATCCCCAAAGATTATCGCAATTCAAACTACAACGACGCTGATTAATAAAACTGAGATTCTGGGAGTTCTACTCCACCCCAAATTATGTGCCACCCCATTTTGGAAAGCTCTCTCCAAGGGATACAACATTCATGTTGAGTCCTAAACCCAGATCCAAGTGGTTCCTACCTAAAATCTTCTCCAAATTCAGCTGCAGAAATCCTGGACAGCAAAAACAGCACGCAATAGACCCAAACCAACTTTCTGGACAGTCCACTCGACTGGACCTTTAGAGAGCTACAGGTCACTTCAGGAAACGGGTAACCTATCGTTGGAAAGCTCTTTCCGAGGGCTATAACTTTCATGTTGAGCCCCAAGCCTTATTACAGTGGGATCGAGCCTAAAAATTGGCTCGAACCCAACTGCGCACAATTTCACCCCTTATTTGTTTGCGTATAGCAATTCCGACAAAACCCTTTTTTTTTAACTCTAAATGAAAGAACATTTAATTGAAATCCTTCTAATCATATATAATAAAACTCCTTCTAGCAGGAAACTTCTCATTATCTTCCCCAACAAGAGCTAAAGGTATATATATATAATTGAAATCCCAATTACAGGTAACTAACTAATGAAATCTCATATGAAAGTTTAGGGCAGCCACCTTTCTCTCCTCCCATGCTCAAGCATCATTTACATATATGATATATATATATAAATATATATTATTCCATAACAGGGAACTAATGTTGAATTCCCCTAATCCATAACAGGGATCATATGTATATGTGTATATATATTGAATTTATAATTGAGATCCATTCGACATGGACTTATTTCTCAAATCCAAATTAGCAGCAACAGCACCTATATATATATATATATATAATGAAATCCCATTTACAGGGAACTATTCATTTTCATCCTAAACAAAATTTAGGGCAACCACCTTCTCTCCTCCCATGCTCCCTCATCAGGCCACCACATTTCACGGGATCAACATCCTTGCATTCGTATTGAAGCGGGGAGTTGAATGAGGGCGTTTTCGCGGCGATCGGCGCCCTACGGCGAAAAAACCTAACGCGGCCTCAACCTACGGAACTTCATTTTGCTCCCAAATCGACCCAATTGAGTTCGATATCTCGCCTAGGGGATCTAAGATACTAGCACCAAGGGAGAGGGGTCGGAAGTCACCTGATTTTATGGCCAGGTCGGAGCTCATCTTGATGGAAGCATGGGTGGTGGTCGGCCAAGCTCCAAATGCCTCTCCAAGCTTTGCTCCTCCAAAGCTCCATGAATAAAACCTTAAGTTAAAACCATCAGGTGGGAGGGAAGGAGATGAAGAAGAAGGAGATCTGTCGGGTAATCAGACCAGCAGCTCTTGTGTTAAGAGAGAAGAGAGTAAGCCTTGGAACTCCAAATATAGGTGTCGGCTTCTTATTGGACAAGGTATCCACTTCTGGTCTAAAATAATCATAAAAGTTAAGCATTTAAGCTTTATTGGGCGACGGGAAGAAAGAACCCAGAATCGTCGAACGGGAAAAGTAACTCCGTCGAGCGCTGGGATTTTCGTCGAACGCTGTTCGACGATTTTCGTCGAACGGCGGCTAAGTTCTTCTACCGCTGAAGGACGCTGCTCGTCGAACGCCGTTCGACGATTTTCGTCGAACGCCGTTCGACGAATTTCATCGAACGGTTTAATTTTTGTCGATCGTCGATCGGCTACATGCAATATTTTAGTCGAGCGGATGCTATGCAAGATAATTCGTCGAGCGGCTGAAGGATGTTGTTCGTCGACCGCCATTGCAGTAGTATTTCGTCGAGCGGTGGCTGCAGAGTTCTGAGTTCGACGAAATTAGGGAATTTCGTCGAACGTAATTAAGTTGGCCGAACCAGCTCTCATTTTCTACCTGCTAGTTTGCTATATTTTTCTGTCATAAGTTTCTATCCAAATCACTAATAAAATTCACAGAATATCATACATATATATGTACTTATATATATTTTATCCATCCAGATCTCTGCTCATAATTTCCTCTATCCGCACACCAATGTGCACAACCTCAATGCACTGGTATATTTATAAGTCTCCCATCAACATAAATGTACCCCAATCAAAATGTAATCTATATTTTCATCATAGGGGTTTAGCGCGCACGGGGATGTTACAAAGTAACTCTCCATACACGACCTCCACTTCTTGTAGTTAGTCGGTGTGAGGAGTTCAATACCAAGCCCTCTTGCGTATCCAGCTTCCATGGAAAACTAAGTGGTTTCTTCTTCACAAAGACGACGACAACTCAAGTTGAACACTGCTTATCCACTCCAACAACCTCCCTCTGATACCATGTTAAATTTTTTGATTTGAACCGTTTAGGAGTAAGCAAGAGTTGCATCAACTGAATTATAGCCAAACAACCACAATGCCACACAACAACACAATAGACTTTATTGAATCACAAAACTTCATTTACATTTGGAGACATACATGGCGAGACATGATTCATAAGAATCACGAAGGAGAGAAGAACAAAACACACCAAAAAACAAATCTGGCGACTTGACAAGCAGAGACCGCACAGACCGCTGAACTCCAGAGACCGCTCGGCTTGTCCTGAGACCGCACGAATAGAAAACAGACAAGATGACCTGCACTGCAAGACCGCCACCTCAGACCGCACGAACTGGAGCTTATTGAACTGAACAGAGAATAGAAGCTGTCGCCAGACCGCAACTCAGATCGCCTAACTGGTGAAGGTCGCCTGATCGCTGAGCTCACTGCGAACAGCACAAGAACAACATAAACCAGTTCGCAGACAAGCCGCTGTCGAACTGTTTATTCAAGCCACTGGGAAATCACTAAGGAAGGAGACTGCAACCTGCTGACCGCAAACCTGCGAACACAACAAACAGTCAACTCGCTTCCGAGACCACCCGACCTCAAAGTTGAGACCGCACAAAACAACCCAGGCTCTAGTTCTTATAGTTCTCGTTATAAATGACCGGCCCTACACCCCTATTTATAGGCAAGAGGACGGATGTCGTCACCGCCACAAGAGAGGTACAATCACCACCCATTTGATCACGAGTGGTCTCATAGAGCAGACCGCGCGATCACACCTCTTGGATAACATCTTGTCCAAGACCGCAAGTCAGCAGCAGTCCGCGCACAAGCTGCGCGGACACAGAACACTCCTTCCTTAGAACGCCAAGAGCAATTCAAGAACATCTGGCTGACTTTAGACAAGTTGCCAGAACACCCAACATAAGCCACCCGGTCACAGCGGTTACACAAGAACAGACCGCCCGGTCTTCTTCAAAGAAGATAGACCATTCAAGTAGAACAAACCGGGAAGAGACCGCAACATACAAGAACCGACCGGCCAACCACAGCAAACCGCCAGAGCCAGACCGGCAGATCACCAACACAGAGACCGCGCGGTCTCTGCGATCACCAAAACAGACCGCCGGACACCTTCCACTTCACTTCAATAATTTCAACAAAAGGCAGCTCCACCTGAAGATTTTCCACAGCTCTCTCCTACTCCTCCACCCTGCTTTCTGGTAGTTCAACACCAAAACTTCCCTTGTAAGATGATGAGTCCCATTTATATACTGATTTTCGGAATCATCCGGGCTAGTTTTCATGATTTTGTACTTCAGTTTTTGTTCATATTTGTTTATATTCACCTTGTTCATGCTTTTACTTGAAGTGCATATTTAGGCACATTGTTGTGTGCAATTGCGCACTATATTGTTGGGGGTAAGCAAATTGTGCTCCCCATTGTATTTTTTTCTGTATGATTGTGCTGGAAGTGTATTCCCAGCGTGCGCTTTGGCTGTGAATAAGGGTAGATCTCCATTTTGCCTGAATTCATATCTGCATGAATCGCACGGTCGTGCGTTTTCTTGACGCACGGTCGGATGCGATCGTGATCTCATGGTGGCTGGAAAAATGGTGATATGAATGTGGTCGTGCATTTTTATGCATGGGCGGGTTCGCCCGTGCGTGAGTAAAACGCACGAGCTCCCTATTTGCCTATTTTTCGTTCAATCGGAAGTTACCCGTGCGTTTTTACACACAGTTAGATTCGACCGTGCGTGAGTAAAACGCACGGGTGCATCTTCCTTCTTCCGGCCTTTCTGCTTTGCTTTAGTATCGAACGGTTCACGCACGGTTGTGCATTCGACCGTGCGTGACCATTTTCTATAAAAGCTGCAGCTTTCGACCTAAATGGGGAGACCGTACACGCCGTACCACTCCCTCGTTTTCACCATTTCCGCAAGGGTTCCGTCCCTTTGGGCCTCCTCCATCATCCTCAAGCTCCAAGGAGAGAAATTCAACCCTACATCCACCAATATCCAAGGATAAGGAAGCTAGGTCGTGCGGCCGGATCGTGACATGAAGAAGACGGGCCATTTGGTGGCAGTGACAGCCTCCTCTACCCCAGACGCAGTTGAGGACCGAGCTTGGACGCGGATTGACAACCCATCGATTCCAACCGTGAATCTTCAACAAGACTTCGGATTCGGTCGATTCCTTGCTCTCTCTATCTTTGTATTGGTAGTTGTAATTTGTATTTCTCTACACTTTGATGATGTGCACTATGAACTCTGCGTTATAATGTTTATTTCATTTATATGAGATTATTTTGTTCATATGTGTGTATGAGGTGTGTCGCCATCCATTTTCCATTCCGCCGACAAGGTGCTTGCAACCCTCATTCTGCTAGCCTACTCGTACATCCGCCCTCTCGAAGTAGTGCGTTCAAGGCCTACCAAGTCTCCATCCCGCCAAGCGAAGCATTGCATAGCAGCATTGCATAGGAGTAGTTGTAGTATTTTCCTTTATTTTTCCGCAACCAAAACCCCCCTTTTTTTCGCAATCCATCCGACCTAAAGGACTTCAATCTCAAGTCCTGCCTTAAAAGTTAACTCCACCTTACTGTGTTCCTTCAATATCGATACTTGGGGATTCAATCCCACATTTTATATTACTTGAACGATCGGTACACTACCATTTTGTGCCACATTCTTGCTACCGCCTATAGCGGTGTGCTAAGATTTGCGCATCTGGTAGTTCAATACCAAAACTTCCCTTGTAAGATGTCACCTCGTCAAACACGACGTCGCGAAATACAACAAATCTCCACGTCTCTGTGTCCATGCACTTCCAGCCCTTCTTCCGATCATCATATCCCACGAAGACCAGCTTCCTTGCTTTCGCATCTAGCTTCGTCCGAAGCGCATCTGGAACGTGCACATAGCAGGTGCAACCAAACACCCAAAGGTGTGCCACACTTGTCTTTTCTTTGAACATCATCTCATGCGGAGTCAACATGTTGATGGGACTGAGAGGCATCCTGTTGATGACGTAGGAAGCACAAGACATTCCCTCCACCCAGAAGGACCTTGGGATACTCTTGGCATGCAACCAACACTTGCAGGTCTCTGTCAAATGACGAATCTTCCGCTATGCAACTCCATTTTGTTGTGGAGTATGCGCACAAGTAAGCTCCCTCCGGATGCCCGTCTTCCTGCAAAACTAGAGAACTCACCAGAGGTGAACTCCCCCCCCGTTGTCAGTTATCAACTTCTTAACCCGCAGGTCTAGCCGACCTTCCACAAGCTCCTTGAACTCCACAAACATGGCAAACGCCTCCGCCTTCTCCTTCAAAAAATAAACCCAGACATATCTGGGGTAATCATCGATCAGCACCAGCATATACCTGCTGCCTCCGAGGCTTGGGGTAGCAGTTGGTCCCATCAAGTCACCGTGGAATCACTCCAATGACACACTACTCCTTGTCTGCGACTTATCAAACGACAGTCGATAAGACTTTCTGAACTGACATCCCGCGCAAACATGACCGTCACCGTAGGAATATAGACTAGGCAGGCCCTTGACCAGACCTTTCACCGCCATAGCCTTCAACTTGTCCATCCCTACATGCCCCAACCTCTCGTGCCATATAATGGCACTATCATTTGTCCTCATCTTATCGACATAAGAACTTGTCGATAAAACGAACAAGTCTTTTGTCCTCCTCCCGACATGAACGACCTCGGCCTTCACCGCCTCAACATTTCTTAGAAACTTCACTTCTGTTGGGCCGAACAGAATGTGATACCCAACGTCAACAGCGTTGGTCATGGAGAAGAGGTTTTTCCTCATTCCGGGCACATGATAGACACTCTTCAAAGTTAGTGGCCCTCTATCCCTGCCCATGGAAACAACCCCCACCTTCTCGACACTATACATAGTATTATCAGCAGTTATGATGTCATCATTACCTGAGTAAGGCTGCACTGAAGTAAGCTTCGACTCGTCCCCGGTGAGGTGATGACCACACCCCGAGTCCACGATCCAGTCCTCCTGATAGTTGATAGGAGTCACGGCTCTAACAGAAGTCGAGCAGGCTCCTCTCCGTCTTCCATCATTCTGTCTGGCCTCAGCTTCCTCCTTCCCTGTAGCAGCATGCCCCGGCTGAAGATTTACCCGGCAATCCTTCCTGAGGTGACCAAGCTTCCCGGACCTGAAGCACTTGGGTCCTTCCCCCTTCTTCCTCCCTTCAGCCTTAGGAGCATAGCCCCTCTCCTGCTGTCCAGAAATTGAAGGCCCATATCCTCCAGCGGTCTTCTTCTTCTTATCCCATTTCTTCTTCTTCCCTGTGAAGAGAACCTCACCATCTCCCCCAGACACTGACACCCCCGCCATCGGCCTTGCCAAACTCTCCTGTGACGCAAGCAGATTCTCCAGCTCCAACAGAGATGGCTGATTTGCCCAACCCTGCACCGACGTCACAAAGGCCACATACTCCTTCCACAGGCCACAGATGATGTTCCTCTTCAGCTTCGCCTCAGAAATTGGCTCATCAGGATCCAGTGCTGAAATCTCAGCGCACAGGTTCTTCATCTTCAGGAAGAACGTAGAGATAAAAAGATCACCCTGAGCCGACCTAGCCAGCTCATTTTCCAAAAACTGTAGCCTCGCTACATTCTTCTTGTTAAACAGCCCATCCAGGGCTCTCCAAATCTCTGCAGCTGATCCACACCCCAAGATGTGATCGAATAGGCCAGGTGATATTGCCCTCTTCTGAGTGAACTCTGCTTTCGCATTAGTCCTTCTCTAGTTCCTCACCTCATGACCATTGTCCCCAACTGGGACAACCTCCTCTGTACTATCTCCTCCAACCACCTCCCAGAGGTCCTCGCGCAGAAGATAATTCTGCATACACGACTTCCACATCTTGAAGTTAGTCGAGTTGAGCATCTCAATTCCAAGACCTCTTGCTTCCATGGCTAAACCACTGGTTCCTTCTTCACAAAGCATATGGCAACTTTGAGTTATTCACTGCTCTATCCACTCCAACCTCGCTCTGATACCATGTGAAATTTTCCGAAGATCTAGGAGCTAGCAGGAATAGAACAACTCAAAGCAATAGCCAACAACCAGAAGCACATGAAAAACTTCAATCTTTATTGATACTTGCAGAAATCTTCAATACAGAGCGAGGTATACATGGCGAGACATGATTTCGCCAGTACACAAAAAAACAGGAGAAAATGCAAGCTAAGAAAGATAACGGGAGGTCAGAAACTTGAGACCGCCAAACCACGTGACCTCTGTGTCCGCGCGACTAGAACACGAGACCGCCCGAACTGCCTGCCACTTGAACAACACCAACCGAGAACTCCGCGACCTCCACTGATTCTCCCGAACTACAGCAACCCGCACTGCAAGCCGTGATACCGCCCAAACACCTTATAAGAAGAGGTGACAGCTGCTGCCCGCACAATCCGCAGAAGCTGCACAAGGAAAGTTCAATCAGCTAACCGGCCGGTCATAAGAATGAGACCGCAAGAAATAGACGCGAGCTCAGCTTACACTTGGTGCGATCATTTTGCTGCTACAGTGACTCCTATTTATAGGCATGCGACCTGATCCAGTCACCACCTTATAAGATTGAGTCACCGCCCTCTGATTGCGTGACCAAGACTGGTCAACCTGCGCGGTCAGCAGATCGCTCTGCGTCGTGAGCTGGCCGACTTCAACACAAAGCCGCGCGATCATGACAACTTGCCTGGTCATGACGTTCACTACCTGTGTTCGCCACACGACCTCCTCTAGAGACCGCGAACACACCAGGCCGACTAGCGCAATAGCCCGCCAAGTCGACCAAACACTAGTGACCGCATATACTAGCAGGTCGCCGAAGGACCAGCTATGCGAACACAAACCGGAGACCGCGCGTCTAAGAATACCTTAGACCGCGCGCACCACCAAGAGCCCGGACAACCACCAGATTGGACTGCCCGTTCTAGAACACAACCCTGTGCGATCAACAGCTTAACCCGCATAGTTCAGAACAGCCCACCATGCGGTCTCACGAACCATACCGCGCGGCCTCACCTCGGCACCTAGGACAGAAGAAACGGCGGTCACGCCAAAGAGACCGCGGCTAGACCGAACAGGTCAGACCGTAGAGGGAGACCGCAAGACCGCGTGGTTTGCCAGACCGCGCGACCTCCCCCCAGACCGTCAACTTCCACTTCAACATTTTCAACATGAACGTGGTGTTCAAAAAGGCCTTCGACAAGATGAAGGTCGAGGCAAAGCCGGTGTTGACATCAGATGGGCCACTCTTCGGGTTCTCTGGAGAAAGGAAGGAGGTGGAGGGAGGAGTTGAACTCCTCGTCACCTTGGGGGGCACGCCCAAGAACTGCCGGTTCATCATCATGGATGTGCCGAGTAGTTACAATGCCATTTTCGAGCGGCCCCTTATCAGCGCGTACCAGTGCGTGCCATCCTCATACCATCAATGTTTAAAATACAACACCGGAGGAGTGCAGGTCAGGGTCCGGGGAGATCCCAGGGAGGCGCGCCAGTGATACGTCACAGCGGTCAACATGGTCGAGTGGGCAAGGAAGGCGGAGGAAATGGAGGAGATGATGAAGGAGAGGGCCGGGGAGAATGTGGCCGAGTAAGCGCAGGGAGGCACAATGTAACAAAATTGTATCCCCTAGATTATGAATGAAAATGGTTCTCTTTTTTCAGGTAACGCCTGTGGTGAGATCCCCAACTAGAGACCATTCTCCGGGCTCAGTCATGCCGGCAGATGGGAGACTCATTGGGTTGACTGATTGGTAGAATCCCCAACTAGAGAACATTCTACGGGCTAAGTCATGCTGGCAGATGGGAGACTCATTGGTTCGACTAATTGGTAGAATCCCCAACTAGAGACTATTCTCCGAGCTCAGTAATATTGGCAGATGGGAGACTTATTGGGTCGACTGATTGGTAGAATCCCCAACTAGAGACCATTCTCCGGGCTCAGTCATGCCGGCATATGGGAGACTCATTGGGTCGACTGATTGGTAGAATCCCCAACTAGAGACCATTCTCCGGGATCAGTCATGCCGGCAGATGGGAGACTCATTGGGTCGACTGATTGGTAGAATCCCCAACTAGAGACCATTCTCCGTGCTCAGTAATGCCGGCAGATGGGAGACTCATTGGGTCGAATGATTGGTAGAATCCCCAACTAGAGACCATTCTCCGGGCTCAGTCATGCCGGCAGATGGGATACTCATTGGGTCGACTGATTGGTAGAATCCCCGACTAGAGACCATTCCCCAGGCTCAGTCATGCCGGCGGATGGGAGACTCATCGGGTCGACTCGCTACTTAGCCAAGTGACTTCGAGAGATGATGAGCACCTCCAGCTATGCGTAAGCAAGGCCCCTAGGACATGAATGGACCTCCCACCCCCAGTTGGTTTGAAAGAGTGTCGAGTTCCTCCTCCCGCAGGTAAGCTAGGCCCCTAGGACGTGGACGGGTACCCCGCCCCCAATTGAATTGGAAAGGTATGAGGTTCCTCCACCTCCAGGCAAGATAAGCTCCTAGGGTATGTGATGAGTACTTTTTGTACTTATCTTTTAATATAAGTTTAATATATTTTTAATATGAAATTATATAGTTTTTATTCTTTTCATATTAAAATTATTATCTTTTCAATTTTATAAACTAACTTAAGCTTTTCTGTATATTTCAGGTTTTTTTGGACGCATTGGACAAAAACTTCAAGTACACGCCCAAGGTCATGGGCGTGACCATGGGCGTGTAACTTGCGCGGTGTTCCAGACCTGTTTCCGCCACCACGGGTGCATTCCGTGAAGAATTCGCCATGTACACGCCCCAGGTCACGAGCGTGACCAAGGGCGTGACCCAATGTCACGGTCGCGACTCACCGCAAGCATACAGAATCAGCCTGCCACGTCAATTAAATTTACACGCCCAAGGTCACGGGCGTGACCAGGGGCGTGACTCAATGTCACGGGCGTGACTCATCCCGCGCCACACCCCGCTTCTCCCCGCCGAAGATTCCCGCCAGCAGCACGTTTTGAAGGTCACACGCCCTAGGTCACAGGCGTGACCTAGTGCGTGACACGCCTGAATTGCCTGCATTAATGCCAGACTGCGCCCTTTCCGCTCTGAGATGATCGCGCGCCTTACACGCCCTTGGTCACGGGCATGACCGAGGGCGTGTACCCAAAATTTTTCAGCTATAAAAAGGCAGCTCCTCCAGATTATTTGGACACATTGTATTGGAGTCCAAGCCTCCATTTTTCTTGCTTTATTTCGGTATTTTCAAGTATTCTAGCTTTACTTTTCTTTGCACTTGTAATTTCCCTTTCAATAGTTGTAATCCTTTTTCTTGAATTAATAAAATATGTTGCTTTTTATTCTATCTTGTCCACTTCTCTTTTCATTAGTTATAATCTTCTAGTCAGGTTACTTTTCTTATTGCAATCAATTCAAAGTTCTATTTGATAGAACAATAGAGATCGTCTAGAGTAAGAGTAATCAACACGCCCGAATTTTTATACGACCTTGGTTTTGTATAAAGCCTATACTACATCCGACATGGTACACTTGCCGTTGTCGTTTGCAAGCATAGTTTTGCTCATCAAGTTTTTGGCGCCGTTGCCGGGGATCTGAGTTGATATTTCGAAAAAGAATATCAATTGATTTTATCGTTCTCTTTCTTCTCCCCCTTCTCTTTAAAATTTAAAAAAAAATCTTAAAAAGCGTAATCTAAATTCTCAGAAAGGACGCTTTGGGCTTGAATTCCCATCATAGCCTCTAGTACCTTGCAAACCCTTCACCGGGTAGATCTTGGGAAGTTCGGGATTTATTTAACCCTCTTTTTGAAAAAAATTTATATATTTTTTCCATTCATTTGAGTAAAGGTTGTTTCCTTTTTATTTTTTTATTATGCAATCACTTGAATTGGCCGTAAAAGTTGTCGAGCTTCAAAGCCAAGTATATCTTTTGGAAGCGGCACAAAAATGCCAAAATTGCTGTTATTATTGTAATGCGCCTCATCAAAGTGAGGAATATTATTTACATTCATATGCTCAAAATAATTATTATGAAAATAATTATCCTCAATATTATGCAAATAATTTTGATAATAATTACGATCATAATTTTTCATCTTTTAATTAAAATAATTTTTCAAACTCTGATGAAAATAATTTTTCTAATTTTAATGAGAACAAAATTTTTGCATTTAATAATTGTTCTTCTAGCTCTGAAGTTGATTATTCTTGGTGGCAAGCTCACCAGGATAATTCTCGGAGCGACGAAGATAAATCTTTAGACACAATTTTTTGTTTTTCTTCTTATACACCGCAGTTTTCGTTCTCTAATTTGGGGGAAATTCCGCAGGATCAAATAGATACTTCCCCCCAAAATTTAGAGGAAAATAATTTTTCTAATATTCACGAGAATAATTTTTCGGTCTCTAATAATTTGTGTTCTAGCCCCGAAGTAGATTATTCTTGGTGGCAAGGTCACCCGGATAGCTCTCGGAGCGATGAAGATAAATCTTTCGATCGGAATTCTTGTTCATCTTCTATTACGCTGCAATTTTCGTACCCTAATTTTGGGGAATTTCCGATTTTTCAATTTGATACTCCACCCCAGAATTTAGATGAGAATTTTCGTTCTTCTAGTGTTTTTTCCTCGTCTTTAGAAAATTTAGTTATGGAGGAACATGATTGCTCATGTACTCCCATAGTTTCTTTTCCCAAATATGAAGAAAAATTCTCTTACCAAGAAATTCTTAATGTTTTGGGCACCCCGGATGAAATAGAAGAAGAACAAGTTTCTTCCCCTACTTCACTCGGATCTTCTTTTCTTTATCATGAATTTTCGCAAATCTCTTCTATTTTAATTCAACCGGAAATTCATGAAAATTTTGTGTACGAAAATTTTATCCCGCTTGGTAATACACTAGATTTCTCTAATGAAAATTTTATTTTAGAAAAGGAATAACCGGAGCTTAATTTTATATTTTCGCGAGCGCCTCCTCCTTGCGAAAAATTATCTGAATCGTTTATTTGTGATTATTTATACACTAACAATTTTCAGGTTGAAGATGAGACGTTGCTACCCCAAATAATCGACGATCCATATGCCACTCATCTGTATGAATTCAAATCACCTCAGGTATGTATAGGTGATTTGGATTTGCAAATTCAAAATCAAAGACAAACGAAGAATCACATGTTAAGCGGAGGAGTAGCCGTGCGACTGACGCCGGCACATTCACGTACGCGTGAATTAGGGGAGTTGCCTGTCCACTTCTCTTTTTATTTTCCTTTTTCCTAACACTAACCGTCTAGCTTAAAGACGGGAAAAAGAAAGCGCTCTTGGGTGGCACCCCTTGCTTATCTTAAATTTTATGTTTTTTTCTTAAAGTTTCTTTTCTTTCAAGTGTTCTTCCTACTTAATTTTAAACATTGGGGACAATGTTTAATTTTAAGTATGGGGGTGTAGCATTCCTTTCTTTGAATTTCTATTTATTTGAAAAAATAAAAAAATATATATAAATATTTTCTATCTAATAAAAATAAAATTTCTTGGAAAGGACGCTTTGGGCTTAAATTCTAATCACAGTCTCTAGTACCTTGCGAGCCCTTCACCGGGTTGACCTTGGGAAGTCCAGGAAGAAAAAATTATATAAATATTTTTTTTGCTGAATTTTTATACTTACTCATTTGCAAAATCCTTAGTAGATTTGCTTTTGTTTAGTGTAGTAGGGAATTTTTATACTTCATTAGATTTTGAATTTTGGAATAAAATTGTTGACTCATGTAGTGTTCCTAGTTAAACGCACTCGTTTGTAGAATTCTATGTCAAATTAACTATTCAGCATAAAATTAGATTTATGTTTTTCTAACTGCGAAAAAACAATTCTTGTTTTACTTTTACCTTGAAATCGGTAGAATCTGTGAATAAATTCAAGTGAGTATGTAGAAGCTTACTAGAGAAATATTACACATTTTTGAATGGAAGGGTGTCCTTTCTCGATGTCTAGAACTTGCCTCTAGCGATTCTCGAAGCATTTACATAGGTTTGTCATAGTTTTTAGAAGTGATTTATGCCACCTTTTGATCGTTTGTGCCTGTTTGCCCACCTTTTTAAATTCTTCTTTGCTTAAACACTTTGGGCCTTACCTTATTTCCTTTGCTACCTCCACCTTTCATTTTCACAAAAGCCAAAACATCCAGCCCATGATCACACTAAATAATTGAGATTTATTAAAATTCTGCAATGGGTTCAATTGTGAAAATAAGGAAATTACAACTTCTTATTCGGAGCTATTATGAAAAGAAAAAAAGGGGATATAAAAAATATATATGAAAAATTATTGGCCAACTGTGAAAAAAAAATATAAAAAAGTATTCATGGCCTCATTTTTGAAAAATATGAGAGTTTTGCTTCATAACAACTCTTATGCGAGGTTTAAATTTTGGATAATTTTGGGTAACTCTCACCTTGGATTAGTGTGATCCTTAGCCGTCATATTCTATCATTTTGATTTCCAAATTCACATCATATACCTAAGCCAAGTTTCATTCCTAATGAAAGCCCTATTGATCTTTAAGCTATAACATTATACTTGTGTAGTGGAGAGAGTGCGATCGGGCAAGCCTATGGCCATCGTCATTGATGGATTTCTTTGGAGGCTATCCCGAAACTCAATTTTGGGTAATGTTGATCTTAGAAAACACGCTACCCGATCCCTGAATAGCATTCGAGAATTTGCCGAAATTTCAATTTAAAAGTAAAAGCAATTTGTTAATTCGCATTACTGAAAATTATAAGCTAATCATTATGCTGAATAGATCTTTCAACTAGGATCTCTACACGTAGGCATAAGACTTCGCGTTTTTATTCCTTGAGTTCAAATTTCTTTTCTAGTATTTAAATTTTTCTACTCCTATGAAAAGTTGTTTGCTCGGGACTAGCAAACGAGTAAGTATGAGGGTGTTTGATGAGTACTTTTTGTACTCATCTTTTAATATATTTTTAATATGAAATTATATAGTTTTTATGCTTTTCCTATTAAAATTATTATCTTTTCAATTTTATAAACTAACTTAAGCTTTTCTGTATATTTCAGGTTTTTTTGGACGCATTGGACAAAAACTTCAAGTACACGCCCAAGGTCACGGGCGTGACCATGGGCGTGTAGCCTGCGCGGTGTTCCAGATCTATTTCCGCCACCACGGGTGCGTTCCGTGAAGAATTCGCCAAGTACACGCCCCAGGTCACGGGCGTACCAAGGGCGTGACCCAATGTCATGGCCGCGACTCTCCGCAAGCATCCAAAATGAGCCTGCCACGTCAATTAAATTTACACGCCCCAGGTCACGGGCTTGACCAGGGGCGTGACTCAATGTCACGGGCGTGACTCATCCCGCGCCACTCCCCGCTTCTTCCCGCCGAAGATTCCCGCCAGTAGCACGGTTTGAAGGTTACACGCCCTAGGTCACGGGCGTGACCTAGGGCGTGACGCGCCCAAATCGCCTGCATTAATGCCAGACTGCGCCCTTTCCGCTCCGAGATGATCACGCGCCTTACACGCCCTTGGTCACGGGCGTGACCGAGGGTGTGTACCCAGAAATTTTCAGCTATAAAAGGCAGCTCCTCCAGATTATTTGGACACATTGTATTGGAGTCCAAGCCTCCATTTTTCTTGCTTTATTTCGGTATTTTCAAGTATTCTAGCTTTATTTTTCTTTGCACTTGTAATTTCCCTTTCAATAGTTGTAATCCTTTTTCTTGAATTAATAAAATATGTTGATTTTTCTTCTATCTTGTCCACTTCTCTTTTCATTCGTTATAATCTTCTAGTCAAGTTACTTTTCTTATTGCAATCAATTCAAAGTTCTATTTGATAGAACAATAGAGATCGTCTTGAGTAAGAGTAATCAACACGCCCGGATTTTTATACGACCTTGGTTTTTTATAAAGCCTATACTACATCCGACACGATACACTTGTCGTTGTCATTTGCAAGCATAGTTTTGCTCATCAGCATGGATGGGTACTCCACCCCCAAGTGGTTGGGAAGGGTGTTGAATTCATCTGCCTCCAGGTAAGCTAAGCCCCTAGGACATGGACCGGCTCTCTTCTTCTGGTTGTTCTAGCAAGTTGGTCCAAGGTATGAAAGGATAGTGAACTCTCTTCATCATAGGGAGAGATCTCAAGCCAAATGAGTTTATTATGTTTGAGCAGTGATTAGTTAAATAAACTAGAAGTTCGTCAATAGTTACATGTTCATCGATAATGCATGTTACATAAATAAGCACTTTTGATCTTGATAGTTAACATACAGTTGAAGATACAAAACAATCATGGATTGCAGGGAATAGAGAAGAAAGGAGGTTCATAGTAATTCTGACATTCAAGGAAAGTAGCCACCGCTGGAAGGAGGCAAGCTGGGACGCATAGGTGAGGGGTATAGATCAAAGAGGATATCACTAGCGGTGACCCCCCTCCAACCGTCACGAAGGGCGTCCGCCCTATGAAGGGAAACCACCAAGGCTTCAGGCGTCGTCTTCGCAATCTCCCTCTGGATGCCCTCAGTCATAGCATGGGAAGGAGGGACGGGCACCGCCGTCCGCGAGGGTCCGCCTCTCTCCCCCAACTTCCTCTGGGCTTCAGCAAGCTGAGCTCTCAGGTCCTGCACCTCCCTGTTGGAACCTTAGGTTTGATTTGAGTTAGGGTCAAACTTTCAAATCTATCTAATGACTTAAATCTCTTCAAGGTAATTTCAATTAAATATAATGTGATCGAATCGGAGAAAATAAAATACTCAAAAATATTTATTTTCTGATTTCGTCGAACGGAGCTCGACATTTGTCGAACGACGTTAGACGAATCTGTCACTTCATTAATCGCTCTCCAGTCAGCATGTCTCAGCGTTCGACAAATAGCGAATGGCGCTCGACAAAATCCAGCCAGTCTCAGCAGTCAACAAGTGAAGACAATTGCTCAGCACAAGGCGCTCGACAAATGTCGACCAGCGCTCGACAAATTCTTTCCAGAGCTCGACAAATATTATTTTATTCTGATTTCTTTCTTTATAGTATTTAACTTAGCCGTTGCAAATCAATAAATACTATAGCCGTTGCAGATCAGCTTTAATGAACAGAAACGACGGGTTATCTTCTCGAAGAGTCAAATCATTGATGGAGACCTAAGCTTCTTCCTTCTTCCCGGGAGAAGAATTCAAATTAAGAGCAAGGGTTCTCAGATTATAAAAAGAGAAGATACAGAAAAAAAAAGAGAGAGAGAGAGAGATCATCAATTTTCATTTTTCTATTTTTAACAAGGACAAGAAAGAGTACACACGACAGAAACATAGAGCAAACTTATTCCCTTTCTTTGCTAATACTTTCCTGCAGATTATGTTCATCCTGAGACAACAATCACAACTATTTGCTCAGGATCACCACTGCAAGGAGGAAAGATGCTGTGCACATTCAAGAAAAGAGATCTCCAGAACTGTCATCAATCTATATCAGACAGGGGGAGCTCTTCAACATAATATTTAGATCCGATCAACTCCATAACAGGATCTTCAAGAGTCTTCTCATACAGAGAAGAACAATTTAATTTCTGCTTTTATTTTTCCTCTCTTTACCTCATCCTGTACAGGGTTATAACTCCCTTCAAAAGTTAATCTCGGTGACAGGGCACCTTAGCAAAAACCTGCAGTTTGGTTAGAGCACCTTATCAACAGCTCATCTGGTGAGAGGGCACCTTAACAACAACCTCATAGTGGATTCCTACCAGTGGGTAGAAGAGTAGATGTACCCAGTTGAGGGGAACTACTATAAGTTTCTTGTGTTCTCTGTGATTGCTTTATTTTCTTTATACTGTGCTATGCTGAATGTGTTTTCTATATGACAAATAATTAACTAAATTATTATACATCACCTATTTTAATTCTGCTATCAAAAACCTCTCAGTAAATCTCTCAAGGTTTTAAAATACTCTATACACCCCCCTTTTAGAGTAAACTAGATCTAAAACCCCTCACTTTCAATTGGTATCAGAGGGTGTTTGGTTGCTACAGGCTAACACCTGAACCAACAAAAGAACTTCCTTAGATCTATTTACTTTAGTGTGTCATCACTGTCTTTATTTTATTTTATAAAAACCTCATGGCACAAAATAAAGATTATTATAGCTCCAGACCTCCCATGTGCAATTTAAACAAGCTTGCACTATGGAAGGCAAGAATAAGATTATATATGAATTCAATTGATGAAAATATTTACAGTTCTATCCTGACAGGGCCTGTTTATGTTGGCGCTGATATATCTTCTTCAAAGAAAACTACCGAAATAAAACGTGGCAACAGAGAAACTGATGTCACTGCCCGTGTTTGCAAAATGAAGCCAGAAGAATTCAAAGCTGGTACTGATGATGGGCAGACTGATAAACATAAAGGACCTTCCCCATCCTCAGATGCAGATGCCAAAGCCATGCAGATCTTGGCTCAGTCAGTATCAAAAGATATTCTTCAAAAACTTGAAGACAGCACTTCTGCAAGAGGAATCTGGAACTCCCTCTCAAGGATGGTAAATAAACCTACCCCATCTCTCCAACTAACTATTTTTTTGATGCAGAACCATCAACAAATCTAAGTGAAGAAGAACAGGAAGAAGAACTTAGAGCTAGAACTTTCTGCATGATGGCCATACATGGTGGCTCATCTCAAATTCCAGATGCAGAATTCAAATCGAAAAAACTTGAGGTAACTGAGGTAACTCCAACTTATAATTTTACCTCTACTCAAGATAAGACTAATCATAAATT
This sequence comes from Dactylorhiza incarnata, assembly GCA_033032865.1. Taxonomy (NCBI): domain Eukaryota; kingdom Viridiplantae; phylum Streptophyta; class Magnoliopsida; order Asparagales; family Orchidaceae; genus Dactylorhiza; species Dactylorhiza incarnata. Next base: position 3,878,587 of record JAWHQI010000235.1, on the reverse strand, counting down.
AACATTTACAGACTTAATAAAATATGAAAGTAAACCTTTAAAAGAGTTAACAAATATAAAATTTCTAACTCCTGAGAATAATAATCTTCAAGAAAATTTGAAATCTTCAGACAAGCATTCTTTTTTTTTCATAAACAAATTTTCTATGGCAAGCACAACCAATGTGAGAAATCTCAAAATGCAGGCCAAAAAATCTGAACAAATTTCTAAAGTAAAAATAATTAATCATGATCAACAAAAACCTTCAAATTTATATTTTAATGAAATAAAAAGGCTAAAACTGCTAAACCTTTCAACTCTAAATTCATAAAAAAAATTTCTAATTAATTTTTCACCATTAAACTCCATCCCAATTTAAACAGCAAATCAAAATTTTACATGGATTGTTTTCATCATAAAAACTATGGTAAGACAAATTGTATTCTTACAGACTTCTCCAAGTCAGTTTGAGCATTCTACTATAGCTGCATTGATCAGTATTGATCATAGCACTGAGTGTGAGTCTCTTCTGATAAGGGGATTCTATGAGAAAGAAAATGTCTGCAATGTTTTTATAATCTAAAACATCCCTTAAAATCCATTAACAGCTGTAGCAATTCAAAATATTAAAAACATATTAACTCAAATCTAGATCAAATGAGTTGCTTAATTGAAATAATTCAAAGAGTCTACAGAAGAAAATTGAAAACAAAAACCAAGAGAGAGAGAAAATGAGAAACACAATTCTCAAACAAAACTTAAAAACTGTATAAAGGTTGCTGCAATTAGAAATTTTAAAATAGGCTGAAATTAAATCTTTTAAACTTCAAAAATGAGCTGCTGCAACTGAAAATTCTAAAAGCCACTTCAAGATTACCAGGTCACTAGTTTTGATTTGATCCCAACTCAAATAGGGGGAGATTGTTGGAACCTTAGGTTTGATTTTAGTTAGGGTCAAACTTTCAAATCTATCTAATGACTTAAATCTCTTTAAGGTAATTTCATTTAAATATAATGTGATCGAATCGGAGAAAATAAAATACTCAAAAATATTTATTTTCTGATTTCGTCGAACGGAGCTCGACATTTGTCGAACGACGTTAGACGAATCTGTCACTTCATTAATCGCTCTCCAGTCAGCCTATCTCAGCGTTCGACAAATAGCGAACGGCGCTCGACAAAATCCAGCCAGTCTCAGCAGTCAACAAGTGAAGACAATTGCTCAGCACAAGGCGCTCGACAAATGTCGACCAGCGCTCGACAAATTCTTTCCAGAGCTCGACAAATATTATTTTATTCTGATTTCTTTCTTTATAGTATTTAACTTAGCCGTTTCAAATCAATAAATACTATAGCCATTGCAGATCAGCTTTAATGAACAGAAACGGCGGGTTATCTTCTCGAAGAGTCAAATCATTGATGGAGACCTAAGCTTCTTCCTTCTTCCCGAGAGAAGAATTCAAATTAAGAGCAAGGGTTCTCAGATTATAAAAAGAGAAGATACAGAAAAAAAAAGAGAGAGAGAGAGAGATCATCAATTTTCATTTTTCTATTTTTAACAAGGACAAGAAAGAGTACACACGACAGAAACATAGAGCAAACTTATTCCCTTTCTTTGCTAATACTTTCCTGCAGATTATGTTCATCCTGAGACAACAATCACAACTATTTACTCAGGATCACCACTGCAAGGAGGAAAGAAGCTGTGCACATTCAAGAAAAGAGATCTCCAGAACTGTCATCAATCTATATCAGACAGGGGGAGCTCTTCAACATAATATTCAAATCCGTTCAACTCCATAACAGGATCTTCAAGAGTCTTCTCATACAGAGAAGAACAATTTAATTTCTGCTTTTATTTTTCCTCTCTTTACCTCATCCTGTACAGGGTTATAACTCCCTTCAAAAGTTAATCTCGGTGACAGGGCACCTTAGCAAAAACCTGCAGTTTGGTTAGAGCACCTTATCAACAGCTCATCTGGTGAGAGGGCACCTTAACAACAACCTCATAGTGGATTCCTACCAGTGGGTAGAAGAGTAGATGTACCCAGTTGAGGGGAACTACTATAAGTTTCTTGTGTTCTCTGTGATTGCTTTATTTTCTTTATACTGTGCTATGCTGAATGTGTTTTCTATATGACAAATAATTAACTAAATTATTATACATCACCTATTTTAATTCCGCTATCAAAAACCTCTCAGTAAATCTCTCAAGGTTTTAAAATACTCTATGCACCCCCCTTTTAGAGTAAACTAGATCTAAAACCCCTCACTTTCACTCCCGATCTGACTCCTCGCATCGCCTCCTGAGTGAGTCAGCAGCCTTTGGCCCCTACAGGTGAAAAGAGTAAAAGGGTTACAGATGCTGGAGAAGAGAGAGGTGAAGAAGAAGGGGAGAGTCCCCACAGCTGGCACGAACCAGGCCCCTAGATGACTGTTCCAAGAGCCTCTCAGAGGTAACTAGGCGCGTGGTGAGGTCAGCAACCTTTTCTTCGGCAGCCCGACTCGACGCATCGACCTACCTCAGCCTATTCGAGAGACTAAGACCTCGTCGGGCGGTCATGTGCAAGAGTTCGGCTGCGCGGAGTATGGCTTGCGAGCTCATGCAGGCAAGGTCGCGCATAGACTTTTTCTTGTAGGCGGACGCATCCTGCCAGCAATAGAGGCCAAATGAGAGGTTGTACGAGCATCCCCGAGCGGCTCGCTCTTTATCCAGGATGGTTGATGGGAGGTGATCGAGACCCGGTTCGTGGCCTCATCCCAATGAAGGACGGGGTCAACTAAAGAGTCAGTTGCGATTCCCCCCCCCCCCCCCCCCCCCCATTTTGAAGTTGGGGTGGTTCGCCAACGCGTCAGGGTCGCTTGGTTTCCCTTTCTCCCTCGGCACTATCACTGTGCCCTCCCTATGGACAGCCTTCGCTCGTCGCATTGTTGGCCCTTTAGGCGGGGAAGGAGGCGAGTCCTCCTCCACCATCTGCTGCTTCTCCCTCCGTTGCCTCGGCACGAGGACCTTAGGGGCGGAAGCACATGCAGCGGCGTCCTCCTTAACGAACCAGCGGGAGGATGAAACGCTCCCACTTGCGAAGGGCGGGGGGGGGGGGGGGGGGGGGGGGGGGGGGCGTGGACGAGTCCGCCTACCTGAGTGAACCAAGGTCAAGGTAAGTATCTGCATGTAAGAAGGAGGAAGGAAGAATAGTGCAGACATCAGAGAGAAGGAGATACCTGTCCTAGGCTCGACGTAGGTGAGCTGGCCCATGTCCCTCCTGAGATGCTCGACCTCAAACCTCGCGCCCTCAAGATAGCTGTGAAGTACGACCGCCTCCCCACCTAAGCGAGGGGCCTTAAATACCTTCTCGGGCTTCTGCATGGGCGAGAGGGGGATGTCACCGAAGTCACCTTGGATGAAAACAAATGTGTCACTCCAGTGGTGGACCTTGTTGGAGGTCTCGCACACCTTCACGTGCGTGCCGGTGAGGAAGCATACCCCCTCAGGGGTCGCTCAGAAGATGAAGACCTTGCGGAACACGGTCAGGTCGAACTCAACACGTTCCTCTCGCAGATAGCAAGCGTAGGCCGTCATCATCGAGATTGCGTTAGAGTTAACTTGGGCCGGGACCACGCCGAAGTAATTCAAAAACTCATTCACCTCAGGCCATAGGGGAATCCGTAGGCCAGCTTCGATGTGGGGAAGCGGGGTGGCGAGCCAGTTCTCGTAGAAGGAGTTAATGGCCTCGCCCTGAGACGGACGACGAGACGTCCACCCCTCAGGAAGGTAGGAGCTCTTGAATGCTGAGAACTCCTCCTTAGATACCTTCCCATCGTGAAAGGGGTGCTCGGAAAAATTAGCTACACATTGTTCCCGGCCATTCCTAGCAACAGGAGGGCGGTTGGGATCCATCTCATGGGGCATGAGAGAGAGAAGAGAGCTAACCTCAAGAAGAAAGCAAAGCAAGGGAAGAGGGTGAGTGTGATGGTGAAGTAGAAGGAAGGGGGGGTATTTATAGGGGGAGCCAAAATGGGTGAGTGGCCAATGAGGTCCACTCACCACCATGCAGGGCTAGTCCTTATTATTACATAATAAATCAAAGAGCGAGGATAAAAGTCGTTTAGCGCGGCATCCATTTCCAGAAACCGTGATCCTGTGTGCATGACGGCACCCCCTGCATAGACCCGATGCATTCATTCATTGCGGTGATCTCCTTGCCCGCAGTGCGGAAGCTTGCCTCAACGCGGCGTATGTGGTCGGCGAGTGGAGCTGCTATACCTCCGTATGTAAGCCGGACCCCCCCTTAGCAGATTAAGCTCATTTTCCAACCACTCCATCCGCCGCTCCAGCGCGCAGACGCGGGAGAGAGGGTCAGGTCCGGCGGACCACCTTCCATCACGCAGCTCGAGAAGAAAGGCCTCTTGCCTCCGCACTGTATCAGCCGAAAGATTCAGAAGCTCGAGAATGTTGGGCTGGTCCTCGGCAGGTTCCTCCACCATAGTGGGGGATCGGATTGGTGGGGAGACCTCCCTCTGGCTCGACTGACCCGTTGAGGTCTTGTCCCCTCCTACAAAAAGCATAGCTTTAGATACCGAAGCACTCACCTTGGTAGAGGCTCTCGCAATAACATTACCTTGTGAATCCTCAAACTCTTGTCTCTTCGAGGAAGGGTTGTCATGAGCTGTTGAGAGAGCAGCAGGATCCTGAGCGCGAATGGCAGGACTTGCTCGAACGCCTGCACCCGACATTTCCATCACGCTCCGTACCCCCTCGGAGTGGGTCGGAAAAAGCTGTTAGCACGCAAGAAGCATGCCTTCATTAGTGTGAGATGTTCGCAAAAAAGGGGCAAAGTTAAAAACCGAGTTGATATCGCGTCTAGCTCCAGGTCCCGGACATAGTCAGTCACCCCAAGGGAGGATGACGACGCCACCTCTTTCACCAAATCAGGTCGGAGTTTCTTCCGTGGTGATTGCACCGTTGGCCGAGTAGGGGAGGGCGGAGGGCCACTAACTATGGCCCTGTGCTCCGCCAAATCATTCCGGGCCTTCCCAGCAAGGGATTTGAAATGAGTTCTGAAGTCTCGGGGAGGATCCATCCGACTCGAAGGAAAGGGGGAAGGTAGAACTCTCAGGAAGGGTGCTCTCCTCACCTCCGCCTCTGGAGGCTTTTTATAGCCATCCTGCGGGACCCTCAGGAGATTCCCCCAAGACCCCACCTGACTCGTCAAATAGGTGGGTTGGACTTTCTTTCCGAGCTTGAGGCAAGCTCGAAAAGAGCGGGGATTGTGTCAACCCTCATATTTTCCAAGTCGGTGTGACCCGACACGGATGAGGTCGTGACGGAAAAGGTGATCGCGATGCAGCGAACCCAACCATCAGAGATCGTTAAGGACCGAGAAAGAGAAAACCCGGGGGGGGGGGAATACTTCCTACTTGGGCGAGCGGACCCTAGGTCCACTTGCCTAAAGCTCTGGGCGAGTGGACCTAAGGTCCACTCTCCCAAAGCTCCGGGCAAGTGGACCTATGGTCCACTCGCCCAAAGGGAGGGGCGAGTGGACCATAGGTCCACTCGACCAGGCGCACGGGAGATTGGACCTATGATCCACTCGCCCCAGGCATATGGGCTAGTGGACCATAGGTCCACTCGCCCCGGGCACCTGGGCGAGTGGACCATAGGTCCACTTGCCCCGGGAAACTGAGTGGAGCATGAAGTTCACTCGCCCGATTCGGGTGGTGGACCTTGGTCCACTCACCCGACCCCCGATAAGGGGGGAGTGGACATCTCGAGCTCCACTCGCCTCCCCTCATTTTTCGGTCGTTCGGGTTGGTTGTTGGTCTGTGGATAGTGGATTCTTGGCTATCCGCAGCCCAATTTTTGTGAAGTCTATAAATAGACCCCCATGGGCACCTTGGGAAGGGATGTTGGTACCCCCCCCCCCCCCCCTCCCTCGCGTGTGTGTTGTGAGCAAGCACTACCCCTCCCCCTGTCATTGAAGGCGGACGGTGAGGTGATCTTTAGTGCCCTCCAAGGTGCCCAGGATCAGCTTTGGCTTGGGAGGGGAAGTTCCTTGAGAGCTTCTGGGTACGTGGTGGGACCTCCACGCTGTAGCTTATGGGGTCGGTTCGTGGACTAAGAAATTTTCCAAGGGTTGAGTTTTGCAGTTCTTAACGACTAGTAAGGGGTCAAGCTCAGGGCAAGTAAGGGTTAGCTGCATTTCCCTTTCGAACTTCGAGACCAGTTCTCTGGTTTCAAGAAGGTGATCCTAAACCAGTGGCCAAGGTTTCACATCATGTTGATGAGTTTTGACCACAATACCCAAAAATGAACACCATACCCTAATTTTGACCTAGTTTGACCCAACTTGGGTTAACAAGTTACCCAACTAAATTAGTACTAATTTTGTTGAAATTTTTACCAGGGTCTTATAATAGCCCTAAGGAGCACCAACCAAAATTAGGACTGGATTGGGTGTTGAAAATGTTGAAGTGGAAGTTGGCAGTCTGGGAGGAGATCGCGTGGTCTGGTCTAACCGCGCGAGCTTGCAGTCTCCTTCTGCAGTCTGACCTATTCAATCTAGCCGCTGGCTTATTCGGGCTGACCACCATTCTTTGTCCAAGGTTCTGAGGTGAGGCCGCAAGGTCTAGTTTGTGAGACCGCGTGGCGATCTGTTCTCTGTTCTGTGCGGTCTGGTTTGTGGTGACTGCACAGGGTTGCAGTTTCAGTAACGGGCAATCCTGTCTGGTGTCTGTCCGGGTTCTTTATGGTGTGCGCGGACTAAGATCTTCTTAGTCGCACTGTCTCCCCTTTTTTGAGTTCGCATAAGCTGGTTGTTGTTTATTGGGGTGTCTACTTAATCACCTAGAGGGGGGGGGGGGGGTGAATAGGTTTTTCATATTATGTTATCCCCTCTTTAGGTGTTCTTTGTTTCTGATTAGTAGATGTATGAAATAGAAAGCGCAACAAAGAAAAGCACACAACAATCTGTAGAGGTTCCTCAAGACCGGGTGTCTTGAGTAGTCCTCTCTCCCTCTGCGCCTACCCAGCAGTGTGCTAGGCTCGGCAAACTCCCCCAAAAGCTTCAGGCCCTCAAGCCTTACAACACGGACCCGCAAGTCCCAACAGCCTAGGACCGCAAGCCCCTTCTGCCCCCGAGCCCGCAAGCTCGACACTCAGGCCCTCAAACCCTATAACACGGACCCGCAAGTCCGAACAGCCTAGGCCCGCAGGCCCCTACTGCTCCCGAGCCCGCAACCTCGACAGATCGCACCCGCAAGCGCACTGCCCTGGCCCTCAAGCCTCGCATCTCTCCAGCACTCAAGCTAGACAATGTCAGACCCGTAAGTCCACTGCCCTGGCCCTCAAGCCTCACAACTCTCCATCCCTCAAGCTAGACAAATTGGCCCGCAAGCCTTACAAGAAAAAACAGTAAAGAAAATTGTCTCTTCTGCCGAATGTTGATCGGCAACATAGCCTGATGGAGATCGGCTTCTTAAGATTGAAGAAGATTGTTCTGAATCAGATCTTGAGCGCACGGTTCTTCTTAAAATCTTTTCTTAGCCAGATGAGGATTGGCTTCTTAGCAGTCGATGAAGATGACCTCTCCTTCCTTTACTCTTTCTTTCTTGCGGCGCTTGTGTTTTTCGATTTACTATGTGCGCAAGTTCTTTCTTGATGATTAACTTTGTAGGGCAGCCTCATATATCCTTTTATAAGACTGCAATGTCCCCCCAATGGTCTTCTAAGAAGTTTCTTTATGTGTCATACCTCCATTCCCTTTTAGCACGCGCTAATATCTTTTTCTTTTTGGAGTACGCGCTAATGCCTCGATTCATTAAGTGCACGTGCTGATTGGACAATCAAGCGGCGGCATTAACTGCTGATAGTACGTCTGCGCAATTTGAATCTGTCTCGATGATATTTCCATTGTTATGATGACATGGATAATATCTCGACGACAGCCCTTTGTCGATGCCATGAACTCTGGTAGACCTTCATGTCTTCTTTCTTCTGCCTCTGATGCTGGCATCACAACAATACGAGACATCCTGGCGATTCTTCTCATATGACGATATGTCGTTTCTGACTGTGTCATTGAGATCCTCTTTCTTGCAATATGTCGTTATAATCATGTTGTTTACTCAACGACAATCCTTCCTTCGATATCTCTGATTCTTCTCTGCGTTCGACGATCAGCATTCTTCGTTCGACGATCTCGCCATGTCTCAGCATTCGACGATCGGCATTCTTCGTTTGATGATCTTGCCATGTCTCAGCGTTCGACGATCAGCATTCTTCGTTCGATGATCTTGCCATGTTTCAGCGTTCGACGATCAGCATTCTTCGTTCGACGATTTCGCCATGTCTCAGCGGTCGACGAATACTTTGCTTCTCAGCGGCTGCTGCTCTGCCCGTCATTACGACGACAAGCACGCATTGTCGACGATATCGCCTGTTCTTCTCGACGATGTGTACTTATATTTTCCTGAGATTATGAACTAGATGTACGATCAAATACAAAGTGAAGTACTCTTGAAATGATGACTTCTTCAAACCTGGAATAATGTGGGCAAGATTCCCAACAATCTCCCCCTATTTAAAGAAGTCAGAATCTCAATTCAAGCCTACTTTCACTTGACATTAAATATCATAATGTTAGTTGAAACTGTTTAAAGATTTAACTTATCTTTTGCAGAACTCTTGGAGTACATCAAGTTTGTAGCTTCCCCTTGATTTGATGCCTCTTCCTTGCTCCCCCTGCCTTTATGGTCTTCCTGAGCACTACTTGAGCACCATTTCTCCCTCTTTCTGACTTCTTGCCTTCTGCTTTTCTAACCAAGGAGTAGGATAAGCTCCCCCTTGCTCAAGCATGATTCTTCAAGGTCCAGTGAGATTTTCTGACCGCTCATCTTCACCTTAGCCTTTAAGTCTTCTTGAGCTACTGTCTCCCCCTCGATGGAATGTCCACTTATCTTTACTGTTAGCTCCCCCTTGATCAGTGCGCCTTGGTATGTGGTGAGCTTTTCTTAGTCCAGAGTTGAGCCTGGACCACTTATTGTCCATTAGCCTTATTCACCTTTTGTTGGCTAAATGGACTATCCTGCAAGAAAGATTTAATAATCCTTAAGAACCCAAGGTGACTTGGGTCCTAGGTTCTTGTTAGCATAAAAGGAAATTCTTCTACTCACCTTACTCCTTCTAGGAGGTCTCTCCTTTGCACCAGGCACACTAGGGTTGTGCCAACATTCAATGGCAAAGTGTCCCACTTTGCCACAGCACCAACACTCATGGATGTTGTACCTTCTTTTCTGAACAATTTTTGAAGTCTGTTTAGTAGAGAAGGCAGCATCATTCTTCCTATCTCTCTCAGCCAAGAGCTGACTAGCTGCTTCAGTATCACTGTTTCTACTTGACTTTATCTGTTTGTCAGCAACAGATGTCAGCTTAGTGGCTGACAGGGTGTTGATGGCGTCAGATATGTTCAAGTGAGAATTTATCATACTGGGGCTACTGATCTGCTTCTTATCTGAGTGTGATTGAGAAGATGTTGCTCCTTTATCCTTGAGAGTGGGAGCTGGGACACCAAATACAAATGGTCCATGATGGGCCATTTGAATTTCCTCATTGGGAGCCTTTAATGCACTCGTCCCCATGCCCTTTCTCATACCATAGTCAGAAGCATTTTCATGACTAGTGGAGCGTCCATTCATCTAGTGACCATGGACACTGTCCTGATCATACCTATTTAAGGGGAGCACTACCTTCTGAAAGGTGGTATGAGGCTTTGCTTTAGTTTTGCCCCTTTTCCATTTTCATCATCTGTTGCCCCTTCATTGTAACCTAATCCCCTCCTATTTTTATGGGATGAGAAGGTGTCAATGATGGGTAGAACAGTTTTGGGCTTAGAGAATTGAGCTACCAAGCTTCTTTCCTTGAGGAGATCACTCTCAAGTTTCTTGATAAGTTCTTCCCTTTGGCTTCTCTCATCATAAAGTTTGTCTATGATTCTCTTGAGCTCATGTGGATTGGTGTCCTCATTGAAGGACATACCCATTTCCATCTTCAACTCAACCTTAATGGTCCTGAGTGATTCTAACTCCTTAGCTTGTTTCTTAACAAGCCTTTTGCTCTTACTCAGAGCTTCCAAGAGATCACCAAATTGCTCAATTAGATCGGCATGGTTTTTATTGTTGCAAGATGAGCAGTCTTCTACATCATCCTCAGAAGATAAACAATCTTCTGATGCACTCTTGGTCTTCTTAAATGAAGCTGGTAGTAAAGGTGGGTGAGTGGTACGTACCTGATCATGATGCGATTCATCATGATTTTCTTCATCTGATAGAGCCATCAGCCCATGAACCTCTTCATCCTCAGAATCACAATCTGTATGAGACAGGGGTGCTCTGATGCATACCTCTTCATGAGAGGTATCTTCTTCAAGGTCTTCCTCTAGTCCTTCCATGAGGACTTCTAAGAGGTCCCACATGTCCTTTGCTGTTGTGCAATGACTCAGCTTCTGATGAGTTACTAGATCTACTGCACCAGCTAGAAAGCTTCTTGCTTCTTTGTCCAAGCTGGCAAGAAGAGTCTCCTCTTTTAACATCATCATGGAGGGACCTTTTTGAACAACTAAGAACATTCTTGGATCCATTGCCTCCATGAATATTCTTGCTCAAACTTTCCAAATAGCAAAGTTCTCTCTAGAGCACATAACTATTCTTAACTCCATACTTATGAAACTTAGACACCCACAGGCAGATCTGTTCAAGCTATTAAGCTTTTATTTGAACAACCTCCCTCTGATACGACTTGTTGTTTATGGGGGTGTCTACTTAATCACCTAGAGGGGGGGGGGGGTGAATAGGATTTTCATATTATGTTATCCCCTCTTTAGGTGTTCTTTGTTTCTGATTAGTAGTTGTATAAAATGGAAAGCGCAACACAGAAAAGCACACATCAATCTTGTTGGGAAAATGATTTCTCTTAACCCCTAGAAATGAGTTAAAGAAGAATTCTAAGAATGAAAAATAAGGCTAAGTAAATATGCGTCAAATAGTATTTGACGCAACATCGAAATGTAGTCGACGTTTCCTTCAGATTGAGTCGAAGTAACTCTAGGAAGATTTCGACGTATGTGTTGTCGACGTTACTCTGATTTCTAGTCGACGCATCTAATGTAGTCGACGCACCTTTATCGACGCACCTTCCTTATTCTCCTCTCGACGTCCATAGAGGATGTATTCGATGCTTGCGTCGAATAGTAATCGACGCACGTCGATCTGTATGACAGAATTCAAAATCGCCAGATCTCTTTCCTTATCTTATAAGATCTGATCTATATGGAATCAATTTATGTCTTATAGCCGTTCTGAATCTTTCTTTTCCTCTATTAGATTCTTGGATAATTTGTTAAAATTCATTATGGACATTATTTGAAATTAGAATGAATACTTTCCTTCTATGGATATAACTATTATGGGAATTTCTCTTTCTTTCTAATTCTCTGCCTGCTAATTGATTACTCTCCTTTAGTATTATTTGAATGAAACAGAGCTATAAATAAAGAGGAGGTCGGCAGAAGAAGTAGTCAAGTGATTCACCACTTTTACATTTGAAAAGAGTAAAAGCTCCCAAGTGAAAAAGAGAGAATTGAGAAATAGTCCTCCAGCAATATTCAAGCATTCTTCTTCTCTCTGCTTCTGAAGTCACCCTGCTGCAAATTCTGATAGCTCTCACATAAGAGAGAAAAGCTACCAATCTTCTTCTCTCTATAGAAGAAAGATTTAATTCACTTCTTGTGCTTCCAATCTTCTTGCTAGGAAGAAGATTCATTCTTGTTCTTATTTCTTTCTTCTTTCTTATTTTTACTTAAACATTGTAAAAGAGTTTTTAGAATCTCTCTTCAAAAAATTCAGTGTACTGGTTCTAAGAGTCTCCTTTTAAAAAGACTCAGTTGGTTCTAAGAGTCTCCTTGTCAAAAGACTCAAGGTGGTTCTAAAAGTCTCCTTATCAAAAGACTCAGTGCAAGATAGTGAATTCCTACCAAGGGGGTAGAAGAGTGGACTACCCAAAGTTTGGGGAACCACTATATTTTCTTGTGTTGTGCTGTGATTTCTTTTCTTGCATTTACTTTCTTTATTTGTTTAATTCTTGTTGGTGTGTGGGAAGCTATAATCTGTGATCATACACATATATATATATATATTAACATTGCACAAAATATTTTTTAATCTCTATTCACCCCCCCCCCCCCTCTAGAGAATTCTAGTGAGGTTAACTGTGCACTTTCAATTGGTATCAAAGCCAGGTTGATCTAAAAAGGTTTAACTCCTTGATCAAAAAGATCCTACCTCTTGTTTTTATATTTATATATTTTTTTTTTTATGGCACAAATCAAAGATTATGCTTCCACCAGACCACCAATGTGCAATCTTGAAAAGTTTGCAGTTTGGAAAACAAGAATCAGAATTTATATGAATTCCATTGATGCTGACTTGTTTAATATTACTGTGACAGGTCCCCCAAAGCCCTATAGAAAGGATGCAAGTGGCAATGTCACACAAACACTTGTTCCAAGATCTGAGTGGACAGAAGATGAGAAGAAGGCAAGAACATATGATCTAAAGGCCATGAACATACTTGTCTCAACTCTCTCAGATGACATCTTTCAAAGGGTTGTTTACTATGAATCATCCAAAGAAATTTGGGACGCTCTTACAAAGATGGTTGAAGTAAGTGTTGATGAAAAGAAAGATAATAAAGCCCTATTGATCTCCCAATATGAGAACTTCCAAAAGAAGAATGAAGAGAGTATCTCTGAGATGTATGACAGATTCAGTCTAATCATCAACCAATTGAAAAACTTGGATAGAGAGATCTCCCTCACTGAGATTAATGACAAATTGCTAATGAGTCTCCCCAGTTCATGGGACTTAAGAATATGGGCAATAAGAGACACAAGAGGACAAAAGGAAATCTCTACAGATGCTCTCTTAGGAAAGCTCAAATCCTATGAGCAACTACTGAAAATTAGAGAAGAGAAGAAAAGAAGAGAAAACACTCCAATCTCCTCAAAAGACCGAAACATAGCTTTAAAGGCAACAGAAGAAAGGACTCCTGTCACTGAAGAAGAACTATTCAGTTTCCTAGCCAGAAAATTTAAGAAATGGGTCAAGACAGATTGATCAAAAAGTAGGGAGTTAAAACCAAGGTATGACAAAACTCCCACTAAAGAAATTATTTGCTATTCTTGCAGGAAACCTGGACATATTGCCCCAGAATGTCCAGAGAATGCTGAAACAAAGAAAGATCTGAAAAGAAAAGATCTCAAGAAAAAGGGGAAGAAGAAAGAAAGAGGCTTTATTGCAGAAGCCTGGAGTGAAACAGACTCTGAGGACAGTTCATCCTCTAAGAGTGACAATGAAGAATCTAGGCAAGAAGACCTATGCTTGATGGCCTTTGAAGGCCCCAAGAATGATGATGGTGCTAAATCATGGAGTGAGACAGGATCAGAAGAAAGCATATCTTCTGAAGATGAAAAAGAAAATAGCCTTATTCTCATAGAGGAATCTAAGGATAAGGATGAGGTAAGCATCTTTGATGAAATAGATTTTCAAAGTGATAAATTCAGAAATGATTTTATGGGAATGTGTCTAGATCAATTAAAAGCTAAACAAGAAATCAAGGACCTAAAAGAACAAATTCATATGATCAAGAACCAAAGAAATAAAAAAGATATAAGCTCAATAGATCATGTATTAAGGGCTAACATAAGAGAGAAGGAAATAGAAAGGGCTAGAATAGAAAATCAGTTCCTTAAGGATAAGGTTACTCAGGCAAAGGCCTTTGAAGAATCAATAAAAATGAGAAGCCAAACTATTAAAGAAATCACTGAAAAACAAACAATAAGACACAAAAATCTTGGGCTAGGGGCTGATCCATCAATCAGCCTAATTCCATCCAACAAGCCTGCTTGGATGAGCCCTGTAAAATTCACTAAACCCATAAAATTAGCAAACCAAGAAAAAGAATCACAACATAAGAAAGAACACTTCTTCAAGGAAATAAAGGAATTTGATGAAACATCATATTATTCAGCTGATGACTCACAAACTTCATCTGAAAAGACAACTAAACCAAAAGAAACAACATTCAAAGGAGTAAAAACAGAAAAAGGTAAAATGAAAATTTATGAAGACACAGTTGCGTCGACTTCATATCGACGCATGAATGATTGTGCGTCGATTTCTACTCGACGTAACCTCTCAGATGCCTCGACCTCTACTCGACGCTTGAATAAAGATACGTCGACATCCAATCAACGCAACTTTCTCCATGCGTCGATACCAGATCAACGCAATCTGAGGAATGCGCCGAATATAAATCGATGCAACTATCAACATACATCGAATAGATATCGACGCATAAAAACTCAGAGCAACATGAACACCTATATTCCAAAAATCTTCCATCTTAACCCCCATTCAGGACCCATTCATCCTGATCATGATTTCTATCCTAATCAACATTCTAACCAAAATTTCTATCCAAAACATGGTAACCAAAATTCCCATCCTAATCAAACCTTTTATCCCCATTTAAACTCAAACTCTCACAAAAGTAAGATACTTAAGTGTTACATATGCAACAAAAATGGCCACCTTGCCAAAAAGTGCTGGTATAATCAATCAAATTGGTCTTAAAATCCAGTCCTAGGCTAACTTAGAAACCTTTAGGATTAAGAAGAGATAAAAAGAAATAAAAACCTAGAACTTTTCAGGAAAATTAAAAGTCACGTCAACTTCTAATCGACGCACCGTCGATGACTCAGATCAGTAGGAACAATCTACGCATGCGTCGACTACTATCGACGCATACGTCGATAAGAAACCCTTGCATCTCAGAACAAACTAAATCGACGCTCACGTTGAATTTCACTCGACGTAACGCCGACCTCATAAAAACGAGCGGCAAGACTAAAATATTTTCGGTCACATCCACTGAAGTACCGAATAAGCCTCGAATTGAGTCCTGTTTCGACGCTTCACCTGACTTAAATAGACTCTTCAGTTAGAAACCTTCACGACTCTGCATCCTTCATCCTTCTTGCTCCTCAGACCAGCCGATTTCTTCCTCTCTCTTTCACTAACCTAAAAATGGCTCCAAAGACCAACTCAGGCTTCGACATTGACCTTGAGTCCTTCCAAGCAGCCGCAGAAAACTACAAGAGCATCATTGCTCTCTTTACTGAAGCAGGACTGGACAAGCTCATCTCCACTAGGTGCAAGATCCTGGAATCAGAGCTCACAGAGCTAATAACTCATGTTCAGATATCTGAACAAGGAGAAATCCAGGGAACACTATATGAGACACCAGTCTCAATCTCAGCAAAACATATTAGGGCCACCTTTGATCTTCCATCAGGTATATCCTACTATCATCTTTGTTTAAAAGAAATAAGGAAAGAAGATGAGCTTCTAAAAGAATGACTAAACAGGTCTTAACTATTCCCCTATTAGGTGATGAATCCGTTGAACTCACACCTGATGAAATCAAGCATTTACTCATCACTATAAATTTCTCAAACGATAGGCCAATCCATCTGAAAAAAATAGACTTTTCTGATGAGTACAGATTGCTGGCAGATATAGTAGGGAAGATACTACTATGCAAGATATCATCCCATGATGCAGTGCCCAAGCAGCAACTAAACATCATGGGGGCCCTTGTACTAAAGAAGAAAATAGACTGGGCCAGCTGTCTGCTCAAGATGATAGGCTCTAGATATTCTCACAAAAAGAATGCCTACATGAGGATTATGAGTCAAGTACTCTTCCACTCCTTCCCTGACCTCTGTAGGTCAAAAGGAATTCCTATCCCTCCTGGAAAGAGGATGTCCATTGCCCTCTTCTCCAAATGGACCAGGCAAATCCCCAAGCCTGGTTCCATTCCTGAAAGGACTCCCTCTCCTCCTAACTATCCTCCTCCCCCTCCTCCTCAAGGAGACAATCCTTCTCTACCACCATCATCCACTCAAATAATATCTACTACCCTCACAACTCCTACTCTACCTACCTCTTCTCAAACACCTGCTCAAACAGCAGTTTCTCCTTCTTTTCCTCCTCCTATTTCCCCATCTTTTCTACCTCCATTATCACCCATACCTGATGTATCAACTCACTTCTCTCCTGCTCTATCACCTCTTCCTCCACCATCACCTTCTCACCTTTCACACCATGAATCATCTGCATCCCCTGAGGCTCTCATCACTCAGTGCATCAAATCAGCTTCTGAAAAATTCCAAGTGATGCTGGATAAGCATTGCTCCCAAATTCATTCCTCCATCCTTCACATGCACACCTAAATAAATGGGGTCAGTGCCTTTGTGCAAGGCCTAAAGACCTCTCTCTCTTCCTCTAGAGTGACAAGGTCTTTCTTAACCTCCCTGGCCAAGAAGGTCAAGAAGGGGGAGAATCTAGATGAAGAGCAGCCAAAATCTGACAAAATCCTTGGGAATGAGATAGTACCTGAGCTACACCATGATGAACAAACAATAGAGGTACTCAACATAGCAAGAGATGTTGCAAATCAAATGGCACTACTACAAGGGGAGGGAAGCAGAGCAAACAATGAGGCTGAAAAGGAAGATGGTGAGAAAGAGCTGAATACTACCATAAATCAAGATAGAAATGAACCAGATGATGTGATGACTCAGGAGTCAGTTGCAACTGGGGCTGGAGATGACAAAGATACTGAAGAAGTAGAAGGAGTAAAAGAATTTCTATCCCAGGGGGAGTTACCTGCTCAGGGGGAGCTACCTGCTTAGGGGGAGCTAAATGAACTTCCTACAAATGAGAAAGAAAAACCCTTCTCTCCTAAAACAGTAGTATTCCAGAGAAAGAGAAAGACTCCTCCTACCCCTCCTGAGTAATATTTGAAAACAATGCTGATATATTTTACCCTATAGTTGAATACTAATTGGTATGAACATGAAAATATGTTTATATGATTCTGAAAAATTTGTTTATCTCTTCTTCTAAAAATTTCACTTTTGATTGAGTGACATATGCTGTGCTGGGTTAATTATATGCTAGTACAATTTCCCTCTAAATAGGGTTAAGACAAATAGGGGGACATTGTTGGGAAAATGATTTCTCTTAACCCCTAGAAATGAGTTAAAGAAGAATTATAAGAATGAAAAATAAGGCTAAGTAAATATGCGTCAAATAGTATTCGACGCAATGTCGAAATGTAGTCGACGTTTCCTTCAGATTGAGTCGAAGTAACTCTAGGAAGATTTCGACGTATGTGTTATCGACGTTACTCTGATTTCTAGTCGACGCATCTAATGTAGTCGACGCACCTTTATCGACGCACCTTCCTTATTCTCCTCTCAACGTCCAGACAGGATGTATTCGACGCTTGCGTCGAATAGTAATCGACGCACGTCGATCTTTATGACAGAATTCAAAATCGCCAGATCTCTTTCCTTATCTTATAAGATCTGATCTATATGGAATCAATTTATGTCTTATAGCCGTTCTGAATCTTTCTTTTCCTCTATTAGATTCTTGGCTAATTTGTTAAAATTCATTATGGACATTATTTGAAATTAGAATGAATACTTTCCTTCTATGGATATAACTATTATGGGAATTTCTCTTTCTTTCTAATTCTCTGCCTACTAATTGATTACTCTCCTTTAGTATTATTTGAATGAAATAGAGCTATAAATAAAGAGGAGGTCGGCAGAAGAAGTAGTCAAGTGATTCACCACTTTTACATTTGAAAAGAGGAAAAGCTCCCAAGTGAAAAGAGAGAATTGAGAAATAGTCCTGCAGCAATATTCAAGCATTCTTCTTCTCTCTACTTCTGAAGTCACCCTGCTGCAAATTCTGATAGCTCTCACATAAGAGAAAAAAGCTACCAATCTTCTTCTCTCTATAGAAGAAAGATTTAATTCACTTCTTGTGCTTTCAATCTTCTTGCTAGGAAGAAGATTCATTCTTGTTCTTATTTCTTTCTTCTTTCTTATTTTTACTTAAACATTGTAAAAGAGTTTTTAGAATCTCTCTTCAAAAAATTCAGTGTACTGGTTCTAAGAGTCTCCTTTTCAAAAGACTCAGTTGGTTCTAAGAGTCTCCTTGTCAAAAGACTCAGGGTGGTTTTAAGAGTCTCCTTATCAAAAGACTCAGTGCAAGATAGTGAATTCCTACCAAGGGGGTAGAAGAGTAGACTACCCAAAGTTTGGGGAACCACTATATTTTCTTGTGTTGTGCTGTGATTTCTTTTCTTGCTTTTACTTTCTTTATTTGTTTAATTCTTGTTGGTGTGTGGGAAGCTATAATCTGTGATCATACACATATATATATATTAACATTGCACAAAATATTTTTTAATCTCTATTCACCCCCCCCCCCCCCCCCGCTCTAGAGAATTCTAGTGAGGTTAACTGTGCACTTTCAAATCTATAGAGGTTCCTCAAGACCAGGTGTCTTGAGTAGTCCTCTCTCCCTCTGCGCCTACCCAGCAGTGTGCTAGGCTCGGTAAACTCCGCCAAAAGCTTCAGGCCCTCAAGCCTTACAACACGAACCCGCAAGTCCCAACAGCCTAGGCCTGCAAGCCCCTACTGCCCCTGTGCCCGCAAGCTCGACACTCAGGCCCTCAAGCCCTACAACACGGACCCGCAAGTCCGAACAGCCTAGGCCCGCAAGCCCCTACGGCCCCCGAGCCCGCAAGCTCGACAGATCGCACCCGCAAGCGCACTGCCCTGGCCCTCAAGCCGCACAGCTCTGCAGCACCTCAAGCTAGACAATGTCGGACCCGCAAGTCCACTGCCCTGGCCCTCAAGCCTCACCGCTCTCCAGCCCTCAAGCTAGACAAATTGGCCCGCAAGCCTTACAAGAAAATACAGTAAAGAAAACTGTCTCTTCTGCCGGATGTTGATCGGCAACTTAGCCTGATGGAGATCGACTTCTTAAGATTGAAGAAGATTGTTCTGAATCAGATCTTGAGCGCACGGTTTTTCTTCAAATCTTTTCTTAGCCAGATGAGGATTGGCTTCTTAGCAGTCGATGAAGATGACTGCTCCTTCCTTTACTCTTTCTTTCTTGCGGCGTTTGTGTTTTTTGATTTACTATGTGCGCAAGTTCTTTCTTGATGATTAACTTTTTAGGGCAGCCTCATATATCCTTTTATAAGACTGCGATGTCCCCCCAACGGTCTTCTAAGAAGTTTCTTTATGTGTCAGACCTCCATTCCCTTTTAGCACGCGCTGATATCTTTTTCTTTTTGGAGTATGCGCTAATGCCTCGATTCATTAAGTGCAAGCGCTGATTGGACAATCAGGCGGCGACATTAACTGCTTATAGTACGTCTGCGCGATTTGAATCTGTCTCGATGATATTTCCATTGTTATGACGACATGGATAATATCTCGACGATAGCCCTTTGTCGATGCCATGAACTCTGGTAGACCTTCATGTCTTCTTTCTTCTGCCTCTAATGCTGGCATCACAACAATACGAGACATCCTGACGACTCTTCTCATACGACGATATGCCGTTTAGGACTGTGTCGTTGAGATCCTCTTTCGTGCAATATGTCGTCGTAATCATGTTGTTTACTCGAGGACAATCCTTCCTTCGATATCTTTGATTCATCTCTGCGTTCGACGATCAGCATTATTCGTTCGATGATCTCGCCATGTCTCAGCGTTCGACGATCGACATTCTTCGTTTGATGATCTTGCCATGTCTCAGCGTTCGACGATCAGCATTCTTCGTTCGACGATCTTGCAATGTCTCAGCATTCGACGATCAGCATTCTTCGTTCAACGATTTCGCCATGTCTCAGCGGTCGACGAATACTTTGCTTCTCAGCGGCTGCTGCTCTGCCCGTCATTACGACGACAAGCACGCATTGTCGGCGATATCGCCTGTTCTTCTCGACGATGTGTACTTATATTTTCCTGAGATTATGAACTAGATGTACGATCAAATACAAAGTGAAGTACTCTTGAAATGATGACTTCTTCAAATCAGGAATCATGTGGGCAAGGTTCCCAACACTGGTCCTTGGCGATCTGCTGGTATATGCGGTCTCTTTTTGTTGGTCGACTTGGCGGGTTCTTGCTTGGTCGACTTGGATGTCTTCGCGGTCTATGGAGGAGGTCTCGTGTGGCAAACATAGGTGGTGAGCGTCATGACCGGGCAAGTGGTCATGATCGCGCGGCTTCTGAAGGAGTGGCGATCTCCTGGTCAGGGTTGAAGTCGGTGAGCTCACAAGGCGCAGAGCGATCTTATGCTGACCGCGCGAGTTGACCGGTCTTGGTCGCGCTGTCAGGGCAGTGACTCTATCTCATAGGGTGGTGACTGGATCAGGTCACACGCCTATAAATAGGAGTCACTGCAGCAGCAAAATAATCGTACCAAGTGTAAGCTGAGCTCGCGCCTAATTCTTACGGTCTCTTTTTTGTGACCGGCCGGTTAGCTGATTGAATTTCCTTGTACAGCTTCTGCGGTTTGTGCAGGCAGCAGCGGTCACCTCTTATTCTAAGGTGTTCGGGCGGTCTCGTGGCTTGCAGTGTGGGTTGCTGGAGTTTGGGAGAATTAGTGGAGTTCAGGAGGTCGCGGAGGTTCAGTTGGTGTTGATCAAGTTGTCGGCTTCTGTTCGAGCGGTTTTATTTTCTAGTCGCGCGAACACGCAGGTCGGGCGGTCAGGCAGTCTCAGTGTTCAGATCAATGGTTATCTGTCCTTCAGCATTGTAATTTCTTTTTGGTTTTGTGTACTAGCGAAATCATGTCTCGGCATGTATACCTCGCTATGTAATGAAGACTTTTGCTATCATCAATAAAGATTGTGTTACTTCATGTGCTTTTGGTTGTTGGCTATAACTTTGAGTTGTACAATTCCTGCTCACTCCTAGATCTACGGAAAATTTCACATGGTATCAGAGGCAAGTTGGAGTGGATAGAGCAGTGAATAACTCAAAGTTGCCATCACCTTTGTGAAGAAGGAACCAGTGGTAGAGCCATGGAAGCAAAAGGTCTTGGAATTGAGATGCTTACCTCGACTAACTTCAAGAAGTGGAAGTCGTGTATGTAGAGTTATCTTCTGGGCGAGGACCTCTGGGAGGTGGTTAGAGGAGACAGTACAGAGGAAGTTGTCCCAGTTGGGGATAATGGTCATGAGGTGAGGAATTGGAGGAGAATTAATGCGAAAGCAGAGTTCACTCTAAAGAGGGAAATATCACCTGACCTATTCGATCACATCTTGGGGTGTGGATCAGCTGCGGAGATCTGGAGAGCCCTGGATGGGCTGTTTAACAAAAAGAATGTGGCAATACTTCAATTCCTGGAAAATGAGCTGGCTAGATCGGCTCAAGGTGATCTTTCTATCTCTACGTTCTTCCTGAAGATGAAGAACCTGTGAGCTAAGATTTTAGCACTGGATCATGATGAGCCAATTTCTGAGGCGAAGCTGAAGAGGCACATCATCTGTGGCTTGCGGAAGGAGTATGTGGCCTTTGTGACGTCGGTGCAGGGTTGGGCAAATCAGCCGTCTTTGATGGAGCTCGAGAATATGCTTGCTTCACAGGAGATTCTGGCAAGGCAGATGGCGGGGTGTCAGTGTCTGGGGGAGATGGCAAGGTTCTCATCACGGGGAAGAAGAAGAAGTGGGATAAGAAGAAGAAGACCGCTGGAGGCAATGGGCCTTCAACTTCTGGACAGCAGGAGAGGGGCTATGCTCCCAAGGATGAAGGGAAGAAGAAGGGAGAAGGACCCAAGTGATTCAGGTGCAGGAAGCTTGGTCACATCAGGAAGGACTGCTGGGTGAATCTTCAGCCAGGGCATGTTGCTGTAGGGAAGGAGGATACTGAGGCCAGGCAAAATGATGGAGGATGGTGAGGAGCCTTCTCGGCTTCTGTCAGAGCTGCGGCTCCTATCAACTATCAGGAGGATTGGATCGTGGACTCGCGGTGTGGTCATCACCTCACTGGGGACGAGTCGAAGCTTTCTTCAGCGCAGCCTTACTCAGGTTATGATGTCATCATAACTGATGATAATACTGTGCATACTGTAGAGAAGGTGGGGGTTGTTTCCTTGGGCAGTGATAGAGGGCCACTAACCTTGAAGAGTGTCTACCATGTGCCTGGTATGAGGAAAAACCTATTCTCCGTGACCAACGCTGTTGACGCTGGGTATAACATTCTGTTCGACCCAACAGAAGTGAGGTTTCTTCGAAACGTTGAGGCGGTAAAGGCCTATATCGTTCATGTCGGGAGAAGGGCTAAAGACTTGTTCGTTCTATCGACAAGTTCTTATGTTCATAAGATGAGGACAAATGATAGTGCCGTTATATGGCACGAGAGGTTGGGGCATGTAGGGATGGATAAGCTAAAAGCTATGGCTGTAAAAGGTCTGGTCAAGGGCCTGCCTAGTCTATCTTCCTACGGTGACGGTCATGTCTGTGCGGGATGTCAGTTCGACAAGTCTCATCGACTGCCATTTGATAAGTCGCAGACAAGGAGTAGTGTGCCGTTGGAGTGCATCCACGGTGACTTGATGGGACCAACTGCTACCCCAAGCCTCGGAGGCAGCAGGTATATGCTGGTGTTGATCGACGATTACACCAGATATGTCTGGGTTTATTTCCTGAAGGAGAAGGCGGAGGCGTTTGCCAAGTTTGTGGAGTTCAAGGAGCTTGTGGAGGGTCGGCTAGGCCTGCGGGTCAAGAAGCTGAGAACTGATAACGGGGGGAGTTCACCTCTGGTGAGTTCTCTAGTTTTTGCAGAAAGGCGGGCATCCGGAGGGAGCTTACTTGTGCGCATACTCCACAACAAAACAGAGTTGTAGAGTGGAAGATCCATCATCTGACGGAGACCTGCAAGTGTTGGCTGTATGCCAAGAGTATCCCAAGGTCCTTCTGGGCGGAGGGAATGTCTTGTGCTACCTACGGCATCAACAGGATGCCTCTCAGTCCCATCAACATGTTGACCCCGCATGAGATGATGTTCAAGAAAAAGCCAAGCGTGGCGCACCTTCGGGTGTTTGGTTCCACCTGTTATGTGCACATTCCAGATGCGCTTCGAACGAAGCTAGATGCAAAAGCAAGGAAGCTAGTCTTCGTGGGATATGATGATCGGAAGAAGGGCTGGAAGTACATGGACCCAGAGATGCGGAGATTTGTTGTATCTTGCGACATTGTGTTCGATGAGGTGATGTCGTACAAGGGAAGTTCTGGTGTTGAGTTACCAGAAAGCAGGGTGGAGGAGCCAGAGAGAGCTGTGGAAAATCTTCAGGTGGAGCTGCCTATGTCACCAGGTGGTCCATCCATTTATAGTTCTGAGACGGAGGCTTCTGGATCACGAAGCAGGGGGAGCGATGCTCCTAGTACGTCTGGAAGGGGAGCTAGAGAAGAAGCAGCTGAAGGTAATGCAAGTCAGGGGAAGGATCTGAGGAGTTCGAAGCGAACGATCATTGCCCTGATCGCTATACAGGAGGAAACATAGTGAGCTTTGTCTCATGTTTCTTTCCTGGTCCCCTGGATGAGCGGGAACCAGTGAGTTTTGAGAAGGCCAAAGGCGTGAAGCAGTGGGATTCAGCTATGGAAGAAGAGATGGCAGCTTTTGATAAGAATGAGACTTGGTCTCTGGTGCCCAAGCCCAAGGGTATCACCCCTGTGACATGCAAGTGGGTCTATAAGCTCAAGAAGAAGGCATGTGGCAGTATCGAGCGATACAAGGCTCGCCTTGTGGCTCCTGGATTCTCGCAGCAATACGGTGAAGACTATGAAGAGACATTCAGTCCGGTGGCGAAGATGACTTCAGTTCGGTTCGTTATTGCCTTTGCGACATTTTATGGGTGGGAGATTTGGCAGCTCGACGTAAAGAATGCCTTCTTGTACGGCGAGATTGACAAGGACATCTTCATGGTCCAGCCGCCAGGCTTAGTATCTAAAGATTATCCTGACTATGTCTGTAAGCTGAAGAAGGCCCTGTATGGATTAAATCAATCGCCTAGGGTGTGGTACAGAAAGATTGCAAAATATCTCCTATTATGTGGATTCGGTGCTTCAGACTCTGACTCAAGCTTGTTTGTCAAGAAGAGAGGGGAGCTTCAAGCCATTGTGCTGCTTTACGTCGATGATATGATCGTGATGGGGAATTCGAAGGAGGAGGTAGCAAAGTTTCGGGCTGAGCTATCTATCAGATTTGAGATGAAGGACTTGGGTGAACTTCACCATTTCCTTGGACTCGAAGTGCAGAGGAAGGAAAGTGGAGTGTTGGTGTCCCAGGCTGGATATGAGGAGCGAATCATGGAGCGATTCAGCATGAAGGAAGGGAACTGCATTTCTACACCTCTGGAGAAGGTCATGAAACTTCGGAAGGATGAGGTGAGGATTCTGGAAGATCCTCTTGTGTTCCGAGCTCTGGTTGGGAGCTTGATTTATCTTACGATCACTAGGCCGGATATTGCATATGCAGTTGGTAGGGTGAGCCATTATATGGCGGAACCACGGATGCTTCATCTACTAGTGGCCAAGAATATTTTGAAGTATGTCAAGGCGACTTCACATATGGGTCTCCTATACAGGAGAGATGCGGGATTCGAGGTGCATGGATGCTGATTACGGGGGAGATTCGAATGATCGGAAGTCGACGTCTGGATTCGTCTTCATGGAGGACCCTATGGCTATATCATGGTGCAGCAAGAAGCAGGACTCTGCGTCTGTCTCTACCACGGAAGCGGAATATAAGGCTTCGGCCTTGGCAGCTCAAGAAGCCATCTGGCTTAGGAGTTTGGTTGGAGACGTCCATAAGGAGATTCGGGGTCCGACTCTGCTCCGCGGAGACAATGAGAGTGCACTCAAACTGGTTACTAATCCAGTGTGTCACGCGAGGACCAAGCATATCGAGATCGAGCATCATTTCATTCGTGAGAAGGTGCTGGAGGGGTCTCTTTTGGTCGAGCATGTTCGGAGTTTGGACAACATTGCTAACATATTCACAAAGGCACTGATGAAGGGGCTGTTCACTCACCTAAGGAGTTTACTTGGGCTGTTTTCAACATCCCACTTCAAGGGGGAGTGTTGAAAATGTTGAAGTGGAAGTTGGCGGTCTAAGAGGAGACCGCGCGGTCTGGTCTAACCACGTGAGCTTGCGGTTTCCTTCTGCGGTCTGACCAATTCGGTCTAGCCGCTGGCTTATTCGGTCTGACTGCCGTTCTTTGTCCAAGGTGCTGAGGTGAGGTCGCGCGGTCTAGTTCGTGAGACAGTATGGCGAGCTGTTCTCTGTTCGGTGCGGTCTAGTTCGTGGTGACCGCACAGGGTTGCTGTTTCGGTAACGGGCAATCCCGTCTGGTGTCTGTCTGGGTTCTTGGTAGTGCGCGCGGACTAAGATCTTCTTAGTCGCGCGGTCTCCCCTTTTTTGAGTTCGCATAAGCTGGTCCTTGCCGATCTGCTGGTACATGCGGTCTCTTTTTGTTGGTCGACTTGGCGGGTTCTTGCCTTGGTCGACTTGGCTGTGTTCGTAGTCTCTGGAGGAGGTCTCATGTGGCGAACACAGGTGGTGAGCATCATGACCGGGCGAGTTGTCATGAACGCGCGGCTTTCTGAAGGAGTGGCGATTTCCTGGACAGGGTTGAAGTCCGCGAGCTCACAAGGCGCAGAGCAATCTTATACTGACTGCGCGGGTTGACCGGTCTTGGTCGCGCGGTCAGGGCGGTGACTCTATCTCATAGGGTGGTGACTGGATCAGGTCACACGCCTATAAATAGGAGTCACTGCAGCAACAAAATAATCGCACCAAGTGTAAGCTGAGCTCGCGCCTATTTCTTACGGTCTCTTTTTTGTGACCGACCGATTAGCTGATTGAATTTCCTTGTGCAGCTTCTGCAGATTGTGCGGGCAGCAGCGGTCACCTCTTCTTCAAAGGTGTTCGGGAAGTCTCGTGGCTTGCAGTGCCGGTTGCTGGAGTTCGGGAGAATCAATGGAGTTCGGGAGGTCGCGGAGGTTCAGTTGGTGTTGATCAAGTTGTCGGCTTCTGTTCGAGTGGTCTTGTTTTCTAGTCGCGCGAACACGCAGGTCGGGCAGTTCGGCGGTCTCAGTGTTCAGATCGCTGGTTATCTTTCCTTCAGCATTGTAATTTCTTTTTGGTTTGTGCACTGGCGAAATCATGTCTCGCCATGTATACCTCGCTATGTAATGAAGACTTTTGCTATCATCAATAAAGATTGTGTTGCTTCATGTGCTTCTGGTTGTTGGCTATAGCTTTGAGTTGTACGATTCCTGCTCACTCCTAGATCTACGGAAAATTTCACATTGGGGGTCATTAGACCCATTAATTAATTAACATTTGAATTATGAAATTATTACAAAAACCATAGAAAAATGTTCTCCTAAAATTCCCATCTTTTGATATGGTAAGGGAGTTGGATATAAGTAGCCTATGTTTCAATTTTCAAGTCAATCCTATGACCCAATCAAAAGGTATTCAAGGAATGGTGGCTGCCCCACCCTAGGGACCAGTCCTACCAAAATGGCCTTACAGGGGGCTACAGTGCCCCTATTGGCCAGAAACAAATTTTCATTTATTCTACACACCAAGGGCTACAAATTTTATGTTGGGCACTTTTTCATCAGAGGTAGTCTAGTATTTTTAATAATTAAAACAAAACACTCCTCAAAGTGTGACATAAATGAAATAAATCATTTTAATCATATGAAATGATTCAGCACGAATCTTAGTGCAGATCTGATGACTCCTAGTTGTCTTCTTCCTCCAGCCAAGGGCTGGGATTAGCCAGTCCTGGGCTCACTTCCTCCGCACTTTCCCAGCCACCTAAGCGCCGCCCCGGCCGACCAATGCCACCACCACCTTCGTGGAGGTGGTGGCCGGCGATTAGAGATGGTTGGTCGTCCGGAGGTGGCCGGAGTGAGGGGATTTTGCAGGGGAAAGAGGGCTCGAAACGAGCCCTCTCGGAAGCGCGATCCAAGCCCAATTGAGCTCGGATCAAGCCCCGAATCATCAGAGGATCTAGCACTATAGGAGAGGAAGCTGATCGGACTTGTGTGGGGCTTGGGGGCGCATATTACGGCGAGTCTCCATTGCCGGTGGTGAAGCTTTGGGTGCCATGCCGATATAGGCCTCCTCTACACGATTCTCACTGGATGGTTCTCTTCCTCTCGGATCACTGAAGGTAATTGGGGTTTCAATTCGAGCTTGGGGTGGCTTTATTCCTGAAATCCATTAATGGCCATTAGCTAGAATTTCGGTTACACTTTGTCACAACCCGCATTTTCCCAACATTTATAGTGCTATCAGAGTAGGGAAAGCGACGCGTTGTGATTCCACGTCACGTAGGGGACGCCTACTAACATTAAGGCAACTCATCCTTCATCGCAGTTCGAGCAATTATTATTATCAACTCAAAGTGATTTCAAAATGATTTATGCAGAAAATTAACAAGTCGCGTCCCTCGGCTAGGTGGATCAACTAGTCCACGTTTTTTTTTAAATATAGATTTTATGCAGTGGAAAAATTCTTGATTTAGTTACTTAGTGGCCTAGGTGTACATGAAGACCAAGTGAGGTGCATCATGCAAGATCATATGTCTAGATTTACCATATATAAAAGTAGCTTTATCACACGCAGAAATTAGTGAGCTTTACATTTCAAATCATGATGCGCAATGCTCTGAATGCCTTAACATATCTAAGAAAGGGGTTATAAAGCCAACCCACATTAACCATTCCAGAACAAGTGTTCAAAAGTAAACAACAAGTAACAATAGCAGTGAAACAAAAGTCTAATCAAACGGCACCACGGGCATCAACACCTGACACGAACCCATGGGCCGACAAGTCCACAGAATACCCTACCTCAAGAGAGTCAGAAGACGGCAACTAAAGCAACCCGCACTAACACCTGCTACTGTCCAGTACCTGAGGCATTCAAAGAAAGAACACCTCAGAAGCAAGTTACAAGTGGTGCAGTAAACAAGATAGTAAGCAAACCTCCACGAGACCGGAGGGAAACAGTAGCTGCAAGGATCAGTGATGACAAGCTAGCAATAAATAATCAACAGGAAAAGAAACAGCAGAAGAATTTGATAAACAACAGAAAATCACTCGCCAAACAAAGGAGTGAAAACAGGCAAGGTCAAAACTCGCCATCAGTAAGTAACCTTCAACATTCATATTATTAATCATGTTACTCTTGTTCAGAATTATAGAGACTGATCAGCTCATCAGAAAAAAAAGGAGAAGCCGTGCGGGGATAATACCATCTCACATCGTCATGTCCCTCAGAGCACCGCACCGGTGGCATTGCCAACATCGTGTACGACCCCCAACAGAATTTATTAAATTTGTAAGACCCCAAATCTGAAAATTCAGAAATCTGGAATCCAGAGCTGTCGCCGGCGATAGTGGCTGTCGCCCGGGCGATAGCGTTCTGTTGAGAAGGTTTTGCCGTGAGCTATCGGATGGCGTTGACTAGTCAATGTCGGTTCATTGACGCTGTCGCCAGGGCGACAGTGGCTGTCGCCGGGCGATAGCTCAAATTTGGACTTTATGGCCGAAATCAAGGGCATTGATTGCACTTGGACTTTGGTGGCTTGTTTTGGCTTGGGAGGCTTGGTGGCAGCATACAAGGCCGAAAATCCCACTCTTTTCAATTATTTTTCTTAAGGGTTCTTAAGAGAGAGAGAGAGGAGCTTGGAGAAGAAGGTGAATAGAAAACCCTAGCTTGGAGCTTGGGTTTGGAGGAGCTACACTCATCCAATCCCTTCAAAGTTGGTGGCTACGCGTAGAGGAGGGCAAGGTGCTCCTTTCCATCCGTGTGGCACGTCAAGCCATGGTCTCAAAGCGGCGTTTAAGGGTAACGAACTTTTCTACCATCTCTTGGACATGCCTTAGTCCATTCCCTTGCATCGTTGAGGCCCCTACTCAAAAGGGTGAGGTCGTGGCCTCCGACGGGTCGATTCGTGTTATCCCCGTCCAAGTTGCATACACATAGAGTCCGTGCGTAATACGGACGTAGGCGCGCTGTGTGAAGCCCATCCGTGATGGTTCGTCCGGATTGGTGATGCCTTGTGGTATTGTGCGTGCTCGGGGAAAACCCCGTGTTGTTATCCTGCTACGTAGGACTAGAGAGTGCTACTGCATGCGCAGCAATGCCTGGGGGTGTTCCCCAGGGAGCACCCGAAGTTAAAAGGCAGAAATGGAGTTCTGTCTAGCTGTCGTCGGCGCGACAGTGACTATCGCCTGGGCGACAGCTCCCCAGAATTGGATTCTGATGAATTTGGGTGTTCTGAGGCTAGGGAGTGCTACTGCATGTGCAGCAATGCCTGGGGGTGTGCCCTGGGAAGCATCCACAGCTAGAAGCCAAATTAGGGTTTGTGCACTGTCGCTGGCGACAGTGAATGTTGCCTGGGCGACAGCTCCCAGACATGGGTCTGGTGATGTTTGTTGTGCCCACCTGTTGAGGGGACCTGAGGTCGGCGTGCCCGACCTGTAAGGGTGTCCTGGTGGATGACTTAGCGGCCCGGGGAGCCGGCTAATTGAGAATACCTAGGCTGAGGGGACGCCATACCCGCATTTCGTGTGGTACAACGAGTGTGTGAACAACGGGCATTTGGCGAACCTACACCCGCACCATTGCAGCACCTGATTAGTAAGGCTCGAATAGCATGTCGGGAGGCAACGGGGAAGAGTCTTCGGACTGCGCAATTTCACAATTAAAGCACGGGGGAGCCCTGGTATTCGGGCCGCCAACTTTAGCCTCGAAGGGCAAAACCATCAAGAGTGGATGGTGGTGGAAGGCGTAGTACACCAAAGAGTGCCTGAGTGCACGAGATATGGAGGCCATTCCCACGTTTGTGTTGTTGCATATGTATGAAATGTTGTGGGCTCGTCTAGTCGCACTCTTAGATATGTATATGCTGTTGAGACTATTTTGCAGGGACGGTTAGCACTGCCACCCCCTCGAAGGGGTGGGGTCGTTATAAATTGGTCATCTTTAGCTGACCGTTGCCCTATTTTGCCACCGTTTTTGGTGGGCTTGTTGTACAGGTGCTGGACCGAGCGGGAACTTGGCGGGCTGAAGCCCCTGCGCTGCTGCAGCCCTTGAAGGCCTTTGATGTTCCTTCTGTTTTTCATGTATGGCCGGCCTGCGCGCCGATGTTGGTAAACTGTAAGGCCGTCGTGCCTCTTTTGTGTTGTAAAACATTTTATTCCAAGTTAATAGAAGTGGACATACCCGAGTTCGGGTCTTGTGGTTTATAATTCTGTCTCTCTCTCTTTTACTTCCGCATAGAATGCTCTGAGTTAGGCTTCGTGGTATAGTGTCATTGTATATTCAATAGTGACGTTCCCGTTTGTTTTGTAGTATATGGCGTGGGGCCCCGGCCGGCCTTCTGCTATATGCTTCTTAACGGATGGGGGTGTTACAAATTGGTATCAGCTGCTAGGGTTCCGTATCCTTCTAAGGAATTTGTGGACGAATTCTTTTAAGGGGTGGTGAGCACGTGTGTGCGCTACCGCTGAGACGTAAAATAAACCCAAAAATGTCCACTTAGGAATAAAATGTAACAACAAACCAACAATAATTGCATGATTTTGGAACCTGAGTGTTCCTTTTGCTGTTAGTTGCGACTGTGTTGTCGCCTAACTGTGTGTTGCACTTGTGTAGGGCACTCGAAGTGCAGCGGGACCGTCGTGTCCCCGGGATGTGCATGAGAGTAGTGGGTCTGCTGAGGCCCCTACAACTCCGTCTGCTGAGTTGGTTCGGCTAGTTACTGAAGCCGTTCTAGCTGCGTTGAATGGCCAGCCTGAAAGGCAAGGCCAACCGCCAATGCAAGAGGTGGCCCCTGAGCCACTAAGAGTGGAGCAAGTCCCAGTGAGGCGTGCTCCTGAGCAGCAGCTGAAGCATTTTCTAGGATTTCGACCTCCTCCGTTTACCGAGGTTGAATCCCCAGCTGAGGCCGAAGACTGGTTGTCGCATGTGAAGCGAAATCTGACAGCGACACAGTCGGAGGAAGCGCAGAAGGTGACCTTTGCTTCCTTCTTGCTAGAAAAGGAAGCTAGGCGGTGGTGGGATGAGGTCGAGAGGCGCCAGTTTGCGGGAAAGCGACTGGTTGATGTGACGATGGAAGAGTTCTCGAGAATCTTCCTCGCAAGGTATGTGCCTCAGTCGCAGCAGATCGCGATGGAGAACCAGTTCTTGGCCCTAACACAGGGTGGTAGACTGGTTGATGACTACTTGCATAAGTTCACCCGCCTCGGGCGCTATGCTGGAACTTCTTTCGATGATGAGGAGAGAAGGGTGAACAGGTTTTATGGAGGTTTGCGTACTGAGTTGCGGCATCTTCTGACAGGGCCGTTGACGCAGGGTTTCACGACCCTCGTTGGTTCAGCCCGAACCCTTGAGCAGGACATGCTCAGGGAAAAGGGCAAGGCGGTTGTGGTCGAGACAGTGCCAGAGGGCAAAGCGCCGGGTGCGGCAAAGTTGCGGAGGTTGAGTCGCTGGAAGAAGGCTCGAGTATCTGGGCCAGCTCCCTCTACTTCGGGCGCGTCATCTGGACGTGGCCCTCTTATTTGTTTCACTTGTGGCAAGCCTGGCCATTTCTCGCGGGATTGCCGCAGTGGGCTTCCAAGGCCAGAGAAGAAGGCGGGGCCAGCTTATTCTGAGAAGGGGAAGGCAGCTGAGTCCACTGCTTCCCGTATAGCTCCCCCGCAGCCCATAGTCTTTAATCTCGATCAACAGGCGGCTATCAAAGCCAAAGACGTCGTGACAGGTACAATTTAAGATACAGTCTTTACTGTTTATATACCTGTTTTAATGTTCATGCTAACATGTTTGGCGGCATAGGCTATGTGAATGTCTTAGGCGTTCCCGCGAGAGCGCTTTTCGATACTGGAGCTTCGCACTCCTTCTTATCGTCGGACTTCGTCCAACGTATTGGTGCGCCGTCGATTGCTTCTATAGATGGATTGGAGGTCCTACTGCCGAATGGATATTCGATGCGTGTGGAGAGGAGTTGCTGTGTAAAGGTTCTAGTTGGTAGCCGGGAGTATGACCTGAAGGCATCGTTACTCCCCCTGGTTGAGTTCGATGTTATCTTCGGTATGGACTGGCTGTCGGAACAGCGTGCGTGCATCGATTGCACCACCAAGGAGGTGAGGTTTGGGCAAGGTGCCGATCGTGAGACGGTCTTTGCGGGCATGCGTGGATCGAGCAAGATGCTGATGTCTGCTCTCGAGGTGTCCAAGGCAGTGCGATAGGGAGCAGAGTTATTCTTTGCTCTTGTGGAGGCTTCAATGCCGAGGCCCAGCCTAGCGGATGTTCCGGTAGTAGCAGAGTTCCCCGATGTGTTCCCGAGCGAGCTCCCCGGTGCCCCACCGCAGCGGGAGATAGATTTCACGATTGAGTTGGTGTCAGGCGCTAAGCCTGTGGCCCGCTCGCCATATCGTATGGCTCCGAAAGAGTTGGCGGAGTTGAAGCTACAGTTGCAGGAGCTGCTTGAGCAGGGCTACGTGCGTCCAAGTTCCTCACCTTGGAGTGCACCGGTCCTCTTTGTCAAAAAGAAGGACGGTAGCCTGCGACTTTGCATCGACTATCGGGAGCTGAACAAGCTGACGGAGAAGAACAAGTATCCTCTTCCGAGGATAGATGATTTGTTCGACCAGCTCGTTGGTTCGACAGTATACTCGAAGCTGGACTTGAAGTCCGGCTATTATCAAGTGCGTATTAGGGAGTGCGATATCCCGAAGACTGCCTTTAGTACGAGGTACGGGCAGTATGAGTTCACCGTGATGCCGTTTGGGCTGTCTAATGCGCCTTCGGTGTTTATGGACTTGATGAACCGGACCTTCCGAGAGTACCTCGACCGGTTTGTGGTCGTCTTCCTGGATGACATACTAGTCTACTCTCAGTCCGAGGAGGAGCACGGTGATCACCTGCGGGTAGTTTTGGAGAATCTGAGGAGGAACCAGTTGTATGCCAAGTTCTCGAAGTGCGAGTTCTGGCTTCCTTCTGTGGCGTTCTTGGGCCATGTGGTTAGTGGTTCGGGTGTGGCGGTAGATCCGGTGAAGGTTTTGGCCATTAGGGAGTGGCCTGTTCTTTCTACTATAGCGGAGGTCCGTAGCTTTCTCAGGCTGGCTGGCTATTACAGGCGCTTCGTGGAGAACTTCTCGCGGATCGCGCTGCCTCTTACGACGCTGACACGGAAGATGCAGGAGTTCATTTGGACACCCGCGTGTGCGCAGGCTTTCGAGGAGTTGAAGCGGCGGCTTACGACGACTCCGATCTTATGTTTGCCTTGCGGCACGGAGGGCTACGAGATCTACACCGACGCTTCTGGAAGCGGCCTTGGCTGCGTTCTGCAGCAGCATGGCAAGGTTATAGCGTATGGCTCTTGCCAGCTGAAGGTGCACGAGCGGAACTATCTGTTCCACGACTTGGAGTTGGCGGCCGTGATATTTGCCCTGAAGCTATGGCGGCATTATGTGTATGGCTTGAAGATCAATATCTTCACGGACCATAAGAGCCTGAAGTACCTTCTGACGCAGAAAGGGCTGAATATGCGGCAACAGAGGTGGATGGAGTTCCTGGGGGACTTCACCTTCGAGATCCACTACACTCCTGGGAAGGGGAATGTTATTGCGGATGCACTCAGTCGCAGGGCTCCAGCATAGGCCAACTGGATTCAGATGCATGATGAGCACCTGATACGTGACCTGGAGGCCTTGGATATTTCTTGCGTAGAGAAGAGGTGCAGTGCCGGTGCCTGTTTGAGTTGGTTTGAGGTGCAGTACGACCTCGCAGAGAGAGTCCGCCAGGCTTTTGAACTCGATCTGAGTTTGAAGCGCTACGCGGAGGATGCTGGTGGTGGGCCAGATGCCCAGTTTCAGGTTCGAGACGGATTGCTGTGGAGAGGCGACCGTTTGTGCGTCCCCAAGGTGGGTGAGCTGCGCGATGAGTTGATGTACGAGGCGCATCGTACCAGGTATTCAGTTCATCCGGGGAGAACGAAGATGTACAAGGACATGAAGGTCCTTTTCTGGTGGCCAGGTATGAAGAGGGACATCGCTCACTACGTGGCCAAGTGCCACACTTGTGCGCTAGTGAAGGCGGAATGTCAGAAGCCCGGTGGCTTTTTGCAGTCATTGCCTGTTCCGGAGTGGAAGTTTGATGACATTTCCATGGATTTCTTGCATGGGCTGCCGAGATCGCAGCGCCGGAACGATGCCATCTGGGTAGTTGTAGACCGGCTGACGAAGGTGGCGCACTTTATCCCCAACCGGAGGGACGACTCGGTGGAGAAATTGGCAAAGTTGTATGTTGATACTATAGTGCGACTGCACGGTGTGCCCCGTAGCATCGTCAGTGATCGTGATGGACGCTTTACTTCAAGCGACTGGAGGCTAGTCAACCGTCTTTTGGGTACGAAGCTGCAGTTTAGCACGGCCTTTCATCCTCAGACGGATGGCCAAACTGAGCGTACCAACAGGACGATGGAAGACATGCTCCGGATGTGCGTCCTGGATTTTGGCAAGGGGTGGGAAGATCATCTCTTTCTTGTTGAGTTCGCGTACAACAACAGCTATCAGGTGAGTATTCAGATGGTGCCTTTCGACACCCTCTATGGCAGGAAGTGCCGCACTCCCTTAGCTTGGGCGGAAACGGGCGAGACGAAGCTCTTCAAGTGGAAAGACGTCGAAGAGGCGACTTCGACGGTGCGGTTGATCCGAGAGAGGCTTTTGGTTGCGCAGGATAGGCAGGCGAAGTACTATAATGCGAAGCTCCGCGACGTGCAGTTCGCCGTTGGCGATTGGGTTTACTTGAAGATCAGGTCGTTCAAGGGTGTATCCAGGATTCGACGCTTGAAAAAGCTGAGTCCGAGATACCTTGGACCGTTTGAGATCATCGAGCGCGTCGGCGACGCGGCTTATAGGCTTGCGCTATCAGCGGAACTGAGCGGGCTACACGATATATTCCACATCTCCGTATTGCGGAAGGCGGTGCAAGAGCCTACGCAGGTGGTTGCGGCGGATCAGGTTCCCGTGGATAGTGGGCTTAAGACGGCGGTCAGGCCCGTTAGCATCGAGGATGCTGAGGTGCGTCAGCTGCGGAACAGGGCGATCCGTATGGTAAAGGTCCGTTGGGACAACTGCGGTCGCGAGGAGCTCTCATGGGAGCGTGAGCAGACCATGTTGGAGGAGTTCCCCGAGCTGTTTCGGTGACGCTTATCTCTTCTTTTCCCCCTGTATGTAAAGACTGTTTTGATATGTATATATATGCGTGTTTTTACAAATTTCGGGACGAAATTTTTATAAGGAGGGGAGGGTTGTAAGACCCCAAATCTGAAAATTCAGAAATCTGGAATCCAGAGCTGTCGCCGGCGACAGTGGCTATCACCCGGGCGATAGCGTTCTGTTGAGAAGGTTCTGCTGTGAGCTGTCGGACGGCGTTGACTAGTCAATGTCGGTTCATTGTCGCTGTCGCCAGGGAGACAGTGGCTGTCGCCGGGCGACAGCTCAAATTTGGACTTTATGGCCGAAATCAAGGGCATTGATTGCACTTGGACTTTGGTGGCTTGTTTTGGCTTGGGAGGCTTGGTGGCAGCATACAAGGCCGAAAATCCCTCTCTTTTCAATTATTTTTCTTAAGGGTTCTTAAGAGAGAGAGAGAGAGGAGCTTGGAGAAGAAGATGAATAGAAAACCCTAGCTTGGAGCTTGGGTTTGGAGGAGCTACACTCATCCAATCCCTTCAAAGTTGGTGGCTACGTGTAGAGGAGGGCAAGGCGCTCCTTTCCATCCGTGTGGAACGTCAAGCAATGGTCTCAAAGCTGCGGTTAAGGGTAACAAACTTTTCTACCATCTCTTGGACATGCCTTAGTCCATTCCCTTGCATCGTTGAGGCCCCTACTCAAAAGGGTGAGGTCGTGGCCTCCGACGGGTCGATTCGTGTTATCCCCGTCCAAGTTGCATACATATAGAGTCTGTGCGTAATACGGACGTAGGCGCGCTGTGTGAAGCCCATCCGTGACGGTTCGTCCGTATTGGTGATGCCTTGTGGTATTGTGCGTGCTCGGGGAAAAACCCGTGTGGTTATCCTGCTACGTAGGACTAGAGAGTGCTACTGCATGCGCAGCAACGCCCGGGGGTGTGCCCCGGGGAGCACCCAAAGTTAAAAGGCAGAAATGGAGTTCTGTCTAGCTGTCGCCGGCGCGACAGTGACTGTCGCCTGGGCGACAGCTCCCCAGAATTGGATTCTGATGAATTTGGGTGTTCTGAGGCTAGGGAGTGCTACTGCATGTGCAGCAATGCCTGTGGGTGTGCCCCGGGAAGCATCCACAGCTAGAAGCCAAATTAGGGTTTGTGCACTGTCGCTGGCGACAGTGAATGTCGCCTGGGCGACAGCTCCCAGACATGGGTCTGGTGATGTTTGTTGTGCCCACCTGTTGAGGGGACCTGAGGTCGGCGTTCCCGACCTGTAAGGGTGTCCTGGTGGATGACTTAGCGGCCCGGGGAGCCGGCTAATTGAGAATACCTGGGCTGAGGGGACGCCATACCCGCATTTCGTGTGGTACAACGAGTGTGTGAACAACGGGCATTTGGCAAACCTACACCCGAACCATTGCAGCACCTGATTAGTAAGGCTCGAATAGCATGTCGGGAGGCAACGGGGAAGAGTCTTCGGACTGCGCAAGTTCACAATTAAAGCACGGGGGAGGCCTGGTATTCGGGCCGCCGACTTTAGCCTCGAAGGGCAAAACCATCAAGAGTGGATGGTGGTGGAAGGCATAGTACACCAAAGAGTGCCTGAGTGCACGAGATGTGGAGGCCATTCCCACGTTTGTGTTGTTGCATATGTATGAAATGTTGTGGGCTCGTCTAGTCGCACTCTTAGATATGTATATGCTGTTGAGACTGTTTTGCAGGGACGGTTAGCACTGCCACCCCCTCGAAGGGGTGGGGTCGTTATAAATTGGTCAGCTTTAGCTGACCGTTGCCCTGTTTTGCCACCGTTTTTGGTGGGCTTGTTGTACAGGTGCTGGACCGAGCGGGAACTTGGCGGGCTGAAGCCCCTGCGCTGCTGCAGCCCTTGAAGGCCTTTGATGTTCCTTCTGTTTTTCATGTATGGCCGGCCTGCACGCCGATGTTGGTAAACTTTAAGGCCGTCGTGCCTCTTTTGTGTTGTAAAACATTTTATTCCAAGTTAATAGAAGTGGACATACCCGAGTTCGGGTCTTGTGGTTTATAATTCTGTCTCTCTCTCTTTTACTTCCGCATAGAATGCTCTGAGTTAGGCTTCGTGGTATAGTGTCGTTGTATATTCAATAGTGACGTTCCCGTTTGTTTTGTAGTATATGGCGTGGGGCCCCTGCCGGACCTTCTACTATATGCTTCTTAACGGATGGGGGTGTTACAAAATTAAAAGAGCATCGCACCGGTTGCACCGCCACCATTGTGTATGACCTCCAACAATTATTCACATTTTCATGATTCTTTCAAGGAACAAAGGGTGAGGCCCAACAGATCATAACATACTATATTGCAAGTAGGAATGGAGAATACAAAGGAGATTTAATACTAACAAAATTCCTTTTATTAACTGGCAAAATGCCAAGTTATAAGTAGAAATAATTAGAGGATAAAAATAAAATGTAGCACAGCTAGATCAAGGGGGTCAGCTTGGAGCTATTATATGGCAAAGAGAAAAACAAAGAAAACAAGAGAAGATCACCACTTGCCTTAGGTTTTGTTGGAAAAACTTTCTGATTCGCTCCACGCTGTAGAAAGGGGGAAGAGAAGGCGAGGGGAGTCAAGATCTACAAGAGATCCGGCTAAATGAGGTTAGGGCACGAAAAAACCTAACGAAAAAGTTTCAGGAAATGGAAGGAAATTACCACGAGAGCGAAGCTCTCGTCGAGAGCATTCCGGATCTATGCTCGGCTCGCGATTTCGACCACCGGAGCTCCGTCGGCGGCGACCGGAAGAATCAAGAAAATGCCGCCCTCGTCGCTCGTTTTTCTCTCTGGTTCGGACAGAATGAAGAAGAAGAAAGAGGGTTGGGTTCACTTTCTTTTATGCAAAATAATGTATTATATTAATAATAATAATAATAATATCATTATTATTATTAATAATAGAAGGGGCTAAAGACGAACGGAAAGATTTGTCGAACGAAGAGTTTGTCGAGCGGAGCAGATTTGTCGAACGGAGAGTTTGTCGAGCGGAGGTCGAAGAATGGGGAGATTTGTCGAGCGGAGGTCGACAAATGCTGCGTGCATGCATATGCATATATGTTGGAACAACCCTATTACTAATTTGGGCTAGGATCACTATATGTTGATTAGGATCTGTATTGACCCCAATGTATAGCCTTAGGGTCAAGTTTTAGGCTGATTTGATTAGCAGAACTTAGGAAAATTCTAGCTCAACACATGGTGAGTGGTGTTCGACGAATGACCAGATTCGTTCGACAAATTGCTTCCAGCAGACTGAAGAAATTTACAGTTCCAGCGGTCGACAAATTCTGAGCCAGCGCTCGACAAATGACTAGCAGCGGTCGACAAATTCTAAGCCAGCGCTCGACAAATGACTAGCGGCGGTCGACAAATTCTAGTCAGCGCTCGACAAATTTCTTTCTGACGTTCAAACTTATATTCTCAGTAGATGTCAGTTCTCTGAACTCAAATCAGCAAAATAACGGATATATTTATTTCTCCTTGGACGTATTCAGGCAGCCAAGTAAGGATATCTTTCTCATTTATTATATCCTTATATCCCTTCTATTTCAAGAAGAAAAATAGTCGTTGACATTTAATGCCAAAGGCATCTTTCTCGACAAAAGGAATTAAAAGGACCTGCCAAAATCATTTTGGGTGGCTACCTGGTTCCAAGAAGGATTTAAGTCAGAAGAAGACATTCCTTAAAGAGACAGAAGATTTGAATTTGAAAATATATACATACAGTTATCAAAAGAAAAATATATACAGAATAGCAAAAACTGAGATAGTCGTCTTTTGTGAGAGAAACAAAGAAAAACTTCACTATCACTTTCTCTCTCCAGTGATCACAGAACAAGGAGGATAGAAGAAGTCTTTCAGAAGAAGAAGAAGAAGCAAATACACTATTCTTTTTCAGCATTCTTCTTCATCAAGATCATCTGCTACAAAGACTTCTATTTGAGAAAGCTCTGTCCACAAAGCTGTCATCAACTCTCATCAGACAGGGGGAGCTTTCTACTTCAACACCTTTTGTCGTCTCTCAGATCATTGACAGATAAGAACACTGTATACCTTTTTATCTCATTCTGTACAGGGTTAATACTCCCTTCAAAAGTTTACCCAGTGGTGGCAAGACACCTTATTCAAAAATCCTAGTGTGGTTTTTAAGCAGCTTATCAAAAGCTTATTGGTGTGTGGACACCTTATCAAAAATCCCTTGGTGCCTGGGCACCTTATCAACCCTCCTAGTTGATTCCTACCAAAGGTGGTAGAAGAGTAGACGTACCCAGATTTATTGGGGAACTACTATAGCTCCTTGTGTCTTTTGGGCTTGATTATCTCTGTGTGCTTGTGTTGTGTGTCCTTTATTAATTCTGTAGTTTTCTATAACTCACACTAAATACACATATACTTAAACAGTAGTTTAATTTCCGCTATAAAACGTATTAAAAATTTTAATACTCTATTCACCCCCCCCCCCCTCTAGAGCAATATAAGATCTGACCTCCACTTTCAATTGGTATCAGAGGGGTGTTGATTCTTTACAGGCTAACACCTGAATCACAAAGATCAACCAGATCTTAATTTTTCTAAGAGTTTCATTCTCTAGAATTTTATCTTATTTAAAACTCATGGCACAAAACAAGGAGTATTCCAGCACAAGACCTCCTATGTGCAATCTCAATAAGTTTGCACTATGGAAAGCAAGGATTAGGCTTTATATGAACTCCATTGATGAGGAGATTTTTAATGTTATTCTTACAGGACCTCCAGCACCTACAACATCAGCTAGTACTGTTGCAACAACAGACAAAACTGCTGTTCCACCTCCTGAGTGGACTGAGGCTCAAAAGAAGCAGAGAAATGCAGATGCAAAGGCCATGAACATTCTGGCCCTAACTATGTCAGATGACATATTCCAGAAAGTAGTTGAGTGCACCTCAGCAAAAGAAATCTGGGAATCTCTCAACAACATGGTGGCAGGGTCAGCAGATGAAAGAAAAGATAGAAGATCTCATCTGATCTCTCAATATGAGAACTTCAAGAAGGGAGAATCAGAAAATGTAGCTGATATGTACAATAGGCTCAGCCTCATAATAAATGAGCTGAAGTCTCTGGACAAAGTGATCTCACTCACAGAGATCAATGACAAAATTCTTATGTGCTTTCCCAGCACATGGGACTCCAGAATCTGGCCAATCAAAGAAGCCAGAAGTCTCAATGAGATCACCACTGAAGCTCTGTTGGGAAAGCTCAAATCTTATGAGCAGCTCATCAAAACTAGGGAAACTGAAGAATCCACTTCATCCCCAGCACCCAAGAAGGAAAGAAACATAACCTTCAAGGCTGCAGAAGATAAAGGAAAAGCTCCTGACAAAGAGGAGTTTATGAGCTCATTAGCCAAAAGATTCTATAAGATGGCTAAGAAAGACTTCAGAAGACAGCTATCCAGAAGTCATGACAAGCCAAGGTATGACAAAAATCATTCTAATGAAATCGTATGCTTTGGCTGCAGGAAACCAGGACACATTGCTCCTGAATGTCCAGAGATTCAACACAAGAAGGACAAGAAGGAAAGAAGAAAAGAAAAGGAAGAAAAGAAGGGCTCCAGCAAATCTTCCTCCCACTCTCACAAGAAGAAGGGAAGAGGATTTGTAGCAACATCCTGAAGTGAAACAGAATCTGAATCAGAATCTTCATCTTGCTCCTCTGATGAAGAAGAAACAAAAGAAGACATCCAATGCTTAATGGCTATTTATGACTCAGACAATGAGACACAATCAGCATCATCATCCAGCTCCAGTGATGATGAAGAAGAAAAAAAGTTTTTGTATGATGGCAATCAATGCCTCAACTAACAATTCTGATGAAGAGAAATCAGAATCAGAAACAGAAGATGATATTGATCAGGTATTATCTGACTTTGATTTCACTTCTATTGAATTCAAAGATGATTTCAAAACTCTTTGCCAAGACTTAATAAAATCTGAGAATGAAATAATCTCTCTCAGAACTAAGTTAGTTGAAATGAACAATATAAGTGAAGAGAATGGAAATCTTAAGAAAGATTTGGCTGCCTCCAGAGAACACATTACTACTCTTGAGAGTAAGTTATCTGAAGCCAAAAAGTTTGAAGAATCCCTCAATGGGAGAAGTATCAAGCTGATGGACATCACAAGCACTGTCAATGCTAGATTTAATAATAGCAAACTGGGCTTGGGTGCCTCATCAAGAGAGCCATCTCTGATTAAGAGAAACATCCTCTACACACCCATAAAATTCATATCTGCTAAAAGCAAAGAAGCTGCAGAAAGATATAAAGACATTTCAAGCAAGCTTGTTAAGGATAAAAGAATTCGTCGAACGACACTCGACAAAAGGATTCAAATTTGTCGAACGACGCTCGACGAAAACTGAGAACAGATTTTCAGTATAGTTATAAAATGAATAATAATCGACGAATTTATTCAAATTCCTCGAACAAGCACTATACAGAAAACTCTAAGAATTCTAATCCTAAATATACTAAAAATCCTTTTACTGAGTGGACTATACCTCCAAGGAGATATCATCCACAAGGCTACAAGGATCAGCCTGAAATGACATTTATCTCTGAATTTTATGGTAACATAAAAGGACCCAAGGTAGTCTGGCTCAAAAACAACTAGTTTATGTTTTTGTCTTTGCAGGTACACAGCCATCCAAGATTAAATCAAAAATGGTACTTGGACAGTGGATGCTCAAAGCATATGACAGGGAATAAGGCCAAACTGAACAACTACAAGGTAAAACTTGGACCCAAGGTGATCTTTGGAGACTCCAACTGTGGACAAACCAAAGGCTATGGTCAAATTAAAATTGGAACAGTGACATTCAAGGAAGTAACCTATGTCAAGGGTCTAAAGCACAACCTCATCAGCATAAGTCAGTTATGTGATGAAGGTTATCAGGTAACATTTAATGAATCAGAATGCATCATTAAATCATCTGATAATGTTATTGTTCTATCAGGAATTAGACAAGGAAATATATATTTAGTAAACTTCAACTCATCTAAATCAGAAATTTGTTTATTTAATGAGTTAAGCAAATCTAGTGAATTATGGGATAAAAGATTAGGACATGTACACCTTAGGACTATTGCTAA
The DNA here is from genome assembly GCA_033032865.1 of Dactylorhiza incarnata. NCBI lineage: Eukaryota > Viridiplantae > Streptophyta > Magnoliopsida > Asparagales > Orchidaceae > Dactylorhiza > Dactylorhiza incarnata. The sequence continues at coordinate 3,836,237 of JAWHQI010000235.1, read as the reverse complement.
ATTAGCTAAGGATAATCTTATTAGAGGCTTACCATCAGGATCATATAAGAAAGAAGGTCTTTGTAGGGCATGTCAATTAGGTAAGCAAACCAAAAACAGCTTTAAATCATTATCTAAAAGTGATTCACCTAGAATCTTATACTTGCTACATATGGACCTTTTTGGACCTATTGCAATAAAGAGCTTAGGGGAGAAGTCTTACACTCTAGTTATTATGGATGACTTCTCAAGATTCACTTGGGTGTTCTTTTTGAGAGAAAAGTCAGATAACTTTAAAGTTCTTACATACTTTCTTAAGAGCATACAGATTGAGTACTCTACTATACTTGCATTGATCAGAAGTGATCATGGCACTGAGTTTGAGTCTCTTCTCATGCAAGAATTCTGTGAGATGGAAGGTATCAGGCATTGCTTCTCAGCTCCTAGAACTCCTCAACAAAATGGGGTAGTTGAAAGGAAGAATAGAACTCTAATTCAATCAGCAAGAACATTGCTTGCAGATGCTAACTTGCCCCTATTCTTTTGGGCTAAGGCTGTCAGCACAGCAAATTATGTTCTGAATAGAAGTTTGATACACAAACTTAAGGGTAAAACTCCCTATGAATTTCTTAAAGGGAAGAAACCCAAAGTTGATTATTTTAGAACTTTTGGATGTAGATGTTTTGTTCATAACAATGATAAGAAATATCTTAAGAAATTTGAACCAAAATCTGAAGAAGGAATCTTCTTAAGATACTCAATAGCTAGTAAAGCATATAGGGTATTTAACAAATCCTCTCTTAAAATAGAAGAGTCTATGCATGTTTCCTTTGATGAAACTAACATGTTTTACAAGGAGAAGAACTCTTCTACCAAGAACACTTTGCAGGTACCAGCTCTATGTGAAGAGCTTAAAGAGCTAAATCTACAGACAGGAGATTCACTGCATCCATTACCTCAAACTCTTGAAGATAGTGAAGAAGAGGATCATCCAGATCTTGTTGATTACCTGAATCAAGCTACAACAGAACATCCTCCACATGATGTAATAGCTGAACAAATTCCCAATGAAGATACTACTGCTGAACCAACTCGAACTGCTGACCACATCACAGTCAGAGATCATCCAATTTCACAAGTGATTGGTGATATCACAGCAGGTGTTCAAACAAGGCATCAACTACACCAAAATCAGATGCATACCTGCTTTCTATCACAAGTTGAACCTCAAACCATAAAAGATGCAGAACAAGATCCAAATTGGATTCTTGCAATGCAAGAGGAACTCAACCAGTTTGAAAGAAACAAGGTTTGGGATTTGGTTCCAAGTCCAAGAGGCCATCCAGTTATTGGCACCAAGTGGGTCTTCAGGAACAAGCTTGATGATCAAGGAAATATTGTGAGAAATAAAGCAAGATTGGTAGCTCAAGGATATTCACAGGAAGAAAGCATAGATTATGATCAGACATTTGCCCTTGTTGCAAGGCTTGAAGCTATAAGGATTTTCTTGGCCTTTGCTACATTCAAGAAGTTTAAGGTATATCAAATGGATGTGAAAAGTGCTTTTCTCAATGGAGACATCAAAGAAGAATTCTATGTGGAACAACCACCAGGTTTCATCTCTCCAACTCATTCCTCCTATGTATTCAAACTTAATAAAGCTCACTATGGTCTCAAACAAGCTCCCAGAGCATGGTATGAGACTTTAGCTAACTTTCTCTTGGAAAACAATTTCTGTAGAGGCATGGTAGACAAAACATTATTTTACAAAGTACATAAAAATCAAACTCTACTAGTTCAAATATATGTGGATGACATTATCTTTGGATCTACTGATTCAAATTTGTGCAAAAGATTTTCCAATCTAATGCAATCAAGATTTGAAATGAGTAGTATGAGTGAATTATCCTACTTCCTTGGTCTTCAAGTGAAGCAAACCCCATCAGGAATCTTCATCTCTCAATCTAAGTATGTTAAGGAATTAGTGAAAAGATTTGGAATGTCTGATTCTTCTACTATGAAAACACCCATGGCCTCTAATGCTGTTATTAATACTGATGAATCAGGGAAACCTGTTGATCAGAAACTGTACAGGGCAATTGTTGGCTCTCTACTCTATTTAACAGCCAGTAGGCCAGACATAATGTTTGCTACATGCATTTGTGCTATGTTTCAAGTTGATCCTAAAGAATCTCATCTTATTTTTGTAAAAAGAATTTTAAGATATAAAAAGGGTTGCCCTAATCTGGGACTTTGGTATCCAGCAACATCTGAATTTTAATTAACTGGATTCTCAGACTCAGATTATGCTGGATGCAGGGTAGATAGGAAAAGCACATCAAGAACTTGTCAGTTTCTTGGTGATAGGCTTGTATCTTGGTTTTGTAAGAAACAAACATCTGTATCTACATCAACAGCTAAAGCTGAATACTTAGCTGCTGGCAGCTGCTGCTCACAGATATTGTGGATACAAAATCAGTTCCTAGACTATGGTGTCAACTTAAATAATTCAGTTATATTTTGTGACAACACTAGTGCAATATCTATAGCACAAAATCCAGTTCTCCATAGTAGGACTAAACACATAGAAATTAGGCACCACTTCCTCAGGGACAATGTGGATAAAAACAAAATTTGCCTACAATTCATTTCTACTGATTTGCAAAGAGCTGACATTTTCACCAAGCCCTTGGATGAAAAGAAGCACATCTTCTTTATAAATCAACTAGGAATGATAGATGGAGATTCAATCTGCTAAAAATTAAGTATTTCTATTTTTTCTCACAAATTTGTCGAACGAAGAACGATAAATTTGAATCATTTGTCGAACGGTGGTCTCTGAAACCTCCTAAAGGCAGAGTCAGTTAAGGCAATATCTTTTGTCGAACGACGGTCGACGAAAAAGATGCTCTCGTCGAACGCTTTCAGACAAAGAAATAAAGCCTTTTTGACTTCTAATTTTATTAGGTTTTGTCGAACAGTGGTTTACGAATGCGCCCTCATTCTTCGACCCTTCTATATAAGCCTTATTTTTTCTTATTCTAAGCTTTGCGCCTACAGAAATCATCTTTCCCTCCAGTTCCCCTCTGCACTTGATCTTCAACTTTCTTTGCAGGAACAATGGCGATTCCTCAGGCCTCTCTGCAACTAATGAAGTTTGACGCAGGTTTCGACATTGACATGGACTCGTTTGCACAGTCAGACCAAATCTTCAAGGATATTCTTCAAACGCTGGATGAACAACATCTAAGGAAGCTTCTAAGCACCAGGCAGAAGATAGCTGTTGCAGAGATAAACGAATGGGTTTACACTGCAAAACCAGTCGATGAAAGCTTGTCGGGAACAATCTCAGGTCATCATGTCTCTCTCTCCCACCATCCTTTCTGAAATCTTTGGTTTTGAAAATGGTGAAGATGAATTAGACATAAGCTCAAATGAATTTGATGAAGCTTTAGTCAAAATGGGGCATTTGACTGGAAACCCTAGCCACCTTCTGAAAAAGAACCTGTCTCAGGACTACAAGTTCTTAGCAGATATTGTTGGAAAAGTCTTGCTGAGCAAGACTTCTGGGCATGACTATATCAGTAGGCACCAATTTCTGTTAATGGTGGCCTTAATGCAGAAGAAGAAAGTCAACTGGGGATCAATTCTTTTTGAATTGATAAAAAAGAAAAACTCTAAAGACAATGTATGCTTTGAAAGAATTTTAGGGATTTTTCTGCAGGAAAGGCATCCAGAGCTTCTGGTGTCACCAAAAGCAACAATAAATGCCAGCAAGAGGCTGACCTCAGCTCTCTTTGCTAAATGGGATAGAGTAATTCCCAAGAAGAATACAGGAGCTGAGGCCTCCAGAAAAAGGAAAGCTTCTGAGGACACAAGGACTGATCAAGTCACTCCCTCTACCCTTCTAGAAGATCCTTCCTCAGTTCCTCCTTCCTCTCATATTCTCTCTCCACCTGCTCAACTTTCTGCTGCACATTCTCATTCTTCATCCCCTCCTTCAACTGCAATAACACCCATCAATGATATTCCACTCTCAACTGCCCATATCAGTGATGCTACACCTCCTCCTCCATCTTCAGAACCACTACCTACCACTCCTCCCTCTCCAATACACAATGAATATCATTCACCTATTCATTCTCCTAGTCCAATCCATCTAGACATTCCCACACATACCACTAACATCAGCAATATTATTCCTTCAATATCATCTCCATCCACTTCTCAACCATCCTCTAGTCATCCACCAGATTATCCATCCCTCAACCTCTCCTCTATTGCTGATCAAGTTTTTGATCTTATCCTTCCTAAAATAAGCCAGCTCCTGGATGCAAAACTTGCTCCAGTTCTTCAGGCACTTTCTACTTTATCTGCTAAAATAGCTTCTCTTCCCTCCTCCACTACTGTCCCTTCTTCTAGGGGCCTAGATTCAGGCTGCCCTGAAGCTAGGCAGGGGGAGATGTCCTATGAAGAAGCTCCAGAAACAGAAGAAACTCCAGAAGAAGATACAGAAGTTACAATTTTTGATACAGATATAATTGATTCAGCTACACAAGTTATAGAAGAAATAAATAATATATGCATTCATCCATCCTGTGATCTATATAGCTTATTATCAAAATTTGATGTCACATATACTTCAAGGGTATCACCAAAGGTATACATAGAGGACCTATCAAAGGCTCTGATATGCCTTCCTCAGAAGACTCATTCTCATTCTGATATCATACAAAATTACATCTCCTCTATTTCTTAATTCACTGTTCAAGACATTCAAATAAAGGATCACTCTGCAGAATATGAAGATGATCTTGCAGAATTTCTTGATGATACAACAGCCTCACAAGTTACTTCTTCACCTCCAAATCTTGTATGGAATGAAGAACCAATGCCAAGCTTTGATGAAATCTGGAAAGAAGCAGATGCAGAGTTTGACGAAGCTGAAGAAGAAAGATTAAAGGCTCGTGAAGCAATCAAGAGAATTGATGATTTATACAATAAGCCAATCTCATCTTCTGACTCTAATGATGATGATGACAACAGTGATTCTGATGATACACTTTCAAAGAAAAGAAAGAAAAGAACAGCCAAGTCAAAGGCTGCTCCCAAGCCCCTAAATCCAAATAATGACATTCCTCTGTACATTTTGTATAATGTTCCTTTTGATGAGAAAACTCCTCATTGGATGAAGCTCTCCAGAAATGAGAACAACAGGAAGAAGAAATTCAAGAAGACTGGCTACATCCCTGACAAACCAGTCAAGCACAATCATCCTCCTCCTCCTCCTCCTCCTCCAGCAGCTGGTGCAATAGGATTATCAGGTGTTTCATCTTCCTCTCAGAAGCCAAGCTCTCAACATTCTGGGAGACCTGGTAGATCTAGTGGTCCTCAAGCCTCTAGATCAGCCAGTGCTCCTTTCTCTAAGAGATCAACACCTATCCTTCAAGAAAGTCAAACCTTTTCCTCTTCTCAAATATCTTCAGAATACAAACTTCACATATCTGATGGATCTCTTCACAGAGATAGAGTACCTCAAAAGGTCACTCAAGACAAAAATGATTCAGAAGATATTTATTACTTTCCAGATCCAGAAGAAGAGAAAATCTGTCAGATGGCAAGACTGAGAGAAACAATTGCATATGCACAGATTAAAAAGGCTAAAACAGAAGGCAAAGACTTCTCAGGTTTCTCAACCATGTCAGAATACAGAAGAAAAGAACTTGAAAAATACAAAACAGTTAAAGCATTCAATGCTGAGGAATATATTGATATGCACCCAGAAGTATTTATCCCTCATGTCAAAGAACAGAAAATCATTGGAGCTCAAGATTTGTTTATCAGCAAAAATAAATCAGAAGACCCAAACAGGAAAATCATATTCAAGCCACCTTCTTAGGACAAAAAGTCTTAAATAAATTGCTTGGTTATGAATGTAAAGTTTCTAAGCTCAGAGCATTTATTTTTTATCTTATCTGATGATCTATTTTAATCTATCATATATATTTCATTTCATTGTTACTCTGTTGTTTATACTTTCTGCTGTATCTATTTAATTATTTGTCAAATAGTATCCTAACCCAAATAGGGGGAGATTGTTGGAACAACCCTATTACTAATTTGGGCTAGGATCACTATATGTTGATTAGGATCTGTATTGACCCCAATGTATAGCCTTAGGGTCAAGTTTTAGGCTGATTAGGTTAGCAGAACTTAGGAAAATTCTAGCTCAACACATGGTGAGTGGTGTTCGACGAATGACCAGATTCGTTCGACAAATTGCTTCCAGCAGACTGAAGAAATTTACAGTTCCAGCGATCGACAAATTCTGAGCCAGCGCTCGACAAATGACTAGCAGCGGTCGACAAATTCTAAGCCAGCGCTCGATAAATGCTAGCGGCGGTCGACAAATTCTAGTCAGCGCTCGACAAATTGCTTTCTGACGTTCAAACTTATATTCTCAGTGGATGTCAGTTCTCTGAAGTCAAATCAGCAAAATAACGGATATATTTATTTCTCCTTGGACGTATTCAGGCAACCAAGTAAGGATATCTTCCTCATTTATTATATCCTTATATCCCTTCTATTTCAAGAAGAAAAATAGTCGTTGACATTTAATGCCAAAGGCATCTTTCTCGACAAAAGGAATTAAAAGGACCTGCCAAAATCGTTTTGGGTGGCTACCTGGTTCCAAGAAGGATTTAAGTCAGAAGAAGACATTCCTTAAAGAGACAAAAGAGTTGAATTTGAAAATACATACATACAGTTATCAGAAGAAAAAGATATACAGAATAGCAAGAACTGAGTTAGTCGTCTTTTGTGAGAGAAATAAAGAAAAACTTCACTATCACTTTCTCTCTCCAGTGATCACAGAACAAGGAGGATATAAGAAGTCTTTTAGAAGAAGAAGAAGAAGAAGAAGCAAATACACTATTCTTTTTCAGCATTCTTCTTCATCAAGATCATCTGCTACAAAGACTTCTATTTAAGAAAGCTCTGTCCACAAAGCTGTCATCAACTCTCATCAGACAGGGGGAGCTTTCTGCTTCAACACCTTTTGTATTCTCTCAGATCATTGACAGAGAAGAACACTCTATACCTTTTTATCTCATTCTGTACAGGGTTAATACTCCCTTCAAAAGTTTACCCAGTGGTGGCAAGACACCTTATCAAAAAATCCTAGTGTGGTTTTTAAGCACCTTATCAAAAGCTTATTTGTGTGTGGACACCTTATCAAAAATCCCTTGGTGCCTGGGCACCTTATCAACCCTCCTAGTTGATTCCTACCAAAGGTGGTAGAAGAGTAGGCGTACCCAGATTTATTGGGGAACTACTATAGCTCCTTGTGTCTTCTGTGCTTGATTATCTCTGTGTGCTTGTGCTATGTGTCCTTTATTAATTCTGTAGTTTTCTATAACTCACACTAAATACACATATACTTAAACAGTAGTTTAATTTCCGCTATAAAACGTATTAAAAATTTTAATACTCTATTCACCCCTCCTCTAGAGTAATTTAAGATCTGACCTCCACTTTCAATATATATGTATATACAAATAAATGATTTTATATATAACACCGATCGACGAATGGGGGGGGGGGGGGGGGGAAGAAATTGGTTCGTCGAACAATGCTCGCAAAATCATATATATATATATATATAATTTTTTTTCTTTTTTTCTTATCATAATAATATCATTATTATATTATTACTAAAAATCAAACGGCGGCGCTACGAATCCAAAGGCAAGTTGGAATCAAAATCCGACGTGCCGCTCTCAGGGATATAAATGGCCGAAGTTACGGCGAACTTTAAATACATACAAAACTTCTAAAATGCGCTGAGCCTCCAAAATGGCTCGGATCGCGATGAAACTTGACGGGCAAGTCTAAAATTAAATAATTTAATTTCCTAACGTAAAATTTTCCAATTCCGGGTCGTCACATAATTTGGTCGACTTGACCCAAACGGACGCGAAAATGCGCAAACGGCGACGCGCCACTAACGCGGCGTTAAAAGTAACGCCCCGACGTCAAAAACACGCCATCACCGAATTAAATAATTACCGAAAAATCAGGGGCATTACAGCCACTCCCCCTAAAAGAAAGTTTCGTCCCGAAACTTGACGTAAGAGCAGAAAAGGAGATTTACCACAACATTAAGATAGATGATGGTACAGGAAAGGAAATTTAAGATTGATAATTAAATGGTGCAGGAAAGGAGATTGACCTGGGCCAATTAATTGAAAAGGTAAATGGTGCAGGAAAGAAGATCCAGCTGAGCTAATAAAATGGAAAGATGAATGGTACAGGAAAGAAGATTTACCTGAGCTAATTAATTGAAAAGGTGAGGATGAGATGTCTGCATAGCTGACTCCAGCTCCCATGTTGCGCTCTCGACGTCATGATTCCGCCAAAGAACTTTTACCATGGGAATAGATTTCCTTCGCAACACCCGCTCTTGGGTCTCAAAAATACAGACAGGCTGCTCAACATAAGACAAATTGGGCTGAATTTGAGGCACACAGAACTTGACGATTGCTGCGGACACACTTCCTTAACTGACTCACATGAAACACATCATGGACGCCAGGGAAGGTAGCAGGTAACTCCAATCTATAAGCTGACACCCCGATGCGCTCAACAACCTGAAATGGCCCAACATATCTGGGATCCATCTTGTGGTTCTTCCCAAATCTTTTAACGCCTGGTATCGGAGAGAACTTCAGGAAAACACCGTCCCCAACCTCAAACTCCAGATCCGCCCTTGATTGGCATACTTTTCATACCGCTCCTGAGCAATGCGGAGCTTCTCCCAAATATTAGCCACCGCCTCTTCCATTTCCATCAAAGCTTCCGGTCCTAGCAATGGTCTCTCACCGACTTCGGCCCAAAACAAGGGAGTCCTGCAGCGCCTCCCATACAACGCTTCAAAAGGGGCCATTTGCAAACTTTCTTGAAAGCTATTATTGTAAGCAAACTCCATAAGCCTGAGGCGCTCGTCCCAAGCTCCACCATGCTCCAATATGTAGCACCTGATCATGTCTTCCACAATCTGATTAACTCGCTCCGTTTGACCATTGGTATGCGGATGGTATGCGGTCGAAAACCTGAGGTCGGTGCCCAAAGCTCCCTGTAAGCTCTGCCAGAATCGTGACGTAAACCTGGAGTCTCGATCCGACACGATACTCATCGGCACTCCATGCAAGCGGATGACCTCATCCAAATATAACTATGCTATCTTCTTCATCGAATATCCGATTTTGAAGGGGATGAAATGAGCACACTTCGTCAATCGATCAACTATAACCCAGACTGAATCATGTCCACGAGGGGACCTTGGTAATCCTGTAATAAAGTCCATCGACATACTTTCCCATTTCCACCTGGGAATTTCCAAAGGGGTCAATTTTCCTCCAGGCCTGCCATGATCGGCCTTCACCCGCATGCACGTGAAGCACTCCGATACAAATTTGGCGATGTCGTTCTTCATACCCGACCACCACACGATTTGCTTCAGGTCTCTATACATCTTGGTGGAACCCGGGTGGTAGGACACACTAGATCCGTGAGCCTCCCTGCAAATCATAACTCGAACATCTCCCACCGCCGGGATACAGAATCTACCTCTATACAAGAGGGTGCCAAGCTCATCAATGGAGAAATCAGATAGTTCTCCTCTTTCGGTCCTTCCTCGGAGATGCTGAAGATCTGGGTCTTCTTTCTGATGTGACCTTGTGAGGGTGATCCACGAAGGCTCTTCTGCCTCCAAACGAGAGGGCTCGCCACGGCTCACTGCCAAAATATCCATCAAAACAAACTCCTCAACCAAGGCTTGAACAGATAAATTGAAGATCTGAGCCGTCTTCCTGCTCAATGCATCGGCCACTACATTGGCCTTGCCGGGATGATAAAGGATGTCCACTTCATAATCAGCAACGTACTCCAACCACCGGCGTTGGCGCAAATTCAGCTCCTTTTGTGTGAATACATACTTCAAGCTTTTATGATCGGTATAAATCTTGCACACGGCGCAATATAGTAAGTGTCTCCACAGCTTCAGGGGATAGATCACTGCCGCAAACTCCAAATCATGGGTAGGGTAATTCTTCTCATGAACCTTCAATTGCCTAGATCCATGGGCGATCACCTTCCCCTCTTGCATCAGAACGCAACCAAGTCCAACGTGGGAAGCATCAACATACACCACAAACGAACTCCACTCCCTCAATAGGCAAAATGAGAATTTGTGCAGAACACAACCTTCTCTTCAACTCTTGGAAAGCCTCCTCACACTTATAACTCCAAATGCAGGCGGCATTCTTTTGCGTAAGCTGGGTCATTGGAGCGGACAACGTGGAGAAACCCTCCACAAATCTCCTATAGTATCCGACCAAGCCCAAGAAACTTCTGATCTCCTTTGGAGTAGAAGGTCTCTTCCAATCCATCACTGCTGAAATCTTGGCGGGATCAACAGATCGAGATTCCATCCTTGCTCACCACATGTCCTAAAAAGGACACCTGAGGCAGCCAAAACTCGCACTTGCTCAGCTTAGCATACAACTTATGCTCTCTCAAGATAGACAGAACTAGACGCAAGTGACAGGCATGCTCCTCATCACTGCGAGAATAAATGAGAACGTCGTTGACGAAGACGACCACAAAATGGTCAAGATAATCCTTAAATACCCGGTTGATCAGATCCATGTACGCAGAAGGCGCGTTAGTCAAACCAAAGGACAACACGAGGAACTCAAAATGTCCGTACCGGGATCTAAAAGACATCAAAGGGATGTCTGACTCACGAACCCTCATCTGGTGGTAGCCTGAACGAAGATCAATCTTCGAGAATTTGGTGGACCCACGCAGTTGATCGAACAAATCATCAATCCGCGGCAACGGATATCTATTCTTGATCGTCACCTTGTTCAACTCCCGATAATCGATACACAGCCTCATGGAACCGTCCCTCTTCTTAACAAAGAGAATAGGAGCAGCCCATGGAGAAGTACTCGGTATGATGAAACCACACTCCAGAAGTTCAGTCAGCTGAACACGCAATTCTTCTAATTCACGAGGCGCCATGCGGTACGGTGCCTTGGCAATGGGCCGGGTGTCTGGCTCGAGTTCTATGGTAAAGTCCACCTCTCTTTCGGGAGGGAGATCAGAGAGCTTGTCAGGAAAAACATCGGGAAACTCTCGCACCACCGGGATACCCTCCACGATTGGCTCCACACGAGAAGCATCCACAGCACAGATAGAAACCAGAAAACCCAAACAACCAGAAGCTAAAGCTCGGCGGGCACGTACCATAGAAATAATCGGAGAACTCTCCTGAGGGAGACCATAAACGCTCAATGGGCGTCCGTCGCCCAACTTGAAATCTAGCCGCTTCTCCTTGCACTTGATCACGGCATCATACTTGGACAACCAGTCCATTCTGAGAATCACATCGAAATCTGCCAAATCTATCATCTTTAAATCCGCCAGAACCCGGACACCACCCAAAGAAATGGGGCACTCCCGGATACCCCGATCTGACGTAACCTGGTCTCCAGACAGAAACTTAACGGATAAGGAACCATCCAACCGATCAACAGACCATCGGTGCCTATCAACAAAACTCCTAGCAACAAAAGAGTGAGACGCTCCCAAATCAAACAGGACACATGCAGACTTATTCCTCACCTTGAATTCACCTAAATAAGCATGCGTCACTAGATAACTAGTAAGCTAAATTTAGAAAAAGAAAACAAGTTTGGAGGAAATAGACTAACCAGAAATCACGTGCGCTGAGGTTTGAGCTTCCTCTCTAGTCAGCACATTAAGCTTGCCTTTCCTCTTGTCCACGAACTGAGGGGGCGGTGGTAAGGTCTTTAGAGGAACCGTTGAAGTCACGGTCTGAGAGTTCGGGCAGTCGACCCTACAATGTCTTTTTTGTCCACACAGGAAGCAACACCCAGCCTTCTTGTTACACCGGGCCGCCTCATGCCTGGGCTTAGAGCAGAATGAGCGCACTGGGACCGCCTTGGGTGTGTCTTGAATTGCACTAACCTTTAATGGCTCCAGCGCCTCGAGCCTCTTGAAACACCTCTCGAACGGGTGGCCCCGCTTGCCACAGAAGCTACAGTGTCCCACACCCCTCTTCTTTGAGTTCGAGTGAGATGCCTTGGAATTCACCCGATCATCCAATTTTCTTTTATCACTCTTTGCCTGCTGGCCATGAGTCTTCGTCTTTTCAATCGACTCGGCCTTCAATACGGCCTCCACCGCTTCCGCATAAGTCTTTGACCCATAGGCGCTAGCCCACTGCTGTACATCGCCAGTGAGACCACCCAAAAACCGCTTCAACCTTCCTTCCTCCGAGGCCACCAACTCAGGGGTAAATCTGCTCAACTTGCTAAACTCGATCTCGTACTCACTAACGGTGAGCTGCCTCTGCTTCAGATATAGAAAGTTGTTCATCAATCGGTCGCGCTCAACCGAAGGGAGGAACTTCGAAAGCAACAACCCCTTAAATGTCTCCCAAGAGCATCACTCGGCGAGACCTTCCTTCTCCCTAATCCACCAACTTTTAGCCAAGCCCTTTAGCTGATATGCAGCCACCATCACCTTCGAAGCTTCCGAGACACCTGAATAGGAGAACATCTCCTCCATGCTGATCACCCAATCATCCAGGGCCAAGAAGTCTGCCCTACCATCATAGGTAGGAGGTCCCAAATGCTGAAAGTGCGAAATGAAGTTCATCTCTGGTGGCAATGCCACTGGAGGCATCAGGGGAGCAGGAACGGCTGGACTCACCACCGGTTCTTGCACAACAGGATGCTGCACCGAGGCAGCAGACACGAAAGACTGAATCTGAGCCTGCATCGCAACCAACTGTCTCGTCAAGGCCTCATTGCTCTATCGCAGACTTTCGATCACGGACTCACTCTCACCACCAGAAGACTCTACCTCGGGTAGGGGAGTCGATCGTGTCACTCTCCTACGAGACATGTCTACAAGAAAGATGTACATTTAGTCAGAAACAGGCTTAAGACGCTTAAGCCAAACAGACTCGGAAATATCACGGATCAATTCGGAACAGGAAAGAAAACAACCTGCTATTGTTGTTACCTTCTTCTGGAATTTCATGGAATGATGCACTGATTACACTTAGGATATGATGCACCATCATCCTATTGACTCTTGTGCTATGACATGAGTGCATGAACATTTAAATTTCTTTTCAAATCATGTGTGACATACGTCATCTGGTATGTCTTTAACTTGGCACGCGTGCTCATACGATGATATGAATGTATGCAGTGCTATGCATTCTAGAAAGAGGCCTTAATGCATGTTATGAGCGGCGTACACATGTAATGTTATGCATCCCATACTACATAACCTTACATGTAACGAAAAAGAAAACGTGCTAATGGACACCCATGTAATAGTGGTTATGCATCCCATACTACATAACCGTCACATGTTGCCATCTATGGTGGATCCATATAAGAACACATATAATGCATCCCATACTACATAATATGCCCCGTATACTTCTTATCATGCTATGAGTGTAGTGATCATGCTTCGGTCAAGACATAATGATGACATATCGGTGTGTGTATACAATGAAATGATCTTATTAGGTTCTGCTTAGGATAGCAGTCGTTTGGCTCACTCGCCAAACCACCTAATTACCTTTTTCACTAAACCTCCCTCTGATACCAACTGTCACAACCCGCATTTTCCCAACATTTAAAGTGCTATCAGAGTAGGGAAAGCTACGCGTTGTGATGCCACGTCACGTAGGGGACGCCTACTGACGTTAAGACAACTCATCCTTCATCGCAGTTCGAGCAATTATTATTATCAACTCAAAGTGATTCCAAAATGATTTATGCAGAAAATTAACAAGCCACATCCCTCGGCTAGGTGGATCAACTAGTCCACGTTTTTTTTTTAAATATAGATTTTACGCAGCGGAAAAATTCTTGATTTAGTTAGTGGCCTAGGTGTACATGAAGACCAAGTGAGATGCACCATGCAAGATCATACGTCTAGATTTACCATATATAAAAGTAGCTTTATCATACGCAGAAATTAGTGAGCTTTACATTTCAAATCATGATGCGCAATGCTCTGAATGCCTTAGCATATTTAAGAAACGGGTTTTAAATCCAACCCACATTAACCATTCCAGAACAAGTGTTCAAAAGTAAACAACAAGTAATAGCAGCAGTGAAACAAAAGTCTAATCAAACGGCACCACGAGTGTCAACACTTGACACGAACCCATGGTCCGATAAGTCCACTGAATACCCTACCTCAAGAGAGTCAGAAGACGGCAACTAAAGCAACCCGCACTAACACCTACTACTGTCCAGTACCTGAGGCATTCAAAGAAAGAACACCTCAGAAGCAAGTTACAGGTGGTGCAGTAAACAAGAAAGTAAGCAAACATCCGCGAGACCGGAGGGAAACAGTAGCTGCAAGGATCAGTGATGACAAGTTAGCAGTAAATAATCAACAGGAAAAAGAAACAGCAGAAGAATCTGATAAACATCAGAAAATCACTCGCCAAACAAAGGAGTGAAAACGGGCAAGGTCAAAACTCGCCATCAGTAAGTAACCATCAACATTCATATTATTAATCATGTTACTCTTGTTCAGAATTATAGAGACTGATCAGCTCATCAGAAAAAAAGGAGAAGCCATGCGGGGATAATATCATCTCACATCGTCACGTCCCTCAGAGCACTGCACCGGTGGCATCGCCAACATCGTGTATGACCTCCAATAGAATTTATTAAATTAAAAGAGCATCGCACCGGTGGCATCGCCACCATTGTGTACGACCTCCAACAGATTATTCACATTTTCATGATTCTTTCAAGGAACAAAGGGCGAGGCCCAACAGATCATAACATACTATATTGCAAGTAGGAATGGAAAATACAAAGGAGATTTAATACTAACAAAATTCCTTTTATTAACTGGCAAAATGCCAAGTTATAAGCAGAAATAATTAGAGGATAAAAAGAAAATGTAGCACAGCTAGATCAAGGGGGGGAGGGGTCAGCTTGGAGCTATTATATGGCAAAGAGAAAAAAAGAAAACAAGAGCAAGATCACCACTTGCCTTAGGTTTTGCTGGAAAAACTTTCCGATTCGCTCCACGCTGTAGATCAGGGGAAGAGAAGGCGAGGGGAGTCAAGATCTACAAGAGATCGGGCTAAAGGAGGTTAGGGCACGAAAAAATCTAACGAAAAAGTTTCACGAAACGGAAGGAAATTACCACGAGAATGAAGCTCTCGTCGAGAGCTTTCCGGATCTATGCTCGGCTCGTGATTTCGACCACCGGAGCTCCGTCGGAGGAGACCGAAAGATTCAAGAAAATGCCGCCCCCATCGCTCGTTTTTCTCTCTGGTTCGGACAGAATGAAGAAGAAGAAAGGGGGTTGGGTTCGCTTTCTTTTATGCAACATAACGTATTATATTAATAATAATAATAATATCATTATTATTATTAATAATAGAAGGGGCTAAAGACGAACGGAAAGATTTGTCGAACGAAGAGTTTTTTGAGCGGAGCAGATTTGTCGAACGGAGAGTTTGTCGAGCGGAGGTCGACGAATGGGGAGATTTGTCGAGCGGAGGTCGACAAATGCTGCGTGCATGCATATGCATATATATGTATATACAAATAAATGATTTTATATATAGCACCGATCGACGAATGGGGGGGGGGGAGAAATTGGTTCGTCGAACAATGCTCGCAGAATCATATATATATATGATTTTTTTCTTTTTTTATATCATAATAATATTATTATTATATTATTACTAAAAATCAAACGAATGCCAAACCCAACGAAAATTTCGCCTAAGGTGAACGGCGGTGCTACGAATCCAACGACGAAGTTGGAATCAAAATCCGACGTGCCGCTCTCAGGGATATAAATGGCCAAAGTTACGGCGAACTTTAAATACATACAAAACTTCTAAAATGCGTCGAGCCTCCAAAATGGCTCGGATCGCGACGAAACTTGACGGGCAAGTCTAAAATTAAATAATTTAATTTCCTAACGTAAAATTTTTCAATTCTGGGTCATCGCAAAATTTGGTCGACTTGATCCAAACGGACGCAAACGACGTAAAATTTTTCAATTCTGGGTCGACGCGAAAATGCGCAAACGACGTTAAAAGTAACGCCCCGACGTCAAAAACACGCCATCACTGAATTAAATAATTACCGAAAAATCAAGGGCATTACACACTTGGGGGGGGGGGGAGGATGAATTGGCCATCAATTAGGCCGGGAAGAAGCTGAAAACTTCTCCTCTCCCCAAGGGGAGATGAAAGGTGCCATCAATTGCTCAGATTGGGGGTTTCTTCTTCCTCCCCAATAACTCCCCTCTCTTTCTCTCTCTTCCAAATTGGGCTCTCTCTCCTAGCCGACTCTCTTCAAATTGAATGGCCAACTCAGAAGCATTCAATCCCCATTAGGTGGTGGACCACATCAATTGGGTCTAGCTCAAGTGTGTTGGGTTTAATTTGGGTAAAGTAGGTCATTTTGCCCTAAATTTAGGATAAGGTTGACTTTGGTCAAATTAACCACTTGTGTTGACCACAATGGGTCGGTAGTGACCCATTGGACTCTCTTATGGGTTAGGGAGGTTTAGGTGGAGTCAATTTGGCAAGGTGAGGGTGAATTGCCCCTTAATAGGGTACTTTTGACCAAATTAGGGCTAAGTTGACTTTGGTAAACTTGGGCAAATTGGAGGTCCCATGATGGGGCTTTTTGGTCCATTAGGTCCCTAGTGTCCTTATAAGGGTAGGGGCAGGGTCAATTTGGCATGATGGAGGCCAATTGACCCAAATTGAGTTAGTTTGACCAATTTAGGGTTAGGGTTTACTTTAGTCAATTTGGCCTCTTTGGTTGACCCCAATGAGTCTCTGGTGCTCCACGGAGACTCCTAATGGGTTAGGGATACTATGGTGGGGTCAACGTTCAAGGTGAGTCCCTAAAGTCCAACTCTAGGCTAGGTATCTGAAAACTGCTATTTGTAGACCACTTGGGTTTTCTCCTTCTCTCCCAAGCTCACATGGTCTTGAGCTCTTCCTATGGTTTTGTCATGACCTAGTCATGACAAAACCAACTTGGGGGTCTAGTTGTTTGGGGGATGTTACATCAACGAATATGGTACGGGCATTGGCCGACTGGGAGAGGGTCTAGGTGGCCGGGAAATCACCTCCCAAGTTGGTACAGGTGGGGTTAATTATGGTCATTGGATGATTGGAGAAGATGAACCGATGCCCTCCATTTAATTTAGACAGATTATACAGTTTTACGATTATTTAGTGTCATAATTTCTCCTAGAAATGCACATTTTCCAAACTGAAAATTTAACCCCTCAAAGGTCGTTATATAAAAAGTAGCCAAAGACAACAATTGTAGATCTTTGTGTCTAGTTTAATTTAAAATTGATTTGAGCCGATTTGGCTCAATGGTTTAACTACAACACTCAGTTTGGTATAATGTGTCATATGGTTGACCAGAAATTAAGTTGAACGCTCCGGCTAAACTACTCACCCAAATGCTTTGAAATTTGGCCCATGGGCTGGATATATCCTTACCCTCAACATATACAAAAATGGGAATGTTGGGGGGATCTTTTCTATAGTTTTTGTAGAAATTTATTAAACCATGTATGAATTAATTTTAGGGTCTAGAGACCTCCAAACCCTGCCAAATTTCTGTGTGTGGGGGGGGGGGGGGGGGGGGGGGGTCCTTAGGGTCATGAAATGACTGGTAAAAATTTCATCCCATTTGGGATTGATTTGTTTGGATAATTAAGTAACCCGAAATTGGTCAAACTAGGGGATATTAGGTCAAATGTTCACTGGATGGATTTGAGCGGCCCACCCTCATCCAAATGCTATGAAACCTTGGCCACTGATTTAACATCATATAAAATACACCCACAAGTGGTATTGGGTGGTTTGGGGTCGATGTGCCCCGGAACCCTAGTGTGAACCCTAGGGTTGTATATTGAAGCTATTGAAGGACATAAGGCCATATGTTCTTGGAAGGACTTGAAACTTGGTAGGTAGTTCATGGGGTGGAAATAAGCCCTGGATAATTTTGCCAGAATTTTTAGCAACATATATCCCCTCTGAATTAATTAAGAACCAATTAGGATGTTTCTTTATAAGAGGAATTTACATATTTACATAACCTTGGATGTTCATGAAATTTTTGCAGTTAGCTTGTATTGGTGATATTGTTCTTTGATAATTTTATTGTGAATTTTAGATTGATATATATAGTACCTCATTCATAACCCCTAATATTTTCTCTAGTAGTAAGAAAAATAATTATGGACTTAATACTCACTAGAAAATCATGAAACTTGGTCAGAGGATTTTTTAGGGCAAGAATGTGATCTGTAAATTTTAGTATAATTCTTAGAGGAGTTTTTATATAGTTCTCTTCACAAAGTGTCGTATGATTTGTTTAATTAAATAAAGGATTTATATGGTTAAATGATTAGTAAAATTATGGAACTCAAATAGTGAGCATTTCTGATCACCTTAGCCACCTGTTAATTGTCTTGTAGTTTTTGGATGAGTACTTTTGGTACTTTCTTTGTTAACCCTTGATTTTCATTAATTAGTCCATATTTTAATTGGAGGTCCAAACCTTTCTGGAATCTTATGAATTTTGTATGTGGCTGTTATGTTGATGATATATAATTGTAAAAAAAAATTAAGGCCATAGCTTGTCAGAAAACCATACTTGGTGTTCAAAGTCAAAGGTTCCCTGATTTTGAGAAAATTATAATAAATGGCAAATAAATTAGGAAAATTATGAATTTCTGGAAATAGTCTTAAAATGTCATAACATACCCCTAATAATAATCTTGGGTCATTCGGAAGATTATTTGGAGTATCTCTTCTCATGCACCTCATGCAGTTCAAATGGTCTACGTATAGTGAAAATACTGAATTAAGATAAGCATGTAGGTCTTACATGGGGAGTTAAGGAACTTGGTGCACCCATGCTGATTGGGTTTGGAAGGGGTCACCAAGGGAAGTTAGGAGTAAGATGTCTGGTTGACTAGGAGGCAAGAGTGTGCTTGGGATTGACGAAAGATCGTCATTTCCTTGGAGTGAAGTAAAACACACTTAGCATTAGTAAGTGTAACATTAATAGTGGTCGGGTCAAGGGTATCTACCAACAAGAATAAGTTCCTTGGAAAGGGAGCCTTGGGGTTCAACCCATCATAGCTCCTAGTACCGCTGCAAGCCCCTCACTGGGTTGTCCTCGGGAAGTCCATGGTTAATCCAAAATAGTGGGAATAATTTGTTATGCAAGATTAACTTAATAAAACACTCACCCACACCCCGTTTATACGGGTGGTTAGTTGGTTTGGCCTTATGAGTGGTGGCCTAGGTGGTTGTAGGTACGGACGGGTTAGTCCAGCGAGCCAGTGGCTCGAAAGGTTATGGTGATGGGCAGGTTAGCCCGGGGAGCTTATGGCTCAGAGATATATAGTAATCATAATTGCATATGCATAAAGTTGGTGGGTCTTTGGTATTGACGGTCGTTCACACTGACGTCGATACGCTGACTCGGCAAGTGTGGTTTGCACTTGGCCAAGGAAAGACTGGTGGACTAGCCAGCAAGAGAACGCAGGCGCTCCACGGTAGTGTTCTTCGCGTTGAGGCATATGACAGGTCTAGGTTAGGTAGAGTGAATACCAACCTAGAGGTGGGCGAGGCCCAACCCACAGCTTCCGTTTGCGACTACGGGGGTATCCCGGGAGTCTTAGCTAGCTCCAATAAGTGGGAACTAAAGGTCTGTGCACATAGAGTCGGGTGCATGAGTTGCACTTGTGTGATCATAATATTAACCTGCATAACATTACATGTCATAGCATAAGCATTGCATTTCAACCCCTACACCTATCGTATAAATTTGTATGAGACTTTTTATACAATAGGCCTTGCTAAACGACCCCTTGGTCAATAGGTTTGTATGGGCATTCCTTTAAATCAAGGTTACTTTTTATTTTATACATGTCTTTACAAACTTACTTTACTTGTTCTTTACCCTGCCTTACTTACTGTTCTTTATATACAAACACTTTTTGTAGTGGTAGACAATCATGTAGCTAGGCCATATCATCTTCTTTGATATATACCCCTTGCTGTACTCCGCTTCTTCCCTCCTGCACGATGCCTAGGAGCAACTGGGGATGGGTGGGGGGAAACGAGGCTTAGTCTTTTGACTAATGATCGGTGGACCATATCATTTTAGGGGACCGAGGAGGTGTAGCACCACCAGAGGCCGGTGCAGGTGGAGGTGGGCCAGTCTAGCACAGGAGCACTATTCTCAGGATCTGTGAGTGTTACTAGTGGATTTTGCTTCCGCGAGTGATCTTGTAGTGAGGACTTGATGTACTAGGCATGACCCTTTTTATTGCTACCTCTTATTCTGTTATTATCTGTGGACATCTCTTATTATGATTTATATATTATGTGATGTGGACTTGAACTTATTTTTGGTTCAATCGTACTTTTCTTATTCTGTGATCATTATGGCCGGCAGGATCGACGTTTCCAAATCTTGATTGATTGGTTTCGTAATGATATTGTATACTCTTGATTGATTATTCCTTCCCGTGAGATCTCCTTCCTCATTTGCTCCTCAATCAGCATCATGATGGCGGGACATCCAAAAGTTACGGACGGGCGTTAGCATTAACGCACCGCGATAGTACTTGCCAAAATAGCATCCCGTCGACATTGCTTTTTCTCCACTGTTTCCTTCTCGTCAATTGTTTCCATTTATGCTAGCGCCAGCGGTAGTGCTAACGCTCCGCAGTATAGCACATTTCTTTTTTTCAGATGCATCTTCGTCGAACTGCCTCACATTTCGTCGAGCGCTGCTTTCATTTCGTCGAATGAACACTAGCGCCAGCGGTAGTGCAAATGCTCTGCGGTAAAGCATGCATTTCGTCGAGCGCCGCGGTAGAGCATGCAGTTCGTCGATCGCCATTTCATCGAACGCAAGTTCGTCGTACGCAGTTTCCATTTCGTCGAACGAACACTAGCGTCAGCGATAGTTCTAACACGTCGCGGTAACAATAGATAATCATCCTGATGTCGCTTCGATGTCTTTCTTTTTCACACTCCATTGGGGATTGAATGTTGAAGATCCTGCACACTATAAACACAATGCAAGTATGATCAAATACAATAAAATTTGTTATTGTCAAACCAATAGATGTGGAAAGCATGTTCCAACAAACCTAACTAACTCAATTGACCCAACCCTTGGCCAATTGAGCTAACCAGCTTGTTCCTCACAACCTTTGTAAAACAAATCACCTATTGGCACACCACATCACCTTGAAGACAAGATTAAACCCTTAGAGAGTGAGAGAGCATGTTGTGCATTTAGCCAAAATAACTTAATCCAATCAAATGAACCTTTCTTGGTCAATTGAGCTAGCCACACCATGACATATGATCATGGCTAGCTAAACCCTCAAAATGCTGACTTTGGTCAGCATTAGTTAACCCAAATAAAGCATGGTCAAACCATGACCTACTTAAAACCTAATCCCATTTTTGAAAATACCTTAACCCTACACTCACCCAAGAGCCCCCAAATTAAACCCTAAACACATTAAAATCCTAACCCAAAGACCAAAATGAGATGACCATTAATTAACTTAAACATCCCCTTGAGAGAAAAATTACCCAAAATGGCAATACTTCAAAATGAAGTAACCATGGCCACCGATGACTCCATCCCTCTTTGAGAGGCTAAAAAGAAGCTTATGATCTTATCCAAGGCTCTAGGAGGCTGCAATGTGGCTAAAAGTATAGGCTTGGACTTAGTCATGGCCGAACATGGTAAGCTTAAGGTAAAAATGCAAACCTCACCCATAGCCTTTAAAAGCCTCCCCTCTCCCTTCAGAAACCTCACAACAGCACAAAACAACATTTCTCAGCAGAGAGAATGAGTGGAAGCCAACTCAGCCGACCAAGCCATCAGGAGCAGTGTGGCCAACTTAGCCGACCAATCCATTAATTCTCGAACCCGAACCAGGAGTGCTAGGAAAAATAGTGAGATTCCTTCCCCTCCCCATTCAATAAGTTTCCTAGAATGATTTACAACCGAAATCGAGCCCTAATGGGCTTTGAATTCATGTAATTTAGTAGAGAAATGCTATCAGAATGAACCAGTAATTCTGGTAGGTGGTGGCGGCGTCAGGCCACCAAACCACCACCAAGAGGTAACCCTCACCATGACGAAACTACAGGTAGTGGGGCGATAGGTGGTGATGGCCAGATGGAGGTGAAGAATCCATGAAAGCTCCTCCAGGCGGGATCAATCTCCACCGTCGTCTCAATGTTAAAGATCAAATCACAGCTGATGATATCCATAAACAATGATTAGACTAATCCCCATAGTGGATCAACAATGGATCAACTATGAGGGGGAAGGTCATTTCACTGCCCGCCGCTTCTCTAAGCCGTTGGATCTGCGTCAAGATCTATGCTTCTTTAAATAAAATAAATCCAGAACAAATTAAATTTAGAATTTCTATATGCACACCCCAGTAGTAACTTTAAACTTGATTTTTTGGTACCTTAATCACTGAGACAGACCAAGTCATCTACATGAAAGTTGCAGGTCTTGAATTGACCTTTCCAAAATGGGGTGACAAGTTTTTTGAAGATGTGTATAACTCCCTGAATCTTTTTTTAAAGATCTTGTGACAAAAACATTTGAACCTTCTATGTTTTGTGTTCACCCATGTGACCTAATATGAACTTGAAAATTTGTGTCTGAACTTTTTGAAAGGTTTATAAACTATATGAAAAGATTTAGAATTTTTAGGTTATATTTTACTATAGTTTAAAATAAAATACATCAATGTGTTATACTTTCATATAATTGAAATAAATGAGTCTTAAACCCTTCAATAAATCCCTAAATTTTTATAGCACTCTAATAATGTCATGATTGATCTTGGTTTTAGTTTTGAAAATGTTTGAACTTCATTTGACCACTTTATAAAAATATACATGCTAAGGATATGGTTTAATTGTATGTCACACATTCATATATTTGAAATAATTGAGTCTTAAACCCTTCAATAAATCTGTATAGTTTTATAGCACTTTAATAATGTCATGATTGACCTTGGTTAAGTTTTGAAAAGGTTTGAACTTCATCTGACCACTTTATAAAAATATACATGCTAAGGGTATGGTTTAATTATATGTCACACTTTCATATATTTGAAATAATGGAGTCTTAAACCCTTCAATAAATCCCTAAATTTTATAGTATGCTAATAATGTCATGACTGACCTTGGATTAAGTTTTGAAAAGTTTTTAACTTCATTTGACCACTTTATAAAATTATACATGCTAAGGGCATGGTTTAATTTTTCAATATGTCATACTGTCATATAATTGAAATAAATGAGTCTTAAACCCTTCAATAAATCCTTAAATTTTTATAGCACTCTAATAATGTCAGGACTGACCTTGCTTTAAGTTTTGAAAAGGTTTAAACTTTAGTTGAACACTTTATAAGAATATACATACTAAGGGTATGGTTTAATCATTTAAAATTGTCACACCATCATATAAATAAAATATTTTGACCTTAATCCTCTTAATAAATTACCTGAATTCCTAAAGCACTCTAATAATATCATGACAAATCTTGGCATCCTTCCTTTAGAAGTTTGGACTTAATTTTAATCATCTTGCAATTTATACATCTTAAAATATCATAGAATGATTTCTCAAAATTTTGCACTAATAAATTTATGAGACGTCTTGATCTTGGACACTTATTGTAGATACTTAAATTATTTCTTGCTCTCTCATTCTATAAAGCTTAATCCTTGAAATAAGTTTTGAGAACACACTGTCACGAGTATCTCGGCTATTATTTATATTTCAGAATTACAAATATATACATTACTGATAAATACTTTCATGCAATAACTTAATTTTATGGAAAGGCTAGTGTTAACCATAGCATATGTCAGTGAGAACCACATTTTAAGTCATCCGATTGGTACATAGGACAGAGGATAGGGTGAGATAGTATCACCCACAAGAAAAGTGGTGTATAATGGTGCATAGTGCGACCAGCAACCTTACTCTTACCTAGCCAATGGGCTACTTAAATTTGTTATCACAACATATGACTAATAAGTTATCTAACATCTTTCTTGTGTTACTTTCCTACCATCCCTCGAGTCTATATTAGAACGAAGGGTCATAAAGACTAGTTCTTAGTCTAGTGTGGAGAACAACATTGAAGAAATGTTTAGTTCTATAAAACTATGGCGGGTATAACCACTCTACCGAATAGAATACACTATCGGAGGGACTCGAATGTTAGATCATGTTGGCTTCTGGGGCAATTTTTCTTGTGGATAAAATCTTGGTGGGTAAATCCCCAAAGTTTGTATCCACTCTCTACTGTTAGCGAGACCTCGAATAGTAGTGCAAGTATGAACCCACACTATATATTAAGGCCTGGGATGGTTGTGTGTCACCTATATAGAAGCGGAGATGTCTGATCCGATGTTATCATCCGCCATAGTGATAAGGTCTGTGTGATAAGGTCTGTGTGGTTAGCTACCCACCTAACAAGTGGACTGGGTAGGACATATACATGTAAAACTAATAGTTCTGTTGGTTTTTCGAAGGTGATCTCAAAGCAATCAAGTAGTTAGTCTTACTGGCAACGCATATGAGCCTATATGGTCATACATAAGAGTGTTGGAGAAGTTGGATGAAGGATTGTTTTGGCCTTACTCATATTGGATATGAGTGGAGGACCAATCCTATGATTGATTGGAGTTGCGTCGAGAATGTCTCGATTGGAAAATTAGTACACGACAAAATATGTGTTAATTCGTCACGCCGTATCGTCGAATTGTCTCGACAATACGTGTTGTACTCGACAAATCGTCAAGATTGTCTCGACGGAACACGTATAGATTCGTCATATCGTATCGTCGAATTGTCTCGACGATACGTGTTGTACTCGATGAATCATCGAGATTGTCTCAATGGAACATGTATTGATTCATCGTGTCGTATTGTCAAATTGTCTCGATGATACGTGTTGTACTCAATGAATCGTCGAGATTGTCTCAACGGAACACGTGTTGATTTGTCATATCCTATCATCGAATTATGTCTACGATACGTGATGTACTCGACAAATCGTCGAGATTGTCTCGACAGAACACGTATTGATTTGTCATATCGTATCGTTGAATTGTCTCGATGAATCATGTTGTACTCCAATAAAGTCTCGGGTCCGCATATAACGTGTTTATGCCTTGAGTATAAAACAGGAAGCGATTAGGTTTCCTAGAGATAATCTTCTTTTTTCGAAACTGACAGAGCTAAAATGGAAGGGTTCTGTATAGGTATCGATAGTTCTGTCTGCATTTCGCAAGATCGCCACCGCTGCCTCTCCCTGTCGTCGGATCTAGAAATTTGTGGGAGACATAGAGGGCATTCTTCCTTCATCCCAGATCTTGTTGGACAAGGGTCGTGGTGTTCTCCTTCACTGTGTGGACTTCTATTGAGGTGCCGATCCATTTTAATACTTGGAACTCAGAGTTTGTCATTGGGATCAGATCTTAGACCATCTTAGTTGAGTGTTGACTCAATCCCTTTAAGGTATATTGCAATGTGTTGCTTCTCCTATTATTTCTTGATTCATGAAATTACAATATCCGAAACTCTTTTGGGTTGTTCTTATTTTATCTTTCCACTGCGCACATCTGATGCGTTGTTATAGAAAACCTAATAGTGGTATAAGAGCCAGGTTTGCGATCCAGAGCGTGTAAATCAGAAATTAAGAAGTGTTCTAAATGTCTGGATTTCTTCCTGAAGCATCATTTTTGATGCATTTTGTGTGGTTTCTGATGAAGTGTTCTAAATTGGAACCTCGCCAGGAACGCATATGTTTGCTTTGCAATTTTCATGTTTCAGAAATCGTTTCT
Source organism: Dactylorhiza incarnata (assembly GCA_033032865.1). Lineage (NCBI taxonomy): Eukaryota > Viridiplantae > Streptophyta > Magnoliopsida > Asparagales > Orchidaceae > Dactylorhiza > Dactylorhiza incarnata. The sequence continues at coordinate 3,810,199 of JAWHQI010000235.1, read as the reverse complement.
CCTTTGCAGTAACTGTCCCTCGGAATGGTTTGTGAAACCAAATGTCTTAGATTTTAAATCTGACATTGAGAGATGAGCTTGTCTACTGCATAAGTGGAGTTGTTTTTGCCTGTGTCCAATGCATGTAAATCTAGAGAATTAGAAGTGTTCTAAAAGCTCAGATTTAGCCTTTTTTATCAAAGTGTTGATACTTTTATTTTGTGCACATTTGGGATGTATTTGGATTGTGAATGTTGTATTTTATTTTGTGCATAATGATTAAATGTTAATCAATTATCATAAAATCCCTTATCCAATATTAAGTATACGAATGCTTCCAATGGATGACACTCTCCTACCTCGATCGATGAAGTGCGGGCTTGCCAAAACATGGTGCATTAATATATCTTGGTAAGGGTGCGAGTAGATAATCATGATATCCCACTGTCGATATCGGGTCCAACTTAACTAGGTGACCTCAAAGGTTGAGTGACTAGAGGCATAGGGTCGGCATGCACCATATGATGGATGTGAATAAAGAGTTATTCAACAACCAAACAGGAATTGCATAATGATGCAATTGGCAAAAATTGCCCACCTAAATAGCCACATTGTGGGTGATCAGCCAAATCTAACTTATGATGGCAGTGAAATATGGATCTTGTCCACTAAGAGAGAAGCTCGCATAAACTCTCCGAATTCATATTAAGGGTTATTAATTTGAATAAAATAGTGGGAGTATTTAATAAAAGTCCTTATTAAATAAAATGTATTTTGACATATAATACTAAAATTTATTTTGCATGATTCTTGTAGAACTTCCATGGCAAGTGGATCTCACTCCACCTTGTCTCTGAGAGCCATCCTTGAGAAGGAGAAGCTCAACTGGACTAACTTCCTAGACTGGTACAAAAACCTGAGAATTGTTTATTAGGCAAGAGCGCAAGTTTTATGCCTTGTAAGAGGATCCCCCTGAAGTGTCGACTGGGAATTTGTCCTGAGCCGACAAAGATGCTTATAAGAAGTATCAAGATGAATCCCTAGATGTTGAATGCCTCATGCTCGCGCTACCATGAACTCTGAGCTTCGGAAGCAACATGATACCATGCCTGGCTTTGAAATTATCGAGCACTTGAAGAAGATGTTCCAAGGGAAGTCTCGGCAAGAGAGGATCGACATCTCTAAGGATTTATTTTAGTGTAAAATGGGAGATAGAGACCAAGTGGGAACTCATTTACTCAAGAAGATTGGGTACATCGAGAACCTTCAGAGACTTGGGTTTCCTTTAAGCCAAGAGTTGGCTACTGATTTGATCCTGCAATCATTTCTGGACAGTTACGAGCAGTTTGTCTTGAACTACAACATGAATGAGATAAACAAGATGCTGCCCGAGCTCCTAGGCATGTTAAGAACTGCCGAGAACAACATGAAGAAACCAAGCCTGCTATCCCCATATTGATGGTGCATAAAGGCAAGAGCAAGGCCAAGGGATTCAGGAAGACTAAGGTGGGACCTAAGTCTTGCCTTGATCCCAAATCTTCTACAATGAAAAAGAAGGGATTAGCTAAAGAAAGAAATTACCACCACTGCAGTAAGGCAGGGCATTGGAGGAGGAACTGTGCCCTCTACATCTAGGATCTGAAGGAGAAGGGAAGTGTGACTTCCACTTCAGGTAATTTTGTTATAGAAATTAACATGTCTGCTCCTTCATCTTGGGTATTGGATACCGGATGTGGTTCTCACATTTATATAAATGTGCAGGAACTGTGAAAGAGAAGACTGTTGGGTAAAGGAGAGATGGACATGCGCGTTGGAAATGGAGCAAAAGTTGCTTCCATTACCGTAGGAGTGTACCATCTTTCCTTGCCCATTGGGCTTATTATTGAACTTGATAATTGTTATTTTGTTCCTGTTATAACTAGAAACATCATTTCTATTTCATGTTTGGACATGAATGGTTTTTCTTTTATTATTAAGAATAATTGTTGTTCTATTTATAAGAATGATGTTTGTTATGGTGTTGCTTAAATGTTTAACGGTTTGTATGTTTTGAATATAAATCATCCAATCAATAACATAGAAAATACCAAACGACTAAAAACCAATGACCCTAATCCTACATATCTCTGGCATTGTCGTTTGGGCCATATAATTGAGAAACGCATATCCAAGCTCCATAAAGATGGACTATTGGACTCATTTGAATATGAATCATTTGGGAGAGGAGAGTCATGTTTATTAGGCAAGATGACAAAAGATCCTTTCACTAGTTGTAGTGAGAGGGCAGATGATCTCTTAGGTATAATACATAATGATGTATGCGGACCCATGAGTTCTATGGCTAGAGGTGGGTACTACTACTTTGTTACATTTACTGATGATTGATGCGTGTCGGCAAGTGCACCAGTCGCTGTCAAGTAATAAATGTGGAGAGTGGACTCCCCGAATGTCGGTCTCTTGAGGAATGCAGGTTGGGTGAACGAAACGCGTAGCGTGACTCTTGTTACACAAGCAAAACACACATGAAAAAAGGGGGGGGGGTCTTGGTTGGGTTTCCTAATCTTAACAACAACAAAAAAAAGATGCGGGTCGAAAACACCGCTTCGCAAGGTGAGATGGATGCAACGGCCGCGGTGCCGTGCTTCGTGAGGCGGAATGGAGTGTGTTCTAGCGCGAAAGGGTGAGGGTCGTAAACACCTCTTCACAACCGTCGTTAGCTCTTGCTAACACGGAACAAACACCTTGCGTGCGTGTGCGAGTGAGTGAGTGAGAACGGAGTGAATCACAAGCAAACCATGAAGAACAACAAGGAAACATTCATTTCAACAAACAACATCATAATATTCGAGTTTACACGGTTCAACGAGTACAATGGAGGAAAGAGGAAAGAAATAACCGATGGTGAAGACTAGCGGCCGTTCACGGCCGGAATGGCAGGTTGTCGGGCTACCTCCGGACTCGGGCGGACTATGCTTCCGGCGTAGAGAGCTGTCACGATCTCCCTACGTAGCTCCGTCATCTTCGACTTCAGGTTCCTTCTTCTTCTCACCGGGCGGAATGAGAGAATGGTTGCTTGGAGGCTTGCGGACGATGGAGAACACTCACGGACAATGGAGGAAGTCTTGGAATGGGTGGAGGAGGCTTCCCCTTGCGTAGAAGATGAAGTGGGGGCGTCCCATGATGGAGGTCGGCGGCGTACGGAACAGGAACTCCGCTCCCGGCGGCTGATAATACCCTAAAAATCGCAACAGGCGTTTAAATAGGCGCTGGAATAAATACTGCGCACGGTCATTGGCGCACGACCAGTGGTCGTGCGCACTGGAATTCTGCGATCGTGCGCACTGCCTGGGTGGAACCTGCAAGATACGAAATTATAAAATAAAATGTTCGCACGACCAGTAGCGCACGACCGGTGGTTGTGCGCACTATCGTCGGTGGTCGTGCGCATTAGATGAAACAGAACTCATAAAATAAATGTTAAGTGCGCACGGACAGTGGCGCACGACCGGTGGTCGTGCGCACTGGAGTTGATGGTCGTGCGCACTTCAGCAAACAGAACTCAGAAATTTAATGGCAAATGTGCACGAGCAGTGGCGCACGACCGGTGGTCGTGCGCGCTGGCATTGGTGGTCGTGCGCACTGCACCAAACAGAACTCGTGAAAAGAAGGTTAAGTGCACACGATCAGTGGCGCACGACCAGTGGTCGTGCGCAATAGAACCGGCGATCGTGCGCAGTGTTCCTGTGCAGAATTGCACCAGGAACACTTGCACGACTCCTATTCCAGCACAACCACAGATCTAGCCACTGAAAGTGGCACTTGACAGCACATGAATACTACTAATGACAATAAGCACGAAAATCACACCAAAGTGGGCCTAGATGTGCACCTAGCATGGATTATCAAATATAAGCTATAACAAGGCTATAGTGCGGTGAATTGACTAAATAACGGCCCGGATGAGTCCATAAATGTGTATATGATCAGGACTCATCACACCCCCAGACTAAACTGTTTGCGCGTCCCGAGCAAATGAATCCGACAGAGTACGAAAATGATAATTAACATAGAGAATTACACAAGGGAGTACGGTGCGAAGTAACATACGCATGCGAGTAGAGATTCTAGCAGAAGGAGATTCTAACTGTGCTAACTAATTTACATGAGTATTAAAGTGTAAGTAAAGATTTAGTTATACTCAGCTGGAGAATTATGAAGAATTTGACGATCATGCCCGGTGTGAAAGTGACAAGATACTGAGGCGGGTGTTGCAAAAGATCGGGGCTTAGGAATAACTCCGCTGAAATCCATCAACGTCGTGAGCCATACGCTTGCCCGGTCACACTCTCTCCACGGTGCTAGCACTCTCGCAAGTCAAATCAGTAGGGCTTTTAGGATTAAGACGGGGCTTAGGTTACGGTATGATATTCAAAGTTAAACACGATGGCTACGCAACCCAAGTGAGCTAAAGAACGCTGCACCACTCAAGACCAACAAACAATGCTTGTGTGACACACCCCCAGACTCATCATGAAAACCAGGTGTGCACACGGCCTACTTCACAAATACCAACAGATTGTCTTTTTTAGCTCGGAAGGATTTTTTTTTCAAAATACTCTCTTTTTTTTCTTTTAACAAATTTTACTTCTTTTATGTAACCTCCGGTTGGTTCAAATCAGCAGAAAGACTTTATTTTCTCTTCATAACACAAAAATTCCACACACCACACAAGTTGAGACTTATGAGCGCAGTTTAAAACAATTTGGTTGCGGGTGTAGGATAGGCTTCAGGCTTTGGTTGATGAAGAGGAGCTGAACAAAGGATTGGTAGGCACAAATTTGGCTTGCAACGGTGAACGAAATGGACATGGAATAACAAAGCTCAAACTAGCCAAAGGGTGGCCTACATCATGTTTAACTCGACGAGTCGCTCTCACCCATGCTTCGAGAGTCACTTGGGGCAAGTTCTTAGCCCACGAGAAAGGTAAACCTTCCTCCCGACTCGAGCAACACACGACTAGTAATCGCACACACACAACACCGGGTTATCATCAATTTCATTCAAATTCCCCAATTGAGTATAACAAATCTAAATCTACGCAGAAATACTAAACATAAATTAGATGCATAGAGAAGATCTAGTTCTACTCAAATTCTACCATAACATGCGAAGTGACTAGAACACTACATGAGTCAACATCGCACTCCAAATAATAATTCCTATGTTAACAACCTATTTCATACTCCAACCAAGATAGTTTACAACGGAACAACAACAAAAAGATAAGCGCGCACTCAAGTGGGTGAAATGGTGTGTGAAGCATGAAAACAGTGATAATGACTGGAATAAATAAGAAACAACCTTCTAGTATGCAGTGCAACTCGTGCACAGTGGGTGACAACATACGCTCCCCCAGACTTAAGCTAAACAATATATCTAGAAATTTGAAGCAAAAAGAGGGGAGGAAGTGTTACCCAATGCTCAGAATTGAGCACACCAGACGATTGGCGTTTATGAACAGGAATAGTCCGCAGCATCCGCACCATCGAACACAAAACCTGCGAGCACAAACTCAAAACAACACAAGCATATGCAAAAGCTGAACTAAAAGAAGTTAGATAAGGAGAAATACGAAATCAGGAAATTTGGGTTGTCTCCCAGTAGCGCTTTCATTTAACGTCCTTAAGCTGGACCAAATACCTGTATTAGCAGTGTTTAAAGAGTGCAGGAATTGAAAGAGAGATATTCAGAAGCAGTTCACCACATCAGAAGAAACACAAATCAACTAAAAGCGCTCTTATGATGCGCATCTCCCGTAGCACGTAGGCGAGAGGTGAAGGCTTTAGGGCCAGCACTGGTGTTACCCAATGCTCCCCTAACCTCCGCCATCTTGCCACGGAGAGCGGCAGCACGAGCATCGCGCAGAAGTTTTTCCTTTTTAAGTTTGGCGACAGTCGGAGACTGCCACCGTTGAGAGTTCTCAGATTTCTCCACTTTAGCGGGGGGTGGCGTCACCTCCGGTATCGCGGTGACCACCGGATCGGCCCAGGAGATGGAGCGCTTAGATAGTTTATTACAAGATTCACCACAAGAAGATAAATAACCAGCATCCCTAACTAGATCCAAGTCAACGTTTCCCGAACTGCAGTCTTCCTCCTTCTCGGAGTCAAACTCTTTCCGGAAGTCAACCTCTTCTTCCTCATCTGATTGGAGCTCCTCCTTTCCTCCTTCACATGTTTCTTGATCATGTATCTTTCCTGCACAGCTTATAAATTCATCAGAAATAACGAGAGGGGGAGGAGTGGATGTGTCAGCTGTAGCTTCGAGGCGAGTGGGCTGCAGCGCCTTGTTAGGTAGGAGAACACACCCCGTAGCGAAGTCAAGGGTGGCGCCGCTCTCTTTCAAGAACGGCACGCCCAAGATAGGAATGGATTGATTTTCCTGGGGGCCCAACACCTGAAAGTCCGCGACCACAGTCGTCCCCTCAACTATTACTTCCACATTTCTCACTTCCCCCTCAGATTGGATAATAGTTCCGTTAGCGAGAATAAGCGATTTCCTTTCCTCCGTGTTCATCTCAAGTTGTAATCTCGCAACATCTTGCAGTGCAATGACGTTGCGGGAGGAACCGGAATCGCATAAAGCTTTTGTTTCAACCTTATTGATGGAACAAGAAATTACCAACTCACTTGGATCAGTCTCAACCACATCGCCTAGACTCTTCCCTTGATCAATTGGGTTCTTTTCAGTGTTGCTAGGAAGGGTCCCCTGCGACTGCTCGGTTAGCACTTGGGCCAATTGGCCCAACTGCGTTTCCAAGTTACGCATGGATGCAGTTTGATTCACCATATTAGAGTTGGCCTCTTGCATGAACTTCTCCATCATTTCCTCCAAATTACTCTTTTTTTGGATTGGGGGACCTTGGTTATAATCCGGGTGTGGTGGCCTCGGTTGGCTCCCGGAGGCGTAAGCATCGTTTTGATGCTGCCCCGGTGCCCATCGTTGGCCAGGTGTGTTTGGATTCCACGAGAATTTTGGGTGACTTCTCGCTCCAGGATTATAAGCATTATTGAAAGGCGCCCCCCTAGGCTGATTTCCTACATAATTAACAGATTCGTTCAAGTTCAAGTGTGCGAAGTCACCTGCCACGTTGTTCCCCGAACACTCATACGCGTGGTGGCCTCCGCCTCCACATCCCTCGCAGGTAATGACAGCAGCAGTCGCGGATGGAGAGGGGAGAGAGTCGACCATGAAAAGACCTCGGCCGCTTCTTGGAGCATTTCTCCCTGCAGTCCAGAATGTACTGTGGGAGGCAGTGTCGCGCAGAATTCGAAGGGATTCCTCAGGGGTGTGGTTCATCAAGGTACCACCCGCCGCAGCATCGATCATTGCCCTATAGTTGGGCTCGATCGCAAAGTAGAACGTTTCGACCACATTCCAGGGTTGGAGCTCATGGCCCGGACAACGGCGAAGGAGATCGTTGAGGCGCTCCCATGCTTCAGCAAGGGTCTCTTGGTCCAGTTGACGAAATGTGGCGATCTCCCGCCGCAAGCTCACGATCTTATCCACAGGATGGAATTTAGCAAGGAACTTGGATGCGAGGGCATCCCAAGTTGCAGATGTCCCGGGCGGAATGGAGTGGAGCCACACCTTTGCTTTGTCGCGGAGTGAAAAGGGAAATAGTCTAAGCTTGACCGTGTCGTCAGCAATCCCCGCGTAGCGGAAGGTTCCGCAAATATCAGAAAACTCCGCCAGATGCAGATGCGGATCTTCGCTGGCCAACCCCGAGAACTGAGCGTTGTTCCGGATGATGTTTAAGATCGCTGGCTTGATCTCAAACTGATTATTCATAATATTGGGCCCAAACCCCGGATACACACTCCCAGCAGTTGGAGTGGTGTAGTCCCTCATCTTGCAGGGTCGAGGCCTGACCGCCTCCTGCTCGTCTCCAGGCTGATGTTGCCCCACGCCGGGCGCTCTTGCGTCACCATCATTTGGGTCTACCTGATCACCCATTGCCGCTTGTACGGCAGCCGCGCCAAGTAATAAATGTGGAGAGTGGACTCCCCGAATGTCGGTCTCTTGAGGAATGCAGGTTGGGTGAACGAAACGCGTAGCGTGACTCTTGTTATACAAGCAAAACACACATGAAAAAAGGGGGGGTTCTTGGTTGGGTTTCCTAATCTTAACAACAACAAAAAAAAGATGCGGGTCGAAAACACCGCTTCGCAAGGTGAGATGGATGCAACGGCCGCGGTGCCGTGCTTCGTGAGGCGGAATGGAGTGTGTTCTAGCGCGAAAGGGTGAGGGTCGTAAACACCTCTTCACAACCGTCGTTAGCTCTTGCTAACACGGAACAAACACCTTGCGTGCATGTGCGAGTGAGTGAGTGAGAACGGAGTGAATCACAAGCAAACCATGAAGAACAACAAGGAAACATTCATTTCAACAAACATCATCATAACATTCGAGTTTACACGGTTCAACGAGTACAATGGAGGAAAGAGGAAAGAAATAACCGATGGTGAAGACTAGCGGGCGTTCACGGCCGGAATGGCAGGTTGTCGGGCTAACTCCGGACTCGGGCGGACTATGCTTCCGGCGTAGAGAGCTGTCACGATCTCCCTACGTAGCTCCGCCGTCTTCGACTTCAGGTTCCTTCTTCTTCTCACCGGGCGGAATGAGAGAATGGTTGCTTGGAGGCTTGCGGACGATGGAGAACACTCACGGACAATGGAGGAAGTCTTGGAATGGGTGGAGGAGGCTTCCCCTTGCGTAGAAGATGAAGTGGGGGCGTCCCACGGTGGAGGTCGGCGGCGTACGGAACAGGAACTCCGCTCCCGGCGGCTGATAATACCCTAAAAATCGCAACAGGCGTTTAAATAGGCGCTGGAATAAATACTGCGCACGGTCATTGGCGCACGACCAGTGGTCGTGCGCACTGGAATTCTGCGATCGTGCGCACTGCCTGGGTGGAACCTGCAAGATACGAAATTATAAAATAAAATGTTCGCACGACCAGTAGCGCACGACCGGTGGTCGTGCGCACTATCGTCGGTGGTCGTGCGCATTAGATGAAACAGAACTCATAAAATAAATGTTAAGTGCGCACGGACAGTGGCGCACGACCGGTGGTCGTGCGCACTGGAGTTGATGGTCGTGCGCACTTCAGCAAACAGAACTCAGAAATTTAATGGCAAATGCGCACGAGCAGTGGCGCACGACCGGTGGTCGTGCGCACTGGCATTGGTGGTCGTGCACACTGCACCAAACAGAACTCGTGAAAAGAAGGTTAAGTGCACACGATCAGTGGCGCACGACCAGTGGTCGTGCGCAATAGAACCGGCGATCGTGCGCAGTATTCCTGTGCAGAATTGCACCGGGAACACTTGCACGACTCCTATTCCAGCACAACCACAGATCTAGCCACTGAAAGTGGCACTTGACAGCACATGAATACTACTAATGACAATAAGCACGAAAATCACACCAAAGTGGGCCTAGATGTGCACCTAGCATGGATTATCAAATATAAGCTATAACAAGGCTATAGTGCGGTGAATTGACTAAATAACGGCCTGGATGAGTCCATAAATGTGTATATGATCAGGACTCATCAATGATTTCAGTAGATACAGATATATATATCTTATAAAGTGTAAATCTGAAACCTTTGAAAAGTTCAAAGAGTTTAAGAATGAAGTAGAGAACCAACTGGGAAAAAGGATTAAGGCACTCTGATCTGAACGAGGTGGTGAATAACTAAGTCATGAGTTTCGTGATCATCTGAGTGAGTGTGGTATTGTATCACAACTCACTCCACCTAGAACACCACAACATAATGGTGTTTCTAAGAGGAGGAATCGTACCTTATTAGACATGGTGCGATCGATGATGAGTCATGCAGATCTACCAGTTTCCTTTTGGGGTTTGCTCTAGAGACTGTTGCTTTCACTTTAAAATATGCTCCAACAAAAATGGTTCTAAAGACACCATATGAGATATAGACTGGGAAGCGTCCTAGTATGTCTTTTATTAAAATTTGCGATGTCAAATTCCTGACAAGCTTGAACCCAAATCAAATAAATGTTATCTGGTGGGGTATCCTAGGGAGACCAAAGGGTGTTGTTTCTACCTGTCGTCTGTGGGCAAAGTGTTTGTCACAAGGACTGTGTATTTTTGGAGAAAGAGGTCTTATCCAGAAATACTGCAAAGGTAGAACTTGAAGAAGTTCAAGAACCACATACAGAAAATGAACCTCAGTTGGAACTTGAGCAAGGACTAAAAGTAGTTGTAGCTGGAGAGCCTGCTCATGAAACACAAGTCCTATGTATATCTGGTAGACCAAGATTTGAGCCTGAGAGATATGGATTTCTCGTGTCTTAGATAGGTAATGTGTTGCTTATGGATCATGATGAAGAGCCTGCAGCCTACCAAGAGGTTATGAATGGACCAGACTCTAAGAAGTGGCTTGAGGCCATAAAATCTGAAATGGACTCCATGTATGCAAACTAAGTTTGGACCTTGGTGGAACCACCTGAAAGGGTACGGCCTATAAGGTGCAAGTGGGTCTTCTAGAAGAAGACCAACATGGATGTGAATGTACAAACATTCAAAGGGAGATTAATGGCTAAAGGTTTCAAGCAAATTCATGGTGTTGACTATGATGAGACCTTTTTCCCTGTTGCTATGGTTAAGTCCATCCGAATTCTGTTTATTATTGTTGCGTATAATGATTACAAGATCTAGCAAATGGACGTCAAAATGGCTTTCCTAAATGGAAACCTCCTTGAGGAAGTGTATATGACACAACTCGATGGTTTTGAATCTCCAAATGAAGCCACTAAAATATGCAAGCTACTGAAATCCATTTATGGATTAAAATAGGCTTCTGGAAGTTGGAATCTACATTTTGATGAGAAAATCAAAGAGTTTGGTTTCATCAAGAAGGAAGATGAGCCTTGTGTTTACAAGAGAATTAGTGGGAGCATAGTTGTCTTCCTGATATTGTATGTAGATGATATATTGTTGATCGGGAATGACATTCCAATCCTGTAAATAGTTAAGAACAACCTATGGAACTGCTTTTCTCTGAAAGACTTGGGTGAAGCGACTTATATTCTTGGTATTAAGATCTATTGAGATAGATCGAAGAAGTTGCTGGGTTTAACCCAAAGTACATACATTGAGAAGGTGTTGAAATGGTTCAGCATGCTTGAGTCCAAAAAGGGATTCTTACCCATGTCTCATGGTGTGAGTCTCTCTAAGGACCACTGTCCTAAATCTTTGGAAGATAAGGACCGCATGAATTTGATTCCATATGCTTCGGCAGTTGGATCAATCATGTATGCAATATTATGTACTTGACCCGATGTCTCCTATGCTTTGAGCATGACAAGCAGGTATCAGTCTGATCACGGTGATAGTCACTCGACAGCCGTCAAGAACATCCTAAAGTAATTGAGAAGGACAAAGGATGTATTCTTGGTGTATGGTGGAGAGGAAGAGCTCGTTGTAAAGGGTTACACAGATGCTAGCTTCCAGATTGATAAGGACAACTCAAAGTCACAATCAGGTTTGTATTTTGCCTTAATGGAGGAGTTGTAAGGTGGAATAGTTCCAAGGAAGAGACAGTTGCCGATTCTACGACAGAAGCCGAGTATATTGCTGCAGCAAATGCAGCGAAGGAGGCTGCATGGATTGGGAAATTCATCGGCGAGCAAGATGTAGTTCCTAGCATTGTTGATCCCGTATTTCTCTACTGTGACAACAATGGTGCAATTGTCCAAGCTAAGGAACCTAGATCTCATCAGCGCTCCAAGCACATACTTCGGCAGTTACATCTTATTCGAGAGATTGTCTGTAATACCCCATATTTCCCCAGCAAAAGAAAGAGGGTTGCTGTAAGGCGCTAACGCCAGGCGTTATGGTTAACGCTAGGCGTTAGGTCCTTCTCGAGAAATTCTTTATGTTCTTCTCGAGAAATGTTTGTAGCACCCCAAACCTACCCAACAGATTGTTAAGTTTGAGAGCTAGCGCGAGGCGTTAGCGCTAACGCTAGGCGTTGGCCTAGGACTTAAGCGTGTCGTCGGACCGTCGGGACGGCAGCTCGACCGTCGGGACGAGATGTTGATGAGCGTTAGAACTAACGCCAGCGTTAGCTTCCCGTCGACTTTCCTTAAGCGGTTGTGGATAAGTTCGGCCACCGCCTTAGGGGCTAACGCCCGCATTAAGTGCTAACGCCGACATTAGCTAAGAAAGTATATAAGACAGCCAAATTCAGTTTCCCTTCTAAATTCTGATTCCAAGCTCTTTCAAAAGACTGGGAGGTCGGGATCAGAAGGAAGGAGGTCTCTTTGGGCTAGCATTTTGTTGTGCTGAAGGCAAATCGGTGAAGGAGATCCTGCGTGCAAGTGCCATTGGTGACTCCATGGAAAGGAAGCGAATTCAGCAAATTCTTTCCGGAGTGATCGCAGCGTTATGGTGCAGAAATGGACGTCAAGGGTAACGATTCTCCTCCCTTCATCTTTGGACATGTGCATCCTTTGATTTGCATGCTTAGGAAGACTTCTACTAATTAGTAGATGGGTTCTTCAGGTGGGTTGATATTATTCCCACAAAATTTGCATTTAGATTCTGAAATGGTAGTACGGACATAAGCATTTTGTGTGAAGCCCATCTGGACAGGTTGGTCTAGTTTGGTGATGTTGCTTGCTGTTCTATTCGTTAACGTCAGGCGTTAGAGCTAACGTTGGCGGTAGCGCCATATGTTGTGTTTTTCGGGTTCTGAGTACTGAGACGTGTTGTAGTGAGTTGTGGAGGTGTTGCCCAGAAGTTACCCGGAAATGAGCTAATGCCCAGCATTAAGAGTAACGCCCAGCGTTAAGGGCTAACGCCCAACATTAAGAACTAACATCGAAGACATTAATCATTGAGTTTACTTATCGTGTGTAGACCTCGCCCCTAAAGCTGAAGTGATGACCCTGTGAGGTTATAGTTTAACGGGCACAAGGGGAAGATGCACCCGTTTTAGGCATAGGTGAATCCTGACATTTATGAGCACGGGCACAAGCTGAACCGAACCCGTCCCATATCCAGTTGGTGATGAGGTAGCTCCTTCGTGTTCACCTGGGGCATTGTGGGATTAGAAACTGTAAAGTAGTGCTAACCTTGACGGTCGCAACTCATTGTGTAAATCCAAGTTAAAAAAGGACATGTAGTTGGCGTGCCGAGAGTGCACAAAGCGTGGTGTGACCTGAAAGCATGTGACTTGATGTCACCATGTGATGAATGTTTCTATGCGGTGCTTAGACGCACCTGTGAAATATATATTGTTGTTGCTTGTGTGCAGGGAAGGAGCATCGCCGCCCCGAGCATGCGGTGTGGTCGTTATAAGCCTGGGTCAGCTAAAGCTGACCGGTTACTTATTTTCCCACTGCTTGGTGGATTTGTTTGTACAGGTCCTGGCGAGGCTAGTGGGAAATAGCGGGCTGAAGCCCCTGCTACTGTGTGTGCTATGCTGAGCTGGCCCTCGAAGGCCGAGTTGATTTGTTTACTGTTTTCATGTGTGGTCGGCCTGCGTGCCGATGTTTGGAAGCCACCTTTGTTATAAACATGTTGTAAACAAACCTTCTAAATAACTTATTGTATTTCATTCCTAGCTGCTAGTGTGGACAATGTATGAACTGGTTTTATCTGAAATTAAATGCTTTCGTTATGCGACTCTGTGGGCTGAGATAGTTATATTCTTAATTGTTTACTGCTAATTAAGTAACGCGCTCTTCTGTTCGTTTCATTTGGCGTGGGGTCCCGGCCGGACCTACTATTATATGCTATGTAACAGGAAGGGTGTTACATTGTCGATCGAGGAGATGTGAGCATATGCAGAGTACCAACTGAAGAGAATATTGCGGATCCACTGACAAAGCCCCGTGCACAGAGAAAGCATGATTTTCATACTAGATTAATGGGTATTAGATACCTGAATGATCATCTTTAGTGGGAGTCTTGGGGATTGTATTTGTGTCGGTTGTTATTCTTGTGATGAATAGAGTATTTTATATTTCATTTTACATTAATGGAAAATTCTTTTACTATGTCAACTTTTTCTATTTAATAGATTAATTAGCATAATAAATACCCTTAGAATGTTTCCTTCCATAGGAATTCAAGTACGTAACTTGAATATGAGGGCCTATATTTATAAGAAGCTTCATTCTTAAATGGTCCCTAGTCGATGTATCATCTTAGAAGCTAAGGGCAATGATGGTACATTAAGACTGGCATGTGCGTTGACTGATGACCTATTATCACAGGTCATAATATTGTGATATCAAGTCATTACATCGGTACTTGTTAGTGAACAAGTTGTACTGGACAAACCCACCATGAGACTACTTTGTAGATTGTTATATGAATGTGTCACAAGTAGGTGTTATATGGCAATGGTGTTTGTGGTTCTTTGACCTGAAGTCACAACATTCATCAAGTGAGGAAGAGCATACTTTGATGCCATCAAAAGTCTTCCTTGAAGAAGGTTGATGATAACGGTGGTTATTGGGTATGCTACGATTCATTTGGATGTTTATGTGTTGACAGAAATGGGATTTGTCCTCATATATATAGGAGTTACATCCATGGGCCCCTTGATGAAATGAGACTGAGAAAAACTGGTCATGCTTGGTTGAGTCAATATGGGATATTGAGCTTACCAATTTTAGACAGTCTATTCTAGATCAAGAAACTAGGATTGAACAATTATGAGTAGGACACGATCCATGCCTCTAATTCTATCCAGATGTAAAGGACAAAAGGACATGACAACACTGGTACATTGGTCAAGATAGGCTTATTGAGTTATGAACTCTTATTGCTTGGGTAGCAATGATGTATTGCTAGATGACGCTTATTGTTTGTGTGACTTTTGTTGATACTTTGTGATCAAGTGGGAGACTGTTGGTTTTTCCTAGGTGATCTGAAATCAATCAAGTACTTAGTCTTACTGCCAATGCAATATGAGCCTATAGGGTCACACATAAGAGTGTTGGAGAAGTTGGATGAAGGATTGTGTTGGCCTTACTCATATTGGATATGAGTGGAGGACAAATCCTGTGACGGATTGGAGTTGCGTCGAGAATGTCTCAATGGGAAAAGTAGTACACGACGAAATGTGTGTTAATTCGTCACGTCGTATTGTAGAATTGTCTTGATGATACATGTTGTACTTGATGAATCATCGAGATTGTTTCGATGGAACATGTATTGATTCTTCATGTCGTATTGTCAAATTGTCTTGACGATATGTGTTGTACTTGACGAATCGTCGAGATTGTCTCAACGGAACACGTATTGATTCGTCAGGTCGTATCGTTGAATTATCTCAATGATACGTTTTGTACTCGTCGAATCGTCGAGACTGTCTCGAGGGAACATGTATTGATTCATCATGTCATATCGTCGAATTGTCTCGACGATACATGTTGTACTCGATGAATCATCGAGATTGTCTCAACGGAACACGTATTGATTCATCACGTTGTATCGTCGAATTTCCTCGACAAATCGTGTTGTACTCCAATAAAGTCTTGGGTATGCGGATAACATGTTTTATGCCTTAAGTATAAAATAGGAAGCGATTAGGTTTCCTGGAGATAATCTTCTTTTCGCAAAACTGACAGAGCCGAAACGGAAGGTTTCCGTTTTGGTCTTGGCAATTTCGTCCGCATTCCACAAAATCACCGCCGCCGCCTCTCCCTGTCGCCAGATCTAGCAATTTGTGGAAGACGTAGAGGGCATTCTTCCTCCATCCCAAACCTTGTTGGACAAGGGTCGTGGGGTTCTCCTTCACTATGTGGACTTCTATAGAGGTGCCAATCCATTTCAGTACTTGGAACTCAGAGTTTGCCTTTGGGATCAGATCTTGGAGCATCTTGGTTGAGTGTTGACTCAATCCCTTTCAGGTATATCGCAATTATTGCTTCTCCTTTTATTTCTTGATTCATGAAATCGCAAGATCCGAAACTCTTTTGGGTTGTTCTTGTTCTATCTGTCCACTGCGCATATCTGATGTGTTTTTATAGAAAACCCAACAAGTTCATCATATCATCTTACTTTAGCATACCTTACATCTTTACTCTTATACTACAAGTGTGTATGGGCATTTTTGTAAGATAAGTCTGTGGTATGATAATATCAAGACCCTTAACTTATATGTTTGTGTGAGCATTCATAACTGCTATATATTCGTACTGTATATTTTATCAAATTACATGCTAGATATAATACCTATGTTAGAACAAGACTCTCATATTATAAGGAGGAATGAGCATTCTTATAAGCTGAGTCTTTATGCTTTCCCTATTGATTGTTTCATAACAAAAAAACTCTCTAACCCCATCACTCGGTTCACTCATATTACGGATTGTTCAATTTTACCCCTATTTCCCCAATGCCTTAGGATGCATTTGGGGAAAGGAAAGGAACCCACTTAGTCAAATTGACTAATGATTTATGACAACCCCCTCCGGGAACCCCAGTCGCAGCAGTTCCCACCGCACCATTCCCAATTGGAGATCTTTGAGGTAGAGATGGAAATGGAGATGACCGCTGTCATGGACCCATCCCCAGCTCCCGCAGTATAGGAAGTGCCGACAAAAGTGAGTTCGATCATATGTACTATGTATCTCAACATGTACTAGATAAACATGTAGTAGTTATAGTTATTCGGGCATATAGTAGAACCAATTTTGACATGAGGGCACCTGTTAGCCCGATTGATCCGGCCATGTCTTAGCCCTAGTCTTCCATAGTAATCCGAACCTTTGATATATTTGAAAATTGTGATTAGGACTTCATCCTTGTCTACCTTCTTCTGTTATAGTTTGGTATTATTGTGATATAATTATAACTAGCCTTACACAGCAAATGTCATACAGTGGAGGTTAGCACTTTAGCTGACATAATCGTATGGAAACTGCTTTGGGCATAAAGATCCCCTCGACCGTGTTCAATTACCAGGAGGGGGTCATTACAAATGGTATCAGAGCAAAAAACAATTCATTTATATTGAAGTCCAACTTTCCCCACTAATAAACTCGGCTTCCTTTGCCACTTTGAAGACAAACTAGCACAACGGAAGTTGGTGAGCCCTAGTGCAGAATCACATTCGTAATTCATAAAAATACTCTCTTTTCCAGATCACCAATTAATAACATGCATCTTTTTACCTATAGATCATGATGGATGCCGGACCAAACACTAAATTGTCCCCCCATTCCATCAGCCAACATTGTTCAACAACCAGAGATGAACAAAACATTGATAGACATTCTAGACACCTTTCGGGATGCCATGTCTCAACAAAATGGAAGTCGTCCCACGGAGCCACAAACCAACTAGTTTTGCATCTTCTGCGGCCTATCCCCACCAAATTTCAATGACACGGAGATAGCACTCCAAACTGAAGAATGGTTGGACTTCATCCAGGAGTTACTGATAGGGATAAAATGTCCCAGGAGCATGGCTAGCACCTTAGCAATATCTTCCTTAGTCAGATATGCTCGCAAATGGCAGAAGTCGACTCTAGATAGCACCTTACTGGGGAAATCATATGGAGAGATAGAGTAGAGCGAGTTCACCGACACCTTCAATGACCACATTATTCCCATCACAGCCCGAGATGAACTACAAAAAAGGTTTCTACAACTCAAGCAAGATAATAACTCGGTTCTGGATTATGAGAGGGAGTACTCTCACTTAGCTCGCTTTATGGGTGGGTTCTCTCTTAGCGGGCATAACTTTGCAAAACACTTCTACCACAGCCTTAAAGACTCCATCCGACATCTGTTAATCATCGCAACCCACTCTTCCTTTGCACACATCCTAGAGTCCGCAAAGACACTAGATGCAGATCACCTCATAGTTCAAAACCGAAGGAAAGACCAGCAGAATCGGTCATGGAGTATGCCCCCCATTCAGAGGCGGAGGCACAAATGGACAAAGAGATGCACGACTTTTCCATCCTGCCCCGAGGCCAGAATAATGACCACAACACCCAACTCCACCACAAGCCCAACAACCACCACCCAGAAATACAGAACTCTTTCTAGGAAACTGTTTTCAATGTCAGCGGCCCGACCACGTAAGGTCCAATTGCCTGTAGAGGAATTTCCCATAAAGGATGGAGGCACCTGCACCATTCCAATGTGCACAGACTCCATTTCAAGGTAAAGGAAGATGTTGTGGAGGCAGCTACCAAGGAAGAAATGGAGGTAATTCGAGAAAACCCCTACCTCCACCATATCAAGCATATGTCTTGGACCTTACTCGAGAGTACATGCCCCAGGACATAGTGACAGGTAACTTTTGCATTTCTATATTTCTTACCATACGGTAACTTATTTGATAAAGAAATTTCACACTTTTTAAATTTACTTCAGGTGCTGCATGGTAAGTGGAAAACCTGCACACACCATATATGATATAGGTGCCTCACACTCCTTTGTATCAGAAAGCTTCATCCAATACATACCCAATGTTGAGCACTTCTCTGGACTACGTCTAAGAGTTCACCTCCCGGACGGATTAGAGATACTCTCTTCTACCCAGTGCACGTTTCCAGTCTATTTAAAGGAAGATTCTTTCGACGCCACAACCACAATGTTAGCACTTCCTAACTTTGACCTCATTCTAGGAATGGATTGGTTAAAAATGCACAACACTATGATAAATTGCACATCAAAGGAAGTCACCTAACACCCCGCATCAAATAACGAACTCATCTTCAAAGGTAATAAATCAATTTCCCGAACATTACTATCCTCCATTCAAGTAGTTAAAGCTTATACTCAAGGAGAGGAGGTATTTGAGGTATGCTTTGCAATATACTCAAGGTACTAGTATTTAAGGATTTCTTTGAGGTATTCCCGGAGAAACTACCTGGACTACCACCCCTCTATGAGGTCAAGTTCAAAATTGAACTAGTACCCAAAGCTCGACCTGTATCCCGAGCCACTTACTGAATGGCCCCAAGAGAACTAGCCAAGTTTAGGAAGCAAAGAGAAGAATTGGTCAAGGATGGCTTTGTCCATCCTAGTTCATCACTGTGGGGAGCCCCTATCCTTTTTGTCAAGAAAAAGGATGGGACACTACGACTTTGTATCGATTATCGAGAACTCAACCGACTAACATTACGAAAGACCTACCCCTTCCCCGAATAGATTTACTCTTCGACCAACTTCAAGGAGCCTGTGTCTTATCAAAACTAGAATTAAGATCTGACTACTACCAATTACGGATCCAAGATGAAGATATCCTAAAGACAGCCTTTAGCTCGAGATATGGGCTATATGAATATACGGTAATGCCATTTTGTCTCACTAATGCCCCCTCGGCATTTATGACGTTAATGAACCAAGTCTTCAGACCCTACCTAGACATCTTTTTCATCATCTTTATAGATGACATTTTTGTGTACTCCAAGACAGAGAAGGACCATACCCAACACTTGTGGTTGGTCTTGGAAAATCTAAAGGAGCAACACTTTTTTGCTAAATTCAAGAAATACAAATTTTGGGTCAAGGAGGTTGGCTTTCTTGGCCATGTGATCAGTGGAGCAGGAATAGGAGTAGTTCCTGCTAAGATTCAAGGCGTACATGACTGGCCTCTGTTAAAATCAGTCACGAACATCCACAATTTTCTAGGACTAGCAGTATACTACCGCAAATTCGTGGAACGGTTCTCAAAGACTGCCCTCCCTCTTACGACCCTAACTAAAATGAACATCACATTCGAATGGATGCCTCAATATGAATCCAACTATCAAAACCTAAAAATATGGCTAACATCGGCACCTATCCTCACACTCCCCTCTGGAAAGGAAGGTTTCCAAATATATTTTGACGCCTGTCTTTAAGGAATGGGAGCAGTCCTAATGTAGAACGGGAAGGTAATTTGCCTATGCATAGAGACAACTTAAGAAACATGAGCAAAATTACCCGACACACGGCCTGGAACTCGGAGCCGTCATCTTCGCTCTAAAAATTTGGAGACACTACCTCTATGGAGTACACTACAAAATCTTCTCAAATCACAAAAACCTACAATATATACACCACCAAAAGGATCTCAACTTATGGCAAAGACGTTGGTTAGAATTCTTGTTCGATTACGTGTATACATTACATTGCCACCCAGGTAAGGATAATACAGTCGCAGATGCTCTAAACCAAAGACTACACATCTTAAATGATGAAACTGTAAAAATGAAGCTCGCCACATGCTGGAATGATTAGATGTTTCTTTGGTATCTCCATCTCACCCCGAGTGAGACATTAAATATCTGAACTAGTTGAAAGTTAAGTGCTCCATAAGGGATCAGATCAAGGAAGGACAGAAGGAGGATCAGACCCTAGATAATATCATTCAAGCCCTCTTGGAAGGCCCACAGGAGGACCATTCAATGAAGGATGGTTTGCTCCACTTTCAAAACCGTTTATATTTTCCCGCAGTCAGAGAGATCAGGAAGGAGATCCTACAAGAATCTCACTACACCAAGTATTCAGTACACTCCGGAATCACCAAGATATATGGTGACCTCCGAAGAACGTTGTATTGGCTAGGGATGAAGAGGGACGTAACTATGTTTGTAACACATTGTAAAAGTTGTCAAATGGTAAAAGCCAAGTGTAGAAGTCTTGGAGGCCTACTACAACCCCTGCCTATCCCAAATGGAAGTTAGAAGACATCACCATGGACTTCATCCATAGTTTACCCCGCTCCTATTTAGTAAATGACTCCATATGGATAATAATGGACCACTAACCAAAGTAGCACAGTTCGTCCTAGTATGAAAAGAAGCTCTAGTAAGTATCTTAGTTCACCTTTTCATCGAGCTATTTGTATGATACCACAGGATACCAAAGACAATTGTGTTTGATAGAGATAGCCGCTTCATCTCCAAAGAGTGGAAAATGGTACAAGCTTACCTAGGTTTAAAGTTAACCTTCATTACCGCTTTCGACCCCCAAACAGATGGCCAAACTGAACGAACAAATAGGACTATGGAAGACTTACTCCAACTATACATTATAGACTATAACGAATCATGGGAGAAACTCTTACCCCTTATAGAGTTTTCTTACGATAACAGTGTGCAATCAAGTAACGGAATGGATCCATATGAAGCCTTAAAGGGAAGGAGGTATCGAACACCGTTGTCATGGATATAAGAAGAAGATCCACGTGCATGGGAGTATATTTTATCACCGACACTACCATCAAGATTATCTGAGAAAGAATGCTTGAGGCTCAAAGTCGACAAGCCATGTATTATGACTAGAAGCACATAATGGTTGAGTTCCTAGTAGGAGACCAAGTTTTCCTGAAGATAAAGCTGGTGCGCAGATTTTTCCATATCCGGAGTCACTACAAGCTCAGCCCCCGATATATGGGACCATATACATTCTTAGAATGAATCAGATATCTAGCTTACAGAATAGAGCTGCCCCCAGATATTGCCAACTTACATGACATATTCCACATATCTTCGCTCCGACAAGCTCTACTTTACTTGGACCAACACATCTCTTCTCCGTCGGGACCAATAGCTTTAAATAGATCGATTTTCTCGAACCTCAGATGCTCAAATTTTACAGAAAAAGAAGGCCCCTTTATTAAAAGCCCTATGGTCTAATCATGGACAGAAAGAATTCACATGGGAATCTCGCAACTTAATGCAGCTTAAATATCTAGAGCTATTTCTTTCAAGTACCCTTGAAACCTTCTTGCACTACCTTATAAATTAAACTTCTTTACATACTTTTGCACCCATGAACATAACTTCAATTTCAGAGATGAAATTATTATTTTTTGTTTATTGGATTTGTAACATCCCAATTTTGAATGAGGACTAGGAGTATTGACACGCCACATCACCCTGAAGACAAGGTTAAAACCCTTAAAGAGGACATGGTGTGAATTTATCCAAGGTAAAACTAACCAACTCAATTGACCCAACCCTAGGCCAATTGAGCTAGCCATCTTCTTCCTCATGACCTAAGTAAATCAAATCACATATTGACACACCATATAACCATAAAGAAAAGATTATACCCTTAGAGAGAGAGGTCATGGTGTACGTTTATCCAAAATAACTTAATCCACTCAAATGAACCCTTTCTTGGTCAATTGAGCTAGCCACACAATAACCCATGACCAAGGCTAGCAAAACCCTCAAAATGTTGACTTTGGTCAACATTGGTCAACCCAAATAAAGCATGGTCAAAGCGTGACCTACGTAAGACCTAATCTGATTTTTGAAAATTCCTTAACCATACACTCACCCAAGAGCCCCCAAATTATACCCTAAACACATTAAAATCCTAAACCCAAACACCAAAAGCAGATGACCATTTATCAACCTAAACATCCCCTTAAGAGAAAAATTACCCAAAATGGTAATACTTCAAAATTAAGTAACCATGGCCACCCATAACTCCCTCCATCTTTGAGAGGATAAAGATAAGCTTCTAATCTTATCCAAGGCTCCAGGAGGCTCAAAGGTGGCTAAAAGTATAGGATAGACCTTATCCATGGTCGTCCATTGTAAGCTTAAGGTAAAAATGCAAACCTCAACCCAAGCCTGTAAAAGTCTCCCCTCTCCCTTCAGAAACCTCACACCAATGGGGGGCAACATTTTTATGCAGAGAGATGGAGTGGAATCCCTCAGGAGTAGTGTATCCAACTCAGCCGACTAAGCCATGGATGCTTGAACCTGAACCAGTAGAGCAAGGCAAAATATTGTGAGATTCCTTCCCCTTCCCCTTCTATAAGTATCCCAGAATGATTTCGAATCAAAATCGAGCCCTAATTGGCTCTTATTTCATGTAATTTAGTGGTGAGATGCCATTGGAATGAACCAATAATTCTGGGTCGCGGCGGCGGTGTTATGCCATCAGACCACCGCCAAGAGTTAGCCCTCACCACAATGAAACTACTGGTAGTGGTGGCGATGGGTGGTGATTGTCGGGTGGCTGCGGAGGCACCTCAAAAGTTCCTCTCAGGCGGGATCATTCTCCACGGTCGGCTCAAGGTTGAAGACAAAATCACAGCCGTTGATATTCTAAACAATGATTAAGCTGATCCCCACAACGGATCGACATCGGATCCGTTGTAGGGGAAGGTCATTTCAATGACTGCAGTTCCCTAAGCCGCTGGATCTGTATCAAGATCTATGCTTCTTTAAATAAAATCAATCAAAAACTAATTAAATTTAGAATTATTATGTGCACAACCTAGTATTAACTTTAAACTTGATTTTTAGGTGCCTAACTGACTGAGCCAGACCATGCAATCAACATGAAAGTTATAGGTCTTGGTCTGACCTTTCCAAAATGGGGTGGCACATTTTTTGAGGAGGTGTATAAATCTTTGAAACGTTTTTAAAGATATTGAGACATAAAAATTTAAACCTTTTATGTTTGGTGTATTTTTTAGCCATGTGACCTAATATGAACTTGAAATTTGTGTTTGAACTCTTTGAAAGGTTTATAAACTATTTGAAAAGATACACAATTTTTGGGATATATTTTACTGTAGTTTAAAATAAAATACATCAATGTGTCACACTTTCATATAATTGAAATAAGTGAGTCTCCTAAATTTGTATAGCACTCTAATAATGCCATGGTTTAAGTTTTGAAAAGGTTTAAACTTCATTTGACCACTTTATAAAAATATACATGCTAAGGGTATGGTTTAATTATTTAATATGTCACACTTTCATATATTTGAAATAAATGAGTCATAAACCATTCAATAAATACCTAAATTTTTATTGCACTCTAATAATGTCATTGTACAACCCCGACATTCGCCTAGAGGTGAACGAAGACTAGGGAGTAACCAACAAGAAAAAATAATGTGATTTGGTGAGCCAGAATCTCAATGGCCGCTCACAGGGAAGCGAGCTAGCAACCCGCCGACCGCTGGCGAGGGAGAGGAGCGAGCCAAGGCGCCACGGTCCGCTTACAGTGATGTTCTAGGCAGACCAGATCCTTTCTGATTTTTGACGTTCTACGAACTTGCTTCTTAGTTTGACGAACGTCGCGCTTCAAATTGGTGAGCCCATGTGAAGGCGGGCGTGTCGAGCGCTCGCCGACCGATCATGAGGAAGGTGGGCGAGCCAGATCCTCGCGATCCGCTCCTGAGATCGGCGAATTTCGTTCTCCATTCGATGAGATCCATCCTGCGTTCGACGAACGCCGAGCATTTGTTGAGATCGTCGAACTCAGTTCAACGTTCGACCAATTCTGTTCCCCGTTCGACGAATTTGGTTCTCAGTTCGACGAACGTCCTGTTTCAGCTTCGACGACCATCTCAGCGGCTATCTCTATCCCGTCCCAGCAGACCCGCTGGGATGAGCACTTATCTCAGCGGGAGAATTTGTAGGAGGAAGAGCGAGACCCGGCATCTATGGACGTCGCCGGTAAGAGTGCGAGCGGGGTCTTCACGGGCCGCTCGCCCAAAGGAGATTTTAAATCCAACAGATGGAGGAAGTAACAAAGAAGGCAAACCAGAGCTATCAAAGGTCACTCGCGGGAAGGGGCGCGAGTCGTGTCCCCACGAGCCTGAGCCTCAAGGTCAACCAGCAAGAAGGCGAGCGAGCCGGGTACTCGCCGGCTGCTCACAAGAAGGCCAGCGAGTCAGATCCCTTCCAAGTCTTAGGGGTCGATGAGATCCGTCCTGCGTTCGACGAACGCCGAGCATTTGTCGAGATCGTCGAACTCAGTTCAGCGTTCGACGAATTCCGTTCTCCGTTCGATGAAACCCATTCGACGAAACCCGTTCAACGAACTCATCTCTCTGTTCGACGAAACCCGTTCGACGAACTCATCTCTCCATTCGATGAATTCACCTCTCTCGCGAGTGATGCTCTCATAAACCACTCGTCCGTAGACTGAAGAGGTGGAGTTACTCCTCTGCCCTTGGTGGTCTGCAGGTATCCCTTCCAAACAGTGGAGTTTGGCTATTAGCAGGGCAAATTGGGGTGCGTTTAGTAGTAACTAAAAAGCGGAATTTTGCTATTGATAGACCATGAGCAAAAAACTATAAATAGACCTTCAAGGGCACCTTGGGAGAGGATTCCAATCTCAGTTCTCTGAGCTTCTTCTTCTTCCTTAGTTATTTTGGTTCAGCTCTCTAGCTCTCCAAGGTGCCCAAGTCTCAGCTTTGGCTTGGGAGGGGAACCACTCAACGATCTTCTGGGTTTGTGGTGGGACCTCCTCGCTGTGACTAAGGTCTTAGTCAGTTTCCAAGTCTCAGGTCTGCTCCTTTCGAGGGACTAGTAAGGGCTAGCTGCCCCTCAACTTGTTGAGGGCCCGAGCTTCACAAGAGACCGAGAAATCGGTTTCAACATTTTGGTGCGGTGAGCGTGGAGCACGGCTGGTCCAGGAAGATTCCAAGACAGGAACATGGCGAGAGACAAAGAGCAAGACGAGGAGTTCAACGAGTCGCCACAGGTGGTGACGTCGGGGATGTTCTCAGACTTTCGGAGAGAAGTCCTCGAGATCTTCGGGTTCGCGGTCGCGTCGCTGCGAAGCGATTTTGCGACCCCGATGGTTCCGACGTCGCATCTTCCCACAGCGGTCGGCGAGGGTGCCCCGGGAGGAAGAGCTGGAAAGGAGGTGGCCGGAGGGTCAGTGTCGGACCTGGAGGGGCGAGTGCTTTTTGCCAGTCCGGCAACCTCGGTGCCAATGAGTGCAACACAGGCGAGTGCGGCGTAGGCGAGCGTGGAACAGGGAGGTGCAGTGTCGGCGAATGCAATTCCGGTGGGCGCGGCGCCCGTGGGGGCCAGTCCGGCAACAGAGGTTCTCGCGAGCTTGGCCCCGACGAGCTCTAGTTTGGCGAGAGGGCTCGGGGGGCGAGCTAAGTAGGAAAGGGCAACAGGGGGAGGAAGCTAGCCTCTTTTGCGAGTTGGTGCTCTCCGCACCCGTCCCGGAAGGGTTCAGGGAGTGGAACAGGGTCTACTACCATGGTCGGGACGACCCAGTCCAGCACATGCAGTCGTTCGAGGACTCGGTCTCCATCAGGCCGATGTCGGACGCCTTCAAGTGTCGGCTCTTCGTCGTCACCCTGAAGGAGAAAGCTCGGGAGTGGTTTCACCAACTTCCCGTCGGATCGATCTATGCATTCGAGGATTTGCGTAGAAGTTTCTTGTTGCGGTTCTCAACTTCGAAGAAGAGGAAGAAGGACGCCGAGTCCCTCTTCAAGGTGAAGCAGGAGCCAGGGAGTCGTTGGCTCATTATGCAGATCGGTTCCAGTAGGAAGTTCTGATCACCCAGAAGATGCCCGGGTTTGCTCTTCAGCTCGCCTTCACGTTGGGGCTGAAGGAGAGTTTCTTCAAGATGGATTTGAAGAGGAAAGCCCCCGTCTCCTACGAGGAGTTGATGGAGAGAGTGGTGGAGGAGGTCGAGAGTAAGGAGGCCAATCCAGAGCCTACCAAGAGGCTAGCAAAGCTCACTAAGCCAGAGATCAGGAAGCAGGAGGTAAGGAGAAGGGAAGATCCCCGGGCCCCGGAGGGGGGATGGAGGCAGCATGGTGGGGGTATGCAAGGCCAGGGAAGAGGCTACGCCCCATGAGGGGGTAACTTCTATGGAGGGCAAGGAAGACCCCAACAGTTAGGATGAAGGCAGGGTCCGAGGCAGATGCCTCCCCTGCCTCAGCAGGCTATGGCAATCAGACGAGGAAGATGAGGAGGAGGAGGAAGAGGAAGGAGGGAAGTAGTGGAAGCAAGAGCGGGGAGGAGAAGAGGAAACAGGGCAGTAGAGGCCGATAGGGGAGAGGCGGCGTTGCCATACTGTGACTTCCAAAATGAGGAAGGTCACGCAACGGCCACCTGCCCCGAATTCTTGGAGACCAAAAGAGATAGGGTTCCGGTGCCGCGGCAGCAGCAGCAAGTGAGGATTGAGGAAGTCCTGCCTCGGCAGGACGAGGAGGAGAGGTGTGAGGACAGGGTCGATTTGGGGACCCGAGGAGGGATCAGAGTGATCCACGTGGGAGTAGGGGTTGAGGCAACCCGCAAGGTGAGCCTCCATACCATCTACCGCCGGAGCGTGGCTTCGACATCCACGGCTCCACCCTCAGCGGAAAAGATTACTTTCTCCCAAAGGGATATGCCAGGTCATGAGGACCCCTTCTGCGACGCTTTAGTCATCCAAACCGCCATCGAGAACTTCATGGTGTCCCAAATTCTCGTGGACAATGGGAGCTCGATCAACGTCATCTTCAAGAAGTCGTTCGACGAAATGAAGGTGGAGGCCAGAAGGGTGTTGGCCTTGGACGGTCCGTTGTTTGGATTCTCTGGGGAGAAGGCCAGAAGGGTGTTGGCCTCAGACGGTCCGTTGTTTGGATTCTCTGGGGAGAGGAAGGAGGTAGAAGGGGGAGTGGGACTTCATGTGACCTTGGGGGGCAGTCTCGGAACTGCCGCTTCGTGATAGTGGATGCCCCGAGCAGCTACAGCGCCATCTTTGGATGGCCTCTCATCATCGCATTCTGATGCATCCCATCCACCTTCCACCAGTGCCTCAAGTTCAGCACTGGAGGAATCCAGGTCCGGGTCCGGGGAGACCCCAAGGTGGCGAGGCAGTGCTACATGACTGTCGTCAACACCATCACTTGGATGGGAGAAGCGGAGGAGTGGGACAAGGTGATGGAAGAGGTGGCCGAGGCCGAAGAGGAGGAGAGGTCGGAAGGAAGGACAGATGAAATAGTTTATGCCCAGGAAGGAGTCGTTGAGGGGCCCTGGGCGGAAGAGGGGATAGAGGGGGAGAAAAAAGAAGAGGCCCTGGAAGGAGGGGCGGGAGAGAGGGCGGAAGAGTTGATGGTGGTGGAAGAGGAAAAGATGGGGGAAGGAGCAAGAGCGCTCGCTTGTGGCGGAGAGGAGGACGATGCCTGGGGGGAGCGATCCAGGTTGGAAGCAGTGGAGGAAGTGGTGGAGGTGGAGGTTGTTGGACAAGTGTGTCACATCGCTTTGTTTGAGAATAACAAATCCCAAATTGTATTTGATCTTGTATTTTGTGTGTTTAGAGTATGCAGGAACTATAGGTGCAATACTCCATAGGTATAAAACAAATTGGAGATGATTTTCTGGAAAGATAGCAAACGCTCGCGTTAGTAGTTAACGCTTAGCGTTATCTACGTACGTTCGACGAACTCTGAAGGCGCTCAACGAAATCTGAAGGAATCTGCGTTCGACGAACATGGAGTTCCGTTCGACGAATTTGCTTGCATTCGACGAAAATTGCATTCGACGAATATTACGTTCGACGAATTGCGAAGGCCGCTCGACAAATTGGAGTTCGACGAACTGAGCTCTTGCACAACAATATTGCGTTTTACAAATTTGAGGCCGTTCGATGAATTTGAACCTCCGTTCGACGAAAGTGATTCCGTTCGACGAAATTGCTACGTTTAATGAATTTGAGGCCATTCGACGAAATTTTGTTCTATCACGCAGCCGACGGTTTCGCAACTGCTCCACACGAACGCTACCGCCAGTGCTAGCGCTACCGCCTAGCGCTATCGCAAGTTTGTGCACAGCACCACGCCGCCGATGGTTCCGCAACCGCTCCACATGATCGATACTGCAGGCGCTAGGAGCTACCGCAGGTGCTAGCGAGAAGTTCTTTAAATTGGAGCTTTGCTTCTCGTTTTGATCATCCATCCCAGAGAGGTTGCAAGTGCCACAATTCTATTATTGTTATGCTGTCGAAGATGGATCTCCCACTAAAAGCTTAAGGAGAATTCTGGAGGAGGACAACGTAACACTACATCCGAAGGACGATCGCTTCGACCTCGCTTATACTACAGCGATCCTTCATCTCCGACTTCAGAAGATCTCATATAGGGAGTTTTATTATTGTTATCTTTATTTTCATTCCATACTTTTTGTAATCGTTTAGTTAATTTACCTTGTGTTGGCGACTAGGTCTGGGTAGGACTTAGGGGGAATTCGCCTTGTGTTGGCGACTAGTTCTAGGTGATTAGATCTAGGGGGGCTCGAGGCCATATCCGTGGAAATATTGGCTAGAGCGGCTTGAGGCCTTATCCGGGGAAGGATAGGCTAAAGCCAATCGGTATGTGGGGATACAAGTCGGTATAGAAAAGGAAAAGATATTTACTTTTGTACGCCTCCAATTTCTAGCGATATTGAAATCAAATTTATGTAAACACTTTTTTATATAAATACAATCATGTCTCTACTTGTGTTTACTTGATTTCTCTCCTTTTGCATTATCTCTAAAATATTGGTTACTAAGTTTTCAATTCTAATCACTTTATCTAAATTGTTTAGTTCAATCTCTTTCATCATAAAACAATTTAGTACTTGTTTCTAAACTTGGTTATTATGATATTATCTTATTTTAGCTAAATTGTTATTTCGTTCTAATATTACTTTAAACAATTTAGTAATTTTCATAACATTATTAAAAAGAATTTTTATTCCCTTATTCACCCCCCCCCCCTCTAAGGGCACCAATCGATCCAACAGAGGTGACCACCAAGGCCGGAACAATTGAGAAAATCAGGATCAGCGGGGAGCTCAGCTCGGAGGACCAGAGGAAGAACTCAGCTTGCGTCCAAGACAATGTGGACGTCTTCGCATGGAGTGTCGCGGAGATGCCGGGGATCGACACGGATGTGGCGTGACATTGCCTCAATCTCGATCCCTGCGCTCGCCCCATCCGCCAGAAGAAGAGGTCTGTTGCTGACAAGCTGGAGGCACCTATCCGGGAGGAGGTGAACAAGCTCATCAAGGCTGGTTTTGTATCAGAGATCCAGTACACAGGCTGGGTCTCCAACATAGTGATGGTGAAAAAAGGGGATGGTAAGTGGAGGATGTGCGTTGATTTTTCATTGCTAAATAAATCATGCCCCGGGGATTGTTACCCCTTGCCTAAAATCGACGTGCTGGTTGACTCAGCCGTCAGTTTCTCTGTAATGTCTTTTCTAGATGTTTTTTCAGGTTATCACCAAATTCGAATGCACCCTCCCGACATCAAAGATGTCTCCTTCATCATGGGGGATGGATGCTATTATTATAAGATGATGCCTTTTGGGCTCAAGAATGCATGGGCTACATACCAACGGATGATGGACAGGGTCTTCCGAGAGCAAAAGGGAAGGAACCTGGAGGTCTATGTTGATGACCTCATGGTAAAGAGTCGGGACCTCAAGTCTCACCTGCAAGTTCTTGAAGAGAACTTTGGGACTTTGCGGAAGTACAGGATGAAGTTCAACCCCCTGAAGTGTGTCTTAGGGGCTAGCTGGGGAAAGTTCCTAGGCATTTGCTCACCCCGGCAGGGGTGGATCCTAACCCCGATAAGGTCAAAGCATTCCTAGAGTTGGGGTCGCCAAGAAATATGAAGGAAGTTCAACGCCTCACGGGAAAATTGGCTGGGCTCAGCAAGTTCCTCTCCAAGGCGGGTGAGAAGTGTGCCCCCTTCTTCAAGGTGTTGCGGGTAAACAAGAAGTTTGAATGGACCTTAGAATATGTGGAAGCTTTCCAAGCTTTGAAAGGGCAACTCACCCAGACCCCACTACTCCAGGGGACAAGGCAAGGGGAGGAGCAATCCCTATACTTAGGGGTATGATCGGAGGCAGTCAGTTCGGTGTTGTCCGAGAAGAAGGGAGAAGGCAGTTCCCCATCTACTACGTCAGCCGAGTGCTGAGGAAGGTGGAGCTCCGATACCCGATTTTGGAGAAATTAGCGTTCGCCTTGGTGGTATCGGCCCGGAAGCTCAGGCCATAATTCCAAGCACACTCAATCAAAGTGGTGAACGACCACCCGCTTCGCAATGTTATGGAGGGGGTGGAACATTCGGGGAGGCTAGCAAAATGGTCTGTGGAGCTAAGCGAGTTCGACATTGCATTTGTGCCTAGGACGTCAATCAAGGCACAAGCGGTGGCTGACTTCATGGTGGACTACACAACTGAAGTAGGGGAACATGAATCACATTCCCCGGTCGCCTGGAAGATGTTAGTGGATGGTGCATCAGGGAAGCACTCCTATGGAGGAGGAATCATCCTGATGAGCCCCCAAGGAACAAAGATTGAGCAGTCCCTGAGCATCCATTTCCCCATTACCAACAACCAAGCCAAGTACGAGGTAGTGATAGCGGGCATGCAGCTGGCTAAGGAACTAGGGGTGCAAGACGTGGAGGTCTCCACGGACTCCATAGTGGTGGCATGCCAAATTAGGGGAGAATTTGAAGCAAGGGAGCCGACCCTCCAACGCTACCTAGAGAAGGCCAAGGGGATCATCGACCAATTTCGCCCTTTTTTCCATCACACATGTGCCAAGGGAGGAGAGCACCCCGGAGGACCTACTAGCCAAGTTTGGTCCTCAGGCAGGGGGAACAGTGTCGGAACTCTTCCGACCTTCCATTGAAGAAGGGGAGCTAATGGAGGTGGATCAGTGAGCCTCATGGATGGATCCTGTTGGGGAAATGATTTATCTTAACACCAAGAATTAAGAAGAATATAAATTCTAAGTATGAAAAATTAGGCTAAGTAAATATGCGTCGAATGGTATTCGACGCAACGTCGAAATATAGTCGACGTTTCTCTCAGGAAGAGTCGAAGTAACTCTTAGAAGCATTCGGCATAATCCTAGTCGACGTACCTCTGACTTCCAGTCGACGCATATGATAAAGTCGATGCATCCTAGTCAACGCACCTTCCTTATTCTCCTCTCGACGTCCAGCCAGGATGAATTCGACGCTTACGTCGAATAGTAATCGACGTAGGTCGATATCTACAAGAAATTCAAAAACACGCCAGATCTCTTTCCTTCTTTCTGTAGATCTGATTTTTATGGAATAATATTATTCTTTTATAGCCGTTCTGAATCAGCCTTTCCTTCTATTTGATTCTTGGCTTATTTGATTCAGATTATTATGGATATTATTTGAAATCATAATGAATTCTTTTCCTTCTACAGAAATATTAATTATGGAAACTCTTACCTCTTTCTAATTCTTTGTCTGCTAATTGATTATTCTCCTTTAGCAATATATTTTAAACAGAGCTATAAATAAGAAGGAGGTCGGCAGAGAATACAACTAGTGATCCACTTCATCCATTTTGAAATAGAGGAAGAGCTCCCAAGTGAAGAGTGAGAAAGTTGAGAAAAGAAATAGTGTGCTGCAGCAAAAGAAAAAGCCTTCATCTTCTCCATCTTCTGAAGCCATTCTGCTGCAAATTCAGAAAGCTCTCATAAAAGAGAGAAAAGTTTACCATCTCCTTCTCACTATAGAAGAGAGATCCTATTCACTATACTTGTGCTTCTAATCTTCTTGCTAGGAAGAAGATTCCTTCTTACATATATTGTTTCTTGTTTTTCTACTTGTTCTACTTCTTCTTTTCTTTCTTACTTCATTTTCAAACTATGTAAAAGAGTTTTTAGAATCTCTCTTCAAAAAATTCAGTTGTACTGGTTCTAAGAGTCTCCTTATCAAAAGACTCAGGCTTGTTCTAAGAGTCTCCTTATCAAAAGACTCAGGGTGGTTCTAAGAGTCTCCTTATCAAAAGACTCAGTGCAAGTTAGTGAATTCCTACCAAGGGGGTAGAAGAGTGGACTACCCAAAGTTGGGGAACCACTATATTTTCTTGTGTTGTGCTGCGATTTTCTTGTTGTCATTTTTCTTCTTTATTTGCATAATTCTTGTTGGTGTGTGGGAAGCTTAAATCTGTGATTATCACACACATATATATATATATATATATAATTATTAACTTTGCACAAAGTATTTTTAAATCTCTATTCACCCCCCTCTAGAGAATTCTAGTGAGGTCAACTGTGCACACGAGCACTGGCTCGCCAGTCAAAAGTATAAATGTTACATCGGTCAAAAAATTGAAAGCATCAAAATGAGTCGCCGGGTGGTTCTTTAATCACTCCCGCGATCTTCCATCTCGGAGATTGGCGCGAATAGGTCTGGGATAACGTCTTCCGCCGTAAACTCCATGGCGTTGGGAACTATCATGTCTGCCCCTTTAAGAGTATCGAGGATGAGTTCCGCGATCTCCATCGAACTTTTGCGATCGGCTTCCTTTTCCTCTCACGACTGACCGCGAGCTCCATCTCGCGGAGGAGGGGGGAAGCACCGCCTCGGTCAGATCACGGACCTGGGCCTTGAGGCCATTATTATCCATTTCCAGGTCAGCGATCCTCGCGTGAAGTTGACTGACGGACTCGACATCCTGCAAAAAGCAGGTTAGCAAAGGCAAAGCGAAGCGAGACAGAAAAAGACCTATTGCAAAGCATTGCTTACCAGTCCGCCTTGGAGGCTGGCGAGGAGGCCCTCAGATAAAGCCTCTTTCCCTTTAAGCTCCGCGATCTCGTCAGCGGACTTCCGGAGCTCAACATTGAGCTCTTTGATTTCCTTGTCCGCAGTGAAGTAGCGGCGACCCACCATATGGGTGAGCTCCATCGCCCGGAACTGGGCCCGCATGGCCTCGTATATGAGACCTTCTTGGTGTAAGCCCGGAAGAGGGAGGTGTCCTCGTGGACGTAGAGCCTGAAGGCGAGGGCGAATGCCTTACCTTCGATTTTGTCACCCTCCACCCAGGAAGGGAGGAGGAGGAGCAGACGATCTTGTTCTGGTCAGGGTTCCACACGAGCACTGGCTCGCCGACTGCATCCGAAAACTTCATGCCGAGCCCGAAGTTCGTGTGGCTCGTCCGCTTGGTCTTGGCGGCCGCCTCCTCCGGCTCGCCACCCTTATTGGCGGGCTCCTGATTCGCTATAGGAGAAGAGGAGAGGTCTGGTTCGGAGAGGTCCACGACCTCCTTTGCCTTGGGGGCGGAGGGGGATTTCTTGGCCTTCTTCACCGCCCCCTGCGAGGCGGGTCGGCGTGGAGGAAGAGACCGTTTCCTTCCAGACAAAGAGCTCGGGACGTCGCGGAAGGCCTCGGCGGCCATGCTCGCGAGCGGGCCAGAGGTGAGGGAGGAAGGAGGCGCGTGCTGAGTGTTGAGTGGAAGTTAACCCTCTCCTGCAAAGATAACTAAGAGCGTTAGCTAATCGAAGGAAAGGGGAGTGGGGAGATTGGTGAGCGCGAGTCAGACCTTCTCCTTGGGGGACAGGCGGCAACAGGTCCACCCGCTCTCGGAGGAAGGCGACCTCAAAGTTCTTTCCTTTGAGGTACTGGTACAAGCTCGCGTCACAACCCCCTAGCAAGGTCGGAGGGCGATAAGCGGCCTCGTCTCACTGAGTGGGGGTGTAAGAGATATTGCCAAAAGGGCCCTTCACCAGGACGAACTTCTGCATCCAGTAGTGTGACTTGTTCACCGTCTCGCAGATTGTGACATGCTGGCTCGCGAAATGAGCCGTCCTGTCCTTGTACGCGCGAAACAAGAACACCTTGCAGAAGACGAGCAGGCTGAACTCGATCTTCTCCGCCCTAAGGTAACTGGCAAATGCGACCACCACGGTGATCACGTTCGGCGTCAGCTGGCTCGGCAGAACGCCGAAGTATTTGAGCACCTAGAAAAGTTGACAGGAGTTAGAGTGTCATTCGTAAAGCGAGTCAAGAATATAAGGGTCAAGAAACAAACATACTTTGCGCACTTCCGGCCAAAGCGGGAGTCGCAGCCCATTCTCGTAGTGAGCAATGGGGATAGCGAGCTCGTCGGGGTGTGGGTCGCTGATGGTTTCTCGCTCGGTAGGGCAGCGAGCCACGAACTCGAAGTGGATGTATTGATCGACAGTGGCGAGGTAGTCCTCCGTTGTGAGGTTGGCGCAGAAGAAAAGGCCCTCAAGGAAGGCTCCGGAGCAGTTGGCCAGCCCCTCCGCCTCCGCATCGCCGACCATGGTGTTTTGAGGTTGCGAATCACAAAGGTGGCGAGAGCGAGCTAGGTTTGCGAGAGAGTCAGAAGGAGGAGCGCCAAGGAAGAATAGTAAATGTGGTGGTTGAAAAGAAAAAAGACCGACTATTTATAGAATTAAAAAGGGCGGGAAGAAGTCGAAGCGCCGGTGTCTGCGGGTAGCAGATTCGCGTGGTATTCTTCCGCCTCCAGGGGTCCTATTCGCTCCCGGCGAGTCAATACCTGGCCAAACTTCCTCCCGTCAATCGTCAGCGAGCTAACGCTGGACAATGAAATAAAGCAAAATGCGAGGGCAGGACGCAAGGGCGAGTAATAGAAGCATAAAAGTAACCAACGAATGAGCGAGCCAGGCATAGCAAAAGAGAAGATAATAAGCATGGAAAATAAGGGCTCGTAAGCGAGTCAAAGTACCATTATTACAGACTTTTTAAAAATTGTTCGCGATCTCTCCCTACGAAGGGGAGGGGAAAGAAAAATAATAAAATGCAAAGCGAGAGTTCTTAATATCGCAACCACTTCCAGCGACCGCGACCCCGTACACCAGAGTAAGGGGGGACTCGCGGGTAGTGATACTCTCGAAGCGACTGGTTCGCCTGGCTCGTCAGCCGCATGTAATCGTCAATCCGAGCAATGTACACCCCGGGGGAGGTCGCATCACCGTGATCGCTCGGCCACACCTCGACGAGGATGCGCGCGTTCGCGTCCTCCATCGCGGCAAATATCGCATCATTCACGAGGCGGTCCAACCTATTCTATTCGTGTAGATCCCACAGCAGGGCGGTATGCTTCTGGAATATCTCGGTGACCCGCCTCTTCATTCGCGTCGGATCACTAGGGTCCCCCAAAAAATCTGCGACCTGACTCGGCGAGGGGGGTGGAGACATCTCCAACGCCCTGGACTCCGACTCGATGAGCGGGGTCATGGAATCACTTGCGAAGTAGAAATCAGCAAGTAGGCAGAAAATGACACTCAATAGCGACGGTCTAACCTTGTGAAGGAATTTGAGTACTGGGCCGCTAGCGAGAGGTGCCTGGCTGGCCTCGGAATGCTTCAACGAAGGCAGGGGTAAAGGCCTTACACAGACCTGGAGCGAGCACGGGTCTAGAACCGAGCCCGGACTCGGCAATCAACGTCCCTCCAGGGCTCCTTTGTCCCAGAAGGCCAAATCCAGGAGTGATGATGGTCTGGTTCGGCGGGGTAGGCGAGTCCGCGGGAGGAGGAACTTGCTCTTCCAGGTCCGCGAGAGGGCACATTGCACAAGGAGTAGGTGTGATTTGGCAAGTCAAGAGATATGAAGGAAGACAATGTAAATCACTCACCTCATTGCGAAGGCGAGTCCCGTAGGTCGGCAGCCCTCGCATCTGCGAGAAGATTATCAGCCCCACCCGTAGAAGGGATGTGGGTCGCTGTGATTAGTCTCCCCAAGGCATTCTCACCCGGAGGAGTGTTCTGCAAGTTAGGATAAGTAAGGTCGAAAGAGGAAGATATTAAACCAGTGAACTTGACGATAGTACCTGTGAGGTGAGTCCGTCATGAGAGGACCCACCCTCGCCGGCCGGGCGCCGAACGTCCTTTGTCATTTTGATGGAGGGTGGAGGCGGAGAGCGCCGCGGAGAAGCCCAGGAGGCGATGGCGGCGACTTTCCCCTTCTGGGCCGCTTGCGAGGCCTTCAGGCGAGCCAACATTTCATCCTTTTTCGACATCGCATTGGGGCTCGCGGTGAGTAAGAAAAGGGAGAGACGAATAAAAAGTTCGAATGCCGGCCGGAAGGAGTGGTATTTATAATGGCGGGCATGGGGCCCACCGATATATTCTCGCCACGTCACCAAGGGATCGGCGAATACCAGGGGTTGGACGGTTTTTCATGAGCCTAAAAAGCCTCGCGAAGAGCGGGGATTGTGTACAATCCCAACATTTGCCTAGAGGTGAACGAAGACTAGGGAGTAACCAACAAGCAAAAATAATGTGATTTGGCGAGCTAGAATCTCAATGGCCGCTCATAGGGAAGCGAGGTAGCCACCCGCCGACCGCTGGCGAGGGAGAGGAGCGAGCCAGGGCATCGCGGTCCGCTTACAGTGATGTTCTAGGCAGACCAGATCCTTTCCGAGTTTTGAGGTTCGAAGAACTTGCTTCTTAGTTCGACGAACATCGCGCTTCAAATTGTCGAGCCCGCGTGAAGGCGGGCGAGTCGAGCGCTCACCGACCGATCATGAGGAAGGTGGGTGAGGCAGATCCTCGCGATCCTCTCCTGAGTTCGGCGAATTCTGTTCTTCGTTCGATGAGATCTGTCCTGCGTTCGGCGAACGCCGAGCATTTGTTGAGATCATCGAACTCAGTTCAGCGTTCGACAAATTCTGTTCTCCATTCGATGAATTTGCTTCTCAGTTCGACGAACGTCGTGTTTCAGCTCTGACGGCCATCTCAGCAGCTATCTCTATCCCATCCCAGCGGCCCCGCTGGGATGAGCACTTGTCTCAGCGGGAGAATTCACAGGAGGAAGCGCGAGACCCGGCATCGATGGACGTCGCCGGTAAGAGTGCGAGCGGGGTCTTCACAGGCCGCTCACCCAAAGTAGGTTTTAAATCCAACAGATGGAGGAGGTAACAAAGAAGGCGAACCAGAGCTATCAAAGGTCACTCGCGGGAAGGGGCGCGAGTCGTGTCCCGGCGAGCCCGAGCCTCATGGTCAACCAGCAAGAAGGCGAGCAAGCCGGGTACTCGCCGGCTGCTCGCAAGAAGGCCAGCGAGTCGGATCCCTTCCAAGTCTTAGGGGTCGACGAGATCCATCCTGCGTTCGACGAACGCCGACCATTTGTTGAGATCGTCGAACTCAGTTCAGCGTTAGACGAATTCCGTTCTCCATTCGACGAAACCCGTTCGACGAACTCATCTCTCCGTTCGACGAAACCCGTTCGACGAACTCATCTCTCCATTCAACGAATTCACCTCCCTCGCGAGTGATGCTCTCATAAACCACTCGTCCGTAGACTGAAGAGGTGGAGTTACTCCTCTGCCCCTGGTGGTCTGCAGGTAGCCCTTCCAAACAGCGGATTTTGGCTGTTAGCAGGCCAAATTGGGGTGGGTTTAGTAGCAACCACAAAGCGGATTTTCGATATTGACAGACCTTGAGCAAAAAACTATAAATACACCTTCAAGGGCACCTTGGGAGAGGATTCAAATCTCAGTTCTCTGAGCTTCTTCTTCCTTGGTTATTTTGGTTCAACTCTCTAGCTCTCCAAGGTGCCCAAGTCTCAGCTTTGGCTTCGGAGGGAAGCGCTCAACGATCTTCCGGGTTTGTGGCGGGACCTCCTCGCTGTGACAAAGGTCTTAGTCAGTTTCCAAGTCTCAGGTCTGCTCTTTTCGAGGGACTAATAAGGGCTAGCTGCCCCTCAACTTATTGAGGTCCCGAGCTTCACAAGAGACCGAGAAATCGGTTTCAACAGTCATGACTGACCTTGGTTTAAGTTTTGAATAGGTTTAAATTCATTTGACCACTTTATTAAAATATACATGCTAAGGGTATGGTGTAATTATTCAATATGTCACACTTCATATATTTTAAATAAATGAGTCTTAAGACCATCAATAAATTCCTAAATTTTTATAGCACTTTAATAATGTCATGACTAACCTTGGATTAAGTTTTGAAAAGGTTTGAAGTTCATTCGACCACTTTATAAAAATATATATGCTAAGGGCGTGGTTTAATTTTATGTCACACTTTCATATATTTGAAATAAATGAGTCTTACGCCGTTCAATAAATCCATAAATATTTATAGCACTCAAATAATGCCATGACTGACCTTGGTTTAAGTTTTGAAAAGGTTTGAACTTCATTTGACCACTTTATAAAAATATACATGCTAAGGGTATGGTTTAATTATTCAATATGTCACACATTCATATAATTAAAATAAATCCCTAAATTTTTATAGCACTATAATAATGTCATGACTAACCTTGGTTTATGTTTTGAAAAGCTTTGAACTTAATTTGACCACTTTATAAAAATATACATACTAAGGGTATGGTTTAAACATTTAAAATTGTCATACCTTCATATAAATGAAATATTTTGACCTTATTCCTCTTATTAAATTCCCCAATTTCCTATAGCACACTCATAATATCATGACAAAACTAGGCATCCATCCTTTAGAAGTTTGGACTTAATTGTAATCGTCTTGCAATTTATACATCTTAAAATAGTATAGTATAATTTCTCACTGCACTAATAAATATATGAGATGTCTTGATCTTGGACACTTATTGTAGATGCTTAAATTCTTTCTTTCTCCCTCATTCTATCATGCTTAAACCTTGAATTAAGTTTTGAGAATACTTTGTCACGAGTATCTCGGCTATTGTTTCTATTTTGGAATAACACGTATATACATTACTGATAAACTTTGGTATGCAATAACTTAATTTTGTGGCAAGGCTAGTGCCAACCTTAGCATAGGTTAGTGAGAACCACATTTTAAGTCATCTGATTGGTGTCTAGGACAGAGATTAGGGGTGAGCTTGCATCCCCTGTAAGGAAAGTGATGTATAACAGTATATAGTGCGACCACCAACCTTACTCTTGCCTGGCCAATGGGCTACTTAAATTGCATATCAAAACATATGGCTAATAAGTTATCTAGTGTCTTTCATGTGTTACTTTCATACCATCCCTCGAGTCTATATTAGATCGAAGGGTCATAGAGACTAGTTCTTAGTCTCGTGTGGAGAACAACATTGAAGAAATGTTTAGTTCTGTAAAACTGTGGAGGGTCTAACTACTCTACCGAACAGAACACACTGTCGGAGGGACTCGAGTGTTAAATCATGTTGGATTCTGGGGTAATTTTTCTTGTGGATATAATCCCGGTGGGTAAATCCCCAGAGTTTGTATCTGCTCTCTACTGTTTAAGAGACCTCAGATAGTACTACAAGTATGAACCCGTACTGTACATTAAGGTCTGGGATGATTGTGTGCCACCTACCTAGAAGCAGAGATGTCTGATCTGCTTTACCATCTACCACGGTGATAAGGCCCATGCAGTTAGCAACCCACTTAACAAATAGACTGGGTAGGACTTAGACATGTAAAACCAGTATTATGATAATGTTAAGACCCTTAACTTATAAGTTTGTATGGGCATTCATATAAGTTAAGTTATTTCTCTGTCATAACTGCTACATATTTGTACTATATGTTTTATAATATTACATGCTAAATTTAATACCTATGTCAGAACAAGACACTCATGTTATAAGGATGTAGGTGCATTCTTATAAGATGAGTCATTTATGCTTTGCCCTACTGCATGTTTCATAACACAAAACTCTTTTCCCCTCGTCACTCGGTTCACTCATATTACCCCTTGTGCTCTTTTACATCTCCTCCCCAATGCTTTAGGATACATCTGGGTAAAGGAATGGAATCCACTTATTCAAATTGACTAATAGTTTGTGACAACCCCCTCTAGGAACCCCAGCCACGACAGTTCCCGCAGTACCAGCCCTGACCAAAGATCTTTGAGGTAGAGTTGGAAATAGAGAGGTTCGCTGTCATGGACCCAACCCCAGCTCCCGCAGTAGATGAAGTGCCGAGGGAAGTGAGTTCGTGCCTCTGTACTGTGTATCTCATCATGTTCTAGATAAACATGTTGTAGTTATACTTATTCGGGCATATAGTAGCCCCAATTTTGACTTAAGGGCACCTGTTATCCCTAATGATTCGGGCAAGTCTTACCTTTGTCTTCCGATGTAAACCAAACCTTTGATATATATGAAAAATGTGATTTGGACT
This sequence comes from Dactylorhiza incarnata, assembly GCA_033032865.1. Lineage (NCBI taxonomy): Eukaryota > Viridiplantae > Streptophyta > Magnoliopsida > Asparagales > Orchidaceae > Dactylorhiza > Dactylorhiza incarnata. Next base: position 3,769,537 of record JAWHQI010000235.1, on the reverse strand, counting down.
TCATCCTTGTCCACTATCTTCTGTTAAGTTTGGTATTACTGTGATGTAACGATAACTCGCCTCATAGAGAAAGTGTCATACATTGAAGGTTAGCACTTTATCTAACACTACTGTATAGAAACGGATCTGGGAAAAATGATCCCCTCGACCGCGTTCTATTACCGGGAGGGGGCCGTTACTCATAGAACCTTAACATCAAAAGATCTCACACAATAACTTGATGTTTAAACTGTTCACACGGATGTAACATCCCCCAAAAAACTAGACCCCTAGAGTGGTTTTGTCATGAATAGGTCATGACAAAACCCTAGGAAGCTTAAAGAGATCACTTGGCCTTAGCCTTGAAGGGGAAGAGTACCTTGGTCTGCAAATAGCAATTTCTAGTTACCAATTTTAGGATTGGACTTAAGGGACCCACCTTGATCCTTTGACCCCACCATAGCATACCTAACCCTTTAGGGGTTCCCTTAGAGCACCAAGGACCCATTGGGGTCAACCAAAGAGGCCAAATTGACCAAAGTCAACCCTAACCCCAAATTGGTCAAAGTAGCCTAATTAGGGTCAATTGACCTCCACCATACCAAATTGACCTTGCCCCTACCCTTATAAGGATATTAGGACCCAATGGACTAAAACCCTCATCATGGGGCCACCAATTTGGCCAATTTGACTGAAGTCAACTCTAGCCCTATTTTGGTCAAATTGCACTATTGTGGGTCAATTGGCCCCCACCTTGCCAAATTGACACTACATAGACCTTCCTAACCCTTAAGAGGGGCCAATGGGTCACTATCCACCCATTTGGGTCAACCCAAATGGTCAAATCGACCAAAGTAAATTCCACCCTAAATTTGGGTCAAAATGACCTATTTTGACCTAATCAAGCCCAATCCACTTGGGATAGACCCAATTGGAGTGTCCCAATAGCTTCATGGGCTTGGTATCTACTCAAGGGGCCATACAATTTCTGTAAATGATGAGTAGGAGAGAGAAAGTACAATTTCCCCAATTTTGAAGAGAGAGAAAGAAGAGAGAGAAGGCCATTAATGGCCATGAGAGGCCAAGGGCCTCCCCTCTTCATCTCCAATGGCTTTGTACCTACCCCTCATCAGTTTTGAGGAGTTTAATAGCCATGGCCGGCCACCCAAGTGGCTGATTTTGTAAGACCCCATTTTTTTGCTACAAAACCGGGTCTTATGCTCACAACCGCCGCTTTGCGGTGACACCTTCACTCGGGAAGGTCGCCACTACAAAACGCTGATCCTGCCGGCCATATCGATCACAGAAGAAGAAAAGTGTAAACGAACAAAAAGAAGTTCAAGTCCATAGTCAAATGTTATATATAATAAATGTCCACATGGTATAACTGAAATAACAAGGTTACAATAATAATGGGCTCATGCCCTGTACATCATGTCCTCACTACAAGATCACTCGCGGGAGCTAACTACTAATCACTCACTGATCCTGAAACTTGTGCTCCTGTACTAGACTGTCCTGGCTCCATCTGCACCGACCTCTGGTGCTGTTGCATCTCCTCGATCCCCTAAAATTATATGGTCCACCGACCGTTAGTCAAAAAGACTTAGCCTCGTCCCCCCACCCCCCCCCCCCCCCCCCCCCGTCCATCACCTAGTGGCCCTAGGCACCGAGCGGGAGGACGAAGCGGAGGACATCAAGGTGTATAAACAAAGCAGATGGCATGGATTAGTTACAGGGACAACTACCACTACACAAGTGTATATATATAATTAAAGCGTTAAATAATGCATTATAAAGAGCATGTAAAGGACAGTAAGTAAGTGTAGAAAAGTAACCATTGATTTATAGGAATGCACATACAAACCTATAGACCAAGGGGTCATTTAGCAAGGCCTATCGTAAAAAGAGTCCCTTAACCAATTTATACGATAGGGGTAGGGTTGAAATGCAATGCTTATGCCATGACATGTGGAGTTATGCAGTTTATGCTATGTTAATGCAAGTGCAACTCACAAACTTCGACTCTATGCGCACAGACCTTTAATTAGTTCCCCCTTTTTGGAGCTAGCAAGACTCCCAGGATACTCCCATAGTGGCAAACGGAAGCGTTGGGTTGGGCCTCGCCCACCTCTAGGTTGGTATTCACACTACCAAACCGAGACCTATCGTACGCCTCAATGCAAAACCGCGGATCATCTGCGTACTCTCACTGGCTGGACCACCAGACTTTTCATGGCTAAGTGCAAATCCACACTTGCCGAGTCAGCATGTCGACGTCGGTGTGAACGACCGTCAATACCGATGACCCACCACCTTTATGGACATGCAAACATGTTTACCATCTATCTCTGAGCCACATGCTCCCTGGCTACCTGCTCGTCATCATAACCTTCAAATCCACCGGCTCGCCGGACCAACCCGTCCGCACCTACAACCACCGAGCCTATCACTCGTAAGACCAAACCAACTAACCTCCCGTAACTACGGGGTGTGGGTGTGTGTATTATTATGTTAATCTTTTACAACATCTTACTCCTACAGTTTATGGTTTATCTTGGACTTTCTGAGGACTACCCTGTGAGGGGCTCGCAGCGGTACTAGGAGGTACGATGGGACAATATACTAAACCTCCCTTTCTCAAGACACTTAATGTTATTGGTATCTACCCATAAGAATACCCTTTTATCATTACACTCGGATTACCCTAAGTATTTTATGACCCTCTAAGGGGAAAGACGATCTTTCGTCAATCCAAGCTCAACTTTACCCTTAACTCACCAAGCACACTCTCATCACATAAACTCCTTTTTGGTGACCTTCAATCTCTTCAACTAGGCTAGGTACACCAATTACCTTCCATTCCCACCTACTGGTCTTCAATTTAATCAATTTTACAGTTTTACTATACGCAGACCAATTGAGTTATATGAGTTGTATGAGAGGAGGTACTCCAAATATTCATCCAATTGACTCAAGATATTTACTGGAGGTCTATCATGATGTTTTAAGACTAAATCAAGAGAATCATATTTTTCCTTAACTATTTGGCATTCATTATAATTTCTCCAACATTGGCCATGTATGAAATTGAACATGAAGCATAAGATCTTCTTACGATATGGCCACCATAAAATTATGGAAAATCTATGTAGTCAAAATAACAGTAAATACAGAATATCACAATTTTACAGTAAGTGGTTGGCCTCTAATTATAATATTGAATAAATACCCCAAATTATAAAGTATAGAATGAACCACAAAAAATACTTGTCCAAAAATTATGGTAAAATTACCAGACCTTTATATTGATCAGAAAAGTCTACTGACTAAATTTTAGAATTTATCAGAACAAATTAGTCACATAATTAAATATTCTAAGTAAACCCATACTAGGGAGAATTGTGAAGTAACCTACTGATAAATAATTCCAACAATTATACAGAAATTCACAGAGCTCTCTACTGCCCTAAAATGTCCTACCACCAAAATTCATAATTTTCCAGAGGATATTCGGCCCTCATGTATTTATCATAAGCTTAAGACAAAATAAATGACTTGTGAATGAAGTACTAATTAAATCAATAAATAAATTACACAAAAATTACCAGAGGTCTATATCATGGTTTTATGTAATCTATTAAACTTTCATCAACATCCAAGATAATTTGAGCATGTAAATTTCTCTTATAAGAAAGTTCCCTAAAAAGGTTATAACCTAAATCAGAGGGGATAAGTGTTCTTAAAATTCTCCTAAAATTTCCTAGGACATATTTACACCGTATGAACTTATCTACCAAGTTTCATGACCATTCGAGGACATAAGCCCCTAAGTCATTCACAAGGCTTAAAGTGCAACCCTAAGGTCAAACTAGGAGGGGATCGGATGTCATTAGACCATAAAATTAATTAATATATGATTTGTTAAATCTGTACAAAAACCTTAGAAAAACTTCCTCCAAAATTCCCTTTTTTGGATATGTTAAGGGTGTAGATATAAAGAGCCATTGTTTCAAATTTCAAGCCAATATCATTATCCCATCAAAAGTTATTTAAGAAATGGTGTATGTCCCACCCTACGGACCAGCCCCACCAAAATGGCTCTACAGGGAGCTATAGAGCTCTTTTTGGGCCGAAATTAATTTTATATTAAAGTAGACTCCAAGGGCTACAACTTTGGTATTGCCCACTTTTTTCTGTAGAGGACCCTAAGTATTTTTAATAAATTAATTTATGTGCTGCTAGTAAAGGATCAAAAAAATACAGTACCAAATAAACTAATTACCAGATCTATGCACAGATCTTAAAGCAAAAAATGAAGGGCATCCCTTCATCTTCTCCAATCATCCAACGGCCACGGTTGGCCCATCCTGTAGCAACTTGGGAGGTGACTTCCCGACCACCTAGACGCTCTCCCGGTCGGCCAATGCCTCCACCACCTCCGTTGAGGTGGCAGCCAGCGATGTACGGTGGTTGGCCGGCCGGAGGCGGCCAGAATCAGAATTTTAAATGAGGGAAGAAAGCTTGATCACAAGCTTCCAGCCATGCCAATTCAAGACCAATAGGCCCCAAATCTAGTGGCCAAAATGATAAGATCTACCCATTAAGGAATAGACAAGAGGGGAGGACCTGAATTGCGGCTTGTAGCCGTGTCGATCGTCAGTCAGCCATGGTTGGTCGAGAGATCTTGGGTGTCATGCCAGTAGGTGCCTATATATGAGAATTCTTCTAAAAAATGGGGGAAACTCATTCCCTCCACCCCTTGAGCCCTTTTATAGATCCAAATCCTGGTGGGGAGGAGATGAAGCTTGGGATTCATCCATTAACACCATTCATGGTGTAAATTTCGGCCATCTCCAAAGGTCACCCATTTCACCCTCCTTAAAGGTTGGAAAAACTCTTAATATTCTTCTAGTTGATAGGGGAAATGAACCCCCATCAATTGGGAGGACTTTTGGACTCCCTTGGCCTTGAATTTGGCCAGCAAAATGAGTCCCGACCGTCTCCCATCGATTTAGCTACCGCTGGCGCTAGTGCTAGCGCCAGTGTTAGCCACTCGGCGGCGTAACGCTTGCCGGTTCAGCAACCGTCAGGCGCTACTACTACTTCTAGTGCTAGCGCTAGCGCCTGTGCTAGCACTACCGCCTGCGCTAGCTTTTTGATGGTATTTGGCTTGTCTTAGCGGTTCAGTATTCATCTCAACGTTTCAGTATTCGTCTCAACGGTTCACCTAAACCATCACTACCGCCGGCGCTAGCCACTAGCGTCGGCGCTAGCTCCGTATTCGGCATGCTCCTTTCTTTCTATGGTTGGGTAATTGAGGTACTACGAGGGGATCAGTTTACTGGTTTAGACACGTCATGGTGGGGTCATGGGTCACGACGATGCCCTAAGGCCAACCTCAGGCTTGGTAACTGTAAATCACTATTTGTAGACCATGGAGATTTTTGCCTCAAACATGAGCTCTTATGTTCTTGATGCGCGTTCGGCAAGTGCACCGGTCGCACAAGTAATAAAGTTAGGAGTGCATCCCCGAATATCGTCTCTCAAGGAATGCGCGTGGTTAGTTAGATTCTTCGGATTGAGAAAATAATTAAGAGAGTAAATTAAAGGAAAAATCGGAGCTTTGATTTTGGTTTCCTAAATTACTACACAGAAATGAGATGTGGGTCAAAACTCTGCTTCGCAAGGCGGGATGGATGCAACTGCCGCGATGTCGTGCTTCGAAAAGCGCATGGATGGAAAGTAACTATGACGATTGAGGGTCGCACACACCTCTTCGCAAAGTGGGGGTGAATGCAGCGGCCGCAATGTCGCGCTTCGGTATGCCGGTGAAATGGCCATAGTGCGGGGTTTTGTGAGGGTCGAGTTCACCTCTTCGTCAACATCACCACTAGAAATTGCTAGATGTCTAGCTAGAACGTGTGTGTGGAAGTGGAGTGGGGGCGGAGCGCATCACAGCAAAGCATTAAGCGAGAAATAAAACAAGAGTATACTTCCATTCATAGACAAATAGAGATCACTCTAGTTCAATACAATAGTTAAGCATACATTTCCAAAAGAGAGAGGGTAGAGGAAACCACGAGATGAGAAGCATCGCCGTAGATCTTGGCCAGAATGGGGGGTTGTCAAGCCTCCTCCGAGCTCAGTTCTTGGTTGCTTCCGGAGTTCAGAGGCTATCACTACCTCCAAACTTCATTCGTCTTCTTCTCAGAGCTGGGTCTCTTCCACATAGCCCAATGGAGATGCCACACCTTGAAATACTTGCTGTAGATGGCGGGGAATGCTTCTGGAACCCTTGATGGAGCTTAGGATCGTTGGAATAATCTTTCCCAAGGAAGGGGATGGATGGATGGAGCTTGGAGAGGGAAAACGGCGGAGCATGCGGAAGAATTCACGCCCAAAACAATGCTCTACCGATGGCAGCAGCAATTCCCGCTTTAAATACTAAACAGGCAGAATTTTGGTCACGCACGGTCGAACGCACGAACGTGCGTTGCCCGTGCGTTAATTAAAGATAAAAGTTGGCGTGAAGATGAAGCTGCGCCGCCCGTGCGATTTACTCACGCACGGGCAAATCCGCCCGTGCGTCAAAACGCGCGGGTAAATTCAGATTGATCATTTTTTGCCCAGATCAGAGCGCACGACCGCAATAGCCCGTGCGTCAAGGAAAACGCACGACCGTGCGATATGCACAGACATAGATTTTGGGAGAAAACGGGACGATCCGGCCACCTGCACATAAGACATACCAGCTGGGAATACACCTCCAACACCAAATAAACACAGAAAAAGGATTGGGGAGCACCATGTGCTTACCCCCAATAACAAGGAGCGCAAATGCACATCGAAACGGGCCTAAGAGTGCACCTAGCAAGGAATAACCAATATGAATGAAAACATGCCTAAAGTGTAGTGCATAGACTAGATAATCGGCCCAGATGAGTCCATAAATGTGTATATAAATGGGACTCATCACACCCCCAGACTTACCCGTTTGCACATCTCGGGCAAACACTCAATCCTATGGTAGAAAAATGATTGTTAAAGAAGCAACTGCGCAGGCAAAACACGATGGGAAGTAAAGAAATAATGATCGTAAAAATAAAGTAGAAAGGATTTTAAAACAAAGACTATATTTTAAGAACTTCTACAAGTGTAAAATACAAAATACTACTACTCTGAGGTGAATTATTGGTGAATTGAACTGTCGCGCCCTAGGGAAAATAGCGTGAACTGCTGAGGTGAGTGTTGTTCAAATTGGATCTCAAGAAAGAGCTCTCCAAGAAATCCATCAAGGTCGATGGTCATACGCTTGCCCTTTCACACCTTCTCCACTGCATGAGACGATCTTATCAAGAATCAGTAGGGCTTTTAGGCTAGACTTGGGCTTGGGTTGAGGTACGGTAATGAAGTAGAAGAACGTAGACTAAACGCACTCAACCTCCGGTAAATAAACAAATTTCAACCTTAACATCTTCACCTTGAAGCACACTCCCCCAGACTTCATTTAAGCACTATGGTGTACGCGAGACTACCATACTTATGGTTCGATTCTATTTAGAGTTCTTTTACTCTCTCTCTTTTTTTAGATCCATAATAACATAAGATAGGATCAATCAGAATTTTTTTTTCTTTTTTCTGCGCGCACACACCACATTACACATCCAAAAATTTTTTGTTTCTCCGCATCGCACAATCATCATCAATATGTATAAGTTTCAAAGCTTGACTCTAGTGCGTTTTAGGTTAGGATATGTGGCCTTGGTGAAAGTGTAGTGGAGTTTAACAAATAGGAAAGGTGAGGCTCAACGAGGCTATCAAAGGATGACATTAGGTTGGGAAATCAAAGCTCAATCGGATCAAATGATGGCCTACGTCATGCTCCCAACAAGATCATTCAACGCATTCGTTTTGAAAATAGCTTGGGGTAAGTTCTTAACCACCGAGCGAGGTCTCCTCTCCTTCCAACTCAAACAACACGAGGCTAACAGCTCTTCTACACTCGACCTAGGGCTACCGCTAGATTCACCAAATTCACCGTTCGAGTAGAGTATTTTATAGTTACACTACAAAAGTAAATAAAACTATAATTTTGTAATAAAATCTACTCTACAAGAATTTTTAAGCCACGTTAGCGCTCTACTAGTAGCACCGCACGGGTCACAACTTGTTCTGCCACACAATCCTAAATCAACAAACAAGCTTCTAAACATACAAATTAAGCACTTACGCGATAAATGCGCACGAATAACAATAAAATGCATGTGGTGCGTGGTATGCAATGAGACAATCAATATAAGTTTCCTAACACAACATTCTAGCATGTATGTGCATGTAGCGTAAGCAAAGGCCCGCTCCCCCCAGACTTGATTTGAAAAACAAATCAAAAATAATCTTTCGAAGCAACTTAAGAGCTGGGGTAAGAGTACCTATGCTCCTAAGAGCATGCCAGAAGAGCGATATAATCCTTCTTTAAGGATCTCCTCCTCTTCATCCAATCGAGTTCACACCTGCATTGTTAGCACAAAAGCAAAAACAAACAAAACATAATAGAAATTAAAGCAAGCAAACAGAACCGGGTGGTTCCCATGGGTTGTCTCCCAAGAAGCCCTTTTGTTTAACGTCCTTAAAGGTGGACAAAATACCTGTATTAAAGCAGTTTATAAAGTCTAGGAATAAGCAAAAGTTAATAAATCCTAATTACTATTACATGCTCAAAACAAATCAGCTATAAGCTGATTTGAAGTAGTAACAACTGATGAAAGAAAAGGTCCGGGGACCTAGTGGTAGGGGTGGAAATTAAGTAGGATGCTCAGCCTCCAACCCCTTATCTCCTCCTTTTTCGCTCTCTTCTTCTCCTCCAGTATGATGTCTTCAAAGAAAAATTGCTTTCCTCCCTATAGCCAGTCCTTTAGGGGAAGCATATGCAGTGACACTAGAGTGGACAGAGCAATATCGTCTGCCACTGCAACATGCTTATCCTGCCAGGAATGCATCATTCGACTGCCCAAAAATGGGTCAGCATATTCCAAATTCTGCGGGGGCACAAAAGAAACGATGTTAGAAATAACAGGAAGAGATGGAGCGAGAGTATACTCAACATCCGTAGGGGCAAAACAGGAGGAAGATATGTCACAAGTGACATCCTCCCGTGAGAGATGATCAAATTCTACCTGGATGACCAATGCTAACTCTTCCTGTTAAATTGTTACCAATGAAAGATGGTCAAGAAACAAAGTAGATGAAGAACATACAGAATCATTAGTCGAGGGAGTGATCCCAGTTTCACTCCCTGAAGGTTCTGATTGTACCACTATCACATCACGAGGAGGTTCTTGCAACACGGTCGAGGCAAGAGACACCAAAGTCTCAACCTGCCTAGTCAATCTATCAATATACTCTTGCCGTGTTTCAAGGTCTTGAATTATAATTTGTGCAAATTTGAAGAATTTCTCCTCCAAATAGGTTGTATCCTCATCATGTTGTGACAGGAGGAGTAAAGAACATGACATCGCTCAAGCATACACACAACCCGAAAACAGTAAAAAAAACAACAACAACTCCAGTAACTATTAACTCAAACACCAATATCAAACTACGCCTGCATTCCCCGGCAACGACGCCAAAAACTTGAAGCATGTTCGGCAAGTGCACCGGTCGCACAAGTAATAAAGTTGGGAGTACGTCCCCGAATATCGTCTCTCAAGGAATGCGCGTGGTTAGTTTGACTCTTCGGATTGAGAAAATAATTACGAGAGTAAATTAAAGGAAAAATCGGAACTTTGATTTTGGTTTCCTAAATTACTACACAGAAATGAGATGTGGGTCAAAACTCCGCTTCGCAAGGCGGGATGGATGCAACGGCCGTGATGCCGTGCTTCGGAAAGCGCGTGGACAGAAAGTAACTATGACAATTGAGGGTCGCACATACCTCTTCGCAAAGTGGGGGTGAATGCAGCGGCCGTAATGCCGCGCTTCGGTATGCGGGTGAAATGGCCACAGTGCGGGGTTTTGTCAGGGTCGAGTTCACCTCTTCGCCAACATCACCACTAGCAATTGCTAGATGGCTAGCTATAACGTGTGTTTGGTAGTGGAGTGGGGGCGGAGCGCATCACAGCAAAGCATTAAGCGAGAAATAAAACAAGAGTATACTTCCATTCATAGACAAATAGAGATCACTCTAGTTCAATACAATAGTTAAGCATACATTTCCAAAAGAGAGAGGGTAGAGGAAACCACGAGATGAGAAGCCTCACCGTAGATCTTGGCCGGAATGGGGGGTTGTCAAGCCTCCTTCGAGCTCAGTCCTTGGTTGCTTCCGGAGTTCAGAGGCTGTCACTACCTCCAAACATCATCCGTCTTCTTCTCAGAGCTAGGTCTCTTCCACTTAGCACAATGGAGATGCCACACCTTGAAATACTTGTTGTAGATGGCGGGGAATGCTTCCGGAAACCTTGATGGAGCTTAGGATTGATGGAAGAAGCTTTCCCAAGGAAGGGGATGGATGGATGGAGCTTGGAGAGGGAAAACCGCGGAGCTTGCGGAAGAATTCGCGCCCAAAACAGTGCTCTACCGATGACAACAGCAATTCCTGCTTTAAATACTAAACAGGCAGAATTTTGGTCACACACGGTCGAACGCACGACCGTGCATTGCCCGTGCGTTAATTAAAGATAAAAGTTGGCGTGAAGACGAAGCTGCGCCGCCCGTGCGATTTACTCACGCACGGGCAAATCCGCTCGTGCGTCAAAATGCACGAGTAAATTCAGATTGATCATTTTCTGCCCAGATCAGAGCGCACGACCGCAACAGCCCGTGCGTCAAGGAAAACGCACGACCGTGCGATATGTACAGACATAGATTTTGGGGGAAAACGGGATGATCCAGCCACCTGCACATAAGACATACCAACTGGGAATACACCTCCAGCACCAAATAAACAAAGAAAAAGGATTGGGGAGCACCATGTGCTTACCCCTAATAACAAGGAGCGCAAATGCACACCGAAACAGGCCTAAGAGTGCACCTAGCAAGGAATAACCAATATGAATGAAAACATGCCTAAAGTGTAGTGCATAGACTAGATAATCGGCCCAGATGAGTCCATAAATGTGTTTATAAATGGGACTCATCAGTTCTCTTTGCGCATCCTAGGGTTTTTTCATGACCTAGTCATGACAAAACCGCCCTAGGGGTCTAGTGGTTTGAGGATGTTACAGATTTAATGGGATTTCAGTTTTGGTCAAAAAATCTTAATTGCCATTAATGGTGAAATTGGAGGTTTCACCTCTCCCCCTTCCACAAGTGGCTCTTTAAAAAGCTTCACAAGGCTGTGAGGATGAGTTTCCCCCACTCACCTGAAGATTTCAAGCATCTTGGTGTGGAGGTTGCAAAGTCACCAAACCTAGGATCGGCCATGGAAAGAAGGGGATATGGCATGGCTTCAAGGCTCCATACAGGTCTGGTTCTCCTCCTCTCTATCTATGGATATATCTTAGACCAAAATAGGTGAGAAATCAGGCTCAATTGAGCCCGATCCAAGTGAGAAAAATCTGAAAAATTCCATGAAAAGGACTTTGTCGGGTTCGCAAGAAACCGCCCCTCCGGCGGCCGTGCCGCCACCCGGCGATAGCCGCCACCTCAACGGAGGTGGTGATGGTGGTGGACGACCAGGGAGGTGGTCGGATGGCCGGAGAAATGAGGGAGGAAGTGCTACAGGTCAGTGAAATCCTGTCCCTTGGCTCATTGAGGAATATGATGGGATGCCACCCATTTTTTCTTTAAGATCTGTGCACAGATCTGGTAATTAGTTTATTTGGTATTGTATTTTTCTGTCCCTTTACTGGCAGAACTTAGAATTAATTAATAAAAATACTTAGGCCCCTCTACAGAGAAAGTGGTCAACCTCAAAGTTGTATCCCTTGGTGTGCACACTTTAATCTAAAATTTGTTTCAGCCCAAAAAGAGCATTGTAGCTCCCTGTAGGGCCATTTTAGTGGGACTGGTCCCTAGGGTAGGACAGCCACCATTTCTTGAATAACTTTTGATTGGGAAATGATATTGAATTGAAAATTGAAACCTAGGCTATTTGTACCTACACCTTTAACATATCCAAAGATGGGAATTTTAGGAGAACATTTTTTTATGGTTTTTGTAATAATTTAATAATTCATATATTATATAATTATAGGGTCTAATGACCTCTAATCCCCTCCAAATTTTGGTGGGTTCTCTTTAGGATTATTATATGACCCTAGTAAAAATTTCAGTGATTTGGTTGGGTAATTAGTTAACCCAAGTTTGGTCAAACTAGGTCAAACTAGATCAAAAGTGCACATGATGGAATTAGGTGGTCAAATCTCATCCAAGTGGTGTGAAACTTTGTCCACTGGTTTAGGATCACATGAGACACCCCCGTGATTAATTTGGGGTGATGTGGGGATGATATGCCCTAGGACCCTAGTTTTAACCTAGGGTTGCACTTTAAGCCTTGTGAAGGACATATTGGCATATGTCCTTGAATGGTCATGAAACTTGGTAGATAAGTTCATGGGGTGTAAATATTCCCTAGGAAATTTTATAAGAATTTTAGGAACACTTATCCCCAAATTAAAAACTATTCAATATTATAATTAGAGGCCAACCTCTTACTGTAAAATTGTGATATTTTGTATTTACTATTATTTTGACATCATAGATTTTCCATAATTTTATAAGGGCCATATCATAGGAGGATCTTACACTTCATGTTCAATTTCATACTTGGCCAATGTTGGAGAAATTATAATAAATGCCAAATAATTAAGGAAAAATATGATCCTCTGGACTTAGTCTTAGAATGCCATGATAGACTCCCAGTAATAATCTTGAGTTAGTTGGAAGAGATTTTGGAGTACCTCCTCTTATACAACTCATATAACTCAATTGGCCTGCGTATAGTAAAACTGTAAAATTGATTAAATTGAAGACCAGTAGGTGGGAACGGAAGGTGGATGGTGTACCTAGTCAGGTAGAGAAGATGTGAGGTCACGATTAGGGGTCTATATGTTGAGTGTACCCGATAAGCAAAGGGGTTAGGGTCGTGTTCGGGACCGACGAAACATCGTCTTTCCCCTTAGGAGGTCATAAAATACGTAGGGTAATCCAAGTGAAATGTTTAGAGGGATATTCTTATGGGTAGATACTAATAACATTAACTGTCTTGAGAAAGGGAGCCTTGGGGTGTCATCCCATTATGGTTCCTAGTACCGTAGCGAGCCCCTTACAGGATAATCCTCAGGAAGTCCAAGATTAACCATAAATTGTAGGGATAAGTTGTTGTACAAGATTAACTTAATAATACACTCACCCAAACCCCGTTGTCACGGGTATATTAGTTGGTTTGGTCTTACGAGTTTTAGGCTCGGTGGTTGTAGCAGCAGACTAATTTGTCTGGTGAGCTTGTGACTCGGTAATGTTTATTGGTGCGGATGGGTTGGTCCGGCGAGCTGGTGGCTCGGTAGGTTATGGTGATGGGCGGGTTAGCCCGGGGAGCTTATGGCTCAGAGATAGATGGTAAACATGTTTACATGTGCATAAAGGTTGTGGGTCTTCGGTATTGGACGGTCGTTCACACCGATGTCAGTACGTTTACTCGGCAAGTGTGGAATTTGCACTTAGCCTTAAAGGTCTGGTGGTCCAGCCAGTAAGAGTATGCAGATGCTCCGCGGTTTTGCGTTAAGGCGTACGATAGGTCTAGGCTAGGTAGTGTGAATACCAACGTAGAGGTGGGCGAGGCCCAACCCACCGCTTCCGTTTGCCACTACAAGAGTATCCTGGGAGTCTTGTTAGCTCCAAAAAGGGGGAACTGTTGGAACATGGTCTTCCGCATCTCCTAGGTTTGAGAATAACAAATCCTATGTGTATTTGATCTTGTGTGTTTAAGTGTGCAGGTTAGCATAGTCCACATGACTCAAGGAGTACTCATGATGTCTGCCCCCAAAATTGAGGCCACAATTCGAAGAGGCTCACTAGCGCCGGCGGTAGCGATAGTGCCCGGCGCTAGCGTTGATCTGCGCGATTCCGGCATTGTTTTTAGAAGAGCTAGCGCCCGGCATTAGCTACTAGCGCTGGCGGTAGCATGGCGCACAAGAGGCATGGAGCAATATGTTGCCGCGGATTGAAGATCCTGTCGCACAAATCGTTTCCTAATCTGGGCTAGCGCCGGCGGTAGCGTGAATGCTATAAATTGGATCCTTTGGCTCCGAATTATTCATCCTCCTCTAATCCCAAACTCTAGAGCTTCGTGCCACAGCAGAGAGAGGAAGATTCAGAGTGATACTCCCACAATTCCATAAAGCCTTAAGGAGATCCGTGGAGAAGATTTCAACACGCGTCATCATCGTGATGAAAGGCCGCATCGACTACGATCATACTCTGCGAGCCTTCGTCCACTTCTCTAAGAGATCCACATAGAGGGAGTTTTTATGTTATTATCTTTTCATTTCATATCTTTTCTGTAAACGGTAGTGAAATTGCCTCGTGTTGGCGACTAGGTCTGGGGTAGGACTTAGGGCTGAAATTCGCCTCGTGTTGGCGACTAGATCTAGGCTAGGTCTAGGGGGTGCTCGAGGCCTTTCTGGGGATAGATTGGCTAGAGCGGCTTGAGGCCGTATCTGGGGAGATATCGGCTAAAGCCAACCGATTCGTGGGGATACGAGTCGGTATAGAAAACGAAAAAGAGTTTTTATTATTCGCCTCCGATCTCTAGCGCCATTGAGATCAAGTTTTGTAAAACTTATTTAATATCAATAAAGCTTTTCTCTCTTTTTGTTTTACTTGACTTCTTGTTTTATTATTGCAATATTCCAAAGTTTTCTAAATAAAATGTAAAGTTTTTGAAAACCCTTATTCACCCCCCCCCCCCCTCTAAGGGCGCCGACCGATCCAACAAGTGGTATCAGAGGCAGGTTTTATTCCAATCGGCTTAACAACCGGGAATAATGGCGTCTCATGATCTCGCTTCTACTAGTGGGGGAGATTTTTGTGAAGAGGAAAAATCACTTGCACCACCTTTATTTGAAGGAACAAATTATAAAGGATGGAAAATTTTAATGGAAAATTTTATTAAAACTTTAGATATCGAAGTATGGAACTTAGCAATTATAAGACGTGTGGATGAATCAAATAAAAAGGAACTTCATTTAGATGCAAAAGCTAAACATTATCTATTTTGTGGTCTCTCAAATGAAGTTTTCAAATTTGTGTATTGCCTTTCTAGTGCGTATAAAGTATGGAAATTTCTTGAAGAAATGTATGATCTTCCTCTCGCAGGTATGGAACAAACACAGGAGGAAAAGAACGTACAAGCATCCATTATCATTCAAGAAGATCTCTCTCGGAGCGAAGCCATGGAGAATATTGAAATAAAAAAGGAGAACAATACACCAAGAGAAAAAGGAGAAGAAATCTTACTTTTGGAAGAGGAGTGCCAAGAAGAAGACAAAGGAACAATATGTTCAAATCCTCCCTCATCCAAAAGCAATGTAAGGAAATCAAATTCTATCTTCTGTACTTCTATCTCTTCATTACAATTGTTACAAAATACTAAGCGCAAAATTAAGAAATTAAAAAATGCTAATAAACATTTGCGCTTAGAAAATAAAAATTTAAAGGCAAAAATTAATGAAGAATCAAATTTATCTAGTTCTACACATTGCTCCTTAGTAGAAAACACCACAACTTGTGTAGAATATAATGAATAAAAGAAAAGCATAAGAAACTTGAAAAGGACTTTATTTTAGTAAAAGAACAAAATGAAAAATTAAGTTTAGAAAATTCATCTTTGATAAATGATTGTGCTAAGTGTAAAGAATATAAAATTGAAATTAAAGAGATGGATGAAACATTTGATGAATATAGAAACAACTATCAAGATCATATTGATTCAATTGTTTCCATTCTTAAAAATAGCACAATCGCTTATAATAAAGCTAGGCATAATTTAATGATTAAAAATAATGAATTAAAAACTAAAATCAACGTGCTTAAGGAAATCATAAAGAAAAACTCTCAAAATATACAATCTCAAAATAATGCAAAATCCAAAAGCAAGTTGAATATGATTTCTTATAAGTTGAACAAGCCAAGCAATAGAAATAATAAACCTCAAAAGATTGAAAATGAAATTCCAAAATACAATTATTACTATCATTTACAACATCAATCTTCTCCCAACATAAAATTAAATGCTCACAAATATCCTATGAACAACACTTTTAATAATCATTACATTCATAATCATCAATATAAAGATAATCTCAATGGAAATTTGATGAATAAGAATAACATTAAACCAAGGTTTGAATGGAGGCCTAAAATTAAAAATGAAACATTCACTTCACATGAAAGGACTCATTCATCTTTGTCTTCACAAAAATGATCACGATACATTTGGGTACCCAAAGGAACCATCACTCATGGTCCTCTTTGGATACCTAAATCTCTTATCCATTAGGTATCATCAATTGCATGAAGTAGAATCCTTTCAAAATGAAATATACAAAGTTCTACTTCATGATATGCTTTCATGTCTTTTAATTTTTCTTATTTTTCTTATTTCTTTTGAACTATCATGTCATGGTCATCCTATACAATTTTGAAAATATGATCTTATCTCTTACAAGATCAATATGTTTATAAAATCAAATTGATCAAAATCCCAAATCATATTTTATTTTAGATGACCCATCTTTTATTCTTATATTCATTACTTCTAAATATCTTATATTATCCATTTGAATCAAACTCTAAATTTGTTATAAGATGTTTCAAATTAAATCCGGTTATTAGATTTTTAGCCTTCACCAACAAGTGGATAAAATTCTGAATTTGCTATGAGATACTTATCTAAATTAAAAAGAAAAACACATAAGACATATTGAAAGATTAATTGTCATAAATATTGATGTCATATGCACCACCATGATATATTGATATCTTTTGCTAAAACTCTCTAAAATCATAATTATGTAAAATCAAAAGATTTCTAAATTCAAAAGATCCACTCAGTTCTAACATTTCATTGGTGATCATAATAATTACATGAATGAATTAATGTAGTATGACTTGCATGTATCTCATTTGTTTATAAACCATAGAATCAACTTTATATTAATAAATCAAATGAAATCATTCATTCTATGTCAAAATATTAAATCATTATCTCAATTAAATCAAATGAAATCAAATGAAATCCATTTCTTGAATACATGCAACATTATCTCAATTAATTTTGTGGTATAACAATTACAATCAAACTCATTATTCTAGCATTATCAACTAATAGATATTATTCATGCTAGTTATCTCATATTACCATAATGAATTAATTATGAAGTAAAATAAAATAAAATTGAACGATAAAATAACTATGTGACTTTAAATTGTGATAAAAGTCTAGAAAAATTTGAATTCACATACATTATGATAATCTATCTTATAGCTCATCTCATTTGTCACAACTTGAGATAGGTGTCCTAGATCTTTCATGTTAATTAAAACATGCTTACAAATGCAATTTTCTTCATTTGTAACCATCAAAAACATTTACAAAAATTCTGCAAATTCTGCATGAAACTACTAATGGGACACCTAATCAAGTCCAAGCATCAAAATTTTCAAAACCCTAAAAAATCACTTACTATTTCCCGCGCTAGCGCTAGCGCCGGCGCTAGCGTCGAGGTTCGTTTTTCTATAATTTTAAAATTTTGAAAAATCCCTAAAAATATACTATTCTATATGTACTATTTAGTTTTGCACTTCAGATTTTATTTTATTTTTGAAAAATCAAATGCAAAAATATAAAATCCAAATTACAAAAAAAAATATGTTCTGTCTTTTTTTGTCATTTGTTTAAATTCTATTTCCTAAAGCAAAAATCAAATACAAAAATATAAAACAAAAAAAATTATCAAAAATCAGTTTTTGAACTTAACATTTTACTTGTATCTTGTGAAAGGGTGATTTGGGCTATCATCCCATCATATCACCTAGTACCGGGCGAACCTCTCACAAGGTAGTCCTCGGGAAGTCCAATATCAATTTTATGAGTTCAAACTTTAAAAATTACTCTTTAAAAATATCAAAAATATTGTATGAACTTCATTGAAAATCAAGCATGATTTAATCTATTAGTTAGAACTTCTATAATGTTGCAATTTATCTTTTCAAACTACTTTGAACATTGCCTTCATCATGCTTTGATACATCTATTAATATGTGCATAATTTATATTGAAAAAGTTGTGTAGAACTATGCGTAGCATGCCTCTAAGTATGAGTAATGTTTTATGTTTGATAATGATCGCAATTCACTCACTTATTTTGGCATTGTCTACTTATGTGTTTAATCTAAGAATGCTTGTGTATGTTTATGTATTAGTACAATGAATTAAAATTGCACAAGTATCTTACCTACACTCCGTTATTTGCACTTTTAAAAGTTAAGAAAAGTGGTTATCTTTTTCATAAATTATATTGGTTTGCAAAACAAGTGTATTCGGAGAACTTGGTACAAAACAAAAATCATAAAATAAAGTGACAAAGATAACTCCACCAAGCACTACTTGAACCTCCTGATAAGTCTTAATAAGCATTGTGAGGTTGAGCACCTTGGAAAGAATAATAAAGTGTCTTGTGCAAACCATAACTTTCTTTCAAAATAAAAACCACATATTCGTAAGTACACCGGATCACAATAAAAATCAATCTTGAAGAATAAAACTATGTGATCCCCCAAGCACTACTTTGCACCCTGATAAGTCTTGATGAGCATTGTGTGTGCAGAGCACCTTGGTAGTTGTACACTTTTCTTTATGCATTGAAGTGAGTAGAAGTAAAATTATTTGTGTTTTATTGTGCTCTTTACTTTACATATTACTTGTATTTTTGATTAAAACATTTGTTTACTCTATTCAAAATACACATTTATGCACATCATTATCTTCCATAACACTTCTTCTCATGAGTATTGGATCCTAATGCTAATTCTATACTACTCTTTATTTATGAAATGCATTAGCTAACCTAGCATGCTTTCTACAATGTTTGGTATGTTTTGAAATTGTGAATTAAAGTAACATTGTAGTAATCTCTTTTTGATAAGATTATTTCATGTTTGGTTACTGTATTATCAAAACAAAAATTTTAAATGCAAAATGATTTACAAAAACATCTTCTTGTTGAAATTGAACTCATATATCATTTTATGAACCATCATTGATTACCATAAGATGTTTTTTTGTACTTCTTTATGTCTTCCGCATCATAACCATATAATTGTTTTACCTTGCACTTTAATACTTATTTAAAATCTTTCATCTTGTGTGCATCATCACTTGAATCTTCAAATTCCTTTCTTGCAACAAGTGGTAGACTTGCTTGGTAAACTTTATTTTGGTTGAATTTTTTTTTTTTTTTGCTTATAACTCTAATCTATTTCTATTCTAAACACTCCTCCAACAAGTGAAATATTGTTTATAAAACATTTCTTTTTAACATTAAACTCTTATTTAGTATTATGATGTTTCTTTTTCAAAATCTTCCGCAATACTCAAACTCTGATTCATTCATGAATTTCAATATAGCTAGGTGAGTTTTATTTCAAAAATTCAAATAAAAATATAAACCTAATGCTATGATATTTCCCATTAGATTTAAATGCTTAATGTTTCCAATAATTGTTATCCATGACTTCATTTCTCACCATAGCGGGGGCGTAGGGTTGTAGACATTAGATACCTTATCTCTAGTCATGTCTTGTCCTTAACCGGGGAGGGTTCCAGTGGGGCCTTGCGAGGCACTGGTGGGAAAGAGTGCTAGGTTAAGTTTTTGTCTAGTGTTTGCATATGGGATTAACACCCCAACCTACGGCATGTTTGCAGCTCCTCATGCCCATCCATCACTTAGTACGAGGCTAGGGTGTTGACATATTGTCTGGGTAGATTGGTTACTTGGAAATCATGATTTTTTTTGGGCTTAAAACTCTTATTTAAAGGGAAAATCATTATTTTTTGCTAAACTCTGATTTATAAAAGGGGGAGAACTACAAACAAAAGGGATAAAATAAGTCATAACTCTGATCATTTTCAATGAAAGACAAGTCTAAAACTCCTTATCATTTACATAAAAAGCTCGATCATGCCTTCTCTATTATTTACACATTTTTTAGTGCTTTGTTTCCCTACCCACTTTTGCTAATAACAAAGGGAGAGAACTAACATGATAAAATGCAAAAGGAGGAGAACTAACGTGATAAATATAACCTGCTATCAAAAACCCAACATGACAAATTAAGATGATAGCTTACATATTAGGAGAGCATTCACTTAGGGGGAGCATGTATTTAGGGGGAGCAAGTCTAACATGCTATTATTATCCTAAGTCATCACTCTCATACACACACAAGTATAGTTTCATCATGCTTATCTATTAATGCTTTGATTTATCATTAATGGATTTGTTATTATCAAAAGGGGGAGTTTGTTGGAACATGGTCTTCCGCATCTCCTAGGTTTGAGAATAACAAATCCTTTGTGTATTTGATCTTGTGTGTTTAAGTGTGCAGGTTAGCATAGTCCACATGACTCAAGGAGTACTCATGATGTCTGGCCCCAAAATTGAGGCCACAATTCGAAGAGGCTCACTAGCGCCGGCGGTAGCGATAGCGCCCGGCGCTAGCGTTGATCTGCGCGATTCCGGCATCGTTTTTAGAAGGAGCTAGCGCCCGGCGTTAGCTACTAGCACTGGCGTTAGCATGGCGCACAAGAGGAATGGAGCAATATGTTGCCGCGGATTGAAGATCCTGCCGCGCAAATCATTTCCTAATCCGGGCTAGCGCCGGTGGTAGCGCTAGCGCCGGCGGTAGCGTGAATGCTATAAATTGGATCCTTTGGCTCCGAATTCTTCATCCTCCTCTAATCCCAAACTCCAGAGCTTCGTGCCACAGCAAAGAGAGGAAGATTCAGAGCGATACTCCCACAATTCCATAAAGCCTTAAGGAGATCCGTGGAGAAGATTTCAACACGCGTCATCATCGTGACGAAAGGCCGCATCGACTACGATCATACTCTGCGGGCCTTCGTCCACTTCTCCAAGAGATCCACATAGAGGGAGTTTTTATATTATTGTCTTTTCATTTCATATCTTTTCTGTAAACGGTAATGAAATCGCCTCGTGTTGGCGACTAGGTCTGGGGTAGGACTTAGGGATAAAATTCGCCTCATGTTGGAGACTAGATCTAGGCTAGGTCTAGGGGGTGCTCGAGGCCTTTCTGGGGATAGATTGGCTAGAGCGGCTTGAGGCCGTATCTGGGGAGAGATCGGCTAAAGCCAACCGGTTCGTGGGGATATGAGTCGGTATAGAAAACGAAAAAGAGTTTTTATTATTCGCCTCCGATCTCTAGCGCCATTGAGATCAAGTTTTGTAAAACTTATTTAATATCAATAAAGCTTTTCTCTCTTTTTGTTTTACTTGACTTCTTGTTTTATTATTGCAATATTCCAAAGTTTTCTAAATAAAATATAAAGTTTTTGAAAACCCTTATTCACCCCCCCCCCCCCTCTAAGGGCGCCGACCGATCCAACAGGAACTAAAGGTCTATGCGCATAGAGTCAATGTGAGTGAGTTGCACTTGTATGAACATATCATTAAACTGCATAACTCTGCATGTCATGGCATAAGCATTGCATTTCAACCCCTACCCCTATCGTATAAATTGGTTATGGGACTTTTTGTACGATAGGCCCTACTAAACGACCCCTTGGTCTATAGGTTTGTTTGGGCATTCCTATAAATCAATGGTTACATTTCTATTGTGTACTTATCTTCACTTACTATTCTTTACTTGCTCTTTATCATGCTCTATTACTGCTTCGATTATTTAGATGCACATGTGTAGTGGTAGACATTTCCTGTAGACAAGATCCGCCATCATCTGCTTTGTTTTATACCCCTTGCTGTCCTTCACTTCATCCACCCCTCACGGTGCCTAGGAGCCATTGTGGGTGGGGTGGGGAACATAAGGCTTAGTTTTTTTGACTAACAGTCGGTGGACTATATCATTTTAGGGGATCGAGGAGATGTAGTAGCACCAGAGGCCGGTGCAGACGGAGGCGGGCCAGTCTAGTGCAGGAGCACAAGTTTCAGGATCAGTGAGTGATTAGTAGTTAGCTTCCACGAGTGATCTTATAGTGAGGACATGATGTACAGGGCATGAGACCTTTATTATTGTAACCTTTGTTATTTCATTTATACCATGTGGACATTTATTATATATAGCATGTGATTGTGGACTTGAACTTCTTTTTGTTCGTTTATAATTTTCTTCTTCTGTAATCGATATGGCCGACAGGATTAGCGTTTTGTAGTGCCAACCTTCCCGAGTGAAGGTGTCACCACAAAGCGGCGGTTCTGGGCAAAAGACCCGGTTTTATAGCGGAAAAAAATGGGGTCTTACAAACTGGATGTTCTATTACTGGGAGGGGTCGTTACACATAGAACCTTAACATCAAAAGATCTCACACATTAACTTGATGTTTAAGCTGTTCACACAGACACTTAAAGTTCAGAATAAAAAGTTACGAGTTCAACACAATGTAAAAAGTATACCACTAAATGAAGGAGGACAAGAGGATATTCCTTGGCCGTTAAAGGAGAAGCTCGGACTTGTAATCCATCTTCATAAAACATGTCTGTGACTACCTTCCAATGTCCGGGAGGATGCTGTAACCAACCTCCAACTCTCTGTCTTCTCTTGCAGATCTTCCCCTATTTAGTAAAGCAGTGACTACAGCAAAGGCACCACAAAACCTTGAGCTTCACCTTCCCTTCGCTTCTCAATAACTTGGCAATGATGAAAGAAACTTATATTTGAAGAATGGTGGCTTGAATCCAGCATGGAAATGGATGGATGATGGCTTTTGCTAGATGGAAGCGAGTGACGATGAACTTATGTGCAGAACCCTAAAAGATCGATCCAGACAAATGACCTAAAACTGAAAATTTTAGAGTCAGCAGAAAATTCTCGCATGCGCTTGTGCATTAAGCAATGCAGGGGCATGCACGAAGGAAAATAAAGCATAATTGTCGAGATGAAACATTGGTCACACATATGCATGAATAATGCATGCATGCACATGTAACACCTCCCCTGCAATGACCATATAATATGGGTCCGGCCGGGACCCCACAACATATAACCGCCACAGCTTTGGTATTAAAAGATGATAATCACTACCCAAACTCATAACTCAGACAACACAGCGGAAACAAAACTAAACCACAGAGATTGTCCACTACAAAGGAGTCCAACTGGCCTTAAGGCCTTACAAAACACAGTCCAAAACATCCAACAATTCATAAAGAAAGACATCCCAACCAAAGGGGAAAGGTGGTTTTTCCCTAAACTACCTCGGCATGCAAGCCGGATATAACAAAGCACGAAGAAAGTAATACAGGAAAACAGGTAATCACTTCATGAGGCTTTAGGCCCTTTTGGCCGGCGCGCTGGGTCCAGCTTGCGATTCGTGCCCTGCAACCAAATCACAAAGAGCGGAAAACGAGGGTCAGCTATGGCTGACCACAAGCGGTGTAACAACATCCCTCCTCCCGGCCGTCCTAGCGGACCCCGGGGAACTACTTCACCCTGCAAGTCAGCACTTCGTATGCAAATGTACATATAGGAAAGCAACATAAATACTGGCATGAGTGTCACAAGCATCATCCACGTTTCTAGGTTGAGCAGGTAATAAAAGGGCCTAACAATGCAGAATGAGTGCAAGCCCGGGGTTTCACCCAAGGCGCCCTAATGCGTATGAATCTAACACATCATCATACATTACCAACACAAGGGTACTCATCATTTCCCCACAAGGGCATCAAACCCAAGGCCAAGCGCTCTCGCTGAGACTCACCTCGCCAGGCCTTCCATGCCAACGGGCTTGTCTGACAGCTCACACGCTCGGGCCGCCAACAACGCACCAAGACCGATTCCAAGAATTCTGGCTAATCAAAACGTCCCAAGGCCCTGGGCTTACTCTCGGGACAACGTCCACCGATTGCCTCGCCTGGAGACCGTCAACGGATGCAATCCGTAGCACAGACATTCTCGTCAGTCAACAAACGAAGGGACTAATCTTGCCGGGACACTCTCCACACGTGAATCTCAGTCTCCACGGGATAGCCAGCCGACCACAAAGACCAATCGCGCCTTCGCACAACACAAGGCATCACAAGCCCCATAATCCGCACATTTATTCTCCGCCCTAACACAACATTCGTTACCATACGAAGCTACAAGGGCATCACAACGACGAGTTCGCCGTAATCGGATTTCTAACAAAACCCCTAACATGCGCGTAAATCAACATCACCGGATCGGACCAACGGCCATAAATCCGGCTTCACCCACAATGCCTAATCCGCTAACGGAGCGGATCTCTAGTGCAAAACATGTCGGGGACGGACACAATCAACCCGGTGGTTTCTCTTGAACCAAGGCGACCCGGATCCCTCTCACTCGACGGATCCGGTGCCAAAAATGCAGGAAAGAGGAGATGCCAAACACGCATCCTAAAGACCGGGAGGAGAAACGTCGTTACCTTTTGAGATCTCCTCCTAGCCATGAGAAGCTTGCAACCAAACGGTGGAGAAGAAGCGCCTTGACGCCCTCTACGCGTTGCCGGTCTCGGATCGGCGATCGGAGCTCCGAAGCTCCAACAATGGCGGATCTCCCCTCTTCTTCCTCCTTGCCCCCTTCTCCTTTCTCCAACCTAAGAGAGAGAAAGGACTTGGAAATATGAGGGAATAACCCCTCATCCAAGCCCTAAAGCCCCCCAGCGAAATATCTCAGCCGTCGGATCAAAGCCCAAAGTATTTGATCGGTCGGATCGTCATCCCCGCACGATTTTGCGGAACAGAATAAACAGGGCGCACGATCACAGTCGCACGGTCACTGGTCGTGCGCGAAGAAGACACTGGTCGTGCGCACTATCCGAGACAGAACTCCGAATTCTGGCGGATAGCGCACGATCACTGCGCACGATCACTGGTCGTGCGCGAAGGAGACACTGGTCGTGCGCACTATCCGAGACAGAACTCCGAATTCTGGCGGATAGCGCACGATCACTGCGCACGATCACTGGTCGTGCGCGAAGAGGAGAAATGGTCGTGCGCGAAGAGCTGCTAAGAAATTCCTAGCCTTTCCCGAGCGCAGCACTACCACTCCGCCTACCTCGCGGAACTACGATTTTTGGGGTGTTACAACTCCACCCCCCTTAAAAGAATTTCGTCCTCGAAATTTCAGAATTTAAACAGGAATTTCACAACGCATACCTGGAGCGAAAAGTTCCGGGAAATCCTCCCGCATCGCTTGCTCTCGCTCCCAAGAGAATTCGTCTCGCCCGCAGTTGTCCCATCGCACCTTCACAAGTTTGACTTGCTTGTTACGCAACTGCCGGACTTCTGAATCCTCCACGCACACCGGGCGAACCCTCGCCCCCAAGTTCTCCATCACCGGCACCGCCGCCGCTTCGACCACGACACTCGGCTCTATCAAAGCTTTCCTCAGCACGGAGACATGGAAAACGTCATGTAGTCCACTCAGCTCTGCGGACAACGCCAAACGATAGGCTGCTTCGCCTATACGTTCCGTAACCTCGAACGGACCCAAATATCTTGGACTCAACTTCTTGAGTCGCCGCACCCGCGAAACACCCTTGAACGGCTTGATCTTCAAGTAGACCATGTCGCCCACTGCAAACTCCACATTTCTGTGGCGTTCATTAAAATACTTTGCTTGTCGATCCTGAGCAACCTTCATGCGCTCCTGAATCGTCCGCACAATCTCGCAAGCATCTTCCACCACTTGCTTTCCCAAAATCTTAGTGTCTCCCACCTCTGCCCAAGACATCGGCGTTCGACACTTCCTTCCATACAAAGCTTCGTATGGCGCCATCTTGATACTCGCCTGGAAGCTATTATTATAGGCGAACTCCACCATGAAAAGGTGGTCCTCCCACCCTTTGCCAAAGTCGAGAGCACACATCCTCAACATGTCTTCCAACGTACGGTTCGTTCGCTCCGTCTGACCATCGGTCTGCGGATGGAACGCGGTACTAAACTTGAGCTTCGTGCCTAGACTTTTCTGCACTAATCTCCAATCCTTCGATGTGAATCGCCCATCGCGATCACTAACGATGCTCTTCGGAATCCCGTGCAACCGCACAACGTTTCGAACATAAAGCTCCACGAGCTTTTCCACGCCATCACCCTTCTGGTTCGGAATGAAGTGGGCCACCTTCGTCAGGCGATCTACTATCACCCAAATTGCATCGTTACCCTGCTGCGATCGAGGCAAACCATGCACAAAATCCATAGAGATGTCATCAAATTTCCATTCGGGGATGGGAAGAGGCTTCAAGAACCCGCCGGGCCTTTGGCACTCGGCCTTTACCAAGGCACAAGTCTGACATCGGCTCACGTACTCGGCTACATCCCGCTTCATCCCAGGCCACCAAAAAGATTTCTTCAAATCCGCGTACATCTTTGTACTTCCTGGATGAACGGAGTACTTCGTAAAGTGAGCTTCAAACATCAACTCCTCGCGGAGCTTGCCAAAGCGCGGAACGCAAACCCTCCCGTCCCTTTTTAAGATCCCACCAACCATCTCCAAAGCAGTGCCCTCGCTCTGTTGAGCCTCCAACACCAACTGTTGGCACTCCTCGTCCGCACTGGTCGCCTCTCGGATTCGATCCGTTATGTCACATTGCATTTCAATCCAATTCAAACGAGCTACGCTAGACTCACCTCTAGCCACACAAGAGATATCAAGAGACTCCAAGTCTCGAATCAAACGCTCGTTATGCGCCTCCATCCAATTACCTTGCCCGGAGTACTTTCTACTCAAAGCATCCGCCACCACGTTGGCTTTACCCGGCGTATACTGAATCTCCACG
Source organism: Dactylorhiza incarnata (assembly GCA_033032865.1). NCBI lineage: Eukaryota > Viridiplantae > Streptophyta > Magnoliopsida > Asparagales > Orchidaceae > Dactylorhiza > Dactylorhiza incarnata. Next base: position 3,742,563 of record JAWHQI010000235.1, on the reverse strand, counting down.
TCGTAGTCCCCAAGGAACTCGACCCACCTACGCTGCCGCATATTCAGATCCTTTTGGTCTAGGAGATACCTCAGGCTTTTGTGATCCGTGAAGATCTCCACCTTCGCACCATAAACGTAGTGCCGCCATAACTTTAGCGCAAAGATTACCGCCGCCAACTCCAAATCGTGGACGGGGTAATTCTTCTCATGAGTCTTTAACTGCCTTGACCCATAAGCGATCACCTTGCCGTGCTGCACAAGCACGCACCCCAAACCGCAACCTGACGCGTCGCTGAAAATCTGAAATCCTTCCGTCCCACTAGGAAGACTAAGGATTGGAGCGGACATCAACCTTTCCTTCAGATTCTCAAATGCCCGGGCACACTCCGGTGTCCATACGAACTTCTGGTCCTTGCGAGTGAGAGTGGTGAGGGGCAAAGCCATCCGCGAAAAGTTCTCCACGAACCTTCTATAATAACCGGCTAGTCCAAGAAAACTCCGGACTTCCGTCACGGTCCTCAAGACAGGCCAATCTCTAATGGCTTCGATCTTCGCTGGATCTACCGCCACCCCATCTCCACTAATCACGTGACCTAAGAAAGCCACCTTCTCGATCCAAAACTCGCATTTTGAGAACTTAGCATAGAGCTGATTCTCCCTTAGAGTCTGCAGTACTTGCCTCAAGTGAGACTCATGCCCCGCCTCCGATTTTGAGTACACCAAAATATCGTCAACAAACACCACCACGAACGAATCTAAGAAAGGGCGGAAAACCCTGTTCATCAAGTCCATGAACACGGATGGCGCGTTCGTCAAACCGAACGGCATCACCGAAAACTCGTAGTGGCCATACCGAGTCCCGAACGCTGTCTTGGCAACGTCCTCTTCTCGGATCTTCAGCTGGTAGTACCCCGATTTCAAATCCAACTTGGAGTACACCACCGACCCCACTAACTGGTCGAACAGATCATCAATTCGGGGAATTGGATATTTATTCTTGACGGTCAACTTATTTAGCTCACGGTAATCAATGCATAACCGCATACTTCCGTCCTTTTTCTTCACAAACAAAACCGGTGCGCTCCATGGTGAAGAGCTGGGCCTAATGTACCCTTGCTCCAACAACTCCTGCAACTGAACCTTTAACTCGGCCAGTTCCTTCGGTGCCATCCTAAACGGAGGACGCGACACTGGCCTCGCACCCGGTACCAACTCTATCGAGAAATCTATTTCACGCTGAGGAGGTGCTCCCGGAAGTTCCTCGGGGAAAACATCCTCAAATTCTTCCACCACCGGAACTTCCCTAATAGCCAACTTTGTGGAGTGAGTCTCCAACAAAGCTAAGAACGCCTCGCCTCCTTGGTTTACCGCACGCCTCATTTGCATGGCGGAAATCAGGGAGTAAGCCACTCCGCTTAGGCCTTCGAACTTGACCTCTGCTCTACCTTCACCTCTCAGGGTTACCACCTTCAACTGGCAGTCGATACTAGCTCGCTGCTCCGCAAGCCAGTCCATCCCCAAGATAACGTCGAATTCGGCTAGTGGCAGAATCGCTGCTACCAACACGAAATCACAATCGCCAATTTGCATCACAATGCGTCCCTTCCTCATGGTAGTCATGAAAGACCCATTTGGCATACGCACACTCAGCTCCACCCCTGCCGCTACGGGCTCAGCACCAATCTTCCGGATAAAACTTTCCGCAAGAAAAGAGTGTGACGCCCCCGTGTCGAACAACACTCGCGAGGGGTAGCCCGAAACTAGCACGAAACCTAACCACGTGCAAAACAAACATGAAAGGCCGCAACCTACATTATAGTAACAACCGAACACTTAAACTTTTCATACCTGTCACCACATCGGGTTGACGTATCGCTTCCTGCTGCCCAAGGTTGTAGGCCCTAGGCTGCACTGGAGGGAACCGCGAAGCACTCGACTCCGCCGCTTTCCCCTTTTCTGTAACACTGGGACCTGAACGCACCGATTGCTCTTGCCTCGGCTCTGGCCCAGCTCCGCCCTCGGTACAGAAACGACTAATGTGGCCCACCTTGCCACACTGGTAACAAGTAACTGGACCCTTGGAACGGAAATCTCCCGAAGGCGCACCACTTCTCTCCCCAGGTCTGTTAGGACGGGGCTTCTTCTTCCATCGGCTACCCTCGGATTTCCACTGGGATTGAGACTGAGAAGGCTTTCCTTCTCCCTGTTTTGCCGCAACACTCTTTCGCCGCTGAGTTCGCTCCAGGTCGCTCTCCAGCGTGCGAGCGGCTTCGACCAACTCATCGAACCCTGCATTCTTCAAGGCTATGAGTGGTTGCCTTAAGTTTTCCCTCAACCCCTGATAAAAGAGGTTATCTCTCTCTTCATCATCTGCCATTGTCGTGCCTGCATACCGACCCAACCGGGTGAACTCTTGCAGATACTCATCCACCGTCTTCTCCCGCTGCACCAAATGCAGAAACTGCCGCTGCAGTGCTAACCTTGTTGAAACCGGAATATACCGCTTTAGGAAAGCGTTTCCGAACTCCTCCATGGACGGAACACGCCCAACAAACTGACGACCGTTATGGTTCGCCCACCACAACTTCGCATCGCCCTCCAACATGAAGCTCGCAAAGTGAGACTGCCTCTCAGCTGGGGTCTCAGCTGCCCTCAAGAGCTCCCGGATCCTCGAAAGCCAATCCTCGGCATCCGTTGGAGTGCCCACTCCCTTGAACGTCGGAGGGTGAAAACTCAAGAAATACTTCATGAATCGATCACCCATCGGAAAAACTCTCTCCGCAAGAGGCTCTGCTTGCCTTACTTCAACCTCCGGTGTATCCGGCGTAGCCGCCGGAGTAACAGGGGTCGCAACTTGCACCACCGGCGTAGGAACCCGTGGCATCGCTCCAGCTTGAGCCGCCACCATTGCCTCCGCTAGCATGCGACAGAAGTCGGCCGGGGACATGCCCACATTCACAAGGCCTGGAGCAGTAGCACTACTCCCCGAAGGCTCCTCTTGCCTCCTAGATGTCCCCGCGTCATCGCCAACATCCTAGCATAAGCAAGGAGAAAGACTCATCAGTCTCTATTCGCAAGACTCAAACACAGGGATACTCATAATCCCGCGCAAAACTCCTATGTGGACAATCTCTTACGCGATCCAAATACACTAGACCTCGCAAGAATACTAAACCTAGCTCTGATACCAAATTGTAACACCTCCCCTGCAATGACCATATAATATGGGTCCGGCCGGGACCCCACAACATATAACCGCCACAGCTTTGGTATTAAAAGATGATAATCACTACCCAAACTCATAACTCAGACAACACAGCGGAAACAAAACTAAACCACAGAGATTGTCCACTACAAAGGAGTCCAACTGGCCTTAAGGCCTTACAAAACACAGTCCAAAACATCCAACAATTCATAAAGAAAGACATCCCAACCAAAGGGGAAAGGTGGTTTTTCCCTAAACTACCTCGGCATGCAAGCCGGATATAACAAAGCACGAAGAAAGTAATACAGGAAAACAGGTAATCACTTCATGAGGCTTTAGGCCCTTTTGGCCGGCGCGCTGGGTCCAGCTTGCGATTCGTGCCCTGCAACCAAATCACAAAGAGCGGAAAACGAGGGTCAGCTATGGCTGACCACAAGCGGTGTAACAACATCCCTCCTCCCGGCCGTCCTAGCGGACCCCGGGGAACTACTTCACCCTGCAAGTCAGCACTTCGTATGCAAATGTACATATAGGAAAGCAACATAAATACTGGCATGAGTGTCACAAGCATCATCCACGTTTCTAGGTTGAGCAGGTAATAAAAGGGCCTAACAATGCAGAATGAGTGCAAGCCCGGGGTTTCACCCAAGGCGCCCTAATGCGTATGAATCTAACACATCATCATACATTACCAACACAAGGGTACTCATCATTTCCCCACAAGGGCATCAAACCCAAGGCCAAGCGCTCTCGCTGAGACTCACCTCGCCAGGCCTTCCATGCCAACGGGCTTGTCTGACAGCTCACACGCTCGGGCCGCCAACAACGCACCAAGACCGATTCCAAGAATTCTGGCTAATCAAAACGTCCCAAGGCCCTGGGCTTACTCTCGGGACAACGTCCACCGATTGCCTCGCCTGGAGACCGTCAACGGATGCAATCCGTAGCACAGACATTCTCGTCAGTCAACAAACGAAGGGACTAATCTTGCCGGGACACTCTCCACACGTGAATCTCAGTCTCCACGGGATAGCCAGCCGACCACAAAGACCAATCGCGCCTTCGCACAACACAAGGCATCACAAGCCCCATAATCCGCACATTTATTCTCCGCCCTAACACAACATTCGTTACCATACGAAGCTACAAGGGCATCACAACGACGAGTTCGCCGTAATCGGATTTCTAACAAAACCCCTAACATGCGCGTAAATCAACATCACCGGATCGGACCAACGGCCATAAATCCGGCTTCACCCACAATGCCTAATCCGCTAACGGAGCGGATCTCTAGTGCAAAACATGCCGGGGACGGACACAATCAACCCGGTGGTTTCTCTTGAACCAAGGCGACCCGGATCCCTCTCACTCGACGGATCCGGTGCCAAAAATGCAGGAAAGAGGAGATGCCAAACACGCATCCTAAAGACCGGGAGGAGAAACGTCGTTACCTTTTGAGATCTCCTCCTAGCCATGAGAAGCTTGCAACCAAACGGTGGAGAAGAAGCGCCTTGACGCCCTCTACGCGTTGCCGGTCTCGGATCGGCGATCGGAGCTCCGAAGCTCCAACAATGGCGGATCTCCCCTCTTCTTCCTCCTTGCCCCCTTCTCCTTTCTCCAACCTAAGAGAGAGAAAGGACTTGGAAATATGAGGGAATAACCCCTCATCCAAGCCCTAAAGCCCCCCAGCGAAATATCTCAGCCGTCGGATCAAAGCCCAAAGTATTTGATCGGTCGGATCGTCATCCCCGCACGATTTCGCGGAACAGAATAAACAGGGCGCACGATCACAGTCGCACGGTCACTGGTCGTGCGCGAAGAAGACACTGGTCGTGCGCACTATCCGAGACAGAACTCCGAATTCTGGCGGATAGCGCACGATCACTGCGCACGATCACTGGTCGTGCGCGAAGAGGAGAAATGGTCGTGCGCGAAGAGCTGCTAAGAAATTCCTAGCCTTTCCCGAGCGCAGCACTACCACTCCGCCTACCTCGCGGAACTACGATTTTTGGGGTGTTACAGCACATACGTGAACAAAATGCACACGCATTGGCGGAATGCTTGATTTTTGGCCAAAAATTGGCACGAAACGTGCACACGACGTGACGACGTGCACAGCAATGGCACGCACGTGCATGAACCAATACACACGCGCACTAATCCTTCTATAGAAAATGTAGCCCAGGACTATGTATACAAAATAGTGCATGCACGCGCGTGCACATTAAGGAGTACGGCTGTACGTGAAGGAAATTTCACATAACCTTCTTGCAAAGTGCCAAATGGTCCACGCATATGAATAAGCATTAATACATTCCATATTTCATGAATTCTCTACATGGATGAAATATACATTGAAACCCACGTGAAATATGACAAAATACAGTGTAAAACATGCAATAAATGGTGTTTAGGCAAATTTAAATGTTCTCGCTCGACCGATACTCGCCCATATAAAGGGTATTCACCAACTTATAATGAAACCCCAGGATCAACATGAAAAGAAGTAGCTATTCAGGAACTTGGCAGTAGGACGGACTCGCTAAAAGGTACTGGCTCACTCTGGGATGAGATAGTTAAGAAGGTTCGGGGATCATTCTAGCATCCGCTAGAACATCCTAGAAGATGCTAGAACTTGCTACATCAGTCTAAAAGGCAGGAAACGCGAGAAAGAATATGTTGCCCATCAGGCAGATCTTGAGTCTATAAATAGGCCAGTACTGTAGCCTGGGGGGATATGTAGGTCAGTTATAACTTCTCGGAATTCCTTGCTCCTTCTTCAAAGAAGAATTTGCGAGTACCCTAAAACACATAAGAAATAAGTAATCGCTAACTCAAAGATAAAAATCTAAAAGTCGCCTATGACAACTCGCAATTAAAGTAAACAATCATTTAAAATATGAAGATCCTCATCTCAAATAGAGCTGAGTGATGCATGCGTAAAAATAATTCAACAGCTCAACACGTGAACTTCAGAGGGTTCTCGCAACCCTGAAAACCAGTCACAAGGGTTGAGTTCGATCGAATGATGAACATACACATTCGAATTGCAGGGAAATTTGAAGGACCCAACGCAAGAGTATTAATCCCTAAAACTCATCGCACTAATCTTGAACCTTGACCCCGACCTCAAATGGAGGAAGGCGAGATCTCCAACGATATGCGCAAACAGTTTAGGGAAGAGTCCAACGGGAGCCTCTAAGTTTTGAATTACGGAGAACTCATTGATGCTCCAGAAGGAAGGAGTCTCATCGATAGAAGGCGAGATTATTTTGGTACAATCATAAATAGGAATCACTGAATACTGAACTATGGAGTACTCACCGATTACCAGGAGGAGGAATGTAACAACCCATTTCACAATGGTAAGAAAGTCAGCAAAATCACTTGAAGAAAGCCAGCCATGTACCTCTAGTCGACATGGGCTTTTATCGGAGAGACCTCAAGATGATATAGAAAATATAATCTTGACGGCTTAGTCTTGTCGCCGAGACCTTAGGATGATATAGAGAATATCGTCTTGATGGCTTAGTCTTATCGCCGAGATCTTAAGAAGATATAGAGAATATCGTCTAGACGACGTAGTCTTTTCGTCGAGACCTTAATACAATATCGAGAATATCATCTAGACGTCTTAGTCATGTCGGTGAGAACTCAAGTCAATAAAGATAATATCGATAGGAATAGTAAACATGTGGAATTTTGTTTTGTCTTTACGGTCACGATGCTGTAAAATCTTCTTGGACACCTTTCTCTCTCCAAGATCGAGGAAGAGGAAATCCGAGAATGAGGAAGAAGAGTCCGTTCATCCATCGTTGGAGCTTCGGAGCTCCGAATTGCGAGATGATTCCAGATCCATGGAGAGGAACCCACAACAGCCATTTCCATCCGACTAAAATCTTGGATTCATAGCGTCAAAGAAATATGGAAGGGTAACAATCCTTCTTCCTAGTCTTGGGATGTTTTTGGTCCTTCATGCACTTTTTATATACTTGCATAGGGTTGTCTATTTCACTAATTAGTGAAGTATAGGACTCCCTTTGGTTCTTCAAAACTCCAAGTAGATTGTGTACGTTCCAGGCATATATTCCAGATAGAAATTTGGTATACGCGTGGATTTAGGCGTTTTGTGTGAATCCTACCCTTGGTCGTTGGATCGGATGGTGAATCTTGATTGTGATGTTGCATTTAGGTTATGCTTAGAATGTGTGTCGGAGAATGACTTCATGGAATATATTGTATTGTTGCTAGACTTGAGATTTATGTGTCTTTTGGAATACCTAACGAATGCCCCACGATTGTGTTGTGGTTGAACGCAAATCTTCACCACAAATTTGTAGTGGAGTTGACTTGTACCTCCTATGTTCATTGTGTTTGCGAAGCCTAAGTCCTCTTGTATGGATTAGAAGCGTAGCTAGTTATTTTGGCAGCAATTGTATGTGTTTAATTCTTATGGGATGAGGTGAAGCCATGCCAACATCGTTGCTAGTTGATCTCGATGACCTGAGCACGGGCAAAGCCGATCTGAACCCGTTTCCATGCATATCGGTTGAGGTCTTTGTTGGAACATGGTCTTCCGCATCTCCTAGGTTTGAGAATAACAAATCATATGTGTATTTGATCTTGTGTGTTTAAGTGTGCAGGATAACTAAGTCCACATGACTCAAGGATTACATAGGAAGGTTGCCCCCAAAGTTGAGCCATCAAATCCAAATCTTCCACTAGCGCTTGCGGTAGTACTAGCGCAGGTGCTAGCTGTGTTCGACGAACTGCTAGCGGCGCTCGACAAAATGCGCATAACGGCGTTCGATGAAAATTCACTCGACAAACTCTTTGCTTCGATCGACGAAATGAATTGCTTAAGCGCAATTGCTGGGAGAACTTATAGAAGGAGATAGCGCCAGGCGATATCCGATAGCGCAGGCGGTAGTGAGGAGCACAGTAGGCATGGGAGAATTGTTTCCTCGGATTGAAGATTCTACCGCGCAGAATATGTCCTAATATGGGATAGCGCCGGCGGTAGCGCTAGCGCAGGCGCTAGCGCTAAGTCTATAAAAAGGACATCTTTGCTCCGACTTCAAAAAGCCTCTTGAGATCCAGAATTCCAGAGCTTCGTGCCACAACAGAGAGAGGAGGTTTAAGAGAGATACTCCCACAAATTAATAAAGACTAAAAGAGATCCGTGGAGAAGATTTTAACACACATCATCATCGTGACGAAAGACCGCATCGACTACGATCATACTCTGCGTCTTTGTCAACTTCTCCAAGAGATCTACATGGAGGGAGTTTTTATATTATTGTCTTTTCATTTCATATCTTTTCTGTAATCGCTTAGTGAATTCGCCTCGTGTTGGCGATTAGGTCTGGGTAGGACTTAGGGCTGAAATTCACCTCGTGTTGGCGACTAGGTCTCGGGTGTAGGTCTAGGGGGTGCTCGAGGCCATATCCGGGAAAGGTTGGCTAGAGCGGCTTGAGGCCGTATCCGGGGAAGGATCTGTTGGATCTTACGGCGCCCTTAGAGGGGGGGTGAATAAGGGAATAAAATTCTTCTTATAATTTTTAAGATAATTACTAAGTTGTTTATGATTAATAGGAAATAAGATGACAATTTAGTAATAACAATTTTGCAAAAATGAAATTTATGCCAATTGAGAAAAATCAAATAAACACAAATGGAAACATGATTGCATTATATAAAAAAGGTGTTTACAAAATTTGATTTCAATAACGCTAGAAATCGGAGGCGTACAAAAGCAAATTTCTTTTCCTTTTCTATACCGACTTGTATCCCCACAAACCGGTTGGCTTTAGCCTATCCTTCCCCGGATAAGGCCTCAAGCCGCTCGAGCCTATCCTTCCCCGGATATGGCCTCGAGCACCCCCTAGATATAATCCCCTAGACCTAGTCGCTAACTCACGCGGCGAATTCCCCCTAAGCCGCGCAAGGACCTAGTCGCCAAAAACAAGGCGATTTCACTACACGGTTACAAAGTAATATGGAATGGAAATAATGAAAAGCAATAATAAAACTCCCTATATGAGATCTTCTGAAGATGAGGATGAAGGATCGCTGTAGCATGAGTGAGGTCGAAGCGATCGTCCTTCGGATGTAGCGTGACGTTGCCCTCCTCCAGAATTCTCCTTAAGCTTTTTGTGGGAGATCCATCTTCGGCAGCATAACTGAAATAGAATTGTGGCACAAGCCCTCTCTCTGGATGTCTAACCAAAACGAGAGAGAGCCCACCATTTTATAGAACTTGGAGCTAGCGCCTGCGGTAGTGGCTAGCGCCGGCGGTAGTGTTCGTGTCGAGCGGTTGCAAAACCGTCGGCGGCATGGCGCTGTGCACGAACTGGAGATAGCGCCTGGCGTTAGCATAGCGCTGGCGGTAGCGGGAGATAGCGCTGGCGGTAGCGGTAGCGGTAGCGGTTGCAAAATCGTCGCTGTGCAAGAACTCGAGATAGCGTCTGGCGGTATCGATAGCGCTGGCGGTAGTGAGAGATAGCGCTGGCGGTAGCGGTAGCGCTGGCGGTAGCGCTGCTCCTTTCAAAAGATAGTTCCAAGCTGCTTTCTACCTGTGGAGTATTGCACCTATAGTTCTTGCACACTATAAACACACTACAAGCAATATCAAATACAATAGGTGATTTGTTATTCTCAAACAAAGGGATGTGACACACATGTCCAACAATCTCCCCCTTTTGATAATAACAAATCCTCTAAGCAAGAAATCAACAATAGTGTTTATAGATAAGTTAAGCAAGATAAAAGTGCAACTATAGTATATGATATGCATGATAATGTGCATACTCCCCCTATCTTAATGCTCCCCCTACATAAATGCAATTTATGTTTTACTCCCCCTAAATGATAGATTTCATGAATTTATTCTCCCCTTAGTCTTCTATATTTCTTCTATATAGATTTCTTCAATTAATCTCCCCCTTTTGGTATTATCAAAAGAAGGTGGGGTGAGGGTAGTAAGGAGGCATTAATATATCATGATCGAGCTTTTCGAAATATAAATAATGATAAAGAGTTTAAGCATAGCATATATAAGAGATTTCAAATATAAAGATAAGAATTGTAAGCAAGCGGAAGATTATAATAAACATCTTTTTGTAAGCATGAAAAGCATATGTAGAAATATGAGTTTTAGTTCAAATTTGAAAGATGTTTTAATCTTTTTGAAATCTCAAAGTTTTTCATAAAAATACCAAGCATGAAATGAACATATCAAAAAGAGATTATACTACAATGTTACTTAATTCTAAGTTCAAGAGATACCAAAATATTGTAGAGATCATGTTAGGTTATCTAGTGCATTTTTATATAAAGAGTAGTATAAATAAAACATTAGAATCCAATACTCATGAGAAGAAGTGTTATGAAAGATAATGATGTGCACATAAGTGTATTTTGGGCAATGTTAACCATTGATTTAAATCACCAAAATACAAGACATATGTAAAGTAAAATGCACAATCAAACACAAGTAAATTACTTTCACACACTTTTAATGCACATAATTTTTAACAAAGTGGTGTAATAACCAAGGTTTGCACAAGTAACTTTACTATTCTTTCTAAGGTGCTCAACCTCACAATGCCTATGAAGACTTATCAGGAGGTTCAAATAGTGCTTGGTGGAGTTATATTTGTCTACATATATAATTTTTTGTTCACATTTGTGAGACAACATTCTCCAAATACACTTGTTTTGCAAACCAAAAATTTTAACTTAACCACTTTTCTAAATGTCATAAGTGCAATTCAAATGTAGTGTAGGCAATAAACTTTATGCAATTTTTAATTCATTGTACAAATACAATACACAAGCAAGCATTTTTAGATTTAGACACACATGTTGATTACCAAAATAAGTGAGTGAAATGTATCATTATCAATCATAAAACATTTACTCATACTTAGAGGCATGCTAAGCTTGTATCTACACATTTTCCAATATAATTGATGCACTTTAAATAGATATATCAAAGCATGATAAGCAAAATAATTTTCATAGTAATTTGAAGAAATAAGGTTTAACATTGTAAATAATTCTAAATAATAGAATTCATACATGCTTGATATTGGCAATAAAGATCATACAGTTTTTATTTTATTTTATCATTTATAAATCAAATAAAAACAGAAAGTCACAAGAACATATTTTTGTAATTTTTGAATTTTGAATTTTTGTAGTAGAATTTTCATAATATGAATAAAAACACAAATAATCAAAAACATATTTTTGTATTTTTTGAAGTTTGAACTTTTGTAGTTGATTTTTCATAATATGAATAAAAACACAAATAATCAAAAACATATTTTTGTATTTTTTGAATTTTGAACTTTTGTAGGTGATTTTTCATAATATGAATAAAACAAAAATAACAAATGTCTGAAATACAAAAACAAAGTAGTACATATAGACTAAAATATTTTTGGTGATTTTTAGAAATTTTGAAAAACAGAAATTCCAACACCCATGCTAGCGTCGGCGCTTGCGCTAGCGGTGGAAACAGTACACAATTTTTCAAGAATTTCAAATTTTTTATTTTTGATATTGGTTAAGTGTCCTTAGAGTAGTTCCATGCTGTAATTTTAGAATTTTTGGAGATCTCTGGGTGGATCAAATTTGCATGAAACTTTGGCTTTTTCAAATTCATGTGTTTTACAAAAACATTTAAGCTCAAAAAGATAAATTATGCAAACACAAGAGGACAATTTTTTTATTAAACAACCCAAAATATGCATGATTAAAGTGATAAGTAAATAAAATGATCTTGCAAAGAGTAATATAAGTATGTCCTAAGATTAAAGACTACCCCGACTAAATGTCTACACCCTAGCCCCGTACTGAGTGACGGATGGGCATGAGGAGCTGCACACATGTCGTAGGTTGGGGTGTTAGTCCCATATGCACACACTTGAGAACACTCAACCTAGCACTCTTTCCCCCCAGTGCCTCGCAAGGCCCCACTGGAACCCTCCCCGGTTAAGGACAAGACATGACTTAGAGGTTAGGTCTCTAATGCATACAACCATACGCCCCCGCTATTGTGAGATATGAAGTCATAGGTGAAATAATCTTTTGGGCAACCTATGCTTTTAAATCTATGGGTTGATTTACAAACTATGGGTTTTGTTTAATGTGATGAGTTATATAAATCTGCATAGTTTTTCTACTTTTTATGAGATGACGAAATGAAATTACTAGCACAATTACTAATATTCAATACGTGACAATGCTAGTATGATGAGTTTTGGGTTTCATGTCATGTCATAAGATTAATATTAATATTGCATGTATTCCAAAATAGAATTTCAAAATATAGATCTAGAATGGAGTGATGATTTAGTTTGATTTATACTTTCATTACAAAGTTGATTCTAGAGTCTACAAATATGAGAGATACATGCAATCACTAGCAAAGCAAATCAATACATCAAATAATGTAAAGAAAACATTATTCATAATTTTTATCATAAGATTCATAATTCCTATTATCGATTTGAGACAAGTCTTAATAGAACATGAATTATGATTTATGATTAAAGAGAATTTTTGCATAGAATATATGTTAGATCATCATGATGTATGAGAATTCTAATTCTTCTAGACTTATGATATAGTGATATAGTGATTTTCTTTTGAAAGAACATGATTGATTTGTAAGTCTAGAAAAATGATGATCATCCAATCATATAAAAGACAAAGATCACATATAGAATGTTTTGAAATTTATAATAACATTTGCATTCAATAATTGAATCTATTGATCTTTGGTTTTGCATGATAATATATGATTTATGATATAATATTCATATATATATTCTAATGATAAATCCATAAACTATGTGTTTGTTGGAATTTTAGTATTCTATATAATTTCAAATCACATAGTTATCATCAAATTTAAATAACATTGTAAGTGTTATACCTAGCATATAAATTTAAGCACAAATTAAGAAGTGATACTAGAATGATACGTTTGAATGCAATTTTATTACATAGAATTAATGGAGATAATGTTGCATGTAATATGAGAAGTTTACAAATTAATTTTCTTTAGACCTATAATGTAATGATTAATCTTTTGATTTGATCTTAATGATGCAAGATGATTCTAAGGTTTAAATTACATGCAAACATTGGTAACACACATCACACACATAATATTTAAATTAATATTTGAAATAATTATACTAAGGATAGCATGTGATGAAAAAATCCATAAACACAGAAATTTCCAAATCAAGCAAACTAAGATAGCTTTTAAAACGGAGTTGAAATTGAGCAAGTGGACAGCACCAAAAGAACTCAAATGAGTAAGCCTAGTTTGCCGTTGGATGGAGATTTTTGTGCTCTTTCCGAAAATATATTAAACGCAAAAATCAGGCGAGTGGATCAAAAGATATGTATGTTTGAAGTTTTGATCGTAAACTCGCATTTTTAAAAGATTAAACATGTGTTTAGATGAATTTTTGTTTTCAATTTTTCTAGATAATGTTCTTCATTATAAGGGCTGTCATATGCAGCAAACAAATATAGAATAAAAAAAATGTTGAGTATTTTAATTTTTAGTTTTAAGCCCTTTAATAAACCATTTAAATCCAATTTTTAAAATAGTTTCAATAGTCTTGATAATAATTTCAAAATTCAATTTCTAATAATAATTCAATACAATTGAGGGTAAAGGATTTAAAAGGATAAAGAACAATCAAAGATGAGGGATAAATCACTATGAAAAAATATATGACTTAATGTTCAATTTTAATTCAAATTTGATTTGATAGACATTAGGCTTAATATATGAAAGTCATATTACATGATATATAAAACGATCATAGCATGTTTGTTTAAAAAATATAAAATAAACAAAAGAAAAAGAGACAATAAGCATATCATGAAGTAGAGTATTGATATTTCATTTTTAATTGTTTCTACTTCATGCAAATGAGTGGATACTAATTAATAAGAGATTTAGGTATCCAAAGGGGACCAAGTGGGATGGTTCCTTTGGGTACCCAAATACAACGTGTAGGCTTTTGGAGAGATAGTGATGAATTGCCCTTTACAAGTGGAGTTAGTGTTTCGTTTTTAGTTTTGGGCCTCCATTCATACTTTGGTTGCTTGTCTTTTAAATTCATGTTATGATTATGTGACATCTTTATATGATTATATTTGTTTGAAAAATAATTCATTTGTGATTTATGTTTGTTCAAGCTATTTTTCAAAATAGATTGATGTTGATAATCATAATGAATTTTATTACATGGATTCTTTGAAAATTTATAAGAGTGATTGTCTTTCTTAAGAAGTAATTGTTGAAAGAGTGGGTTATAAAATGTTGTAAGTAATTGATTCTTATTTTGATAATTTTCATTTCCACTCTTTCTTATAGACATACTCTTATAATATAAAGGATAATATTTTGTACTTTGTTTTTCATGAAAAGGAGTTTTTAAATTTGAGTCATGATTGAAAATATATTGAGATTTATAATAATGACTCTTAAGAATTTTGTGAGGGTCATAATTCTTTTTGAAACTAAACTCCTTTTGAGTTGATGTATGAAAATGATCCTTTTTAGAAATGATTATGTAAGTTAATTTATCCTTGTTATTCAAAATCTTATGATGAAATTCATTACATGACATTTGAAATTTTTCAACAAAAGATTTTAATTGTATTAACTTACAAGATAAAGCATCATTTTCAATTAACAATTTTTCATTATGCCTTTTAGAAATTAAGAGCCCTTTTTCAATTTCCTTGAATTTTTCTTTTAATAAATTACAATTAAGACAAGGAATAGGAATTTCAACTAAAGAGCATGAAAGAGAATTTAACACATCAATATTTAATTCTACGTTATCGTTTGCTTTTAAAGATTTATTTTCTAAACGTAATTTGGAATTAGCAATTTTTAATTTTAAAATTTTACGTTTAGTAATTTTAAGCATACGAGATGTAGAAATAGAATTCGTTACAAAAAGAGAAGTTTTTGATTTTCTTACATTGCAATTGTTTCCGTCTTCTCTTTTGCTTGATGTGTTGCCAACAAATGAGTCCAATATTGTGATGTTGTATTCTTCTTCCTCCAAGCATAAGCCCTCATCGATTTCTTCTCTTGGATCCATAAGAAATTCCTCGTCGATTTCTCTCTTAGATTTATCATCCTCCAAGAATGAGTCCTTGTCGATTTCTTCTCTTAGATCCATAAGGAATTCCTCTTGTTCATCATCTGTAGAAGGAAGACTATGAGTATTCTCAAGAAATTTCCAAACTTCATAAGCAGTAGGAAGTGTATAAATAAGTTTGAAAATATTTTGATCTAATGCACAATATAGACTATTCATAGATTTGGCATTTAAAAACATTTCATTCTTATTTAAAATACTTGGGGGCATTTTAATTGTAATATTCCATACTTTCATATCCAAAGATTTAAGAAATTTTTCCATTAGAAATTTCCACCCATTATAATTTTTCCCTTCAAATAAAGGTGGTGCTAAAGATTTTTCATTTATAAGAAAATTTCCCCTATTAGTAGAAGCGAGATCATGAGACGCCATTATTCCTAGTTTTTAAACCGTTTGGAATAACCTGCCGCTCTGATACCACTTGTTGGATCTTACGGCGCCCTTAGAGGGGGGGTGAATAAGGGAATAAAATTCTTCTTATAATTTTTAAGATAATTACTAAGTTGTTTATGAATAAGGAAATAAGATGACAATTTAGTAATAATATTTTGCAAAAATGAAATTTACGCCAATTGAGAGAAATCAAATAAACACAAATGGAAACATGATTGCATTATATAATAAAGGTGTTTACAAAATTTGATTTCAATAATGCAAGAAATCGGAGGCGTACAAAAGCAAATTTCTTTTCCTTTTCTATACCGACTTGTATCCCCACAAACCGGTTGGCTTTAGCCTATCCTTCCCCGGATAAGTCCTCAAGCCGCTCTAGCCTATCCTTCCCTGGATATGGCCTCGATCACCCCTAGATCTAATCCCCTAGACCTAGTCGCCAACTCACGCGGTGAATTCCCCCTAAGTCGCGCAAGGACCTAGTCGCCAAAAACAAGGCGATTTCACTACACGGTTACAAAGTAATATGGAATGGAAATAATGAAAAGCAATAATAAAACTCCCTATATGAGATCTTCTGAAGATGAGGATGAAGGATCGCTGTAGCATGAGTGAGGTCGAAGCGATCGTTCTTCAGATGTAGTGTGACGTTGCCCTCCTCCAGAATTCTCCTTAAGCTTTTTGTGGGAGATCCATCTTCGGCAGCATAACTGATATAGAATTGTGGCACAAGCTCTCTCTGGATGTCTAACCAAAACAAGAGAGAGCCCACCATTTTATAGAACTTGGAGCTAGCGCCTGCGGTAGTGGATAGCGTCGGCGATAGCGTTCGTGTGGAGCGGTTGCAAAACCGTCGGTGGCGTGGCGCTGTGCACAAACTGGAGATAGCGCCTGGCGTTAGCGATAGCGTTGGTAGTAGCGGGAGATAGCGCTGGCGGTAGCGGTAGCGGTTGCGAAACCGTCGCTGTGCATGAACTCGAGATAGCACCTGGCGGTATCGATAGCGCTGGCGGCAGTGAGAGATAGCACTAGAGGTAGCGGTAGCGCTGGCGGTAGCGCTGCTCCTTTCAAAAGATAGTTCCAAGTTGCTTTCTACCTGTGGAGTATTGCACCTATAGTTCCTGCACACTATAAACACACTACAAGCAATATCAAATACAATAGGTGATTTGTTATTCTCAAACAAAGGGATGTGACACACATGTCCAACAGGATCGGCTAAAGCCAACCGGTTCGTGGGGATACGAGTCGGTATAGAAAACAAAAAGATTCTTTTCTATTAGCTTTGATTTCTAGCTTCGATAAGAGATCAAGTTTTGTAATCATGCTTCTCAAGTTAATAAAATCATGTCTTTACTTTTACTTCACTTGATATGTCTTGATCTTCTCTAATTTAATAATCAAAGCTTTTTCAAAGTTATTCAAAATATATTATAAGTTTTTAAAACCCTTATTCACCCCCCCCCCCCCCCCCCTCTAAGGGCGCCTACCGATCCAATAAGTGGTATCAGAGCTAGATTTTTCCAAATCGGCTTAACAACCGGGAATAATGGCGTCTCATAATCTCGCTTCTACTAGTGGGGTAAATTTTTATGAAGAAGAAAAATCTCTTAAACCACCGTTATTTGAAGGAAGAAATTATAAAGGATGGAAAATAGTAATGGAAAATTTTCTTAAATGTTTAGATGAAAAAGTTTGGAATATTACTATCAAAAAACCACCTAGCATATTAAATAAGAACGAAATGGTTTTAAATGCAAAATCTATGAATAGTCTATTTTGTGCGCTAGATCATAATATTTCCAAACTCATTTATACTTTTCCTACTGCATACGAGATGTGGTATTTTCTTGAAATAACTTATGATTCTCCTTTTGTAGGTATGGAACAATTACAAGAACTGGAGAATATGCAAGCCTGCACAGGTATTCAAGAAACCTCCACACATGATGGATCCATGAAGTGCACATCAAATGGAAAAGAAGAAGTACTGTCTTTGGAATAGGAGTGCCAAAAAGATTTAAAAGAAACCATATTTTCAAATCATGCCTCTCCCAAAAGCAATGTAAGGAAATCAAATCCCATCTTTTGTACTTCTATTTCTACTTTACAATTACTACAAATTACAAAGCGCACACTTAAGAAATTAAAAAATGCAAACTGCAAATTGCGCTTAGAAAATAAAAATTTAAAGGCAAAATTTAATGAACAATCAAATTCAAACTTATCTAGTTCTATCCATGGTTTCTTAGTTGAAAACACTACACCTTGTATGGAATTTGATGACTTAAAAGAAAATTGCAAGGAACCTCTTTTTATAAAAGAACAAAATAAAAATTTATGTTTAGAAAATTCATCTTTTGAAAATGATTTTGCTAAGTGTAAAGAATATAAAATTGAAATTAAAGAGATGGATGAAACATTTGATGAATATAGAAACAATTATCAAGATCATGTAGATTCAATTGTTTCAACTCTTAAAAATAGCACAATCGCTTATAATAAAGCTAGACATAATTTAAATATTAAAAATGATGAATTAAAATCAAAAATCAACTTGCTTATGAAAATTGTAAATACAAATTCTCAATATCAAACTATATCTAAAAACAAGTTGAATATGAATATGAACATCTTACCAAAGTCTAAAAATGGGAGTAAGGAACATAAAGGATTTGTAAATCAAAATCACCTTAATTTACAAAATCATGTTTTTCCCAAACTAAAATTAAATGCAAACAAATTTCCTTCAAATTATAAATTCAAAAACCTTTTTGATCCAAATGTTCAAGTAAATGATTATGGAAATTTGAAAATTAAAAATAATGTTAAACCAAGATTTGAATGGAGACCCAAAGTTAAAGATGAAACACAAACTCCACTCTAAAGGGCTCATTCACTTCCATCTCCCCAAAAGCAAACACGATGTATTTGGGTACCCAAAGGAACCGTCACTTCCGGTCCTCTTTGGATACCTAAATATCCTATTCATTAGTATCCAATCATTTGCATGAAGTAGAAATCAACTCAAAATAAAATATCAATTCTCTACTTCATGATATGCTTAATTTCCTTTTTGTTTTTGCTTTTTATTTTTGAACCATCATGATATGATCACCTTATATAACTTGTGATATGACTTTCTCATATTAAACCAAAATTCATAAACAAATCAAATTGAATAAAGTTGAATAAGAAGTCATATCATCTCTCAAGTGATTTGCTTATCTTTTTATTTCTATCCTTCTAAATCCATTTCCTAAAAACTAAATTTGTTATATGATATTATTAAGACTAAATGAAATAAGTGTCAAAATGGATTTAAAAGGTGTATCTTAGGGGTATTAGGCTAAATTTATAAAATGCGCAAGTTTTGCATAGGTAGCTAATATATTTGCATCATTTTCAATTACCCCAAATATGTTTAATCATAATCATGTTAAAATCGGAATTGAAAAATTGCATGAATATTACTTCACTTATTTATGATCATTTCACTCATGATATGTTGTGCAAAACTCAATAATTAAGGTTTAATAAATATGAAACTCTAATGAAGATGAAACTCATGTACTAATTTTAACTTCCGCAACTTTTTGCGATTTCTTCTCGTCTCATCACTTCATTAGACAGGCCTTGCATTGTAAGAACATAATTAAGAAAAATCGGAAGCAAAATTGGTGAAAATCAAGGCTATACGATCAAAATAAGCAATCTCTGTGAGCTAACGCAGGCGCTAAGACCTAACGCCGGCGCTAGCCCAAGTCTCTGATTTTCTATAAATTTAAAATTCTGAAAAATCAACAAAAATATATGTATTTGTTTAATATTCAAAAACCAAAGAGAAAATTAACAAAACTCTTCAAAATAAACATATTTTCTCATTTTCACTATTCACCTTACAACGTTTCTATCTAATAATTTGAAAAGGTTGAATATGAATTTTCCTTAAAAAATTCCTCATGAACATTATCATGAATAATTAATTACGAGTTCTTAATCACTATGAACTAATATTAATGATCATATATAATAGTCTTGCAAAATCATATGATCTACTAAGTCAAACATCAAATATAACTACAAAAGATTTTATTCCTTCGAAACATATAGTCTGTGATCATGATTACTATATGAATCTATAATGTTTTGCATAGACCAAGGAATCAACTCTATATCCATATGAATAAATAAATTAGAATCATCACGTTATTCTATGTCTAAAACTTGAATCTCTATTGTTACATACATGCAACATTATATCAACAAACCTTGGTATAATATTAATCTCAAACTTATCATACTAACATTGTCGACTAAAGGATATTTATGTCTATGTTAGGCTTTATATGTTTACCAAGACTTACAGGCTGGGTATTCTTGTCTAGGGCTTATCCATGGTATTCCTGTGCATGAACATTATGGTTAATAACTAAAATCATGCATATTTGATCTGCTCATTCATGTCATCTCATGCAAAGTTTAGTTGGTAAAGTCATATACAAAATCGCTAATGTTTCATGAAATTTGCACTATCTAGACATTTCCTAAAAATCTGAAATTTTAGCATGAAACTACTATTATGACACTTAATCAAGATCAACAATTAAAAATTTCAAAATCATCAAAAATTGGGTACTGTTTCCCGCGCTAGCGCTAACGCCGACGCTAGTGCACCTATGTGTTTTTCTGTATTTTTAAAGTTTTGAAAAATCCCTAAAAATATATTAATCTATATGTACTATTCATTTTTGCACTTTTGCTTTTATTACATTTTTGAAAAATTAAATACAAAAATACAAAAGCCAAATTACAAAAAAAAATATGTTTTGCCTTTTTGTTATTTGTTTAAATTCGATTTCTAAAAGCAAAAATCAAATACAAAAATATAAAACAAAACAAATTATATCAAAAATTATTATTTTGAACTTAACTTTTCTATTTTACATGTATCTTGCGAAAGGGTGATTTGGGCTATCATCCCATCACATCACCTAGTACCGGGCGAACCTCTCACAAGGTAGTCCTCGGGAAGTCCAAGATCAATCTTACAAGTTCAAACTTTAAATTATCAAAAATACTATATGGACATCATTGAGAAAATCAAGCATGATTTAACACATCATTTAGAACTTCTATAATGTTGCAATTTATCTTTTCAAACTACTTTGAACATCGCTTTCATCATGCTTTAATATATCTATTAATATGTGCATCAATTATATTGAAAGTGGTGTAGAACCAAGCTTAGCATGCCTCTAAGTATGAGTAAATGTTTTATGTTTGATAATGATCATTATTCACTCACTTATTTTGGCATTGTCTACATTTGTGTTTAATCTAAGAATGCTTGTGTATGTTTTGTATTAGTACAATGAATTAAAATTGCACAAGTATCTTACCTACACTCCTTTATTTGCACTTTTAAAAATTAAGAAAAGTGGTTATCTTTTTTATAAATTATATTGGTTTGCAAAACAAGTGTATTCAGAGAACTTTGTAGAAAACAAAATCATAAAATAAAGTGACAAAGATAACTCCACCAAGCATTACTTGAACCTCCTGATAAGTCTTAATAAGCGTTGTGAGGTTGAGCACCTTGGAAAGAATAGTAAAGTATCTTGTGCAAACCATAACATTCTTTCAAAATAAAAACCACTTATTCTTAAGTACACCGGATCACAATAAAAAAAAATCAATATTGAAGAATAAAATTATGTGATCCCCAAGCACTACTTTGCACCCTGATAAATCTTAATGAGCATTGTGTGTGCAAAGCACCTTGGTAGTTGTATATTTTTTTGTGCATTAAAGTGTGTGGAAGTAAAATTATTTGTGTTTTATTGTGCTCTTTACTTTACATATTACTTTGCTCTTTAAGTACACCGGATAACATAAGAAGGTTGCGCCCAAGTTTGAAACGAAAATTCAAAACTGGCCGCTATAGCCGGCGGTAGCTCCAGCGGTAGCTGCTAGAGCAGGCGGTAGCGATAGCGCTAGCGGTAGCGCTAGCGCAGGCGCTAACGCATGCGCTAGCGCAAAACAGAAGAAGAATCTTGGCAGGTTTCCTTGGAATAAAAGATTCGCACACACAGAATATTGCCTAATCTGAGATAGCGCCGGCAGTAGCGATAGCACTAGCGCTAGCTCAAAACACAAGAGGAATCTCAGTAGAGTTACCACGGATTGAAGATTCTGCCGCGCAGAATATGTCCTAAAATGGGATAGCGCCGGCGGTAGCACTAGCGCAGGCGCTAGCGCTGAGTCTATGAAAAGGACATCTTGGCTCTGACTTCCCAAGCCTCTAGAGATCCAGAATTACAGAGCCTCGTGCCACAACAGAGAGAGGAAGGTTCAAAGATATACTCCCACAAATCCATAAAGACTAAAGGGGATCCGTGGAGAAGATTTCAACACGCATCATCATCGTGATGAAAGACCGCATC
This sequence comes from Dactylorhiza incarnata, assembly GCA_033032865.1. Classification (NCBI taxonomy): domain Eukaryota; kingdom Viridiplantae; phylum Streptophyta; class Magnoliopsida; order Asparagales; family Orchidaceae; genus Dactylorhiza; species Dactylorhiza incarnata. Next base: position 3,720,326 of record JAWHQI010000235.1, on the reverse strand, counting down.
GACTACGATCATACTCTGCGTCTTCGTCTACTTCTCCAAGAGATCTACATAGAGGGAGTTTTTATATTATTGTCTTTTCATTTCATATCTTTTCTGTAATCGTTTAGTGAATTCGCCTCGTGTTGGTGACTAGGTCTGGGTAGGACTTAGGGCTGAAATTCGCCTCGTGTTGGCGACTAGATCTAGGCTAGGTCTAGGGGGTGCTCGAGGACATATCCGGGGAAGGGTTGGCTAGAGTGACTTGAGGCCGTATCCGGGGAAGGATCGGCTAAAGCCAACCGGTTCGTGGGGATACGAGTCGGTATAGAAAACAAAAAGAGTTTACTATTCATCGCCACCGATTTCTACCGTCATAGAAGTCAACTTTTGTAAAACCTTATTTGATATTAATAAAGCATGTCTCTACTTTATTTTAATTATTTTACTTGACTTTCTATTGTCTTAGTCTTGCATTATTACAAAGTTTTTAAAAATATCACTAAAGTTTTTAAAACCCTTTTTCACCCCCCCCCCCCCCTCTAAGGGCGCCTACTGATCCAACACCTATGAGATAGGATCACCACCCCTTAATCGCGCGACCAGACCGGTCAACCCGCGCGACCAGCAAAAGATCCTCCTGCTTAGTGAGCTCGCCGACTTCAACAGAAGCCGCGCGATCATGACAACTCGCCCGGTCATGTCGCTCACCACCTGTGTTTGCTACCCGACCTCCTCCAGAGACAGCGAACACACCAAACCGACTAGGGCACAGCCCGCAAAGTTAATCAAACACTTGTGACCGCATATACCAGCTGATCGCCGAAAGACCAGCCATGCGAACACAATCCGGAGACCGCGCGACTAAGAAGACCTTAGTCCGCACGCACCACAAAGAACCCAGACAGCCACCAGATCGGCCTGCCCGCACCACGCGGTCACAAGCACCAGACCGCGCACCGCCCTTACCAGGCAGAAACCTGCTCCGCCATGTGATCACACGACCAGACCGTGCGGCCACACCTCGGCACCCTTGGACAGAAGAACGGCGGTCACGTCGAGAAGCTCGCGGCTAGACCAGAGAGATCAGACTGCTAGAGGAGACCGCAAGACCGAGCGGTCAGAACAGACCGCGCGGTCTCCCCCTCAGACCGCTAACTTCACAAACTTCCACTTCAACATTTTCAACAAGGCTAGGTATCTGAAAACTGCTATTTGCAGACCACATGGGTTTTCTCCTTCTCTCCCAAGCTCACATGGTCCTGAGCTCCTCCTAGGGTTTTGTCATGACCTAGTCATGACAAAACAAACCTAGGGGTCTAGTTGTTTGGGGGATGTTACAAATCCCAATACATAAAAATAACAATTTCGTCCTCGAAATTCAGGTTAAGCCTGTGGGGTTTCTACTGAAATTAAGAAAATGTAACATCCCAAAAAAAATTAAATTCTACCTGCTGCAAAGAGCTCCGGGTACTTTTGCTGCATCATGTCCAGTGGCTCCCAGGTGTGCTCCTCCTGCCCATGATTCCTCCATTGGACCTTGACCAGCAGAACCTTCTTGCGCCGCAAGACTCGCAACTCCGTGTCGTCTATCCGAACCGGCTCCAGGTGAACCGATCGATCAGTAGCTGCTGGCCCTTCCGTAGTAGATACATGCTGCTCTGGCCGTAGTAGAGCCCTCCTGAGTGAGGAGACATGGAAAATGTCGTGCAGTCCCTCTAACTCCAGCGGTAGCTCTAGTCTGTAAGCTAAGGGACCGATCCGCTCCTGGATCCTGTAAGGCCCCATGTATCTCGGACTGAGCTTCTTCCGCCCGCGAACCTGCGAGAATCCATGCATCGGACATATTTTCAAGAAAACCCGATCTCCCACCTGGAACTCTACCATACGATGTCGTGCATCGTAGTACTTGGCCTGCCTGCTCTGGGCCTCCAGCATCCTATCTCGAATCAGCCGCACATGCGCCTCGGTGTCTTCCATGAACTCTGAGCCGAGTGCCTTGGGATCCTCATCCTGAATCCAAGACAATGGTGTCCTGCATCTCCGTCTATATAATGTCACGTAGGTTGCCCTGCCTATACTAGCCTGGTGACTATTATTGCATGAGAACTCGAATAATGGAAACAATCTCTCCCATGGCTCCCCGCGGTCCAGAATGCAAAGGCGTAAAAGATCCTTCAGGGTCCGGTTGGTACGTTCCGTTTGTCCGTCTGTATGGGGGTGTGATGAGTCCCAATTATATACACATTTATGGACTCATCTGGGCCGATTTTCTAGTCTTTGCACTTCACTTTAGACATGTTTTCATTCCTATTTAATACTCCATGCTAAGTGCACTTCTAGGCCCGTTTTGATGTTAATTCTTGTTCATCTTCGTTACTAGTTTTCATGCAGTGTTAAGTGCCACCTTCAGTGGCTAGACTGGTGTTGTATGCTGGAACAGGAGTCGTGCAGGTGTTCCCGGTACAATTCTGTACAGGAACACTGCGCATGATCACTAGTCGTGCGCAATTGATCGTGCGCACTTAATGCTCATTTTATGAGTTCTGTTTGGCCTATCGCACGACCATTGATGATAGTGTTTTATTGTGCTCTTTACTTTACATATCTCTTGTATTTTTGATTAAAACATTTGTTTACTCTATTCAAAATAAACTTATATGCACATCATTATCTTCCATAACACTTCTTCTCATGAGTATTGGATCCTAATGCTAATTTTATACTACTCTTCACTTATGAAATGCATTAGATAACCTAGCATGCTTTCTACAATATTTGGTATGTTTTGAAATTGTGAATTAAAGTAACATTGTAGTAATCTCTTTTGATAACATTATTTCATGCTTGGTTACATTATTGTTACACTTAAAGATTTTAATTGAAAAATGATTTACAAAAACATCTTCTTTTTGAAATTTAACTCATATATCTTTCTATGGATCATCATTGATTACAATAAGATGTTTCTTGTATTTCTATAAGTCCTCCACATCATAATCATATAATTGTTTTACCTTGCGCTTTCATGCTTATTTAAAGTCTTTTATTTTGTGTGCATCATCACTTGAATCTTCAAATTCCTTTCTTGCAACAAATGGTAGACTTGTTTGGTAAACTTTATATTGGTTGCTTTTAACATGAATCTTTTTGCTATAAAACTCTGATTTATTTCTATGAAAATATTATTACGTTAAAAACTCTGATTTATTAATGGACTTCAAAATAGCTATGTGAGTGTTTTCATAAATTCAAATAAAAATATAAACCCATAGGCTATGAACTTATCACTAAATTTAAATGCTTAATGTTTCCAATAGTTATTATCCATGACTTCATTTCTCACCATAGCGGGGGCGTAGGGTTGTAGACATTAGATAACCTTTATCTCTAGTCATGTCTTGTCCTTAACCGGGGAGGGTTCCAGTGGGGCCTTGCGAGGCACTGGGGGGAAAGAGTGCTAGGTTAAGTTTCTGTCTAGTGTTTGCATATGGGACTAACATCGCAACCTACGGCATGTATGCAGCTCCTCATGCCCATCCGTCACTTAGTATAGGGCTAAGGTGTAGACATATTGTCTGGGTAGTTTAGTTACTTGGAAATCATTACATTTTGTTTATGCTACAAACTCTGATTTATGAAAATGTTGTAATACCCAAACTATGATCTATTTAAATGAAAAGTAATTCTAAAACTCCTTATCATTTCCTTCTCTAAAAGCTCGATCATGTCTTTATCTTATTATCAACTTTTTAGTGGTGTCTCCTTACCCGCTTTTGCTAATAACAAAAGGGGGAGAACTAACATGATAAATATTAATAAATATTAATCTGCTATCAAAATAATATAATGCTTAATTAAAATGATAGTTTACATATTAGGAGAGCATTCACTTAGGGGGAGCATGTATTTAGGGGGAGCAATTCTTAATGCTAAAATCATAAAATATCCTAAGTCATCACTCTCACACACACACAAGTATGTTTCTTCATGCTTATATATTAATGCTCTGATTTATCATTAATGGATTTGTTATTATCAAAAGGGGGAGTTTATTGGAACATGGTCTTTCGCATCTCCTAGGTTTGAGAATAACAAATCCTATGTGTATTTGATCTTGTGTGTTTAAGTGTGCAGGATAACTAAGTCCACATGACTCAAGGATTACATAGGAAGGTTGCCCCCAAAGTTGAGCCATTAAATCCAAATCTTCCACTAGCGCTGGCAGTAGTACTAGCGCAGGCGCTAGCTGCGTTCTACGAACTGCTAGCGGCACTCGACGAAATGCTCATAATGGCGTTCGATGAAAATTTGCTCGATGAACTCTTTGCTTCGATCGACGAAATGAATTGCTTAAGCACAATTGCCTGGAGAACTTATAGAAGGAGATAGCGCCAGGCGATATCCGATAGTGCAGGCGGTAGCGAGGAGCACAGTAGGCAAGGGAGAATTGTTTCCTCGGATTGAAGATTCTGCCGCGCAGAATATGTCCTAATATGGGATAGCGTCGGCGGTAGCGATAGCGCAGGCGCTAGCGCTAAGTCTATAAAAAGGACATCTTGGCTCCGACTTCAAAAAGCCTCTTGAGATCCAGAATTCTAGAGCTTCGTGCCACAACAGAGAGAGGAAGTTTCAGAGAGATACTCCCACAAATTCATAAAGACTAAAAGAGATCCGTGGAGAAGATTTCAACACGCATCATCATCGTGACGAAAGACTGCATCGACTACGATCATACTCTGTGTCTTCGTCAACTTCTCCAAGAGATCTACATGGAGGGAGTTTTTATATTATTGTCTTTTCATTTCATATCTTTTCTGTAATTGTTTAGTGAATTGGCCTCGTGTTGGCGACTAGGTCTGGGTAGGACTTAGTGCTGAAATTCGCCTCGTGTTGGCGACTAGGTCTCAGGTGTAGGTCTAGGGGGTGCTCGAGGCCATATCCGGGACGGGTTGGCTAGAGCGGCTTGAGGCCATATCCGGGGAAGGATCGACTAAAGCCAACTGGTTCGTGGGGATACGAATTGGTATAGAAAACAAAAAGAGTCTTTTCTATTAGCTTTGATTTCTAGCTTCGATAAGAGATCAAGTTTTGTAATCATGCTTCTCAAGTTAATAAAATCATTTCTTCACTTGTACTTCACTTGATATGTCTTGATCTTCTCTAATTTAATAATCAAAGCTTTTTCAAAGTTATTCAAAATATATTATAAGTTTTTAAAACCCTTATTCACCCCCCCCCCCCCCTCTAAGGGCGCCTACCGATCCAACAGTCTTAACCTCCAGCATGTCGTGTAATCATGGGAGAGGTTGTGGGAGGTATGTTAGTCTAGACCCACAAAAGGCCATTTCCTACCTAAGTTAACATAACTTAAGGTGGTGTTGTTACTCTTGAGAGAGTACTTTGGAAGCATGCATTGAGTGCATGAAACATAAGGTTATGAGTACCACATTTGTGATGTGATGAATTGATGTTATATTAGCCTCATGCGCATTTGCTTAGGCTATTGTGGGGAACCTCCGTGTGAACCCAACTGACATCATTTGCGTACCTAGGTCCCCCTTTCATTGATGCTCAACCTAGAAGATTGATTGTGCTTGAAACCTCACCTTATGTGGAGTAGATGCACTTTCTTTATTATATTACATGTTGCATGGACGAATTGCTTGCAGGTGAGCGGTGCCCCACCCAAGAGCTGGCTAGAATGGTCGGGGGGTGGATCATAATGCGGTTTTTGGCCAGCTCATAGTTGACCCTCGTTTACCTCTTAATTGTGGATGGTGAAAGTGTGGGTGAGCTGACCGGGAACTAGCGGGCTGAAGCCCAGTGCTATGCTGGCCCTTGAAGGCAAGCCTATTAACTTATTTTCATGTGTTGTTGACCTGCATGTTGAAGTATGCTTGTATGTTATAGAGTTTAAGAGATTTGTTGAATGTAACGCCTAAAGGCCATAACTTTTGTTGAAAACATTCATGAGTAGGTGGACATTCTATTGTATTTTGGTTTATTCAAAGCTTCTGCTAGTACATTTATACTCTTGTGTGTTAATGGTTATTATGTTTATCATGTCTTAACGTATAACTAGTGCGTTCAATATGTCGTAGGGTCCTAGATGGACCTGTTTTATATTCTTTGTACTTGGAGTGTATTACAATTTGGTATCAAATTTTACGAGTCGATCCGTAGTTTTTAGAATTCGAGGCCGAATTTTTTTAAGGGATAGAGTGCATGTGATGTGCGTTCACCGAAAATGGCCAAAAATAATAAGAATGTCCACTTAGGAATGAAAAACAAGCATGTTTGTCGAATTGTTTACGTAACATGAGAGTTCCTTGATTGATGTTTTGCTATATTTTGCTCACAAAATGGTGTATTGCACGATATAGGTGACTAAGAGTGGTGTGGGTAGTCTCAAACCCATAACACTGTGCAAAGTAGCGTGTCTACTGATGTGCCAGCAACCACTCCCTTTACTAAAATGATTAGATTGGTCACTGAAGCGGTCTTCGCTATGATAAATGCGTAACCAATAAGTCGTGTACAACCTACTGCTCCTACTCCTGATGTGGCCCCGGTGCCAGTTGCTTCAGTGGAGCCTATAGTGGAGTATAGAGTTGAGCATAGAGTTGAGCCAGTAGCTGTGGTGTGAGCGCGTGACCAACAACTGAAGCACTTTATAAGATTCCATCCTCCAACTTTCTCGAGGACCAAATCCCCAATGGAAGTAGAGGACTGGCTATCGAGAATAAAGAGAACCTTGATGATGACAACAACAAAAGAAGCTATGAAGGTTACTTTAGCCACCTTCCTGTTTAATGGTAAGGCAGTGCTCTGGTGGGAAGAAATAAAAGTGCACGAGTTTGGTGGAAGAGAAATTACTGAAATCTCCATGGGAGAGTTCTCGGAGTCGTTCGTCTGGATGTTTATTCCTTCTACCCAGCGCATCGCGTTGCAAACCTAGTTTTTGCGTTTAACTTAAGGTGATCACTCGGTAGATGATTACTTGCGCGAGCGAGTTCACCAGACTTGGTCGTTATGCGGTTTCTTTAATAGAGGATGATTAAACAAAGATGAATAAGTTCTACGAAAGACTTCGAGATGACGTGAGGCTGCTACTAAAAGGCCATGAAGTTTGGATTTCATATCCTGGTCTAGAATGCCAGATCTTTGGAGATGGATATGCAAAGAGTTCAGTGCAAGAAGGGATTCAAGGCTAAGAAGTCAGAGTTCAATGCTCCGACCTCTCTTACAAAATTTGAGTTTAGAATGAACAAGAGGAAATCTAGTTTCGCAGAACTGTCTCCCTCTAATGTGTCGGGAGCTATGACCGCATGAGTCCGATAACTTGCTTCACTTGTGGAAAGGTGGGGCACAAAGCCTATGCATGTCGAGGTGGTCCCCTAAAGGAGGAGAACCGAGTAGTTGACTACTCTCTTAAGGCGGGTGCTTCTTGTGCAGAGAAAGGGAAGGCATATGAGTCTTCTACTTCCCAACATCCTCCGACCTAGCCGAGAGTCTACTCGTTTGGCCAACATGAAGCCATTCGACTGAATGATGTTGTCACAGGTATGAATTATAAGTTAGCTTTTATATCTTAATATGATTTAAACTTCACGTGCGACTATATTTTCATTTGTGTGTGTGTGTGTTTAGGCTTCGTCCTAATATTCAACAATCCGATGAGAGCTCATTTTGATACTAGAGCATTGCACTCCTTTCTATCAGAGAACTTTATGGTGAGTATCGAATTGCCTTCTACCATACGTAAGGATTGATTGGAGGTAAAGCTGTCCAATGGGTCTCGAATGAGAGCGGATAGGAGAAGCTGTGTAAAGGTGCGGATAGGGAATCAAGATTTCAACATGGAAGCGTCGTTGCTACTACTATTCGAATTTGATGTGATATTTGGCATGGACTGGCTCTCGGATCAGCGTGCATGCTGATTGCAATTTGAAGGAAATCACATTGGGAAAGAACACTGGAAATGAGACCACATTTGTTGGTATGCGATGAGCGAGCAAGACACTGATGTCTGCTCTCCAAGTGATCAAAGTGGTGTGAAAAGGCGCGGATTTGTTCTTAACTTTATTGCAGGCTTAGGAGGGGATCGGATGTCATTAGACCATAAAATTAATTAATATATGATTTGTTAAATCTGTACAAAAACCTTAGAAAAACTTCCTCCAAAATTCCATTTTTTGGATATGTTAAGGGTGTAGATATAAAGAGCATATGTTTCAAATTTCAAGCCAATATCATTATCCCATCAAAGGTTATTTAAGAAATGGTGGTTGTCCCACCATACGGACCAGCCCCACCAAAATGGCTCTACAGGGAGCTACAGAGCTCTTTTTGGGCCGAAATTAATTTTATATTAAAGTAGACTACAAGGGCTACAACTTTGGTATTGCCCACTTTTTCTGTAGAGGGCCCTAAGTATTTTTAATAAATTAATTTATGTGCTGCTAGTAAAGTGTCAAAAAAGTACAGTACCAAATAAACTAATTACCAGATCTATGCACAGATCTTAAAGAAAAAAATGAAGGGCATCCCTTCATCTTCTCCAATCATCCAACGGCCACGGTTGGCCCATCCTGTAGCAACTTGGGAGGTGGCTTCCCGACCACCAAGACGCTCTCCCGGTCGGCCAATGCCTCCACCACCTCCATTGAGGTGGCAGCCGGCGATGTACGGTGGTTGGCCGGCCGGAGGCGGCCGGAATCAGAATTTTAAATGAGGGAAGAAAGCTTGATCACAAGCTTCCGGCCATGCCGATTCAAGACCAATAGGCCCCAAATCTAGTGGCCAAAATGATAAGATCTACCCATTAAGGAATAGACAAGAGGGGAGGACCTGAATTGCGGCTTGTAGCCGTGTCGATCGTCGGTCAGCCATGGTTGGTCGAGAGCTCTTGGGTGTCATGCCAGTAGGTGCCTATATATGAGAATTCTTCTAAAAATGTGGGAAACTCATTCCCTCAACCACTTGAGCCCTTTTATAGATCCAAATCCTGGCGGGGAGGAGATGAAGCTTGGGATTCATCCATTAACACCATTCATTGTGAGAATTTCGTCCATCTCCAAAGGTCACCCATTTCACCCTCCTTAAAGGTTGGAAAAACTCTTAATATTCTTCTAGTTGATAGGGGAAATGAACCCCCATCAATTGGGAGGACTTTTGGACTCCCTTGGCCTTGAATTTGGCCAGCAAAATGAGTCCCGACCGTCTCCCATCGATTTAGCTATCGCTGGCACTCGGCGGCGTAACGCTTGCCGGTTCGGCAACCGTCAGGCGCTACTGCTACTTCCAGTGCTAGCGCTAGCACCTGTGCTAGCACTACCGCCTGCGCTAGCTTTTTGACGGTATTTGGCTTGTCTTTACGGTTCAGTATTCATCTCAGCGGTTCAGTATTCGTCTCAACGGTTCACCTAAACCATCACTACCGCCGGCGCTAGCCACTAGCGTCGGCGCTAGCTCCATATTCGGCATGCTCCTTTCTTTCTATAGTTGGGTAATTGAGGTTCTACGAGGGGATCCCTTTACTGGTTTAGACACGTCATGGTGGGGTCATGGGTCACGGTGATGCCCTAAGGCCAACCTCAGGCTTGGTAACTGTAAATCACTATTTGCAGACCATGGAGATTTTTGCCTCAAACATGAGCTCTTATGTTCTTGATGCGCGTTCGGCAAGTGCACCGGTCGCAAAAGTAATAAAGTTAGGAGTGCGTCCCCGAATATCGTCTCTCAAGGAATGCGTGTGGTTAGTTTGACTCTTCGGATTGAGAAAATAATTACGAGAGTAAATTAAAGGAAAAATTGGAGCTTTGATTTTGGTTTCCTAAATTACTACACAGAAATGAGATGTGGGTCAAAACTCCGCTTCGCAAGGCGGGATGGATGCAACGGCTGCGATGTCGTGCTTCGGAAAGAGCATGGATGGAAAGTAACTGTGACGATTGAGGGTCGCACACACCTCTTCGCAAAGTGGGGGTGAATGCAGCGGCCGCAATGCCGCGCTTCGGTATGCGGGTGAAATGGCCATAGTGCCGGGTTTTGTGAGGGTCGAGTTCACCTCTTCGCCAACATCACCACTAGCAATTGCTATATGTCTAGCTTGAACGTGTGTGTGGAAGTGGAGTGGGGGCGGAGCGCATCACAGCAAAGCATTAAGCGAGAAATAAAACAAGAGTATACTTCCATTCATAGACAAATAGAGATCACTCTAGTTCAATACAATAGTTAAGCATACATTTCCAAAAGAGAGAGGGTAGAGGAAACCACGAGATGAGAAGCCTCGCCGTAGATCTTGGCTGGAATGGGGGGTTGTCAAGCCTCCTCTGAGCTCTGTTCTTGGTTGCTTCCGGAGTTCAGAGGCTGTCACTACCTCCAAACGTCATTCGTCTTCTTCTCAAAGCTGGGTCTCTTCCACTTAGCCCAATGGAGATGCCACACCTTGAAATACTTGCTGTAGATGGCGGGGAATGCTTCCGGAACCCTTGATGGAGCTTAGGATCGATGGAAGAATCTTTCCCAATGAAGGGGATGGATGGATGGAGCTTGGAGAGGGAAAACAACGGAGCATGCGGAAGAATTCGCGCCCAAAACAGTGCTCTACCGATGGCAGCAGCAATTCCTGCTTTAAATACTAAACAGGCAGAATTTTGGTCACGTACGGTCGAACGCACGACCGTGCGTTGCCCGTGCGTTAATTAAAGATAAAAGTTGGCGTGAAGATGAAGCTGCGCCGCCCGTGCGATTTACTCACGCCCAGATGAGTCCATAAATGTGTATATAAATGGGACTCATCACACCCCCAGACTTACCCGTTTGCACATCTCGGGAAAACACTCAATCCAATGGTAGAAAAATGATTGTTAAAGAAGCAACTGCGCAGGCAAAACACGATGGGAAGTAAAGAAATAACGATCGTAAAAATAAAGTAGAAAAGATTTTAAAACAAAGACTATATTTTAAGAACTTCTACAAGTGTAAAATACAAAATACTACTACTCTGAGGTGAATTATTGGTGAATTGAACTGTCGCGCCCTAGGGAAAATAGCGTGAACTGCTGAGGTGAGTGTTGTTCAAATTGGATCTCAAGAAAGAGCTCTCCAAGAAATCCATCAAGGTCGATGGTCATACGCTTGCCCTTTCACACCTTCTCCACTGCATGAGACGATCTTATCAAGAATCAGTAGGGCTTTTAGGCTAGACATGGGCTTGGGTTGAGGTACGGTAATGAAGTAGAAGAACGTAGACTAAACGCACTCAACCTCCGGTAAATAAACAAATTTCAACCTTAACATCTTCACCTTGAAGCACACTCCCCCAGACTTCATTTAAGCACTATGGTGTACGCGAGACTACCATACTTATGGTTCGATTCTATTTAGAGTTCTTTTACTCTCTCTTTTTTTTTAGATCCATAATAACATAAGTTAGGATCAATCAGAATTTTTTTTCTTTTTTCTGCGCGCACACACCACATTACACATCCAAAATTTTTTTGTTTCTCCGCATCGCACAATCATCATCAATATGTATAAGTTTCAAAGCTTGACTCTAGTGCGTTTTAGGTTAGGATATGTGGCCTTGGTGAAAGTGTAGTGGAGTTTAACAAATAGGAAAGGTGAGGCTCAACGAGGCTAGCAAAGGATGACATTAGGTTGGGAAATCAAAGCTCAATCGGATCAAATGATGGCCTACGTCATGCTCCCAATAAGATCATTCAACGCACTCGTTTTGAAAATAGCTTGGGGCAAGTTCTTAACCACCGAGCGAGGTCTCCTCTCCTTCCAACTCAAACAACACGAGGCTAACAGCTCTTCTACACTCGACCAAGGGCTACCGCTAGATTCACCAAATTCACCGTTCGAGTAGAGTATTTTATAGTTACACTACAAAAGTAAATAAAACTATAATTTTGTAATAAAATCTACTCTACAAGAATTTTTTAAGCCACGTTAGCGCTCTACTAGTAGCACCGCACGGGTCACAACTTGTTCAACCACACAATCCTAAATCAACAAACAAGCTTCTAAACATACAAATTAAGCACTTATGCGATAAATGCGCACGAATAACAATAAAACGCATGTGGTGCGTGGTATGCAATGAGACAATCAATATAAGTTTCCTAACATAACATTCTAGCATGTATGTGCGTGTAGCGTAAGCAAAGGCCCGCTCCCCCCAGACTTGATTTGAAAAACAAATAAAAAATAATCTTTCGAAGCAACTTAAGAGTTGGGTTAAGAGTACCTATGCTCCTAATAACCTTCGGATGAACCCAACTGACATCATTTGCATACTTAGGTCCCCCTTTCTTTGATGCTCAACCTAGAAGATTGACTGTGCTTGAAACCTCACTTTCTGTAGAGTATATGCACTTTCTTTATTATGTTACATGTTGTATGTCCAGGTTGCTTGCAGGTGAGTGGTGACCTTCATCGGACCCGGCTAGAATGGATGGGGGTGGAATCGTTATGCAGTTTATGTTCATCTCATAGCTGACCCTTATTTACCTCTTATTTATGGATGGTGCGTGTGCTGGTGAGCCGAGAGGGAAGTAGCGGGCTGAAGCCCAAAGCTGTGCTGGCCCTCGAAGGCCAGTCTATTTACTATTTTTCATGTGTTGTCAGCCTACGTGCAAAAGTATTACTATTTATTATAGTTTTTAATACATTTGTTGAATGTAAAGCCTTAAGGTCGTAACTCCTTTTGTAAACATTCCTGAGTAGGTGAACATTCTATTGTATTTTGGTTTATTCAAAGCTTCTCCTAGTTCTTATAAACTCTCGTGTGTTAGTGGTTACTTTGTTTATCATCTTATAACGTCTATCTAGTTTGTTCAATATGTCATAGGGTCCCGGCTGGACTTGTGTTATATTGTTTGTACTGGCAGGGTGTTACAAGGAAGATGAATCCTCTCCCATAGCCGATGAGATCCATTGGGCAATAGTCCCAAATGGATTTAGAGAACCCCATCTCCCTCGTTTATCTGGAAGGGAAGATCCCTCCAGTCATCTGCAAGCCTTTGATTCTACAACTTTTATGAGAACATTAACCGATGCGGTTCACTACAAACTTCTTATTACATCATTTGATCGGAAGGCAAGAGAATGGTTCTACAAAATGACGGCCAAGTCATTTCACTCTTTCCTGGATCTCCGGAAGGAGCTTCTTCTAAGGTTTGAAACTTCGAGAAAGAGAAAGAGCGGCCCACCCGCTGTCTTTGACATAAGCCAAAGTTCGAATGAGTCCTTAGGACATTTTATAGATAAATTTCAAGAGTAAATCTTGGGGATCCACGATGTGGATTCCTCTTGTATCAGGTCTCTCTAACGTGCAGCCTCCAGGAAGGACTTTTCAAGTTTGACATTGAAAAGAAGTGATAAGTAATAAAATATATGTATTTTTAGTATAATTATTAGTATAGTTTTAATTAATATTGTGAATTTTCTATGTAAATTAATGAATAAATTGCTTCTTTATTATTTCTGGTTTCTAACTTAGTTTTATTTTTGTTTTTGCATTTTTTTACAAAATTTTCCCAGGTCACGCCCTCAGTCACGCCCGTGACCAAGGGCGTGTAATTTTTAAAGATCAAATATCAACGGGACGGCTCGATTCAGATCAAATCCCGACAAATCGCTCAAGTCACGCCCTCGGTCACGCCCGTGACCAAGGGCGTGTAAATTTAAAGCTCTGCGCCCGACGAATTTCTCTTTAGCTCACTCCAGTTGACCAAGTAACGCCCGTGACTCTACAAGTCACGCCCGTGTTCCAGCAGAGTCACGCCCGTGAGCTGCCAGCGCGTCACGTCTCGAAGCCGCGCCCATGCTACCGACATCAGCCACCCATAGTCACGCCCGTGACTCACAAAGTCACGCCCGTGACATACCAAGTCACGCCCGTGTGCAGCCATGTTTGACGGCCGGACCTTCCAGAAGACGGCGAATACAGCCGAGCAAATGTCACGCCCTAAGTCACGGCCGTGACATTCAAGTCACGCCCGTGACCTAGGGCGTGTAAAACTCAAATTTTCCCTATAAATAGAGGGGCTCGGCTGAAGTATTTTTCATCCAAATTTTGAGTGCTTTGTAATGTTTTTCTGAGTTCTTTGAGTGAATGCGAGTTTTCTTTATGCAATTAAGTTATGTTCGTTTGTAATTTTCGCCTTTTAGAAATAAAATGTTGTTTTTCTCATTTGGATCATCTTCCTTTTTATTAATGTTAGCGTGTGTACGTGTATGAGTTTAGCTTTATTGCTTTCATAATTTAGTTTTATTGCTTTCATAATTTAGTTTTATTGCTTTTATAGTTAGGTTTATTGCTTTCATAATCTAGGTTTACTGTTTTCATAGCTTAGATTTACAAGCTTTCATAAAATAGTTTTATCGTTTTCTTTTTCGCTTTATGTTATCACTTTCATTTTAAACGCTTTCTTTTCAGTTTTTTTTTGAGTGTGTGCGTGTATGAGATTACATTTTTCTTTTTTTGTAACTTAGTTTTATTTCAGTTTTCATATAACTACTATATACCACCCCCATCTTGAATAAGAGGCTAATTAACTTTAGCATTTATTTAAGTCGGTTGGGACGGATATTATTTCTGCACCTTTATAAGTCTTTTCATTTCTATACCACCCCCTTCTTGAATAAGAGGCTAAGAACTTTTTAGCGCTTGTTTAAGGTGGTTGGGACGGATACTATTACTGTTTTTTATATAAGTCTTTTCATTTCCTTTTTATCCGCTTATATCTGCTTTAATCATTAAAAATGTATTTTTCAACCGACAATGCCGTCTCCATTCCGATGAGTGGCTAATTTCCTTTAGCACACGACGTCGAAGAGCATTGGGACACAAAAATAGTTTTTCTATAAAATTAAAACATCTCTTTCTAACATAATTAACGCTTAAGGTTTACCCGAGAATCACGTTGAGTGGAGCCACATAATCGATGTGTGGTTTTCATTTCCATTTTTGTACCTAGTTAGCCAAGAGGCTCGTGCGTACGGATTGATCGCTCACGGGTAAAGAGAAGTGCGCTCTACCCTCGAGAGAGGACGAGGTAATTCTCCCGAATTGGAAATAAAAACCCAATAGCGGGGTTCACAACATAAAGCGAGTATTAAGAACATTCGATTGTAGAACGAGAGTTCGGTCGAATATTCATAATCTCAGGTGGGCGTACCCTCGAGAGAGGAGCGTTCATAATTATGGAACCTCCACGGTCAAGTCATCTTAATATTTTGAAAAATCATCACTTTTAATTCTACGAAAAAAATCTATTTTCGTCTCAAGGTAATTCGACGTCGCGCGCTATATTTCTCATCGCTTAGAACTCTAGTTAATCGCTTATAATCGTCTTTCGCATTTTATCACTTAGAATTTTTGTTAAACCAACTAAAAATATTATTCCGATAAAATAGTAGTTCGTTCCTCGAAGTAGCATAATCAACACGACCCGCGGAAATATACGATCCCGATATTTTCAAAAAAAAATATCCTGTATTACTTGCGATAAGGTATACTTGCCTTTATCAAATGATTAATTTGGACTAAGAATTCAAATACAGCTTTCCAAACTCATTTAGTGCAAAACTCTCCTTTTCTACTTTTCAATTCAATAGAAATCGGCGTTGTAGCCGAGGCGTAATTGTCAATATTCCGAAAGAAGAAAAAGTCCATTACTTCTATCCTTCAATAGGATAACGGTTAATTTCTCAAAGTAGGAGTACTTGCAAGACTCTTCGAAAACATCTGCCAATTCTAAACTCTTAATACAAAGGTTATCTTTTATTTATAAAACAAAAGAAGCAGTCCAACCGAAATCACCAAGTTTTTGGCGCCGTTGCCGGGGAACTTTGTGTTGTTATTTGAAAGTAGGAACTGCTATTAATTTTATTCCTTATCTATATATTTTTACTAAAAAACAAAAAAAAAATACAAAAAGTAATATAAAAAATATATATATATATAACTTATATTTAAAAAATTAATAATAATAAGAAAACAAAAAATTCTCAAAAAAAATAATAATTTGTTTTTAGTATATGACCCGAGGAAACTCGTCGGACGATTCGACTATTCCTTTTGACCCCGAAATCGAGCGCACTCTTCGTGAGCGCATCCGATCTCGTGATCAAAACTTACTCGAAACCCCCGAAGAGTCAATCGGAGATACTGCAAATATGGGCGATCCAATTCCAAATGCGGCCCCGGCCCAGACCATGGCATATTACGCCCGGCCGAATTTGGACGATACAGGATCAAGTATTACTCGCCCAACAGTTAATAATAATAATTTTGAAATAAAATCCAGCATAATTCAAATGGTACAACTGTCGATTCAATTCGACGGTTTGCCAGATGAGGACCCAAATCAGCACCTTTCAAACTTTTTAGAAATATGCGACACCTTTAAAATTAATGGCGTCACTGATGACGCCATTCGTTTACGCTTATTTCCATTTTCGCTACGGTCAAAGGCCAAATCGTGGTTGACTTCCCTTCCGAGAGGGTCCATAACCACGTGGGCCCAATTGACGGAATTTTTCTTAACTAAGTATTTTCCTCCGTCAAAAAACCGCAAAACTACGCACGGATATCACATCCTTTGTGCAATTCGATTCCGAGTCTCTTTATGAGACTTGGGAGCATTTTAAAGAATACTTGCGCAGGTGTCCTCATCACGCGCTACCAACTTGGCTACAGGTCCAGACGTTTTATAATGGTTTAAATTTTTCTACGCGGCAGATGATTGATGCGGCCTCCGGGGGAACGTTAAACAACAAAACCCCGGAGACGGCTCAAGCTCTGATCGACAAAATGGCCATGAACGCGTACCAATGGAACATGCCAAGGTCGCGTCCTAATAAACCGGCTGGTCTTTTTGAAGTGGACGCCACTACTTTCTTAGCCTCACAGGTAGAGCGGCTAAGTAAGCAGGTGGCGGAGATGCTGTTTCCTCCTCCACTCCCGCTTGGAATAATAATAATAATAATGTAATCGAAGAATCGGTGGATTACCTCGGTAATCCGGTTAGGCCCCCCTTCAACCCTAATAACAACCCGTATAGTAATAATTATAATCCGGGTTGGAGGACCCACCCTAATTTCTCCTGGAGCAATCCTAACAATGCTCAGAGGCCCCCAAATATGAATCCTCAAGGATTTCCGCAAGGATTTCCGCAGGGATTCCAGCCTCCTCCTCCAAAACCTTCGCCGCTTGAAGATGTTTTGTCTAAATACATCGCGTCCAACGATTCAAATATCCGGAATCTTACTGGATCGATTAAAAACTTGGAAAACCAGGTTGGACAACTTGCAAAGATGGTCTCCGAGCGGCCATACAGAGCTCTACCAGGGAATACGGAGCCGAACCCCAGGGAAAATGCCAACGCTATAACCCTTCGAAGCGGCAAGGAGGTCGTCTCCCCATTGCGGGTTGAGCCTAAGGTATGCATTTCGCCTCCGACCCCTCCACCATCTTCCTCGATTCTAATTGTTCCGGATTCTCCGGTTGCGCCGAATGTTTCGAGTCCTCGAATTCCTTACCCGTCTAAAATTAATAAAGAGAAGGAGGACGAAAATTATCAAAAATTTCTGCGTATTTTAAAACAAATTCAAATAAACGTCCCCTTCTGCGAGGCACTCTCCCAAATGCCGAAATACGCGAAATATCTTAAGGAGTTGCTTTCTAATAAAAAGCAACTCGAGGATGTTTCGCGTGTTTCCCTTAACGCGGAATGTTCGGCTGTTCTCCTTAACAAATTGCCGCCAAAATTGAACGACCCGGGACGGTTCTCCATCCCGTGTCTCTTTGGCAATATGTTAATAAAGTACGCTCTTGCGGATTTAGGCGCCAGCATCAATTTGATGCCTTTTTCTCTTTTCAAAAAACTCGATTTAGGCGTCCCAAGTCCAACAAAAATGAGTATCCAACTCGCGGATCGCTCGGTAAAGTACCCAATAGGTGTAGCGGAGGATGTTCTGGTCAAGGTCGACAAGTTTATCTTCCCGGTAGACTTTGTCATCCTGGACATAGAGGAGGACGTCGTGGTACCCATCATCCTCGGTCGCCCCTTTCTCGCAACCTTCCGCGCGTTAATCGATGTCAGTAACGGTCGCCTCCTCCTTCGAGTTGGAGACGACGAAATTACTTTACATATCAACCCCTCCATGCGGAACTCACTATCGAATGATGATTCCTGTTTCAATTTGGAATCCGCGTTTGTGGACGAGTGTTCTTCTCTTTCGGAATTGCTATCTTTAATGATAGACGATTCGGATCTGGCGAATCAACCTCCTTTAGACAAATTACCACCAAATTCGCCTTTCGAGCCTTTTGATTCGAAAGCTTTAAAAATCTCCACTTCCTATGAAGAACCTCCGGTCTTGGAGCTTAAGCAACTCCCCGACCATTTAAAATATGCTTTTCTAGCCGCAAACTTAAAACTTCCGGTTATAATATCGTCTACTTTAACCGATTCGGAAACATCCGAATTGGTTGAAGTTTTATCTAAACATCGTCGTGCAATTGCAAGGCAAATTTCCGATATCAGGGGAATTAACCCCTCATTCTGCTCCCACAAAATTTTTCTCGAAGAAAACCCCCGCAAAACAATTCAGCCTCAACGGCGACTTAACCCGAACATGCGGGAAGTCGTTAAGACTGAAATTATTAAACTCCTTGACGCGGGGATTATCTATCCTATTTCCGACAGCACGTGGGTAAGCCCCGTACAAGTCGTCCCAAAAAAGGGCGGTATAACGGTCGTGGCAAACACGAATAATGAATTAATCCCAACTCGCACTGTTACGGGTTGGAGGGTGTGCATCGACTACAGAAAACTAAATGATGCCACCAGAAAAGACCACTTTCCGTTACCGTTTATTGATCAAATCTTAGAGCGTCTCTCCGGTCATCCTTTTTATTGCTTCCTTGATGGTCTCTCGGGATTTTTCCAAATCCCTATTTCACCCGAGGACCAAGAAAAAACGACTTTTACTTGCCCTTTCGGCACCTTTGCATATCGAAGGATGTCGTTTGGCCTCTGTAACGCGCCAGCTACATTCCAAAGATGTATGCTGGCAATATTTGGCGAGCTAGTAGAAGACATAATGGAAGTCTTCATGGATGACTTCTCCGTCTTTGGAGACTCTTTTAAAAATTGTCTAAAAAATTTAGATAGAGTCCTCCAACGGTGCGAGGAGACGAACTTAGTCTTGAACTGGGAGAAATGCAACTTCATGGTCCGAGAGGGCTTAGTCCTCGGCCATAAAATTTCTTCCAAGGGGATGGAGGTCGATAGGGCCAAAGTCGCTATAATTGAACAACTTCCTGTTCCTTCGAACGTCAAATCAATTAAAAGTTTTCTTGGCCACGCAGGTTTTTATCGGCGGTTTATTCAAGATTTTTCAAGAATAACCAAAACCGCTAACTCACCTCCTGGAAAAGGATTCCCCATTCATTTTTGACACGGCCTGCGTAGAGGCATTTGATTTTATAAAAAAGCAACTTATCAATTCTCCAATTCTGGTGGCGCCAGATTGGTCCCTTCCGTTCGAGATTATGTGCGACGCGAGCGATATTGCGG
Organism: Dactylorhiza incarnata; assembly: GCA_033032865.1. Classification (NCBI taxonomy): domain Eukaryota; kingdom Viridiplantae; phylum Streptophyta; class Magnoliopsida; order Asparagales; family Orchidaceae; genus Dactylorhiza; species Dactylorhiza incarnata. The sequence goes on along the minus strand of JAWHQI010000235.1, from coordinate 3,700,746 downwards.
TAGGAGCTGCCTTAGGCCAACGCGTAAATAAATATTTTCATCCAATATATTACGCTTCTCGCACACTCAATGCCGCACAAGCTAACTATACAACGACGGAAAAGGAACTTCTTGCCGTCATCTTTGCTTTTAATAAATTCAGGCCTTACGTAACACTTTCACACGTGATCGTTTTCACCGATCACTCCGCCCTCAAATATCTTTTGGCCAAAGTTGATGCCAAGCCTCGCTTACTTCGATGGATCCTCCTTTTACAGGAATTTGACTTAGAGATCCGGGATAAGAAGGGGGCTGAAAATTTAGCAGCCGACCACCTCTCACGTTTAGAACACCCCGTCGCAGAAGCGCTCGTCGAACCAGAAATAGACGATCGATTTCCTGAGGAGCGCCTTTTAATCATAAATAATACAAAAACTTCTTCTACCCCTTGGTTCGCAGATTACGCGAACTATTTAGTCGCGCGGGTCCTTCCAAAAGATTTTTCGACTCAGCAGAAGAAGAAATTCTTCTCTAACTTGAAAAACTACTTTTGGGAGGACCCCTTTCTCTTTCGCATCTGCGTAGACCAAGTGATACGAAGATGTGATTCAAGCGAGGAGGGTGCGCAAATATTGCGACACTGCCATGAGGGGCCGGCTGGAGGGCATTATCAAGCCAACCAGACCGCGCGGAAAGCGTTAGAGTCAGGCTTTTATTGGCCCACTCTCTTTAAGGATGCTCACACTTTTGTGAGTATATGCGATAGCTGTCAGCGGTCGGGTAACATCTCTCGTCGTGACGAGATGCCCCAAAACTTTTATTTAGAATGTGAAATCTTCGATTTGTGGGGCATAGACTTTGTAGGCCCCCTACCTCCTTCTTTTAATAATCGCTATATTTTAGTGGCGGTCGACTACGTATCTAGGTGGGCGGAAGCGCAAGCTCTGCCCACCAATGATGCGGGAGTCGTCGTCCATTTTCTAAAAAAATTATTTTCTCGCTTCGGCACGCCCCGTGCAATAGTTAGTGATAGGGGCACGCACTTCTGCAACGCCCAGTTTTCAAAAAATTTATCTAAGTATGGCGTCACGCATAAGCTCGCCGCCGCCTATCACCCCCAAACGAGCGGCCAAGTAGAGGTAGTGAATCGCGAGATAAAACGCATTTTGGAAAAAACCGTCTCTTTAAATAGGAAGGATTGGTCCTCAAAACTCGACGACGCGTTGTGGGCGTATCGTACGGCATACAAGACCGCTATCGGTTGTACGCCCTATCGATTAGTCTACGGCAAAGCGTGCCATTTACCGGTGGAGTTAGAACACCGCGCTTTTTGGACTTAAAATTTTTAAATCTCGATTCGAACTTAGCCTCCGAGAATAGGAAATTCCAGCTAAATGAACTCGATGAATGGCGTGCGAACGCTTATGAGAGTAATAAATTTTATAAGGAGCATTCTAAGTTCTACCACGATCGAAAAATTAAATTTCCAAAAACTTTTGCGCCGGGCGATCTTGTCCTTCTTTATAATTCACGTCTTCGTCTTTTTCCGGGTAAGCTCAAATCCCGCTGGACTGGCCCCTTTGAAGTCAAAGAGGTTTGGCCGTATGGGACCGTTCTTATCTCTCACCCCGAAAAAGGCGACTTTAAAGTCAATGGCCACCATTTAAAACTATATCTTGCGGGTGATCCGGTAGACGGACACACGGAATCTTTAACCCTCCCCAATTTATAATCTCACCACGCCAAATGCGTCAAGCTACGCGACGGTAAACAAAGCGCTTGTGGGAGGCACCCCATATTTATCTAATATTTGTATTATGCTTTTTTTTTATCTCTTTTTGCAGGGTTTCTTACGACCCCGCCAGCTTTCATTCAGGGAAGCCTTTTTGCTTCCTCTTTTCTTTTGTATATATTGCAATGTTTTTTTTTCTCTTCTTCATACTTACATTACAACATTGGGGACAATGTTGGGTTTTAAGTATGGGGGTGTTTTACCGTTTTCATAAAAAAAAAAAAAAAAAAAATTTAGGTACTTTTTTTACTTTGTCACAACAAGAAAAAAAAAATTTTGAAAACAAAAAACAACAAAAAACAAAAAAAAGCTCTACAAAAACTTTTGTTTTTTTTTTCTTTGTCAAAATAAAAAACAAAAAAAAATTTACAACTTACAAAATACAAAAAAATATATATAACTATATATAGTTGAAAAAACAAAAATAATATCCAAAAATAAAAACCCTACTTTACTTTTATTCTTAAAGCATTTAGTTTCGAGAGTATATGTTTGTGGATTTTCATAATCGCTAGTTTTACTATTTGTTTGTTTATCTAAGATCGATAGATTTAAACGTTCGGGGTTAAGTTTTAAAGAATATCTTGTGTTTTTAATTTAAATAGAGGCTTTGTTATCAAGCACTACTTCTACTAGCTAAAATAGAGACATGTGTATTATGTTGGCAAAACAACTTTAGACTGCAATTATCCCTACTTTATGTCTTCAGGAATCTAGGAATATTCAACTTACTAAGGTTGCTCTCAAAATTTTTTTTATTATTCTAGAATTTCTCTTGAAAACCCCTTGTATACACCAATTTAGCATGGCAAAAACAAACAAAGGAAGAAAAAAAAAAGATCTTATGTCAATGGGAATACAAAAATTCCGTAAACATAGGCACCCAATATTTGTTAAAAGAAATCCTATGTCAATGGGAATTGCAAATTCCGTAAACACAGGCATTGGGTTAATTAAAAGGTCAATTTTCCCTCGTACACCAACGATGGGAGTCAAAGGAAACTTTATAAGAGGGGTGAGATGATACAATTCATCACCCCTAATTCAAGTACTCTTCTATTTGCCAAGGCTTTTTCCCCCCTTTTCCCTTAACCAAATTATTGTTTCTAGTTTTAATTCAAAAAATCATTTGAGAGCATAATTAGTAACTTATATTTTTTCCTTCATGTTTCTTTAAACAAAGGTTATTATAATTTCGATCTAATCTCGTTTACTAATGATTGCAATTTTGTTTCCTATTTGGTTAATTAAGAAGTCTTTTGGCCAGGACATTTCTTTCTACTTAAATCATTTGCATAATTTAGGACTTAACTCTTATTACTCCGAATTTTTATTTTTCAGTCTCTTATGATTAAAATAAAACGATAGCCAAAAATTAGAACTTATGTTAATCCCGTATAGATCTCTCTTACTTTTGCTCTGGAATAGCAAAAGCTTAAGTATGGGGGTATTTGATAAGTAATAAAATATATGTATTTTTAGTATAATTATTAGTATAGTTTTAATTAATATTGTGAATTTTCTATGTAAATTAATGAATAAATTGCTTCTTTATTATTTCTGGTTTCTAACTTAGTTTTATTTTTGTTTTTGCATTTTTTTGCAAAATTTTCCCAGGTCACGCCCTCAGTCACGCCCGTGACCAAGGGCGTGTAATTTTTAAAGATCAAATATCAACGGGACGGCTCGATTCAGATCAAATCTCGACAAATCGCTCAAGTCACGCCCTCGGTCACGCCCGTGACCAAGGGCGTGTAAATTTAAAGCTCTGCGCCCGACGAATTTCTCTTCAGCTCACTCCAGTTGACCAAGTCACGCCCGTGACTCTACAAGTCACGCCCGTGTTCCAACAGAGTCACGCCCGTGAGCCGCCAGCGCGTCACGTCTCGAAGCCGCGCCCATGCTACCGACATCAGCCACCCATAGTCACGCCCGTGACTCACAAAGTCACGCCCGTGACATACCAAGTCACGCCCGTGTGCAGCCATGTTTGACGGCCGGACCTTCCAGAAGACGGCGAATACAGCCGAGCAAATGTCACGCCCTAAGTCACGGCCGTGACATTCAAGTCACGCCCGTGACCTAGGGCGTGTAAAACTCAAATTTTCCCTATAAATAGAGGGGCTCGGCTGAAGTATTTTTCATCCAAATTTTGAGTGCTTTGCAATGTTTTTCTGAGTTCTTTGAGTGAATGCGAGTTTTCTTTATGCAATTAAGTTATGTTCGTTTGTAATTTTTGCCTTTTAGAAATAAAATGTTGTTTTTCTCATTTGGATCATCTTCCTTTTTATTAATGTTAGCGTGTGTGCGTGTATGAGTTTAGCTTTATTGCTTTCATAATTTAGTTTTATTGCTTTTATAGTTAGGTTTATTACTTTCATAATCTAGGTTTACTGTTTTCATAGCTTAGATTTACAAGCTTTCATAAAATAGTTTTATCATTTTCTTTTTCGCTTTATGTTATCACTTTCATTTTAAACGCTTTCTTTTCAGTTTTTTTTTAGTGTGTGCGTGTATGAGATTACATTTTTCTTTTTTTGTAACTTAGTTTTATTTCAGTTTTCATATAACTACTATATACCACCCCCATCTTGAATAAGAGGCTAATTAACTTTAGCATTTATTTAAGTCGGTTGGGACGGATATTATTTCTGCACCTTTATAAGTCTTTTCATTTCTATACCACCCCCTTCTTGAATAAGAGGCTAAGAACTTTTTAGCGCTTGTTTAAGGTGGTTGGGACGGATACTATTACTGTTTTTTATATAAGTCTTTTCATTTCCTTTTTATCCGCTTATATCTGCTTTAATCATTAAAAATGTATTTTTCAACCGACAATGCCGTCTCCATTCCGATGAGTGGCTAATTTCCTTTAGCACACGACGTCGAAGAGCATTGGGACACAAAAATAGTTTTTCTATAAAATTAAAACATCTCTTTCTAAAATAATTAACGCTTAAGGTTTACCCGAGAATCACGTTGAGTGGAGCCACATAATCGATGTGTGGTTTTCATTTCCGTATTCGTACCTAGTTAGCCGAGAGGCTCGTGCGTACGGATTGATCGCTCACGGGTAAAGAGAAGTGCGCTCTACCCTCGAGAGAGGACGAGGTAATTCTCCCGAATTGGAAATAAAAACCCAATAGCGGGGTTCACAACATAAAGCGAGTATTAAGAACATTCGATTGTAGAACGAGAGTTCGGTCGAATATTCATAATCTCAGGTGGGCGTACCCTTGAGAGAGGAGCGTTCATAATTATGGAACCTCCACGGTCAAGTCATCTTAATATTTTGAAAAATCATCACTTTTAATTCTACGAAAAAAATCTATTTTCGTCTCAAGGTAATTCGACGTCGCGCGCTATATTTCTCATCGCTTAGAACTCTAGTTAATCGCTTATTATCGTCTTTCGCATTTTATCACTTAGAATTTTTGTTAAACCAACTAAAAATATTATTCCGATAAAATAATAGTTCGTTCCTCGAAGTAGCATAATCAACACGACCCGCGGAAATATACGATCCCGATATTTTCAAAAAAAAATATCCTGTATTACTTGCGATAAGGTATACTTGCCTTTATCAAATGATTAATTTGGACTAAGAATTCAAATACAGCTTTCCAAACTCATTTAGTGCAAAACTCTCCTTTTCTACTTTTCAATTCAATAGAAATCGGCGTTGTAGCCGAGGCGTAATTGTCAATATTCCGAAAGAAGAAAAAGACCGTTACTTCTATCCTTCAATAGGATAACGGTTAATTTCTCAAAGTAGGAGTACTTGCAAGACTCTTCGAAAACATCCGCCAATTCTAAACTCTTAATACAAAGGTTATCTTTTATTTATAAAACAAAAGAAGCAGTCCAACCGAAATCACCAAGAAGCAACCTACTTCTTACAACGAACTTATTAACATGGCCAATCATTTTATTGAAGGTGAGAGGAGTAATCCAGACCTCGCCTCTGTGCTAGAGGATCATATTCGACAACGACGAGAGTTGAGGACGTTAGAACAAAGTTCTGTAATTACTAATCGATATACACAACGCCATCAAGACTTCCCTCCACCTCAACTACCTCGCGGGAAGAATGTCCATCGCACTCGACCCCCTTTGCGCCTATACCAACATAACCAACCAATGTCATAATATATTCCCTCACTTCTAAGAAATAATGGGGCCACATTCTCAAATTGAAAACCATCTTCATCACAAGACCTCCTGGTGGAATATGATGACAATCAAGAAGAGTATACTAACTTAACCATTCCGATGAATGAGGGGGTCGAGATTCTTCAAAAGCAACCTGGATATAAAAGGCCACCTCCTCTTCAAGGAGGATTCGTTAATAGAAACATGAATCTATACTGGCATTTCCACCGAGACACGGGTCATGACATGAAACATTGTTAGGCACTTCGTGATCTCATAGAAAAAGTGTTGAAGGCAGGGAAACTAAAAGAATGTGTGGCTTCTAAGAACAATGATCAACATATAGGGAAAGCGGCAGCAGAAGTTCAGGAGATAAGATCTGAACGTGTAGAACAAGAGGATATAGTGGTGGTCAAAAGAGTTGAAGAAGAACTAGAATGCATAGAAATAGAGAGTGAGGGCACTATTGAATACATCAACTACATTCATGGAGGAGCTGGCTCTGAATCATCTCAAAAATCGAGTGCAAAGAGAATCCATTATCAAGAAGTGGATTTAACTTCTAAATCAACGTCTTCCTGAGGAAAAGACTACCTCGGAGAAGAAGATCTTTCGAAAACTCCTAGTCCTTTTCATGATGTGATTGTCGTAAGAATGGCGATTGACAATTATACGGTGACTAAAATCTTGATCGACACCGGCAGTTCAGTAAATGTTCTATTCAAACTAGCATTTAATGCAATGGGAGTTGAGAAAAAGCCCAGATCTTGCGATGGTTTGCTCTATGGATTCACGGGAGAGAGAAATGAGATAGAAGAAAGTGTTGACATCACTGTCATAGTTTGTGTGATAACAAGATCGGAAATCTTTCTAATAGTAGATGCACCCAGTAGCTATAATGTCATCTTCGGATGACCTCTCTATTAGGAACATTGCCCCACAATATTCTTGATTTGAAGAAGTTCGCATGTCAAAGATAAATGCTCATTGTATTTTATGAATATCTAATTTATTGTGCAGAAAATCATTTAATTCAATTTAATGCATCATTCACACTAAGTTCAATGATATGGTCATTCTCAAGGAATACATAGATAATTTTTCAGAATTATGCTAAGCCAAATATCAACGAGACGGACTGAATATATCATCGTGATCTCTAAGTGTAACAAGTAATATCATCTTGAAGAAAATTTCTCTTTGTCTTAATAGTGTTGAACACTAAGCGCTGCTTAAACATCTGTATATCGTCTTGACAACGCTTTGGTCAAGACGATATTGTTTTGACAAGTATCAATCACTCAAGTATCGTCTTTTTTAGATTCATTTAGCTAATTATCATCGTTACAAAGACAAAGGAGTACAATTATTCTAAAGGCTAAGTTAAGATCGTTATGAAAAGAGATTTCATCGTAAGCCAGTCCATGTAAGTTAATACACTCCAAGTCAAAAGTCATCCAGAAGAATGAAATGTCGTCGAGAAGAATGAAATGTCGTCGAGAAGAGTGTTCGACATTTCAGAAGGCATGTTGAATTGAGAATTCTCAAGACCATGTCGTCTAGATATGGCTCCCCAGTCAACATATGGCTCCCTAGTCAACAAGATAGCATTCAGATTTAAATGTTAAGTCATATCGTCGTGACAAGCTAAAATGTCATCTTGATAAGCTTATTTATTCGACTTGAAAACATGTTGAAGTCAGAATTCATCTTGGTAAGCTTATTCATTCGAGTTGAAGATAGCGTGTTGAAGTCATAATTCATCTTGATAAGCTTATTCATTTGACCTGAAGACAGTGCTTGTATTGAAGTCAGAATTCGTTTTGAAAAGCTTATTCATTCGACTTGAAGACTGTATTCGCGTTGAACTCAAATATCATCTTGAAGATCCTAGTATCGTCGATTAACTAAAGGATTGGCTAGAAGATTGAAATTTCATTGTGACAAAATGAAAGATCATCGTGATGAGATGAAACGTCGTCATGAATACAACAAGTATATCTAAGAAGAAGCTTTATCGTTGTGATAAACTAACACTTTGGCAGAAGTGTATTCAGAATCTAAAAAGAACAAATATCATCATGAAGAACTGAAATGTCATCATGACCAAATGAAAGAGCATCGTGACAAGATGAAACATCATCATGACAATTCAAATTCACATGATGCATTGATCATCGTTGTCAATCAATCCAATCAGTATATACTTTTAATGTATGAGATTTCTGATATAAATAAATCCTCGTTTCGGCCGTTATGGTGGTTTTTCGATGCTAGAAATACAGATATGATGGATACCCTAATGAGGATTGAGATAATATATCATTAAGAAAATCAGAGAGCGGATCAATAGAACAATATTCTTTTCTTCAAGAAAGCAAGTTTAGCTTGTGAAGAAAAAGAAGTCGGAGAACAAAATCTAAAGAAAGCGATACACACAAAGCATTAATCCAGTTCTCCTAATCAATCTGTGTTAAGCAATATACAGGATTCATCATTCAAGATCTCTGTTACTACTGCTATGTAGGTTTTCTTCATCAAAGCCTGAAGAAGACTCTTGCAAATAAAGTGAAGATCATATTGAGTCTATTCATACTTTTGTTATAAGTTATTCTAATCATCTTTCAGTAAGATCTCTCTGATATCTAAGGTAGAGTTCTGTGAAAACTTGAGGTAGGGATCTTATTGAAGGCATGTGGTAGGGTTCCTGTTAAGGACCTAAGGTAGGATTCATTTGTTGAATATGAGTGTAGGGCTCTTGTTGAAGGCTTGAGTGTAGGGCTCTTATTGAAGGCCCGAGGTAGGGTTCCAATTGAGTACATGAGGTAGGATTCATATGTTGAATCTGAGTTTAGGGCTCTTGTCTAAGGCCTGAGTGTTGGGAACTTGTTGAAGGCCTGAGGTAGGGTTCATGTTGAGGACATGAGGTAGGATTCATCTATTGAATCTGAGTGTAGGAATTAGTCTTGAAGTCTTAGGTAGGGAACCAGGTTTGTTCCTGAGGTAAGAGTCAAGGACTCTAAGTTGTAAGATCTGTGAAGGAGATCAAAGACTTGGAGAAGTTTGTTGAGGATACCATACAACTAGATAGGCGTGGGGGGAAGTGGATATACCCATATTGGGGAACCACCACAAATTCTGTGTTTTCTGTGTTGTAATTATTCTCTGATTGCTTGTATTTCTTCAAAAATAGCCCAAACACCTATTCACCCACTCTAGGTGGCAGATCCATGTTCTTTCAAGTGGTATCAGAGCCAGGTTGTTCAAAAAGGGCTTAACAAGATATCCTAAGGGATATTCAATCACTACCATGCCTTGAGCAGAGAACTATAAGGAGTTAAGTTCCATGAAAGAGAGGGTCAGACTATACATGGAGGCTTCAGACCCAAGCATCTTTATCAATGTAAAGGAAGGACCTTTTTTTCTAATGGTCACATAACCATTCTTGCTACAAAGCAAGTGCTGAAGAAATTCTCTGATATAACCAAGGATGAAATAACCTTGGTTACTATGGACAAAAGGGCTAACAACATTCTGATGAGTTCTATAGATGACTCTATATTCTAGAATCTGATTCATTGTAAAACTGAAAAGGAAATGTGAGACTCTCTTGTGGTATACATGGAGGGCACTGAAGAAGTAAGAGATGATAGGAAATCTCTTCTTAACCAAGAATATGAGGCCTTCAGGCAAGAGAAGAAGGATTCAAAAGCTGACGATCCTATTAACAGAAAAGAAGGAAGGAGAGTTGATGAGAAAATGTCTCATAAAGGTAAGAATCCTGAGAAGAGCTTCATTGACAAGAAGCCCAAGAACTTAAGTGAGAGTGACTCACGCTCATTTGAATTAGAAGAGGAAACCTACATTGGGCTCACTGCGATTTCAGAAGATGAGTGGCAGGATGCCTATCCTGCTATCGGGGTGTGCATAAGGGCACCCCTATCACTATCAGACAATGAGTTAGGAGAATAGATTAGTTATGGATTGATGGCCTTAAACGATGAAGAGAAACATGATAATTCTTATCCTGATATGCGATGTATTAGATCCCCTTCATCTAAATCTGGATCTGATTCTGAGACTATTGCTGAGTCAGAAGCAAGCTCATCTTTTGATGATGAGGGTATCTTTGAGCTAGCAGATCAATATAATGATCTAGTAAGTAAGTGCGGTGCTATCCTGAAAGCACTAATAAGAATTAAGTCATTGGTCAAAGTTCAGGCTGAAGAAATAAAAATTCTTGAGCCATTCAAATCTCAAGTGGATGAGAAGACCAAAGAAATAACAAGAATGATTTTGAGCTTATAGTACTTCAAAATAAGTATGAAGCTTAAAGCAAAATGATAGATCAAAATAAAAAGTTATCAAAGATCTGGAGAATAAGCTTCTCATTGAGAGGAAGCCTGTGGCTAGTTATTCTAAGACACAAATTGTGTTGCCAATAATAGACCTATTTTCTGCACCATATAAAGGTGGTGTAGGATACACTGGTGAGACAGACAGTGGCAAGCAATCCAATGATTAGACAAAATTCAGAAAGGTTATTTTGCCTTCCAATACATATGATAATGATCTGTCATATGAATTTCTGTCCAACGAATACTCTATCAGTAGAACAAAGCCACAGAACCCAGGAATATAACAGACATGGGATTGAGTGTATTTAAGGCTTCTCATAAAGAGATCTATATGAAACATCAAGGATTATCTTTATTTGGATCTATAACAACATCATCCAAAAGTAAGGGAAAGACTGCCGCTCAAAAGCCAGTCCCTAAGAAGAAAAATCAAGTGATTGTGCAGTCAATGGTTCATCATGCACACAATCACCATATTCATCTAAGAAATGCTATAAATACAGCAACCCACTATTCTGTTCATCAACATCAACATCCTACTCAAAAGAGGAGGTATAATAGATTTGAATGCTGGTGTTGTGGCAAAATATGCCACTTTGCCATAGACTGTTGGTTCAACCCAATAGTACCTAGAGAAAGGAATGTGAAGCTCACTAGCAATGTTGTGGTGAGGCATCCTGTTGGGAAAACTAAGAAGAACCAAGGACCCAAAGCTCTTTGGGCTCCTAAGGTAATATGATTTCTTTCTGCATGTATGTCCAAAGGCCAATCAAATGCCAATTTGGTAATTGGACAGTGGGTGTTACAGGCATATGACTGGGACAAGAAGCCATCTGAAGGATTACACCCTTGTGAAAGATGGACTCAAAGTCATCATTGGAGGTTCAGATAGAGGGGTTACAAGAACTTGATGCAGATTATGTAAGTTGTAAAGAAGACATGAGATTTATCTCATGGAGTAGTAAGAAGAAGACTAGTGAGGCTATTTCAACATCAGAATCCGAATATATATCAGCAGGAAGCTACGGTGCTCAGCTACTATGGATTCAACAAAATTTACATGACTATAATGTAAAGATGTCCAAGACAACACTATTTTGTGACTCATCAAGTGCTATTTCAATTACTAAGAATCTGTTGGGTTTTTCTAAATGCCATTCATAATGACACGAACACATCAAATGTGCGCAGCGGAAGAAAACTAGAACAACCCAAAGAGTAAGGAACTTGCAGATCTCATGAATCAAGAGATTAGGAAAGCAAATGCAATATACTGTCGTGGGATTGAGTCAATACTCAACCAAGGTGCTCCAAGATGAAATCGGGTAGACAAAATCTGAGTTCCAAGAGCTGAAATGTGTCGGCTCCTCTACAGCGATCCACACGAACGATGGAGAACCCCAAAGCCTTGTCGAACAAGGAATAGGTTGGAGAAAGAACGTCCTCTGCGTCCCCACGAACTGCTAGATCTGTTGAAGGGGAGGCACACGGACGGAACGAGAGCGATCGGAACACTTCCGTCTTTGGCTCTCCAGAAATTGCGAAAAAGGCTCGATATATTCCTTATGTATCGAAGACATAATCGCATTCCTTTTATACGCAAGGTATAGAAAAGGCTATCCGCAGACCATAGGAAAAACAGAACATTTCTGTCCAGATTTATATTCGCCGAATTCGACTAAACAATATAACCGAATTCGACTCAGATTCGGCGAAACCATTTCGACGAATTCGTCTTTATAAATTCGGCTATATCAATTCGTCGAAACCATTTCGTCGAACTAACATGATTCGGCTAAACCCTTTAGTCGAATCTGTTACAATATCGGTTAATCACATTAGTCAAATCTCATTAGTCGAATCAAGCTAATTCGGTTAAACCCTTTAGCCGAATTTGACGCAGTTCGGTTAAACCCTTTAGCCGAATTTGTCAAGTAAATACCCATTCGTTTAAACCCTTTAAATGATTTCCCGTTGAGACATTCTCAACTTAATTCCAAGCAGTCACAGGCTTGGTCCTCCACTCATATCCAATATGAGTAAGGCCAACACAATCCTTTCTCCAATTTCTCCAAACACTTTTATGTGCGACCCTATAGGCTCATATTGCGTTGGCAGTAAGACTAACTGTTGATTGCTTTGAGATCACCTCAGAAACTCCAACAGTCTCCCACTTGATCACAAAGTATCAACAAAAGTCTCACTAACAATGAGCGACATCAAGCAATACATCATTGCTATCCAAGCAATAAGAGTTCATAACTCAACAAGCCTGTCATGAACAATGTATCAGTGTTGTCATGTCCCTTTGTCCTTTACATCCGGATAGAACTAGAGGCATGGACTGTGTCACCCTCATAATTGTTCAATCCCAATTTCCTGATCTGAATAGACTGTCTGAAATTGGTGAACTCAATATCATATATTGACTCAACCAAGCATGGCCAAGCATTTCTCAGTCTCATTCCATCAAGGGGCCCATGGATATTACTCCTATCATACAGGAGGACAAATCCCATTTCTGCTCACACACAAACATCCAAATGATTTGTAACATACCTAATAACCACCCTTATCGTCAACCTTTCTCAAGAGAAGACTTTAGATGGCATCAAAGTACGCTCTTCCTCACCTGATGAATGCTATGACTTCAGGTCAAAGGACCACAAACACCATTGTCACTTGAGACCTACTTGTGACACGTTCATATAACAATCCACAAAGTAGTCTCACGGGGGGTCTGTCCAGTACAACTTGTTCTTAACAAGTACCCATGTGATGACTTGATATCACAATATCATGACCTGTGAGAACCGGTCATCAGTCAACGCACATGCTAGTCTTATGGTCTCATCCTCGCCCTAAATTTCTAGGATGATATCTCGACCAGGGACCATTTAAGAATGAAGCTTCATTTAAACATAGACCCTCACATTCAAGTCACGTACTTGAATTCCTATGGAAGCAAATATTCTAAGGGCATTCATTATGTTAATTAGTCTATCAAATAGAAACGGTTGACATAATAAAAGAACGTGCCATAAATGTAAAATGAAACATACAGTATATAACACAATTCATCAAATGAATAAACAACCGACAAACATACAATCCACAAGGCTCCCACTAAAGACGATCATTCAGGTATCTAATACCCATTGATCTATCATGACCATCATGCTTCTTTTGCGCAAGAGGCTTTGTCAGTGGATCCGCTGTGTTTTCTTCAGTCGGTACTTTGCAAATGTTCACATCTCCTCGATCGACAATCTCTCGATTAAGATGGAACCGCCGAAGTATGTGCTTGGAGCGCTGATGAGATCTAGGTTCCTTAGCTTGGGCAATTGCACCGTTGTTGTCACAGTAGAGAACTACAGGATCAACAAGGCTAGGAACTACATCTAGCTCGCCGATGAATTTCCTAATCCATACAGCCTCCTTTGCCGCATTTGCGGCAGCAATATACTCGGCTTCTGTCGTAGAATCGGCAATTGTCTCCTGCTTGGAACTCTTCCAGCTTACAGCTCCTCCATTAAGGCAAAATACAAAACCTGATTGAGACTTTGAATCGTCCCTATCAGTTTGGAAGCTAGCATCCGTGTAACCATTTACAACGAGCTCTTCCTCTCCACCATACACCAAGAACATATCCTTAGTCCTTCTCAAGTACTTTAGAATATTCTTGACAGCTATCCAGTGACCATCACCAGGATCAGACTGATACCTGCTCGTCATGCTAAAAGCATAAGAGACATCGGGTCGAGTGCATAACATTGCGTACATGATTGATCTAATTGCCGAAGCATATGGAATCATCTTCATGCGGTCCTTATCTACCAAAGATTTAGGACACTGGTCCTTAGAGAGACTCACACCATGTGACATGGGTAAGAATCCTTTCTTGGACTCAAGCATGTTGAACCGTTTCAACACCTTGTCAATGTATGTACTCTGGGTCAAACCCTGCAACTTCTTCGATCAATCTCTATAGATCTTAATACCAAGTATGTAAGTCGCTTCACCCAAGTCTTTCATAGAAAAGCAGTTCCCTAGGTTGTTCTTAACAACTTGCAGGGTCGGAATGTCATTCCCGATCAGCAGTATGTCATCTACATACAATATCAGGAAGACAACAATGCTCCCACTAATTTTCTTGTAAACACAAGGCTCATCTTCATTCTTGATGAAACCAAACTCTTTGATCTTCTCATCAAAACGGAGATTGCAACTTCGAGAAGCTTGTTTCAATCCATAAATGGATCGATTCAACTTGCATATTTTAGTGGCTTCACTTGGAGATTCAAAACCCTCGGGTTGTGTCATGTACACTTCCTCAAGGAGGTTTCCATTAATGAAAGCCGTTTTGACATCCATTTGCTAGATCTCGTAGTCATAATACGCAGCAATAGCAAGTAGAATTCTGATGGACTTGACCATGGCCACAGGGGAAAAAGTCTCATCATAGTCAACACCATGAAATTTCCTGAAACCTTTAGCCACCAGCCGGCCTTTGAATGTCTGTACATTCCAATCCATGTCGGTCTTCTTCTTGAAGACCCAATTGCACCCTATGGGTCGTACCCCTTCAGGTGGTTCCACCAAGGTCCAAACTTGGTTTGTGTACATGGATTCCATTTCAGATTTCATGGCCTCAAGCCACTTCTCAGAGTCTGGTCCATTCATAGCCTCTTGGTAGGTTGCAGGCTCATCATCATGATCCATAAGCAACACATTACCTATTTGAGTAATGAGAAATCCATATCTCTCAGGCTCAAATCTTGGTCTACCAGATCTACGTAGGACTTGTGTTTCTTGAGCAGGCTCTCCAGCTACAACTTCTTGTAGTCCTTGCTCAGGTTCCAATTCTAGTTCGTTCATTGTTTGTGGCTCTTGAACTTCTTCAAGTTCTACCTTTGCAGTCCTTCTGGATAAGAACTATTTCTCCAAAAAGACACCAGACCTTGCGACAAACACTTTGCCCTCAGAAGACAAGTAGAAGTAGTATCCTTTAGTTTCCCTAGGATACCCCACGAGATAACATTTATCCAATTTGGGTTCCATCTTGTCAGGCTTTTGACGTCGCACGTATGTCTCACAGCCCCAGATCTTCATGAACGACATACTAGGACGCTTCCCAGTCCATATCTCATATGGTGTCTTTAGAACCGTTTTCGTTGGAACTCGATTTAGTGTGAAAGCAGCAGTCTCTAAAGCAAAACCCCAAAATGAAACGGGCAAATCTGCATGACTCATCATCGATCGCACCATGTCTAACAAGGTACGATTCCTCCTCTCAGGAACACCATTATGCTAAGGTGTTCCGGGCGGAGTGAGCTGTGATACAATACCACACTCTTTCAGATGATCACGAAACTCATGACTCAGATATTCGCCACCTCGATCAGATCGGAGTGCTTTTATCCTTTTTCCCAGTTAATTTTCTACTTCATTTTTAAACACTTTGAACTTTTCAAAGGTCTCGGATTTGTTCTTCATAAGAAACACATATCTGTATCTACTGAAATCATCAGTAAATGTAACGAAGTAGTAGAACCCACCTCTAGCCATAGAACTCATGGGTCTGTATACATCACTATGTATTATACCCAAGAGATCATTAGCCCTCTCATTACAACTAGTGAAAGGAGCTTTCCTCATCTTGTCTAATAAACATGACTCGCATCTCTCAAATGATTCATAATCAAGTGAGACCAGTAGTCCATCTTTATGGAGCTTGGATATACGTTTCTCGTTTATATGGCCTAAACGACAATGCCAAAGGTACGTAGGATTCGAATCATTTGTTTTTAGTCTTTTAGTATTCTCTACATTATAGATCGGATGGTCTAAGTTCAAAAACATATAAACCATTAAACAATTGGGCTACACCATAACAAACATCATTCATAAAAATCGAACAACAATTGTTCTTAATTATAAATGAAAAGCCTTTCATGTCAAGACATGATATGGATTTAATGTTTCTAGTTATGGCTGGAACAAAATAACAGTTATCTAATTCTATTACAAGCCCAGTGGTATAAGAAAGACAATAGACACCAACGGCGACGGCAGCAACTCTTGCTCCATTCCTGACGCGCAGGTCTACCTCCCCTTTACCCAGCATTCTTCTCCTTCTCAGTTCCTGCACATTTGTACAAATGTGAGAACCGCATCCGGTATCCAATACCCAAGATGAAGGAGCAGAAAGGTTTCTCTCTACAACATAAATACCTGGAGTGGAAGTCACACTTCCTTTCTTCTTTTGCAGATCCTCAATATAGAGGGGACAGTTCCGCCTCCAATGCCCTGCCTTACCGTAGTGGTGGCACTTTCCTTCTTTCGCCAGACCTTTCTTTTTTAGTGCAGAAGATTTGGGATCAAGATGAGACTTAGATTCTATCTTCGTCTTCTTGAATCCCTTAGTCTTGCCCTTGCTTTTATGCACCATCAGTATGGGTCTAGTAGGCTTGACCTTCTTCATATTATTTTCAGCAGTTCGCAACATGCCTAGGAGCTCGGGCAGTGTCTTGTCTATTTCATTCATGTTATAGTTCAAGACGAACTGCTCATAACTGTCCGGCAACGATTGCAGGATCAGATCCGTGGCCAACTCTTGGCCCATGGGAAAACCCAGTCTTTCAAGGTTCTCTATATACCCAATAATTTTGAGTACGTGAGTCCCTACTGAGTCCCGAGCTCCCATTTTGCACTGGAATAATGCCTTGGATATGTCAAACCTCTCTTGCCGGGCTTGCCCCTCGAACATTTTCTTGAGGTGCCCGATTATCTCATAACCACACATGCTCTCGTGTTGCTTCTGAAGCTCAGAGGACATGGTAGCAAGCATGAGGCATTCCACATCCAAGGTATCATCCTGATACTTCTTGTAAGCATCTCTATCTGCTCTCGAAGCATTTCTGGTCGGCTCTGTGGGGGCTTCACCTTCCAAGACATAGAGCTTGCGCTCTTGCCTGAGAACAATTCTCAGGTTCCTGTACCAGTCGAGGAAGTTCGTCCCGTTGAGCTTGTCCTTCTCAAGAATAGCTCTCAGGGACAGGGTGGAGTGAGATCCACTTGCCATGGAAATTCTACAATGAATTCGCAAAACTTTCAGTACTGTATTTCAAAATACATTTTATATTAATAAGGACTTTTATTAAAAGCTCCCACTATTTTTAATCAAATCGACAACCCTTTAATTCGATTCGGAGAGTTAATGCGAGCTACTCTCTTAGTGGACAAGATCCATATTTCACCAACACAACGAGTCCGCTTTGGCATTCCTCTCATAATGCGTTTATTTAGGTAGACAATATTTGTCAATTGCATCACTATGCAACTCTTGTATGGTTGGTGAATAACTCATTATTTGCATCCATCATATGGAGCATGCCAATCCTATGCCTCTAGGCACTCAACCTTTGAGGTCACCTAGTTAAGTTAGACCCGATGTCGACAGTGGGATATCACAATTATCCGCTCGCACCCTTACCAAGATAGATTAATTCACCTTGCTTTGGCAAGCCCACACTTCATCGATCGAGGCAGGAAGAGTGTCATCCATCGGAAGGCATCCGTATACTTAATATTGGATAAGGGATTTTTATTTTTTTTCAATAGATGAACATTTCATCGTGATTAACATTTAATCACCATGCACATACACAAAACAAATGCATCCCCTTTGTGCACATAAAAGGATTATCAACAGTTTGATAAAAGGGGGTTAAATCTGAATACTTAGAACACTTCTAGATCTTCAGATTTACATGCATTGAACACAAGCAAAGCAACTCCACTTGTGCAGTAGACAAGCTCGTCTCTCATGTCAGATTCAATAATCTAAACATTTGGTTTCACAAACCATATCGAGGGACGGGTACTGCAAAGGAGAAACAATCTCTGAAACAATGAAATCGCAACGCAATCACATGCGTTCCTGGCGGGGTTCGAAGGGTCCGCGCCCCTGGCGGGGTCTTAGGGGCAGAGCCCCTAAGACCCCAACCAAATTTTTGAAATCCCACCACCAGAAACCACACAAAACCACATCAAATGTGATGTTCCAAGAAGAATTCTATACATTTAGAACGCTTCCAAATTTCTAGATTTGCACGCACTTGATCGCATCCTGTCTCTGATACCACTGTTGGGTTTTTCTAAATGCCATTCATAATGACATGAACACATCAAATGTGCGCAGTGGAAGAAAACTAGAACAACCCAAAGAGTAAGGAACTTGCAGATCTCATGAATCGAGAGATTAGGAAAGCAAATGCAATATACCTTCGCGGGATTGAGTCAATACTCAACCAAGGTGCTCCAAGATGAAATCGGGTAGACAAAATCTGAGTTCCAAGAGCCGAAATGTGTCGGCTCCTCTACAGCGATCCACACGAACAATGGAGAACCCCAAAGCCTTGTCGAACAAGGAATAGGTCGGAGAAAGAACTTCCTCTGTGTCCCCATGAACTGTTAAATCCATTGAAGGGGAGGCGGCGACTGTCGGCGGCGATTAGGTTGGCAGATGGAACGAGAGCGGTCGGAACACTTCTGTCTTTGGCTCTCCAGAAATCGCGAAAAAGACTCAATTTATTCCTTATGTATCGAAGACCTAATCGCATTCCTTTTATACGCAAGGTATAGAAAAGGCTATCTACGGACCATAGGAAAAATAGAACATTTCTGTCCAGATTTACATTCGCCAAATTCGACTAAACAATATAACCGAATTCGACTCAGATTCGGCGAAACCATTTCGACGAATTCGTCTATATAAATTCGGCTATATCAATTCGTCGAAACCATTTCGTCGAACTGACATGATTCGGCTAAACCCTTTAGTCGAATCTGTTACAATTTCGGTTAATCACATTAGTCGAATCTCATTAGTCGAATCAAGCTAATTCGGTTAAACCCTTTAGCCGAATTTGACGCAGTTCGGTTAAACCCTTTAGCCGAATTTGTCAAGTAAATACCCATTCATTTAAACCCTTTAAACGATTTCCCGTTGAGACATTCTCAACTTAATTCCAAGCAGTCACAGGATTGGTCCTCCACTCATATACAATATGAGTAAGGCCAACACAATCCTTTCTCCAATTTCTCCAAACGCTTTTATGTGTGACCCTATAGGCTCATATTGCGTTGGCAATAAGACTAAATATTGATTGCTTTGAGATCACCTCAGAAACTCCAACAGAATCATGTATCACACAGCAGAACTAAGTATATTGAAATCAGGTACCACTTCATTAGGGATCATGTTAAAAAGGAAGATATCTATCTTGAGTATGTCCCTACTGACAGACAAGTGGCAGATATCCTTACAAAGTCCCTTGATGAAGCAAAATTCAACTTTTTCTAAATTTGAACTAGGCTTTCTATATGTAGAATAAGTGCATTAATGTTTACATAATTTTAGCATTGCTGCTACACACTTAGATGCTAATTTCTATTAAGAACAATGTTTGTGGTTGTTAACAATATGCTCGCAAGCACTTTAGAAAATTACAGGAAACAACCCAGAGAACATGTTTGTATCATTGTGACATCAAGATGACATGAAGCATATATCCTTGATAGTTTATTTGGTAGTAGTCTAATACACCTAAAGGGTGGGTGAATAGGTTCCTACACTCAGGCTCACAGAAAGCACTATGCTATTTATAGTGGTTCTCCAAAACAGTGTGTCTGTGAGTAGTCCACTTTCCCTCTACACCTTTCTAATAGTTTGTTAGACAAGGCAAACTTCTCCAAACCTCAGCTCAATGAGCTTACAACACAGATCCCTCAAGATCTCTCAGGTTTCCTCCAACGCCATGCCTCAGGCCAGCAACCATACTACTCAGAGTTGTCCAACTCCTACAACTCAGAAACACTTCAGGTTTCCTACCTCGGGCCTATCAAGAAGCCCTACCTCAGACTGGGAGTACAATCCTCCACTCAGGCTCACAGCCCTACACTCAGGATTATAGCCCTACGCTCAGGCTTACAGCCCTACACACTTAGGACACGATGTTCTTACAGAGTTGAGAGATATTAAGTTTCTACAATAGAAGATAAAATGTAAAGACCTTCAGCTTTGGGTCTTCTGTTGTAGTATCACAGCAGATGCTGTCTTGAGAAGAGGTAGCTAAAGCTTTTGTACTGCTCCTCTTGATCTTCCTCTTCAACTGAAGGAAAATATCTACGTGTTCTTCTCAGCTTTAACCAGCAAGAACACCAGGATGAGCTTACTCTTGGTCATCGTCAATGTCTTTCTTTTTTAGTTGTGCAAGCTTACTATTTTATTGACCTAACATATGCTATAATACATCCACCAGGAATCAACGGCTCTTTCCATATCCTAGTCATAGTATGGATGGGAATAGAATACTTTATCTTGCTTCCTAGCCACTTGCGCCAAAAGTAAATCCCTCTAGACAACATTCATATTTGAATCTGTCTCAGCGGATGGGCAGAGATGGGCTCCTGTCTTAGCGGCAGAGAGTATTCGTCTTAGCGGATCCGCTGAGACAGATAGTCTTCTCAGCGGATTTTCTCTATATGCAGCTCAGCTGAGACAGACTCCTTCTCAGCGGCAATACAACTGCGTCTCAGCGGTTCAGCTGAGACCAGATTGTTTTCTCAGCGGTTTTGACATTGAAAGCAAAGATCTATTCCAATATTTGGAATTACTTAAGACTGCATAAACATAATACATAAAGGCTTATCAAATACAATATGTACTTAGCATTGAGTGTGATGCATCTTCAAATCTAGGGAACATTGAGGGGCAATATTTCCAACAATCTCCCCCTATTTGAAGAAGGCTGAATATACACCAATGCTAAGATACATTAACACAATAAGCATATAATGACATATAAAGAGATAGTAAGATGAGAAGTCATGACAACATAACAATATTATTGTTATCAATTATATGGACATTACATCATGTAATGAACATCCATACACAAAACATGTTAAGCATTAATACACAAAACATGTTAAGCATTAACACACATCATATATTAAGCTTGACTTTAATTTACTTATAAACAAATGAGCCAAAAATTGACTGAAGGACCAATTGTATTAGATATAAACTTTCAATACATAATATTACAGATTTTAGTGCACAATTTTGTATAATGAAAATTTAAATATTAGTTCATGTTTTCTCTTTTTGTGGCATTTAAGCTTTCAACTTGATCACCAGTAGCAGCAACTCTCATCTTAACAATCCTCTTCTTGTTCTCTTGACTTTTGAAGTATAAGAATTTCTTTGGGATATATTTGGATGGCATTCTTTTAGGGTTGCTTTTTCTTACTAAGTTTTCTTTGAAAACCCTTTCCCTTAGGGGATTTCTTTCTAATTGTTTGATCTTCCTCTGTTGGATACATCCTATCAATGTTTTTGCATATCTAACCATGGTTTAGCCATGCATTCAAGATTATGCTCTTTGAATCAGCACTCCAATATTCATAGTCGGGATCTTTGGCTTGATCACTCCTATTCCTGACCATGAATTCCTCAGCAAGCATGACTCCCTCTCTATTCCTCTTGGTTGCAAGTTGTGCTTCCTGTGCACTCTTTGCTTGAGCTAGAAAATCAAAGTCTTCTTGTCTCATATTGTCCAGTAGAGGAAGATTTAATGCAATTATAGTTCCCTGCAGGACTTTGAGGGCAAGCTCAGCATTTGTTTCAGCATTAGTCTCCTCCCCCTATCTGGCTTCTTCAAATATTTTGTGTTCAATCCCTTGAGTAGTAGTTGTCACTGAGTCAGACATGGTTTGGAATGCTTTCCCTAGATCAGCTTTCAGATCCTCTTTCATCTTTTCAGCTTCTCCTATTATGGTGGTTCCTGTGGACCACACATATTCCTCAATGTGATTGGCAGCTTTCTCTATTACTTCATCTGTCTTGCAGACAAAGTTCTTGACATATCTTATGTCAGATTCTAACATCTTTAGATCTTTGTCCATGGATCTGAGGATAGCGCATTGAGATACTACACTATTTTCTGCCAGATCAAACCATTTTGTCATATGGGTGTTTAGGTAGGCATTGTCTTCCTTTAAGCATTTGATCTCAGTCAACGCCTCATCCTTCACATTTGAAATTGATTTATCAATATACTCCTTCATTAATGACATTTGGACATCAATCAGTGTCTTGATTGAACTTAGGAGAAGTTCATTTGAATGTTGTTGTTCAACAACTAATGCTGGCTGAGTAGAGGGTTGTATCACTGGAGGTAAGGACTTTTCTTGAGCAGCTACATTATCATACTCAATCAGAGTGGATGGCTCATCTGCAAGGGTTGATGTGATGTCGTTAGCAGGGACCTTTGAATGCTCCCCCTCATCCTGATCATCCACCTTTTTAGCACCATCATCATTATCAGTAGCATCATTAACTTCATCATTATTATCATCTAGCATCTCCTACTCCCCCTCAGATGGAGCATCTTCAGAACTATGCTCCAAGAAACCTATTGGTTCATCAGTGATTAGATTGATCCTTCTTTCAAGACCAGAGATGATGAGATCAATCTTACTTTGTAGATAGGTATGAGAGTCCAGTTGCTCCTCATCATGACCTTCTGATGCAGCATGCTTATCTTATGCATCTTCATTAGTTATGAAGTTCAGAGGACTGAGAGCATCATTTTCATCTTGAGCATCACCCTCACCTACACCTTCACCTTCAATCTCTCTTTGATCAGGAATGTTGTATGATCTTATATTAGCAGCAGCATCTTCAGAATCTGATTCAGAACATACCATCCTTGCTATTCTAGTTCCTTTGAGCAGCCTTTTCTTCTTATCTTTTTCCTCATAGGGCTAGCTCATGGGGAGAACTCTTGTGAACCTATCCAGGGTTTTGATATTAATTATCTTGAGATAATGGATGTTTGAACCATTTGAGGTATCAAACAGATCAAGGTATGTTTGGAAGAGATAGAGTGACAGAATTCTTCCCAAGTTGGGGGCTTTTGGAGGCATTCTTAATCCTTTGAAAAATAACTTGTGCTCAGGAAGTTTTTTTTCTTCAATACAATCCTAGCCATTAGCTCAAACATAAATTTGGATATTGTGTTATGGGAGCCAGATTGCAGAGAATGGCCTTCCCAACTATATCAACTAATAACTTTTTCTTTGATTGAAATATTTCCTTTTTAGTGAGCCAATTTTTGCATCACTATACTCACACCACTTCAGTGATTTAACTGTCTTTTTCAGAAACATCATCTTCTTCATCATGGCTTCAGTGCTTTCTCCAATTTTCTAGGGGTAATTATGATCTTGTCATTACAAATCCTTGATTTCATAGAGGTTTTGGTAGGAGATAACTTGACATTTGTATAGAATTCTAGCACTTCGGCTATCAAAATTATCGACGGCTCTGACAACAAAAATTCTAGCCCTTGAGCTTCAAGTAGCTGAATCACTTCCTTTATTTCAGAAGGGGCAAGTTGAAATCCATTCCTGACTATTTCATATCCTTCCTGAAGATCATTTTACAGACTTTGGCGCCATTTTGAGAGGAAGAAGAATCGCTGAGACGGGGGGAAAGAGATTTCATCTCACCGGCTGGGGTTTAGGGTTTGTAACCTTATTATTCTATTACTCTATTTATAGAGATTTTAGTTTAACTTTAGGTTTGAGATTACCCTTGAGATAATTATTGATTTATCTTATTACATTAATTGATTTAATGCCTCTGGATTCTTAACTAAGATTTGATTTTATTTAAACAGCCCGTCTCATCGGATCCGCTGAGACTGACTGATAAACTGTTGGGATAGTGTATTGTTGAAACCTTTCAGCCTTTTCAGTGATTCCGCTGAGACCACATGCTTATCTCAGCGGTTTAGCTGAAACTTTCTCATTTGTTTCAGCTGAGCACACTACCTAGTCGTGAACATTATATATTATAGTTAAGGAATAACAACAGCATATGAATAATCAAATGAAATGTAAGATATTAATCAACACTTAACATTCCTAACTCAATTTTAAATAAATTGAACTTAGCCTCATCCAATGGCTTAGTAAAGATTCCAGCCACTTGATTGTCTGTGGATACATATTCAAGGTGGATATCTTCACTTTCGACATGCTCTCTAATAAAATGATATCTAATTTCTATATGCTTAGTTCTGCTATGTGATACAGGATTCTTAGTAATAGAGATTGCACTAGATGAGTCACAATACAGTGGAGAATGACTTACCTTGAGGTTGTAGTCCTCTACTTGGTGTTGTATCCACAGAATCTATGCACAATAGTTCCCTACAGCAATGTATTCAGACTCAGCAGTGGATATGGCCACACTTGTCTGCTTCTTATTGCTCCATGAAATCAATCTCCTTCCTAGAAATTGACAAGTACCACTTATGCTTTTCCTATCTACTTTGCAGCCTGCAAAGTCAGCATCTGAAAAATCCAATGAGTTCAAAATCATTGTTTTTAGGGTATTAAATATCAAGTGTTTGGCTGCCCTTTAGGTATCTCAATATCCTCTTAGCAGCAGAGTAATGAGATTCCTTAGGGCATGCTTGATACCTAGCACAGACATATGTAGCATACATAATATCTAGTCTACTAACAGTTAGATATAATAGGGATCCAGTGATGCATCTGTACATGGAATCATCAAAGTGTTTTCCCTTCTCATCCTTGTCTAGGGAAATGTTGGACCCCATGGAAGTTTTCATGGTGGAGGCTGACTCCATCCCAAATTTCTTTATAAGCTCCCTAGTGTACTTTGTCTGAGAGATAAAAGTCCTTTCAGCAGACTGTTTCACTTGAAGGCATAGAAAGTACTTGAGCTCTCCCATACTGCTCATCTCAAACTCCTCCTGCATAAGGTTGGCAAACCTTTTGCAAAGGTTGTTATCAGTAGACACAAAAATTATGTCATCTGCATAAATTTGGACTAGGAGACACTTGCCCTTTGTTTCCCTAAGAAATAATGTACTATCTATCTTTCTCCTCAAGAATTTGTTCTTAATGAGAAAGCTAGACAAGGTCTCATACCAGGACCTAGGTGCTTGCATTAGACCATATAAAGCTTTCTTAAGTAAATAAACATGAGATTTAGAGTTGGATGAACAAAACCTAAGGGCTGCTCCACATAAACCTCTTACTTCAGATTTCCATTAAGGATGGCAGACTTTATATCCATTTGGTAGACCTTGAACCCTTTGTGGGCAGCATAGGCAAGGAATAACCTTATGGAATCTAACCTTGCAACATGGGCAAAGGTTTGGTCAAAGTATATACCTTCTTCTTGTCT
Source organism: Dactylorhiza incarnata (assembly GCA_033032865.1). Taxonomy (NCBI): domain Eukaryota; kingdom Viridiplantae; phylum Streptophyta; class Magnoliopsida; order Asparagales; family Orchidaceae; genus Dactylorhiza; species Dactylorhiza incarnata. Next base: position 3,675,173 of record JAWHQI010000235.1, on the reverse strand, counting down.
ATGCCCTTTGGCTACCAACCTTGTCTTGTTCTTGATGATGACTCCATTCTTATCTAACTTGTTCCTGTAAATCCACTTGGTGCCAATTATCTTGTGTCCTTGAGGATTTGGCACCAATATCCATACCTTGCACCTTTTGAATTGTTGTAGCTCCTCTTGCATAGCTTGAATCCAGAAGGTGTCTTGGTTAGCTTCCTCAAACTTTTTGGGCTCTGCCTGAGATAAGAAGCTCAGGAATAGAGCTTCATTGTGAGCCTTACTTCTGGTGATCACACCTAGGTTCTTATTTCCAATAATCAGGTTCCTTGGGTGATCTCTCAGATGCCTGGTTGTTGTAGGCAATGTGTTAGCATCCTGATGTACTTCATCTGCAGCAGCTTCTTTTTCAGCAACTTGATCATCTTCATCTTGAAGTACCTCAATCTCTGAATTGACTCTGTTTGAGCTGGGTTTGTCTCGAATTGACAGCTCTTGCATTTTCTGAACATTTCCTGTAAAAGTAGGAGAACTGGACCAGCCCTTGTAAAGTAGGCTACTTTCATCAAAAACAAAATGCATAGATTCCTCAACTACATGAGTCTTCTTGTTGAATACTATGTATGCTCTATTATATGAGCTATATCCAACAAGAACACCAACATTGCATTTTTCAGCAAACTTGGTAAGTTGTGTTTTTCCATTATTTTAACTGTAGCAAATGTTGGAACATGGTTTTCTGCATCCCTTTGATTTGAGAATAACAAATCCTCCTTGTATTTGATATTGTTTGCCATTCTATTTTTAGCATGCAGGTTTGGAAAGATATGACACCAGGTTGCTGCAACAATGGTCTGGTACTAACCACAAGCTGGAGGATTGAAAGTTGTTTAACGCCAGGCGCTAAGCTTAATGCTGGGCGTAAGCGCTAGACGAAAATGGCGTTCGACAAAATTGTGTTCGTTGAAAGAAGAAGCCCGTTCGACGAAATGCATACCACGGCGCTCGGCATAATGCATACCATGGCGTTCGACGAAATACATATCACGGCGTTCGACGAAATTATGTTCGACGAAATGAGAAGCCCGTTCGACGAAATGCGTTTGACGAAAATTCCATTCGACGAAATGGAGGTCGATGAAAGGAGAAGCCGTTCGTCGAAATGGAGGTTGCCAAAATGAGAGGTCGTTCGACGAAAATGGCGTTCGACGAAATAAAGTGTCGTTCGACAAAATGAGCTGTTGTTCAACGAAATAGCGTGCCAACTGATTAAAGAAAGAATCTCAACGCCAGGCGTTAGTCTTAATGTTGGGCGCTATCCGGTCGACGAATTTGGCAAGGAGAAAGCAGGCATGATTGTAGGAGGAACTTTAGGAATGATTTGTCCAACGCCCGTGTTAGCCTTAACGCCCGGCGTTAGTATTGCCTAAAATAAAACATTTCTTAAAGTGCAGAATCGCATTCGTCTTCTGAAGATCTGAGTTATCAATATGTTGTTATACATGGTCAACGCCCGGCGTTAGCTCTTAACGTTGGCATTATCTCAAAGTCTATAAATTGGATGATTTTGATGTCTCCAACTACTGATTGCCAAGAGCCCTATTCCAGCACTTCAGAAACTTTGTGAGGGCCACATTTCCAGACAAACACATCTCCCACTCAAATTTCAAAAGGAGGAATCAAAGGAGGCTTGGATCAACACGCAACTCAACGCAAAAATGCATGCTTGGACTTCAACAATCTTCAGCGATTCTTCGGCGTCTCCTTCAGATTACCTCATAGGGAGTTTTATATTTGTATTTTGTATTTGTCCTTTATTTCATCTTTGTAATCGGTTCGTGAATTCGCCGCGTGTTGGCGACTAGATCTGGGTAGGACTTAGGGAGGAATTCACCTCGTGTTGGCGACTAGGTCTAGGGAGTAGAACTAGTGGGTGCTCGAGGCCTTTCTGGTGATAGATTGGCTAGAGCGGCTTGAGGCCGTATCTGGGGAGAGATCGGCTAAAGCCAACCGGTTCGTGGGGATACGAGTCGGTATAGAAAACAAAAAGGGTTTTCATATTATACGCTTCGATTTCTAGCATCATTGAAATCAGCTTTTGTAATCAATTTTATAAATGATAATCATGTCTTTTCTTGTTTAATAAAATTGATTTCATTTCTAATTTCATTATCTTTTTAATTTTGATTTAACTTACTTCGACCAAAATATCAAAAGTTTTCTATTGAAGTTTAAAGTTTTTAAAACCCTTATTCACCCCCCCCCCTCTAAGGGCGCCTACAGATCCAACAAGTGGTATCAGAGGCAGGTTATTCCAAATCGGCTTAACAATCAGGAATAATGGCGTCTCTTGATCATGATCTCGCTTCTACTAGTGGGGAAAATTTTAATATAACTGAAAAAGTATTAGCACCACCTTTATTTATGGGCAAAAATTATAAAGGGTGGAAAACATTAATAAAAAATTTTCTTAAGGCCTTAGATGAAAAAGTTTGGAATATTACTATTGAAAAGCCACCTAGCGTACTAACTAGAAACGAAATTGTTGTAAATGCAAAATCTATGAATAGTATATTTTGTGCTTTAGACCAAAATATTTTCAAACTTATTTATACGTTACCTACCGCATATGAGATTTGGAATTTTCTTGAAAGAACTTATGATTCTCCTTCTACGGGTATGGAACAATCGCAAGAACTGGAGAATATGCAAGCTTGCACAAGTCTTCAAGAATGCTCCTCTCATGACATATCCATGAAGTGCACATCAAGTGAAAGAGAAGAAGAAATACTCTCTTCGAAAGAGGAGTGCTAAAAAGATGTCAAAGAAAAGAACAAAATGAAAGGAGCATTCATAAAAGAACAAAATGAAAGATTATGTTTAGAAAATTCATCTTTGAAAAATGATTGTGCTAAGTGTAAAGACTATAAAATTGAAATTAAAGAGATGGATGAAACATTTGATGAATATAGAAATAACTATCAAAATCATATTGATTCAATTGTTTCCACTCTTAAAAATAGCACGATCACTTATAATAAAGCTAGACATAATTTAAAAACGAAGAATGATGAATTAAAAACAAAAATCAACTTGCTTATGAAATTTATAAATAAAAATTCACAATATCAAGAAATACCTAAAAGCATGTTGAATATGAATATGAAAATGAATATTTTAACTAAGATAAATAATGGGAGTAAGAAACACAAAGTATTTGTAAATCAAAGTCAAAATCACCATTATTTACAAAATCATGTTTCTCCCAACATAAAATTAAATGTTCACAAATTTCCTATAAACAATGTTTTACAAAATCATCATGGAAATTTGACAAATAAAAACAATATTAAACCAAGGTTTGAATGGAGGCCCAAAGTTAAAGATGAAACACTAACTCCACTCAAAAGGGCCCATTCAATCATATCTCTCCAAAAGCAAACACGATGTATTTGGATACCCAAAGAAACCGTCGCACCCGGTCCTCTTTGGATACCTAAATCTCTCATTCATTAGCATCCAATCATTTGCATGAAGTAGAAATCAACTAAAAGTAAAATATCAATTCTCCACTTCATGATATGCTTAATTTTCTTTTTGTGTTTTTGCTTTTATTTCTTTGAGCCATCATGATATGATCACTTTATATAACTTGTGATATGACTTCACATATTAAACCAAAATTCATAAATAAATCAAATTGAATAAAGTTGAATAAAAAGTCATATAATTTTTCAAGTGATCTACTTATCCTTTTTATTTTTATCCTTCTAAATCCATTTCCTAAAAGTCTTATAAAATTTGAAAAACTAAATTTGTCATATGATATTATTAAGACTAAATGAAATAAGTGTCAAAATGGATTCAAAAGGTGTTTTTAGGAGTATTCGGCTAAATTTATAAAATGCGCAAGTTTTGCTTAGGTATGTAATATATTTGCGTCATTTTTTATTACCCCTAGTATGTTTAATCATAATCATGTCAAACTGGAATTGAAAAATTGCATGAATATTATTTCACTTATTTATGATCATTTCACTCATGCATATGTTGTGCAAAACTCAAGAATTAAGGTTTAATAAATATGGAGCTTTAATGAATATGAAACCCATGTACTAAAATTTTAACTTCCGCAACATTTTGGGATTTCTTCTCGTCTCTTCTCTTCATTAGACAGGCCTTACATTGCACAAAGATAATTAAGCAAAATCGAAAGCAAAATCGAAGAAAATATAGGCTATATGATTAAAATATGCACTCTCTGTGAGCTAACGCAGGTGCTAGGACCTAACGCCGATGCTAGCTCAAGTATCCGATTTTCTGTAATTTTAAAATTCTGAAAAATCACTAAAAATATATGTTTTTGTTTAATATTCAAAAACCAAAGAGAAAATTTATAAAACCTTTCAAAAATAACCAAAAAATAGTTTCTCATTGTATTCATCATTCACCTTGCAATCTTTCTCTTTAATATTTTGAAAAGGTTGAATATGAATTGTTTTATATATTTCACTTACAATAATTAATTATGAGTACCAAAATCTCTATGTGATAAAATTAATGATCATGATTATATTATGTAATATCAAAAGATCTTTTAATTCAAACATTACACATAACTACAAAAGATCATTTTGGTTCTTTCATAAAATTGGTGATCATGATAATTATATGAATAAATTATGAATTGTGATTGCATGTACCTTACTATATCTAGACCTTAGAATCACCTTGATATCAATAACATCAAATCATATCATCACTTAATTCTAGGTCTTCAAATTGAATTTCTATCGATATAAAAAATATGCAATATTCTTATGGCATAATATGAACTCATCATACTAGCATTATCAACTAATAAATATTATCATTCATGTTAGTTATCAATAATGCCATTATGAATCCATCTTAAAGTAGAAAAATTGAAAGATAAAATAACTATGTGACTTTAAATTGTTTCCATATTACAAAATGCTTAGGATTTCCATGATCGTTCACCCACATTATGTGTCTCACAATAGCGAGGGCGTAGGATTGTATGCATTAGAAGATCTAACCTCTATGTCATTGCTTGTCCTTAACTGGGGAGGGTTCTAGTGGGGCCTTGCGAGGCACTGGGGGGGCGAGTGCTAGGTTGAGCGTTCTCTAGTGTGTGCATATGGGATTAACACCCCATCCTACGGCATGTGTGCAGCTCCTCATGCCCATCCGTCACTTAGTACGGGGCTAGTGTGTAGGCATACATTTAGGGTATTATAATCTAGGACATTCCTATTTCATATATTTTGCATGCACTCTTTATGATTATATTATTCATGCATTCTTTTTTTCGATCGAACATGCTCATGCATTCTTGTTTTGATCGAACATGCTTATCTTGTGTTTTGCATTCTTTATCATTTTTGAGCTATAATGATCTTGTAAGTCACAAATATATGAAAACCAAATTAAAATAAAAAAATCATTTTTGAACAAATAAAACATGCTTATATAGTCTTCTAATCATTTCCAACTTCTCTGAAATTTCTACACTAAGAAGGACTAAATACATACTATCTATGCCAAAGAAAAGTTTTTCAACAAATCTCAAAAACAGCATACTGTCTCGGCGTTAATTAGTTAACACCAGGCATTAGCTTTGTTTTCCAATATTGAAATTCTGCTTTCACTGTAATATTTCTGATATTTTTCTAATGATTTTTTGCTGTTTATTTTCTCAGATTTGAAGTTATTTTGTTATTAATTTGGTTATTTTATTCCAAAATAAAAAAAATTTAAATAATTCAAAATGCTCAAAAACATGATTTTGTTATTTGTTTTGATTTAAAAAAATTCAAAATTATAGTTTGACTATAAGACTTCACAAGAGCAAACATCTTAGACATTTTTGTTTCAAATGGTCAAAATTCATTTTAGGCATACACTTAAAGATTGTCTTCAATGTCTAATTTTTATTTCAAATTTCCTAAACATTGTTTTATCTTGTAATGCCTTGACCTTAATCTGATTATGTGCAATGAAATAGTCTATAGAAAATGGTGTATGATTGCCTAGCATGCCTCAAAGTATGATTAATGTTTTATGTTAATCAATGAATTATACACTCACTATTTTGGTAATCTACATGTGCTCATAATCTTAGTCTTGCATGACTGTGTAGTGTAATAGTTTTAACATATTAAGTTGTATGTCTAAATTACCTACACCGTCTTTCAAAAATAAATTTCATGCACGATATAGAAGTGTTATTTCAATAATATTAATGTTTGCAACAACAAGTGAATTCGGAGACCTTCGGCCCAAAATAAAAATCTGAAATAAAAAGCCAAAGATAACTCCACCAAGCACTACTCACCCTCCTGATAAGTCTTAATGAGCATTGTGAGGTTGAGCACCTTGGAAAGAATTATAAAGTGTCTTGTGCAAACATATTTCTTTTTATCACTTCTATTTGTACACCGGATCACTAAAACTATAATTTTTATAAAAAATGCTTATGTGGTCCCCCAAGCAATACTTCGCTCCCTGATAAGTCTTAATGAGCATTGTGTGGGCGAAGCACCTTGGTTGTTGTACTCATTATTTGTGCCTTGAAACTTTATTCTAGAGTTGTGTGTGAAGTAATTATAAGATTGCATCCTTAATATTGTTGGCACTATTTCATTATATATGTCATGTGTTTTGATTATTTCACTTGTATACTTTTATCAAAACACCTTATGCACACATCATTGTTTTTCAAAAAGCTTCCACTCATGAGAATTGGATCCTAATGCAAACATTACATAATTCTCTAAAAACTTAAGTAAAAGCACTAGATTGCAATGCATGATTTCTACAATGTTTTCTTTACTTGAAATACGAATTGGTTACATTGTAGCTATTATCTTCTTGAATATGTTAAATCATGCTTTCCTATTAGTTATGAAAATTTTCAAAGTTAAAATGCTCAAATGTGAAGAGTCTACATATTGTTGGAATGGTCAAACTATAACAAAAATACTACTCTTAATTGTTTTGTTTTTGTTTTTCGCACTTCTCTTTTAATCATGTACTTCATTTAACATGGTTTATCATGCTCACTTCTTTGGTCTTTCTTCACTTGTGCTTGTAAAATACTATTGCATCTTTTTCAACAAGTAATATTCTTCTTTAAACATTAATTTGCAAAGCAAATGATTACATTCCTGTGGTATAATCTTTGAATAATGTTCTTTCATGCCTATCATATATTTTTTCCGATGTGCTACTCTATCCCTTAGCTCGATCATGACTTACTTTATGTTTACACAAAACTCTTAATCCTCTCTTAGTTATGTCCCAACTTTTGTCTTCTTTAGTCTAGTTTTGTTTCACTCCACCCTCTTTTGCTAATAACAAAGGGGGGAATAAAATGATAAATCGTAATGATTAATGGAGTAGGATTCACTAGATTAAGGGGGAGCATGTATCTAGTATATGGGAGTATACACTAAGGGGGAGCATTTTTGTAGGGGGGCACTTTTAAATGATCTATAATTCTTATCATTATCTTATAATTGCTTAGTGTCATATATCCTTATAAAAACACAAATTCTTTATCTATGAATCTGATTTATCTCTATTGGATTTGTTATTATCAAAAGGGGGAGATTGTTCGAACATGGTTTTTCGCATCCCTTTGATTTGAGAATAACAAATCCTACTTGTATTTTATCTTGTTTGCCATTGTATTTTTACAATGCAGGTTTGGACAGATATGACACCAGGTTGCTGCAACAATGGTTTGGCACTAACCACAAGCTGAAGGATTGAAAACTGTTTAACATCAGGCATTAAGCTTAATGCTGGGCGTTAGCGCTAGACAAAAACGACGTGCATGCCACGGCGCTCGACGAAATGCATACCACGGCGTTCGACGAAATGCATATCACGGCGTTCGACGAAATTGTGTTCGATGAAATGAGAAGCCCGTTCGACGAAATGCGTTCGATGAAAATTCCGTTCGACGAAATGGAGGTCGACGAAAGGAGAAGTCGTTCGATGAAATGGAGGTTGCTGAAATGAGAGGCCATTCGACGAAAATGGCGTTCGACGAAATAAAGTGTCGTTCGATGAAATGAGATGTTGTTCAACGAAATGGCGTGCCAGCTGATTAAAGAAAGAATCTCAACACCAGGCGTTCGTCTTAATGTTGGGCGCTATCCGGTCGACAAATTTGGCAAGGAGAAAGCAATAGTGATTGCAGGAGGAACTTTAGGAATGATTTGCCCAACGCTCGCGTTAGCCTTAACGCCCGGCGTTAGTATTGCCTAAAATAAAACATTTCTTAAAGTGCAGAATCGCCTTCCTCTTCTGAAGATCCGAGCCATCAATATGTTGTTATACATGGTCAACGCCCGGCGTTAGGTCTTAACGCCGAAGTTATCTCAAAGTCTATAAATTGGATGATTTCGATGTCTCCAACTACTGATTGCCAAGAGCCCTATTCCAGCACTTCAAAAACTTTGTGAGGGCCGTATTTCCAGACAAACACATCTCCCACTCATATTTCAAAAGTAGGAATCAAAGGAGGCTTGGATCAACACGCTAACTCAACGCGAAGAACGCACGCTTGGACTTCAACGATCTTCAGCGATTCTTCGGCGTCTACTTTAGATTACCTCATAGGGAGTTTTATATTTGTATTTTGTATTTGTCCTTTATTTCATCTTTGTAATCGGTTCGTGAATTCGCCGAAGTTGGCGACTAGGTCTGGGTAGGACTTAGGGAGGAATTCACCTCGTGTTGGTAACTAGGTCTAGGGAGTAGATCTAGGGGTGCTCGAGGCCTTTCTGGTGATAGATTGGCTAGAGCGCGCTTGAGGCCGTATCTGGGGAGAGATCGGCTAAAGCCAACCGGTTCTTGGGGATACGAGTCGGTATAGAAAACAAAAAGGGTTTTCATATTATTCGCTTCGATTTCTAGCGTCATTGAAATCAGATTTGTAATCTATTTTATAAATGATAATCATGTCTTTTCTTGTTTAATAAAATTGATTTCATTTCTAATTTCATTATCTCTTTAATTTTGATTTAACTTACTTCGACCAAAAAATCAAAAGTTTTCTTTTAAAGTTTAAAGTTTTTAAAACCCTTATTCACCCCCCCCCTCTAAGGGCGCCTACAGATCCAACAGCAGTTGCACCCAAAGATTCTAAAATATGAAATTATTAGCTGCTTGCCTTTCAGAATTTCATAAGGGGTTTTCCCTTGGGCCTTATTAATGGATGCTCTATTTAGAACATAATAAGTTGTATTCACTGCCTCTGTCCAGAAATATTCTGGGAGTGAGGAGTAACTAAGCAATGTTCTGCCAGCCTCTATTAAGGTCCCATTTCTTCTCTCAGCCACTCCATTTTGTTGTGGGGTTCTGGGAGAGGAAAATTATTGGGTGATACTAAGTTCTTGACAAAACTTTGTCATTGCACCAGATTAAAATTCTGTGTCATGGTCAGTCCTAATTTTGACCACAGTACATTGTAGGTCATTCTAAATTTCTTTGACATAATTTATAAAGATGTCTAAGGCATCATATTTCTTCTTAAGGAAGAATACTCATGTATACTTTGAGTGATCATCAACAATCACTAGAATATAAAACTTCCCACCTAGGCTCTGAATGGGCAAAGGACCAAATAAGCCCATATGCAATAAATATAGACATCTTTCAGTGTCTTTGGATCCAATACTTTTAAAGGTGTCCCTAGTTTGCTTACCCATCTGGAAAGCATGGCATGGACCACTTTTAACACATTTTAAATCTGGATTGATTCTAACTAAGTTCTTAGAGAATAATCTATACATTGTCTTGTAGTTAATGTGGGCAAGCCTCTTGTGCCATTGAACACAAAGTGACTCACTCACATTAGCTATAAGACACACAGAAGATAAAGAACTATTGCAAATGAAATCTAAGCAATAAACATTCCCACTCCTGGTGCCTGAGAGAATGATCTCAAAGTCAGTTGACTTTTTGATCAAGCACTTGTCATTGTGGAATTCAATAACATAGCCCAAGTCACATAGTTGACTTATGCTTATAAGGTTGGGTTTCAACCATTCAACATAAGTTACCCTTGTTATTGAAACTATGTCATTGGTAATCATACCATAGCCTCTTATGACCCCTTTGTTAGATCCACCAAAGATCACCTTTGGTCCATTTTTTGTTGGTGTGTATTCCTTGAGTAAGCATCTTGCTCCAGTCATATGTCTGGAACAACCACTGTCCAAGTACCATATCTGATTTAGATGGGTACTTGAACTATCCTACAAGAGAGATTTTACTTAGCCTTAGGTGCCCAATTAATTTTGGGCCATATGCCCTTGTTAGCATGGTAAGAAACATTTCTACCTGTAGCAACTTTTGTAGGAAAGCTTTTTTTGTATTAGGCGCATTGGGGTTGTGCCAACAATCAATGGCAAAGTGTCCCACTTTACCATAGCACCAACATTCATGGATGTTGTACCTTCTCTTCAGAACATTTCTTGAAGTGGAAGGAGAATTAGGATGTTTATGTTAAGTGAAGAAGGTACCAGCATTCTTGTAATTCCTATCAGCAATCACTTGGCTTGTTGACTGTCTATAATTTGTCTTTGAAGCTTTTATCTGATTGACATCAGATTGTCTTAGTTTGGAAACTAAGCATGAATTGATGTTGTACTGTTAGACTTGATTATAGGCATGACAGCAGCCATCAGTAATGCTGGATTAGATGTAGGAGAAGCAGCTTTCTCACCCATGAATGTGGGGGTTGTAGCACCAAACACAAATGGTCCATGATGGGCAATTTGGATTTCCTCATGGGGAGCTTTCAAAGCACTCATCCTCATGCCCTTTCTACCATTATAGTTAGGAGCATTCCCCTTACTATAGAAGCTTCCATTCTTCTAGTGACCATATGTAACTGTTGGACATGTGTGTCACATCCCTTTGTTTGAGAATAACAAATCCCATATTGTATTTGATATTGCTTGTAGTGTGTTTATAGTGTGCAGGAACTATAGGTGCAATACACCACTGGTAGAAAGCAGCTTGGAACAACCTTTTGAAAGGAGGAGCGCTACCGCCAGCGCTATCGCTAGCGCCAGTGCTACCGCTAGCGCTACCGCTAGCGCTACCGCTACCGCCAGCACTACTGCCGGGCGCTATCTCAAATTCGTGCACGTGACGGTTTCGCAACCGCTACCACTACCGCTACCGCCAGCACTACCTCCCGCTACCGCCAGCGCCATCGCTACCGCCAGGCGCTATCTCCAGTTCAAGCATAGCGCCACGCCGCCGACGGTTGCGCAACCGGTCCACACGAACAATGCCGCCGGCGCTATCCACTACCGCAGGCGCTAGCTCCAAGGTCTATAAATTGAAGTGTTCTCTCTCGTTTTGGTTAGACCTTCCAGAGATATTACTTGTTCCCATACTCTCATGTTGCTACTCTGCCAAAACATCATCTCCCACTCAAAGCCTAAGAAGAAATTCTGGAGAAGGAAGCCATCACGGTGCAACCGAAGAATGATCGCTTCGACCTCGCTTGTGCTTCAGCGATCCTTCATCCACATCTCCAGAAATCTCAAGAGGGAGTTTGCTTGTTATTTACTTCATTTCTTTATTTGTATCTTGTAGTGAAATCGCCTTGTTTTTGGCGACTAGGTCCTTGCGCGGCTTAGGGGGAATTCGCCGCATGAGTTGGCGACTAGGTCTAGGGGATTAGATCTAGGGGTGCTCGAGGCCATATTCGGGGAAGGATTGGCTAGAGCGGCTTGAGGCCATATCCGGGGAAGGATAGGCTAAAGCCAACCGGTTTGTGGGGATACAAGTCGGTATAGAAAAGGAAAAGTAATCTACATTTGTACGCCTCCGATTTCTAGCGATATAGAAATCAAAGTTTATGTAAACACCTTTTCATATAATATAATCATGTCTCTTTTGTGTTTACTTTGATTTCTCTCAATTGGTGTAAAATTTCATTATTGCAAATTGTTATTACTAAATTGTCATTATTATTTCCTATTAATCAAAACAACTTAGTAATTATCTTAAAATTTATAAAAAGAACTTTATTCCCTTATTCACCCCCCCCCCCTCTAAGGGCGCCGTAAGATCCAACAAGTGGTATCAGAGATAGGTTATTCCAAACGGTTTAAAAACCAGGAATAATGGCGTCTTATGATCTCGCTTTTTCCGAGGGTCAGGGAATTAGTAGACCTCCACTATTTACTGGGTCGGATTATAATTATTGGAAAAATAGGATGCGTTGTTTTCTAATGACCCTAGATATTGTGGTTTGGAACATGGTAGAAGAAGAATACACTCCTCCTACATTTATAGTTGGAGAGGTTATGTTAGAAAAACCCAAAGATAAATGGGATGATCGGGATAAACTCAAATGTAAAAATAACGCAAAAGCCATGAATGCTCTATTTTGTGCGTTAGATAGAAATGAATTTAATAGAATTTCTGCTTGTACTACTGCATATGAAATTTGGAATCATTTGGAAGTTACTCATGAAGGTACATCGCAGGTTAAAGATTCCAAGCTTTTCCAACTAGAGTCGGAATATGAAAAATTCTGAATGGATGAAAGCGAAGATGTTGATGGTATGTACACGCGCTTCACCAAGATCGTCAATGCCTCAAAAGCTCTTGGAAAGACCTTCTCAAATGGAGACTTGGTCCGTAAGATCCTTCGTTCTCTTCCTCCAAAATTCAACCCGAAGGTGATGGCTATTTCGGAGTCGCACAACTTAAGAACGCTCCAAGTTGAGAGCCTCATTGGGAATCTCAAAACCCATGAGGTAGAACTCAAAATCCAACATGATGAATACAACAAGGAGCCAAAGAAGAAGGTGTTGGCATTAAAATCGAAGAAGGAGTGTCAAGAGGATGAGGATGAAGATGAAGAGAGTCTTTTGGTAAAGAACTTCCGAAAGTTCATGCGCAATCCGGAAAGGAGAAACACCTTTCGAAAATATTTCCAAAAGGGTGAAAGATGGAAAGGGTCATCTTCAAAGATGGAAAAAGAGAGCGACAATGAAGAAGAGAGACCTCCACCGGAATGCTGTCATTGTAGGAAGACGGGGCACATTCGGAGCCAGTGCCCAAAGTTCTTGAAGGAGAAGAAAGAAAAACGGTACAAAGGGAAGGAGAAGAAGAAAGTATTAAAAGCTAGAACATGGGATGACTCTTCCTCCTCTTCCTCCGAAGAATCAAGTGGGTCTTCATCAAGCGAAGATGAGGAAGCAAACATGTGCCTCATGGGACATGAAAACGACGGCGACGACACCAGTGTTCCTAGTGACACTGAGGTAACTCCTCCCACTTATGATGAATTGTATAATGAATTTCTTGAAACTTGCAAAGCTTTTGATAAACATATGAAAGATAGTATTTTATTAAATCGTGAAAATGAATCTCTTATTAAAGAAAATCAAAAGCTTTCCAAAAAGGTGATTGTTTTAGAAAAGAGAAAGGTTTCTTGCCAAGAATGTGATCACTCCACAAAATTGGCAAAAGATATATAAGTGTCACTTTCTAAAGCCCTCTCTCATGCCAAAACTCTTACAAAAGAGAAGGGGGAATTAGAAAGGAAATTGGAAGCCTCTCTTTTGCAAATCAAAAATAATAAGAAAGGTTTTGAAAATAGGTGTGTCATGCTTGTGAAAGAAAATTCTTCACTTAAAGCACAAGTTCATGATCTCACCATGGCCATTAAAAAATTTGGTATAGGCCAAAAATCACTGGAAATGGTTCTAGGGTACCAGTGTCATGGATCTGGAAAGTTTGGGCTCGGATATCGAGGTGAGGGCTACCGCCCGGCGCTAGCACCTCATACCAGAAACATGAAATTTCTCTTTCAAAATACTTTCCTTCTGTAAATGAAAATTATTCCAGCAAGAAAATTTTACAGAAAAGGGTCTCAACCCCCTTTATTTCGTGTGCAAACTGTTATAGGTTGGGTCACACAACTAGTTCTTGCAGGAAAATAAAACAAAATACTTTAAAGCAAATCTGGGTACCTAAGGCTTCCACTTATTCTATGGGAGGTTCCACTTGGGTATCCGGATCTTTACTCTCATCTTCTTTCTAGATGTGCAGGAAGGCTAAGGACAATGAAGACGTATGGTACTTGGATTCAGGATGCTCCAAGCACATGACAGGCAATAAATCAAAGTTCCTTAGCCTAGAAAGGAAGAAGGGAGGAATTATGACTTTTGACGACAACGGAAAAGGAAGAATCATGGGAATTGGTACAGTTGGTAACGAATCCTTCACTATATCAAATGTTCTTTATGTAAAAGGGCTAAAACATAATCTTATTTCAATTAGCCAATTATGTGATAAAGGATTAGATGTTTTATTTGAATCTTCTACTAATCTATGCAAAATATCTAATCCTACTACAAACAATATTTTACTAACTGCACCAAGAATACACAATGTTTATATTGTTTCATTTCATGATCTTTCAAAATCATCTTTAAAATGTTTTATTACCAAAAATAATGAACTTGATCTTTGGCATAGAAGGCTAGGACATGCTAGCACAAAGCTGATTGTAAAACTTGCCAAAAGAGATTTAATTAGAGGATTGCCTAAATTAAATGGAAATTTACCTTCACTTTGTTCACCATGTCAAAAAGGTAAAATTACTAGATCCTCTTTCAAAAGTAAAAATGATATTTCTACTACAAGACCTTTGCAATTAATTCATATGGATCTCTTTGGTCCCGTTAGCACCGCAAGTCTTGGTGGTAGATTGTATACATATGGTTTAATAGATGGTTTTTCTAGATATTGTTGGACAATATTTCTCTCATCCAAATCCGAAGCGTTTTGTGAATTTTCAAAATTATGTACTCGTATTCAAAATGAAAGTGATTTAAAAATTAAATGCATACGTTCGGATCATGGAGGAGAATTTGAAAATGAAAAATTTACTTCGTATTGTGATATGTTAGGCATAAAACATGAGTTCTCTGCACCACGCACATCACAACAAAATGGTGTTGTAGAAAGAAATAATAGGACACTTCAAGAGCTAGCATGCACTATGTTATGTGAATATAAATTACCTAAGTCCTTTTGGGCCGAAGCCGTAAACACATCATGTTATGTTATAAATAGAGTCATGCTTCGCCCATCTTTAAATCTCACACCATATGAACTCTATTTTCAAAAGAAGCCTAATGTGTCTTACTTCAAAGTTTTTGGTTGTAAATACTTTATCTTAAATACAAAAGATAGCTTGGGAAAGTTTGATGAAAAATGTGATGAAGGAACATTTCTTGGATACTCTTCAACTAGTAAAGCTTATAGAGTTTTTAATAAAAGAACTAGAAAAGTTGAAGAGTCAATTTAATATGAAATTTGATGAGCTTGTCCTTGTATAAAAAGACTTTCCGCAGGTAAAGAGGATGATCTATTACCTCCTTTGGAGCATGGTGATGAAGAACCTTCCAAAGAAGAAGAAGAGGAGGCCAAGAAAGATGAATATGTACCTCCAAGAGTCTTAAAATTCACAAAGGATCATCCACGGGAATTGATAATTGGTGAACCATCCATCGGGGTAAGAATTCGCTCTTCTCTTCATGAATCTTTTTCAAATATTTATTTTATTTCCGAAATAAAACCAAAAACCGTTACTACCGCTTTAAATGATGAATTTTGGTTTTTGGCTATGAATGAAGAATTAGAATAATTTGAGCGACATAATGTTTGGAAATTAGTAGAAAGACCATCTAATCACCCGGTTGTAGGTGTAAAAGGGATTTTTAAAAATAAATTAGATGGTGAGTCTAGAATATCTAGAAATAAAGCACGCTTAGTAGCACAAGGATATTCTCAAATCGAGGGGATAGATTTTGATGAATCTTTTGCAGCCGTTGCTAGATGGAGTCTATAAGAATTTTTCTAGCATTTGCAAGCTTTAAAAGAATAAAACTATTTCAAATGGATGTGAAAAGTGCATTTCTAAACGGGTTTGTAAAAGAAGAAGTTTATGTTGAACAACCCCCCAGTTTTATTAATGAAAAATTTCCAAATCATGTTTATAAACTAGAAAAGGCGCTTTATGGTTTAAAACAAGCGCCCGGTGCATGGTATGAAAGACTTACATCATTTTTATTAAAGCACGGTTATATTATGGGAAGTGCGGATAATACTCTCTTCATTAAGCACAATAATGATGATATAATTATTTTACAAATATATGTTGATGATATTATTTTTGGATCTACTAATGAAGAGATGTGTAAAGAAGTTATTTTAGTGATGAAAAATGAATTTGAAATGAGTCTTGTAGGAGAACTTTCTTATTTCCTTGGTCTTCAAATATCACAAAGAATTGATGGTATCTTTGTATGTCAAACTAAATATGTTCATGATATGCTTAAACGTTTTGGATTTGAAAACCTTAAACATGCTTCTACACCAATGAGTGCATCACTAAAATTAGGAAAAGATGAATCAGGAGTTTCTATAGATCAAACTTTATATAAAGGTATGATAGGATCTCTACTTTATCTTAGTGCAACTAGACCCTATATTATGTTTGTCGTATGCTTATGTGCTAGATTTCAAGCCAATCCAAAAGAATCTCATTTAAAAGCGGTAAAACGAATTTTTAGATATCTCATTGGGTCATCTAGATTAGGATTATGGTACCCATATAATGATTCATTTACATTGCATGGCTATTCCGATTCGGATTATGCCGGTTGCTCACTTGATAGAAAAAGCACTAGTGGTACTTGTCATTTTCTAGGACCTTCATTAGTTGCATGGTCTAGTAGGAAACAAAATTCGGTTGCACTCTCCACCACGGAGGCCGAATACATTGCATTAGGGAGTTGTTGTGCACAAGCTCTATGGATGAGCCAAACTTTAGAGGACTTTGGTTTTCATCTAAGAAATATAGAACTAAAATGTGACAACAAAAGTGCCATTGAACTCACAAATAATCCGGTACACCACTCTAGTTCCAAACATATAGATGTGCGTCATCATTTCATAAGGGATCACATTAAAAAGGAAAATGTAAGGATTAGTTTCCTTGGCACGGACTCTCAACTTGCTGATATATTCACTAAACCTCTTCCCGATGCAAGGTTTCAAATGTTAAGGTTGGAATTAGGAGTCTTAGACATCTTAGGATGAAAAACATATAAAATGCTAATGTTTTATGCAATTTGAGCAATCAAGACATCTCTGATAATTACAAAACTTCTGCATAAGACTACTCTTAAGACCCCTAACCAGTATCCAAAATCAAAAATTTAAAATTCCAAAAAAATCGAGTACTGTTTCCCGCGCTAGCGCTAACGCCGGCGCTAGCGTGAGTGTTCAAATTTTCTGCTTTTTAAATTTTCTAAAAATCAAGAAAAATATGTTAGTGTATTTGTACTACTTTGATTTGTAGTTCTAACATTTTTTATTTTTTGTTTTATGAAAAATCAACTACAAAAATTCAAAATTCAAAAATTACAAAAATATGTTTTTTGTGTTTTTCAGTTTTTATTTCACTAAAAATTTTCAAAACAACAAAAAACTGTATGATCTTTACAACAAAAAACTGTATGATCTTTATTGCCAATATCAAGCATGTATGAATTCTATTATTTAGAATTATTTACAATGATAAAACATATTCTTTCAAATTACTATGAACATTGTTTTGCTTATCATGCTTTGATATATCCATTTAAAGTGCATCAATTGTATTTAAAAATGTGTAGAACCAAGCTTAGCATGCCTCTAAGTATGAGTAAATGTTTTATGATTGATAATGATACATTTAACTCACTTATTTTGGTAATCAACATGTGTGCATAAATCTAAAAATGCTTGCTTGTGTATTGTATTTGTACAATGAATTAAAACTTGCATAAGTTTATTGCCTACACTACATTTGAATTGCACTTATGACATTTAGAAAGGTGGTTAAGTTAAAAATTTTGGTTTGCAAAACAAGTGTATTCGGAGAATGTTGTCTCACAAATGTGAACAAAAATTATATATGTAGACAAATATAACTCCACCAAGCACTACTTGAACCTCCTGATAAGTGTTCATAAGCATTGTGAGGTTGAGCACCTTGGAAAGAATAGTAAAGTTACTTGTGCAAACCTTGGTTATTACACCACTTTGTTACAAACTATGTGCATTAAAAAGTGTGTGAAAGTAATTTACTTGTGTTTTATTGTGCATTTTACTTTACATATGTCTTGTATTTTGGTGATTTAAATCAATTGTTAACATTGCCCAAAATACACTCATGTGCACATCATTATCTTTCATAACACTTCTTCTCATGAGTATTGGATTCTAATGCTTTATCTATACTACTCTCTATATAAGAAATGCACTAGATAACCTAGCATTATCTCTACAATGTTTTGGTATTTCTTGAACTTAGAATTAAGTAACATTGTAGTATAATCTCTCTTTGATATGTTCATATCATGCTTGGTATTTTTATGAAAAAAAACTTTGAGATTTCAAAAAGATTAAAACATCTTTCAAATTTGAACTAAAACTCATATTTCTACTTATGCTTTTCATGCTTACAAAAAGATGTTTATTATAATCTTCCGCTTGCTTACAACTCTTATCTTTATATTTGAAATCTCATATATATGTTATGCTTAAACTATTTATCATTATTTATATTTCGAAAAGCTCGATCATGATATATTAATGCCTCCTTACTACCCTCACCCCACCTTCTTTTGATAATACCAACAGGGGGAGATTAATTGAAGAAATCTATATAAAAGAAATATAGAAGATTAAGGGGAGAATAAATTCATGAAATCTATCATTTAGGGGGAGTAACACATAAATTGCATTTATGTAGGGGAGCATTAAGATAGGGGGAGTATGCACATTCTCATGCATATCATATACTATAGTTGCACTTTTATCTTGCTTATCTTATCTATAAACACTATTGTTGATTTCTTGCTTAGAGGATTTGTTATTATCAAAAGGGGGAGATTGTTGGACATGTGTGTCACATCCCTTTGTTTGAGAATAACAAATCCCATATTGTATTTGATATTGCTTGTAGTGTGTTTAGAGTGTGCAGGAACTATAGGTGCAATACTCCACTGGTAGAAAGCAGCTTGGAACAACCTTTTGAAAAGAGGAGCGCTACTGCCAGCGCTAGCGCCAGCGCTACCGCTGGCGCTACCGCTACCGCCAGCACTACCGCCGGGCGCTATCTCGAATTCGTGCACGCGACAGTTTCGCAACCGCTACCGCTACCGCCAGTGCTATCTCCCGCTACCGCCAGTGCTATCACTAGCGCCATGCGCTATCTCCAGTTCGTGCACAGCGCCACATGATGCGTGTCGGCAAGTGCACCGGTCGCTGTCAAGTAATAATTGTGGAGAATAAATTCCCCGGATGTCGGTCTCTTGAGGAATGCAGGATGGGTGAACGAATCGCGCAGTGATGATTATTACACAAGCGTTCAACAAACACAAAGAGGGGTTTTAGGTTGGTTTTCCTAATCTTAGCAATAACAAAAGAAATGCGGGTCAAAAACACCGCTTCGCAAAGTGAGGTGGATGCAACGGCCGCGATGCCGTGCTTCGTGAGGCGGATGAAGTGAACTCGAGTGCGAGAGGATGAGGGTCGCAAACACCTCTTCACAACCGCCGTTAGCTCTTGCTAACGCGGGTCAAACACCTTGCGTGCGGGCGCGAGTGAGTGAATGAGAACGGAGTGAATCACAACCAAACCATGAAGAATAACATAGAGACATTCATTTAAACAAATAACATCTCAATATTCGAGTTTTACAAGGTTCAAAGAGTACAACGAGGAAAGAAGAAAGGAATAACCGATGGTGAAGACTAGCGGCCGTTCACGGCCGGAATGGTAGGTTGTCGGGCTACCTCTGGACTCGGACGGACAATGCTTCCGGCGTAGAGAGCTGTCACGATCTCCCTACGTGCTCCGTCGTCTTCGACTTTAGGTTTCTTCTTCTTCTCACCGAGCGGAATGAAAGAATGCTTGCTTGGAGGCTTACGGACGATGGAGAACACTCACGGACAATGGAGGAAGTCTTAGAATGGATGGAGGAGGCTTCCCTTTGCGTAGGAGATGAAGTGGAGGCTTCCCACGGTGGAGATCGGCGGCGTACGGAACAGGAATCCCGCTCCCGGCATGAACGATCCGCCCTAAAATCGCAACAGGCATTTAAATAGGCACTGGATTAAATACTGCGCACGATCATTGGCGCACGACCAGTGGTCGTGCGCACTGGAATTCGGCGATCGTGCGCACTACAGCAAACAGAACTCGGAAATTAAATGGTAAGTGCGCACGAGCAGTGGCGCACGACCGGTGGTCGTGCGCACTAGCGTTGGTGGTCGTGCGCACTGCACCAAACAGAACTCGTGAAAAAAGGCTAAGTGCACACGATCAGTGGCGCACGACCAGTGGTCGTGCGCAACAGAACCGGTGATCGTGCGCAGTGTTCCTGTGCAGAATTGCATCGGGAACACTTGCACGACTCCTATTCCCGCACAACCACAGATCTAGCCACTGAAAGTGGCACTTATCAGCACAAGAATATACTAAAGACAATAAACACGAAAATCACACCAAAGTGGGCCAAGATGTGCACTTAGCATGGATTATCAAATATAAACTATAACAAGGCTATAGTGCGTAGAATTGACTAAATAACGGCCCAGATGAGTCCAAAAATGTGTATAAGATCAGGACTCATCACCACACCGCCGACGGTTGCGCAACCGCTCCACACGAACGATACCGTCGGCGCTATCCACTACCGCAGGCGCTAGCTCCAAGGTCTATAAATTGAAGTGTTCTCTCTCGTTTTGGTTAGACCTTCCAGAGATATTACTTGTGCACATACTCTCGTGCTGCTACTCTGCCAAAACATCATCTCCCACTCAAAGCCTAAGAAGAAATTTTGGAGAAGGAAGCCATCACGCTGCATCCGAAGAACGATGGCTTCGACCTCTCTTGTGCTTCAGCGATCCTTCATCCACATCTCCAGAAATCTCAAGAGGGAGTTTGCTTGTTATTTACTTCATTTCTTAATTTGTATCTTGTAGTGAAATCGCCTTGTTTTTGGCGACTAGGTCCTTGCGCGGCTTAGGGGGAATTCGCCGCGTGAGTTGGCGACTAGGTCTAGGGGATTAGATCTAGGGGGTGCTTGAGGCCATATCCGGGGAAGGATTGGCTAGAGCGGCTTGAGGCCATATCCGGGGAAGGATAGGCTAAAGCCAACCGGTTTGTGGGGATACAAGTCGGTATAGAAAAGGAAAAGTAATCTACATTTGTACGCCTCCGATTTCTAGCGATATAGAAATCAAAGTTTATGTAAACACCTTTTCATATAATATAATCATGTCTCTTTTGTGTTTACTTTGATTTCTCTCAATTGGCGTAAAATTTCATTATTGCAAATTGTTATTACTAAATTGTCATTATTATTTCCTATTAATCAAAACAACTTAGTAATTATCTTAAAATTTATAAAAAGAACTTTATTCCCTTATTCACCCCCATCTAAGGGCGTCGTAAGATCCTACAGTAACATCCCCCAAACAACTAGACCCCTAGATTGGTTTTGTCATGACTAGGTCATGACAAAACCCTAGGAAGCTTGAAAAGACCACTTGGCCTTAGGCTTAAAGGGGAAGAGCACCTTGGTCTGCAAATAGCAAGTTCCAGTTACCAAGCTTAGGGTTGGAATTTAGGGACTCACCTTGACTCCACCATGGCACACCTAACCCTTTTGAAGGTCCCTCAGAGCACCAAGGACCCATTAGGGTCAGCCAAAGAGGCCAAGTTGACCAAAGTCAACCCTAAATTGGTCAAAGTAACCTAATTAGGGTCAATTGGCCTTCACCCTGCCAAATTGACCTTGTCCCTACCCATTTAAGGACATTGGGGACCCAATGGACCAAAAAGCCCCATCATGGGGTCACCAATTTGGCCAATTTGACGCAAGTCAACTCTAGCCCTATTTTGGTCAAATTTCCCTATTGTGGGTCAATTGGACTCCGCCTTGCCAAATTAACCCAACCTAGACCTTCCTAACCCTTAGGGGAGGCCAATGGGTCACTATCCACCCATTGAGGTAATCCCAAATGGTTAAATTGACCAAAGTTATCTCCACCCTAAATTTAGGTCAAAATGACATATTTTGACCTAATCAAGCCCAATCCACTTGGGCTAGACCCAATTGAGGTGGTCCACTAGCTAATAGGGTTGGGAGTTACTGAAATTTCCATTTAATTTCAGGAAATTTGGCCAGGAGAGAGAAACATCCATTTTCCCCAAAAATGATGGAGAGAGAAAGAGAGGATTAATGACATTCATGGCCAAGGGAGGCCAATTGATATCCCAATTGATGGGGATTCATCTCCTCTAGCTGTTATAAGAAATTTAGGGGGTGAATTGGGGGGTTTTCACTTTGGCCGAAAATGGCCATTAATGGCCTTCATGGCAATTGATGTCATGACTCTCCCTCTCCCTAAATTTAACATTATAATTCCTTCAAAGGACTGAGAGAAGCATTTTCCCCCGTTTGTCTAAAGGTTTCAAGCTAGTTGGTGTGGAGGTTCCAATGGCACCAAGAGGCAAGAGCTCGGCCATGGCCAATCGGAAAACGACACGGTTTTTCACCTCTTAATAGGTCCTCCCCTCCTCCTCTCTCCCTATGGATAATTCTTAGATCAAATAGGAGAGAAATCGGGCTCAATTGAGCCTGATCCGGTGAGCAAAAATCTGAATTTTTCCAAGGATTTTCTTCCCATTGGGTTCGCCGGAATCGGCCCCTTGGGCGGCCGTGCCACAGCCCTGCGTTAGCCACCACCTCAATGGAGGTGGTGGTGGCGATGGCCGGCCAGGGAGGTGGTCGGATGGTCGGAAGAATGGGTTTGAAGGAGATCCAGGATGGGCTGATCTTAGTCATTGGTTGGAGGAAGAAGAAAGTGGGATGTCGTCCATTTCTTGTGTCAAGATGTGTGTTGTAGATTATTATCATATGTTTCTTTGTATTTCGTATTTATGTCTTTTATTATGCTGAACATTAAATTATTTATAGAAAATACCTAGATCCCTCACCTGGAAAAGTGTTCTACATCAAACTTGCAGCCCCTTATGTCTACTTTAATTTAAAATTAATTTAATGTAATTTGGGTCAGTTGTCTGACCACAACACTCAAAATGGTGCAACATATACAAAGGGTTGACCTGAGCTTGATTTATGTGCCCCCATTACACCAGCCATCCAAATGATCTGAAATTTGGAACATAACCTACTTATACCCACACACTCAACATATCCAAAAAATAGAATTTTTCGAAGAACTTTTTCTAAAGTCTTTGCAAACATTTAATAATTCATGTAATAATTAATTATAGGGTCTAATGACCTCCAAACCCTTCCAAATTTTGGTGGTGGTCCTTAGGATCTTGATATGACTCTGGTAAGAGTTTTATCCCATTTGGGATTGATTTAGTTGGGAATTTAACTAACCCAAGATTGGTCAAACTGAGGGATTTTAGGTCAAAAGTGGACTAGTTGGGTTGAGTGGTCAAATCTCAGCCAAAAGTGATGAAACCTTGACCCCTGATTTAATATCACATAATACACCTCCTCCAAGGATTTGGAGTGGATGTGCTCTAGGACCCTAGTTCAAACCTTAGGGTTGAATATTGAGCCTATTGAAGGACATATGGTCATATGACCTTGAATTGACTTGAAACTTGTAGAGAGGTTCATAGGGTATATTTATGCCCTAGATAATTTACCTAGAATTTTGAGGAATATTTATCCTCTCTGAATTACTTAAGAGCTATTTAGAGCACTTTCTTATATTAAGAATTTACATAACCATATAACCATGGATGTTCATGAAACTTTGGCAGTGAGTTTGTGTTAGTGTTATTGTCCCTTGATAATTTTATTATAAATTTTAGAATGATTTATGTTGTACTTCATTCACTACCCCCAATATTTGTCCTAGTTATATAAAAACTAATTATGGGTTTAACACTCACCGGAAAATCACGAAACTTGGTCAGAGGACTTTTTAGGGCAAGTATATTATCTGTTAATTATAACATGATGTTTGAAAGAATTTATATGTGGTCCCCTTCACAAAGTGCCCTTGGACTTGTTTACTTGAATAATGGAATTACATGGTCAATGGAATTTAGAAAACTGTGAAACTCCAGCAGTGAATTTTTCTGATCATTTTGGACACCTGCTAATTTTCTTGTAATTTTTGAATAAGAGTTTATAGTACTTCCTTTGTTAATCCTTGATTTTGATTAATTAGTTAATATTTTAATTGGAGGTCAAATTTTTTCTGGAAACTTGTGAAATTTATATACGGCTGTTATTTTACTGTTATATAGTTGTACAAATTTTAGTGAGGCCATAACTTATAAGAAAACCATACTTGATATACAAAATCATGGGTTCCTTGAATTTGGGAAAATTATATTAAATGCCAAATAAAGTAGGAAAATTATAAAATTCTGGAGATGGTGTCATGATGTCATAACACACCCCCAATAATTATCTTGGGTTATTTGGATGATTATTTGGAGTTCCTCCTCTCATACACCTTATATAGTTTAAGTGGTCTGCGTATAGTGAAAACACTGAATTAGGGTAAACATGTGGGTTTTATAAGGGGAGTTAAGAAAGTTGGTGCACCGGGACTGATTGAATTTGGGAGGGGTCACCAAAGTAAGGTAGGGGTAAGATGTTTGGTTGGCTAGGAGACAAGAGTGTGCTTGGGATTATCGAATTATCATCAATCCCTTGGAGTGGAATAGAACGCACTTAGAGCTAATAAATGTACTGGTGAGAGGGGTATGCTTAGGGGTAGTTATCAATAGTAGTAAGTGCCTTGGAAAGGGAGCTTTGGGGTTTCATCCCATCATAACTCCTAGTACCGCTGCGAGCCCCTCAAAGGGTAGTCCTCGGGATGTCCATGGTTAACCCAAAGCCGTAGGAATAATTTGTTATGCAAGATTAACTCAATAACACACTCACTCACACCCCATTTCTACGGTTGGTTAGCTGGTTTGGCCTTGCAAGCGGTAGGCTCGGTGGTTATAGGTACGGACGGGTTAGTCCGGCGAGCCGGTGGCTCGGAAGGTTATGGTGACGGGCGGGTTAGCCCGGGGAGTTTATGGCTCAGAGGTATATAGTAATCATATTACATGTGCATTAAGGTGGTGGGTCTTTGGTATTGACGGTCATTCACACCGATGTCGATACGCTGACTCGGCAAGTGTGGATTTGCAATTAGCCAAGAAAGTCTGGTGGTCCAGCCAGTATGAGTACGCAGGCGCTCCGCAGTTTTGTGTTGAGGTGTACGATAGGTCTAGGTTAGGTAGTGTGAATACCAACCTAGAGGTGGGCAGGCCTAACCCACCGCTTTCGTTTGCCACTACGGGGGTATCCTGGGAGTTTTATTAGCTCCAAAAAGGGGGAACTAAAGGTCTGTGCGCATAGACTCGAAGTGTGTAAGTTGCACACGTGTGAACATAGAATAAACTGCATAACTCTACATGTCATGGCATAAGCATTGCATTTAATCCCCTACCCCTATCGTATAAATTGGTATGGGACTTTTTATACGATAGGTCTTGCTAAATGACCCCTTGGTCTATAGGTTTGTACGGGCATTCCTATAAATCAATGGTTACTTTTCTATTATATACTCATCTTTACTTACTGTTCTTTACTTGCTCTTTACCATGCTCTAATTAATGCTTCAATTATATATATACACCTGTGTAGTGGTAGTTATTCATGTAGCTAGGCCATGTCACCTGCTTTGATATATACAATTAGAGTTCTATTTTTCCTTTCAGCCACACCATTTTTTTGAGGGGTTCTAGGAGCTGAAAAGCATTGTCTAATACCTTCATCTTCACAGAATCTAGACATTAACTGATTTTCAAACTCAGTGTCATGATCACTTCTGATCACAGCAACCTGGGTGTTGAATTCAGATTGAATCTGTCTAATGAATCTTGAGAGGATCTTGAAAGTGTCTGACTTTGCTTTCAGGAAGAACACTCAGCTGAATCTAGAGAAATCATCCATAATGACTAGTGTATAAGACTTACCTGTTAAGCTTTGAGTGGAATAGGACCAAATAGATCCAATTGCAGCAAGGAAAGGGTTCTAGGGGAATCATTCTTACCAATTGGTTTGAATGATGCTTTGATCATCTTTCCTAGCTGGCAGGCTATACATGGATGGTCCTTATTGAATTTACCAGTTGCTAAACCCCTAACAAGGTTAAGTTTGGAGAGTTTGGAAATAGTCTTACAGTTTAGGTGACTAAGTCTCCTATGCCACAGCTCAATATTTTCTACTTGGAAATTGAATAAGCAGATATTATACTTTGTGTATTCAAAATCTACAACATAGACCTTACCCTTTCTGAGACCAGTCAATACAATTTGATCAGTCTTAGAGCTGACTATATAACACTGAGATTTGGTGAACACAACTTTGTATTCAACATAGACCTTACCCTTTCTGGCTAATGTTAATTAGATTATGTTGAAGTCCTTCAACATAAGCTACTTAAGAAAAGGTGATTTCTCCAACTCTGAGCAAACCATATCCTTTGGTTTGATCGGAGTGGGTGTTCCCAAAGATTACCTTGGGCCATTCCTTGGCCTTGAAATTTTCCAGCAAATCTTTTGCTCCAGTCATATCCATGGAGCATCCACTATCCAGATACCATTGTTGGTTTGTGGTTGAACAGCCTTCCCTCTGCACATTGAATTTAAACATTAGTAAAGACCCTCTCATGTTGGGGTCTCTTTCTTCTATCATCATATGGAGATAAGAAAGAGTAAGATGGTCTTCCATTGTCCTCCCTTAGGTGAAGAAGTGTTGCATTGTTATGCCAGCAATGTTTGGCAATATGTCCTTGTTTGGAGCAGCAAAAACATCTTGGAGTAGAAGCAAAAGAAGTTTTAATGTTTGGTGATTTTGTGCAGAAAATAAGCGTCGAGAAGAAATCGACGCAGTTTTAGAGTTACGTCGGGTGAAATTCGACATACCTGCATAGTCCCATCGATAATCATTCAAACCATGGTATTGGTTGCGTTGAGTGTAATTCGATGCACCCACATAGTTGATTCGAGATGATGTCGACGCATATGCTGGAGTCCATCGAGATGCATTCGACGCATTCCTAAAATTGTGTCGAGTTATATTCGACGTATGATTCATATCATTCAGTGTTTGTGAATTTGAATTTATAATTTTCTTAAGCAAATTGATTTCTGATCTCAATTTATCATTCTTGATCATTAAATCATGTCTACCTTTATTGTAGGCATTTGTGTTATTTTTAAGAGTGGAAATGACAGAGTCAATATGAGCTTGGTAATCATTTCTATACTCCTCAAAAGTTTCATCCATCTCTTCTATTACAATTTTATAACTTCTGCATGTAGCACACTCATTCTTCAAATCTAAATTTTCTAAGGGTTGTTTGCCTAGGATTCCTGGTTCATCACTAGTGTCTACCCTATTAAATATAGTGAGTTTATTAGGGTTATTTTTCTCATGTTCTTCATATGATTCTGAAACATTATTAGGTCTAGACCTAAAAGATGCTACAGGTTTATCACAGGCATGTTTGCCAGTGAGTGATTGTGATTCCTGATCAAGATGATCAATTCTCTTGGAGAGATTTTGTGAGATATCTTTGATCTTTTGGCTCCTTCCATTGAGGGAGTCTTCAAAGGCTTTTTCCTTTGAGAGTTCTTTGCTTAGGTCTGAATTTTCATTATTTAAGGAAATTATTTCTTTTTCTTTCTTAAGCAGTTCACATTTCAGATCATAGTTAACTGAGAATAAAGGATCTTTACTAAGAGCTTCTAATTCAGATTTGATTATTTCAAGTTCCTTTTGTTTGTTAAGGTAATCTTGGCAAAATTCTGTAAAGCATCCTTTAAAATCTTTTGAAGAAAAGTCAAAGTCTTCAAAGATGCTTACCTCTGTTTCATTAGTGGAATCTTCCAAAGCCATTAAACAGGCTTCTTTTGGTCCACCATCTTCATCATCATCAGATGAGGAGGAGCTTGATTCTGAATCTGAATCACTCTAGGTCTCAGTTATGAAGCCTCTCTCTCCTTTCTTATCCTTTCTCATGAAGGATTTCTTCTAGTTCTCCTTCCTCTGCTTGTTTTTCTTGTTATTTTCTTCCTCAGGACATTCAGTAGAAATGTATCCTGGCTTTATGCATGAAAATCAAATATTCTCCTTTTAGGAGTTTTATCATACCTTGGCTTGCTTGAGCTCCTCTCTCTCCTTTTGGAATCTTCTGTCCTGACCCACTTCTTGAATCTCTTAGCCAAGAGATTAATCATTTCTTCTTCAGTGGTGGAGGACACTGTTTCTGCACATTTTAATGCAAGGGTTCTCTCTTTAGAAGTTGGTGTCCTTTTTGGGGCTTCTAACTCATCCCTACTTTTCAGTAGAAGCTCAGAGGACTTGAGCTTTCCTAGGAGAGCATTAGTTGATATCTCTATAAGGCATCTAGAATCTCTGATAGCCCAGATTCTAGAGTCCCATATGTGCTTGGGAAGCACATGAGGAGCTTGTCATTAATCTCTGTTAGAGAGATTTCCTTGTCAAGCCCTCTCAGCTCATTTATGATGAGGCTGAATCTATCATACATTTCTGTAATGCTTTCATCATCCTTTTTCTTGAAATTCTCATATTGAGATATGAGAAGAGCCTTTTTGTCTTTTCTCTCATCTTTGCTTCCTTCAACTAGGCTGAAGAGAGATTCCCATATCTCTTTTGCAGAGTTGCAATCAGCAACTTTCTTAAATATGTCATCAGACATAGTTAAGACCAGTATGTTTATGGACTTGGCATCACATGCCTTGACCTTCTTCTCATCATCAGTCCATTCTGCTCTGGGGACTGAGGTTTGTATGACCTTTCTGTTGGATCAGTAGGCGCCCTTAGAGGGGGGTGAATAAGGGTTTTTTAAAAACTTATATTATATTTCGAAAAGCTTTGAAATAATGCGAGATTAAGACAATAAGAAGTCAAGAAAAACAATTGAAATAAAGTAGAGACATGCTTTATTAATATCAAATAGGGTTTTACAAAAGTTGATTTCTATAACGCTAGAAATCGGTGGCGATGAATAGTAGACTCTTTTTGTTTTCTATCCCGACTCGCATCCCGACGAACCGGTGGCCCAAGCCTATCCTCCTCGGATTTGGCCTCAAGCCGCTCTAGCCAACCCTTCCCCGGATATGGCCTAGAGCACCCCCTAGACCTAGCCTAGATCTAGTCGCCAACACGAGGTGAATTTCCGCCCTAAGTCCTACCCAGACCTAGTCGCCAACACGAGGCGATTTCACTAACCGTTTACAAGAAATAAGAAATGAAAATAATTAAAAACTCCCTCTTGATGAACTTCTGAAGTTGGAGACGAAGATCCACTGTAGAATAAGTGTTGTAGAAGCGTACTTCGTTTGGATCCGGTGTGATGAGATTCTCCTTCAGAAGTTTGCATAACTTTGGTAGGACATCGACTTTCGGCCAAGGTAGCTTCTGGAATTCTAGCACTCAATCTCTTTCTCTGATGTCTGACTGAAATGAGAGAAGAGGGGTCCTTTTTATAGCCTCAGCACTAGTGCCTGCGCTAGTGGTACGGCCAGCGCTATCCCATTTTAGGACATATTCTGTGCGGCAGAATCTTCAATCCGAGGAAACATTTCTCTCTTGCCTAATGTGCTCCGCGCTATCGCCTGCGCTATCGGATACCGCCAGGCGCTATCTCCTTCTATAAGTACTCCCGGAATTTGCGCTTAAGCAAACTTTTCGTCGATCGAAATTTCATCGAACGCAGCTAACAGTTCGTTGAGCAAATTTTCGTCGAACGCAGTGATGAGAATTTCGTCGAGCGCCGCTTACAGTTCGTCGAGCGAAAGCTAGCACCTGCGCTAGGACTACCGTCGGTGCTAGTAGGAGTGCTGGATTTGATGGCTCAACTTTGGGGGAAACCTTCTTATGTAATCCTTAGTCATGTGGACTTTGTTATACTGCACACTTAAACACACAAGATTAAATACACACAGGTTTTGTTATTCTCAAACCTAGGAGATGCGGAAGACCATGTTCCAACAAACTCTCCCTTTTGATAATAACAAAACCATTGATGATAAATCAGAGCATTAATATATATATATATATAAGCATGATGAACCTTACTTGTATGTGTGTGAGAGTGATGACTTAGAATAATTGTCGATTTTTGCATTTAGAATTGCTCTACCTAAATATTTGCTCCCCCTAAGAGAATGCTCCCCTAATATGTAAGCTATCATCTTAATTAAGCATGTTTGTTTTATATTTTGATAGCAGATTATATTTATCATGTTAGTTCTCCCCCTTTTGTTATTAGCAAAAGTGGGTAAGGAAGCAAAACACAAAATTTTTGATACTAAGATAAAGGCATGATCGAGCTTTTAGAGAGAAGGAAATGATAAGGAGTTTTAGAGTAATTTTTATAGAGATAGAACAGAGTTTTTAGCTTAAAGAGGTAATGATTTCCAAATAACCAATCTACCCAGACAATATATCTACACCCTAGCCCCGTACTAAGTGATGGATGGGCATGAGGAGCTGCAAACATGCCGTAGGTTGGGGTGTTAGTCTCATATGCAAACACTAGACACAACTCAACCTAGCACTCTTCCCCCCCCCCCCCCCCCCCCCCCCCAGTGCCTCGCAAGGCCCCACTGGAACCCTCCCGGGTTAAGGACTAGAGATAAAGGTTATCTAATGTCTACAACCCTACGCCCCGCTATGGTGAGAAATGAAGTCCTGGATAATAATTATTGGAAACATTTAAGCATTTTAACTCTAGTGACATAGCCTCTGGATTTATATTTTTATTTGAATTTTTTAAACAAACAACTCACGTAACTATTTAGAAATCCATTAATGAATCAGAGTTTGTAGCATAAACAAATACAAGGTAAATGTAAAGTTGCGGAAGACTTAGAAAAATACAAGCAAACAACTTTTGTGAGACATGATGATTCATAACAGATAGATGAGTTAAGTTTCATAAAGAAGATGTTTTGTAAATCATTGTTCAAGTAAAATCTTTAAATTCAATAGTCAGGTGACCAAGCATGAAATAATGTTACCAAAAAGAGAGTACTACAATGTTATGTTAATTCACAATTTCAAAACATACTAAACATTGTAGAAAGCATGCTAGGTTATCAAGTGCATTTCATAAAAAAAGAGTAGTATAGAATTTGCATTAGGATCCAATACTCATGAGAAGAAGTGTTATGGAAGATAATGATGTGCACATAAGTGTATTTTTGAGTAAAGTAAACAAATGTTTTAATCAAAAATACAAGAAATATGTAAAGTAAGAGCACAATAAAACACAAATAATTTCACTTCCACACACTTCAATGCACAAACAAAAATGTATAACTACCAAGGTGCTTTGCACACACAATGCTCATTAAGACTTATCAGGGTGCAAAGTAGTGCTTGGGGGATCACATATTTTATTTTTAATGTTGAGACTAGTGATCCGGTGTACTTAAGAGTAAGTGGTTTTTATTTTGAAAGAAAGATTTGATTTGCACAAGATACTTTACTATTCTTTCAAAGGTGCTCAACCTCACAACGCTTATGAAGACTTATCAGGAGGTTCAAGTAGTGCTTGGTGGAGTTATCTTTGTCATATTATTTTATAATTTTTGTTTTGTACAAAGTTCTCTGAATACACTTGTTTTGCAAACCAATATAATTTATGAAAAAACATAACCACTTTTCTTAACTTTTAAAGTGCAAATAAAGGAGTGTAGGTAAGATACTTGTGCAATTTTAATTCATTGTACTAATACACAGCATACACAAGCATTCTTAGATTAAACACATATGTAGACAATGCCAAAATAAGTGAGTGATTAAAGATCATTATCAAACATAAAACATTTACTCATACTTAGAGGCATGCTAAGCATAGTTCTACACAACTTTTATAAGATAATTGATGCACATATTACTAGATATATCAAAGCATTGTGAAAACAATGTTCAAAGTAGTTTGAAAAGATAAATTGCAACATTATAGAAGTTCTAAATAATAGATTAAATCATGCTTGATTTTCATAGGAAAATCCATACAGTTTTTTGATAGTTTTAATGTTTTATATTTTTGTATTTGATTTTTGCAAAAAAATAGACTTTAAACAAATGACAAAAACAAAAAAGCACAACATTTTTTTGTAATTTGGCTTTTGTATTTTTGTATTTGATTTTGGCATAAAAATAGACTTTAAGCAAAAAGGCAAAACATATATTTTTGTAATTTGGCTTTTGTATTTGATTTTGCAAAAATGAAATATAATCAGAAGTGCAAAAATAAATAGTACATGTAGATTAATATATTTTTAAGAATTTTTCAAAATTTTAACAATACAGAAAAATGAATAAGTATGCTAGCGCCGGCGTTAGCGCTAGCGCGGGAAACAGTACATGATTTTTTATGATTTTGAAATTTTTAATTGTTGATTTTGTAAGTGTCCCAATAGTAGCTTCATGCTGAAATTTCAAATTTTTAGGAGATGTTTTAGATGGTTAAAAAAAATTACAAAATTGCGTGTGCGAATGTGTTTTAACTCGAAAGATCTAGGACACCTAACTCAAGTCGTAATAAACGAAATCTTGCATCGGGAAGAGGTTTAGTAAATATGTCAGCGAGTTGAGAGTCCGTGCCAATGAAACTTACTTTTACATGCTCTTTCTTAATGTGATCCCTAATGAAATGATGACGAACATCGATGTGTTTGGATCTAGAATGGTGTACGGGATTATATGCGAGGTCTATTGCACTTTTGTTGTCACATTTAAGATCAATGTTTTTGAGATGAAATCCAAAATCCTCTAGTGTTTGGCTCATCCATAATGCTTGTGCACAACAACTACCAAGTGCGATATATTCGGCCTCCGTGGTGGAGAGTGCAACCGAAGATTGTTTCCTACTAGACCAAGCAACTAAAGAGGGTCCTAAAAGTGACAAGTACCGCTAGTGCTTTTTCAATCTAGTGAACACCCGGCGTAGTCCGAATCAGAATAGCCATGGAGTGTGAATGAATCATTGTGTGGGTATCATAATCCTAATTTAGATGACCTTAATAGATAGCGAAAAATACGTTTTACCGCTTTTAAATTAGATTCTTTTGGATTGGCTTGAAAGCGAGCACATAAACATACGGCAAATATTTTATCTGGTCTAGATGCACTTAAGTAAAGAAGAGATCCTATCATTCCTCTATATAATGTTTGATCAATGGAAATTCTAGATTCATCTTTTCCTAGTTTTAAAGAAGCACTAATAGGGGTAGAAGCTTGTTTAAGATTTTCAAATCCAAATCGTTTAAGCATATCATGAACATATTTTGTTTGGCAAATAAAGATACCATCAGTTCGTTGTGAGATTTGAAAACCAAGAAAATATGATAGTTCTCCTACAAGACTCATTTCAAATTCATTTTTCATTACTAAGACTACTTCATTGCACAACTCTTCATTAGTGGCTCCAAAAATGATATCATCAACATATATTTGTAAAATAATTAGATCGTTTTTATTATCCTTAATGAAGAGTGTGTTGTCGGCACTTCCCATAACATAACCGTGCTTTAACAAAAACAATGTAAGTCGATCATACCATGCACGGGGCGCTTGTTTTAAACCATAAAGTGCTTTTTCTAATTTGTAAACATGATTAGGAAATTTTTCATTTATGAAACCGGGGGGTTGTTCTACATAAACTTCTTCTTTTATAAACCCGTTTAAAAAGGCACTTTTGACATCTATTTGAAATAATTTTATTCTTTTAAAACTCGCAAATGCCAAAAATATTCGTATAGATTCTAAACGAGTAACGGGTGTAAAAGTTTCTTCAAAATCTACCCCCTCGATTTGAGAATAACCTTGAGCAACTAAGCGTGCTTTATTTCTTATAATCCTAGATTCACCATCTAATTTATTTTTAAAGATCCATTTTACGCCGGTAATTGGATGATTAGATGGTCTATCTACTAGATTCCAAACTTTATTTCTTTCAAATTGACCTAACTCTTCATTCATAGCCAAAAACCAAAATTCGTCATTTAAAGCGGTGGAAACGTTTTTAGGTTCGAATTCGGAAACAAAGCAAATATTTGAAAACGTTTCATGAAGAGAGGATCGAGTTCTTACCCCAGTAGAAGGTTCCCCAATGACTAGCTCTTTTGGATGATTTTTTGAGAAGTTCAAAACGCTTGGAGGTACCTATTCATCTTCCTTGGACTTCTCCTCCTCTTCTTTGGAAGGTTCCTCTCCGTCGTGCTCCAAAGATGGCAAAGGTTCATCATTTGTACCTATAGGAAGATTCTCTGCACACGGAATAAACTCATCAAATTTAACATTAATAGACTCTTCAACTTTGCTCGATCTTTTGTTAAATATTCTATAGGCTTTACTAGTTGAAGAATATCCAAGAAATATTCCTTCGTCACATTTCTCATCAAATTTTCCTAAAGAATCTTTTGTATTAAGAATAAAACATTTACATCCAAATACTTTAAAATATGATACATTAGGTTTCTTTTGATAATATAGTTCATACGGTATGAGATTTAGTGATGGGCGAAGCATGACTCTATTCATTACATAGCATGATGTGCTTACGGCTTCGGCCCAAAATGACTTAGGTAATTTATATTCAGATAACATGGTGCGTGCTAGTTCTTGGATTGTCCTATTTTTCCGTTCAACAACACCGTTTTGGTAAGGTGTGCGTGGAGCGGAGAACTCATGCTTAATACCTAATATTTCACAAAAAGATTTAAAATTTTCATTTTCAAATTCACCTCCATGATCTGAGCGAATGCATTTTATTTTTAAATCTAGTTCATTTTGAATACGAGTACATAATTTTGAGAATTCGCAAAACGCATTAGATTTGGAAGAGAGAAATAAAGTCCAGCAATATCTTGAGAAATCATCTATTAGAACGAAAGTGTATATTCTACCACCAAGACTTGCGGTGTTAACGGGACCAAAGAGATCCATATGAATTAATTGCAATGGTTTTGAAGTAGAAATTTCATTTTTGCTTTTAAAAGATGATTTTGTAAATTTTCCTTTTTGGCATGGAGAACATAGTTAAGATAAATTTCCATTCAACTTAGGCAATCCTCTAATCAATTCCCTTTTTGCTAGTTTTAAAATGAGCTTTGTACTAGCGTGACCTAAACGTCTATGTTATAGTTCTAATTCATCATTTTTGGTTATAAAGCATTGCATAGATGATTTGGAAAGATCATGAAATGAAACTATGTAAACATTGTGAATTCTAGGTGCAGTTAGTAACACATCTTTTGTTTTAGGATTAACTATTTTGCAAAGATTAGTGGATGATTCAAATAATACGTCTAATCCTTTATCACATATTTGACTTATAGATATTAAGTTATGTTTTAATCCTTGTACATAAAGAACATTTGAGATAAGAAAGGATTCGTTACCCACTGTACCAACTCCCATAATCCTTCCTTTACCATTATCACCAAACGTTACGATCCCTCCTTTCTGCTTTTCTAGGCTAAGGAATTTTGCTTTGTTGCCCGTCATGTGCTTGGAGCAGCCTGAGTCCAAGTACCACATATCCACTGTTTCCTTATCCTTCCTGCAAATCTAGAGAGAAGATGAGAGTAAAGATCCAAATACCCAAGAGGTACCACCCATAGAGTAAGTGGATTTCTTAGGTACCCAGATTTGTTTAAACGATCGTGGTTTTGTATTCCTGCAAGAGCTAGACGTGTGTCCAAACTTAAGACAATTAGCACATGAAATACAGGGGGTTGAGACCCTTTTCTGAGTTTCTACGTTGCTCTTGCTGGATGATGTTTGAACATTAGAGAAAATAGAAGATTTTTTAACAGTTGAGCTACCACCGGCGTTAGTGGCTAGCGCTGGGCGGTAGGGTTCACTTTTATATCCGACCCCAAATTTTCCAGAACCAAAACATTGGTTTCCCAAAATCATATCCCGGGATTTTTGACCAATCCCGATTTTTTTATGGCTATATTGAGCTCATGATTTTGTTTTTTAAGAAATGTATTTTCTTGTACAATCAACACATTTATTTTCAAATCCCTTTTTGTTATTTTCAATTTGTAAAAGAGTGGTTTTTAGTTTTCTCTCTAAGTCCCCCTTTTCTTTTGCAATAGTTTGTTTTGTGAGAGGGCCTTAGAAAGAGAAACTTCGAGTTCTTTTGTCTTAAATAAAGAGTGCTCACACTCTTGACATGAAACCTTTCTCTTTTCAAGGGAAATCACTTTTTTTGTGAGCTTATGATTTTCTTTGATAATAAATTCATTTTCACGATTTAATATAATATTATCTTTTATACTTTGATCATAGGATTTGCAAGTTAGAACAAATTCATCATAGAGTTCTTCGAAAGTAGGAGGAGTTACCTCGGTGTCGCTAAGAATACTGGTGTCGTCATCGTTGCTTTTTGCCATTAAGCATAAGTTTGCTTCCTCCTCGCTACTTGACTCAGACTCGTTTGACTCTTCAGAGGAAGAATCATCCCAAGTTGCGGCTTTCAGTACTTTCTTTTTCTCTTTTGCTTTGTGTTGTTCTTTTTGCTCCTTTTGATACTTCGGGCACTGGCTCTGAATGTGCCCGGTCTTTCTGCAGTGGTAGCACTCTGGTGGTGGTCTTTATTCTTCATCTTCACTTCCTTTTTCTTTCCTTGATGAAGAGGAAGATCCCTTTCGTCGAGTATCCTTTTGGAAGTATTTTTGGAATGTGTTCCTTATTTCCGGATTCCTGATGAACTTCCTGAAGTTCTTCACCAGGAGACCTTCTTCATCATCATCATCATCTTCGATGCTCTCCTTCTTTGATTTTAGTGCTAGTGCCTTTTTCTTTGGCTCTTTGTTGTATTAATCGTGTTGAATCTGGAGTTCTACCTCATGGGTTTTGAGATTCCCAATAAGGTTCTCGATCTGGAGTGTTCTTAAGTTGTGCGACTCTGAGATGGCTGTCACCTTTGGATTGAACCTTGGAGGTAAGGAACGAAGAATTTTCCTCACCAAGTCCCTGTCTGAGTAGGTCTTTCCAAGTGCCTTTGAAGCATTGACGATCTTGGTGAAGCGAGTGTACATCGAGTTAATGTCCTCTTCGGTATCCATCCTGAATTTTTCATATTCAGATTCCAGTTGGAATAGCTTTGCATCTTTCACCTGCGATGTACCTTCATGAGTAACTTTCAATTGATTCCAAATATCATAAGTAGTTATGCATGCAGAAATTCTATTAAACTCAGTCCTATTTAAGGCGCAATATAAAGCGTTCATTGCTTTATCATTATTTTTACACCTTAGTTTATCGTTATCATCCCATTTATCTTTAGGTTTTAGCAATGTCGCCTCTCCCACTACAGTTGTAGGAGGAGAGTACCGAACTTCTACCATGTTCCATACTTCTACATCCATGGTCATAAGAAAACACATCATTCGATTTTTCCAGTAGTTAAAATCTGACCCAGTAAAGTGAGGTGGTTGACTAACCCCTTGACCCTCAGGAAAAGCGAGATCATGAGACGCCATTATTCCCGGTTGTTAAGCCGATTGGAATAAAACCTCCATCTGATACCACTTGTTGGATCGGTAGGCGCCCTTAGAGGGGGTGTGAATAAGGGTTTTTTAAAAACTTATATTATATTTCGAAAAGCTTTGAAATAATGTGAGATTAAGACAATAAGAAGTCAAGTAAAACAATTGAAATAAAGTAGAGACATGCTTTATTAATATCAAATAGGGTTTTACAAAAGTTGATTTCTATAACGCTAGAAATCGATGGCGATGAATAGTAGACTCTTTTTGTTTTCTATCCCGACTCGCATCCCCATGAACCGGTGGCCCTAGCCTATCCTCCCCGGATTCGGCATCAAGCCACTCTAGACAACCCTTCCCCGGATATGGCCTAGAGCACCCCCTAGACCTAGCTTAGATCTAGTCTCCAACACGAGGCGAATTTCTGCCCTAAGTCCTACTCAGACCTAGTCGCCAACACGAGGCAATTTTACTAACCATTTACAAGAAATAAGAAATGAAAATAATTAAAAACTCCCTCTTGATGAACTTCTGAAGTTGGAGACGAAGATCCGCTATAGAATAAGTGTTGTAGAAGCGGACTTCTTTGGATCCGGCGTGATGAGATTCTCCTTCAGAAGTTTGCAGAACTTTGGTAGGACATCAACTTTCGGCCAAGGTAGCCTCTAGAATTCTAGTACTCAATCTTTCTCTCTGATGTCTGACTGAAACGAGAGAAGAGGGGTCCTTTTTATAGCCTCAGCGCTAGCGCCTGCGCTAGTGGTAACGCCGGCGCTATCCCATTTTAGGACATATTATGCGCGGCAGAATCTTCAATCCGAGGAAACATTTCTCTCTTGCCTACTGTGCTCCGCGCTATCGCCTGCACTATCGGATACCGCCAGGCGCTATCTCCTTCTATAAGTACTCCCGAAATTTTCGCCTAAGCAAACTTTTCGTCGATCAAAATTTCGTTAAACGCAGCTAACAGTTCGTCAAGCGAATTTTCATCGAATGCAGTGATGAGAATTTCGTCGAGCGCCGCTTACAGTTCATCGAGCGAAAGCTAGCACCTGCGCTAGGACTACCACCGGCGCTAGAATGAGTGTTGTATTTGATGGCTCAACTTTGGGGGCAACCTTCTTATGTAATCCTTGAGTCATGTTGACTTTGTTATCCTGCACACTTAAACACACAAGATCAAATACACATAGGTTTTGTTATTCTCAAACCTAGGATATGCGGAAGACCATGTTCCAACACTTTCCAGTGGAGTCTTTCCTTATTGGGACTAGAGGACCTGTGAGGATGACATTGAAAATTTCATCATCAATAGAATTCATATATTATTTTATTCTGGCCTTCCAGAGTGTAAACTTATTCAGATTACACACTAGAGGTCTTGTAGAAGCATAATCCTTAGAACTTTCAAAATATATATATATATATTTTTAAAATTACGAAAGAGTTTAGGAGGTCATTTTGATCAAGGTGTTAACCTTATAATGATCAAGCTCCCTCTAATACCAATTGAAAGTGCACAGTGTGCCTCTGAGAATCCTCTAGAGGGGGGTGAATAGAGATTTAAATTTATTTATATCCAAACTATGAAATAAATAAAATAAACTAAGGATTTATGCATAACAAGATCACAGGCAGAATAATAATGATACAAGAAATAAAGTGCAGAATAAAGAGAACTTGGGACAGCACAGAAAAGTAATCCAGAAGACACCAGGATTTTTATAGAGGTTCCCCAAAATGTGGGTACTACCTTCTTCTACCACCAGGTAGGGATGCACCACTATGCCTGAGTTTTTTGGTAAGGAGACTCTTAGAACCAATGATCTTTTGACAAGGAGATCATGATCCACCAGATCTTTTGATAATGAGATCTTGAATCACCAGATCTTTTGATAAGGAGACCTTGAACCATTGAATCCTTTGGAAGAGGAATTCTCAAAACTCTGTACAAGGGAATGAGAAGGAGAAAGAAAGAAGGGGGAGAAGAGGAAGAATTCTATTTTCAGAATTCTTATGTAGGATGTATGAAGAACAGCTTCTTGAATCTTTCACTGGATCTTCTCTTGATTAACTCCTGCTTATGATAGTGTTGTATTGCAGGAGCTATTAGTGTCAGATCCTTTCTATTTCTTCTTTCTGATTGAACTCTTGGCTGCTATGAGATTATGATAATGAGCAGCCTTGTTCTGTTCTGTTTTGTTCTGAGAGAGAAGGAGAGCAGCAGTTCTTTCTTCATGGTATGTGCTCTATTAGGGTTCCTGAGGAGGAAGAAGAAGAGAACCCCAATGGAACAGTGTGGTCGATTGTAATAAGTGCTCTACCCTTCTCTTTCTCTTCTTCTCTTTTATTGTCCCTCGGCAGATTTGAATTTCGTTCTCTTTTTGGTAAGCTAAAAAGGTATTCTGCATAAGACAAATTCTCTTTCTTTCCTTCTTTAATTCCTGACCCGTTCACCAATATTAAGCATTTTTTCAAGAAAGCTTTTTGTCCTCTTTTAGTTCTTCATTCCATTTGAGACAATTAAGGAGCCGTTGAGGAACGGTCTTGAGAGAGGTGGGCCATGAGAGAGGGTCCAAAATGACAGCTGAAAAGGTTTCCCTTTTAGACGGTATTCGACATAGCGTCGAGTTCTCTTCCTCTCTTATCGACGCAGCTTCGAGTTCTTGTAGGAGCAGCTTCAAATTCATCCTCTCTCTGACTGAACTCTGCTAGTCTACGTTGCGTCGATACCCAATCGATGTAAATGTCGAGTTGATGGCTTGCCTCTGAACTTCATTATCTGCGTCGAGAAGAAGTCGACGTTGCATTGACTTTAGATGGCTTAGACATACATTTCCTTCTGCGTTGAATTGAAGTACAAGCTGCGTCGACTTCACAAAGTACTTTGACAGGTCTATGGCCTCTACATCGATATCTATTCGACATAACATTGACTTGATCTACTCCAACAGAAAGAGTATGTTACTTGGACTTCTTGTAAGAGTAGCGTCGACATCCATTCTATGTTGTGTCGATTCCTATTCGATGCAAATATTAACTTCGCCAAATTTTTGCTTCTCTTTATATGGTCTTGACACCCTAGGTTGAGTGTGACATCCTAAAACATCTAATGATCAGATTACCCTCACTAAACAATGGGTAATTGAAACCTAATAGTTAAAATCACTTTTAGATAATTTGCTAAGCTAAATCTAAGGAGTTTTTCCCAACAGTCCGTGATGTGACCAAATCTATTACATTTTGCACACGCAACAAAAAGATATGACACTATTTTCAAAGTTTTCTGTGGACTATTAATGGAAGAAGATATTGTAGCAGTAGTATTATAAGCATTTTAATTATTAACCTTCAATTTACTGGATTTTCCATGGCCATCGATGATAGTGACAGACGGATTCCGATAGCTTCCGGCAACGTATCCAAGTCTAAACTTAGTAGTTCCATGGCATTGGTTGGCTAATATCATATTTAGTGATTTCCGGCCAACTCCAAACTTATTTATAGCCAAATTTAAATCATGGACTTGAGCATTCAAAGCGGTGTTTTCTTTGACTAACATAACACACTGATTTGTAAACCCTTTCTTGCTATTATTCAATTGTGAATGAGAGGATTTCAAGGATCTTTCTAAATCCCTCTTTTTTGATAAGACTATCTACTTTAGATTGGTACTTGGAAAGTTCTTGTTCTAATTTTTTAATTCTTATCAAAGAGCAATTACACTCTTGACAAGCAATCTTCTCCTTCTCAAGAACTTTTAATTCATTTGTTAGTTTTCTATTTTCTTTTAAAAGAAATTTATTTTCAGATTTAAGACTATCAATATCTTTAAGACTCTTTTGAAAAAATTTACAAGTACGAAGAAATTCATCATAAAGCTCATCATAAGTTGGGGGAGTTACCTCAGTGTCGCTCTGGACACTACAATCGTTCTCAGATGATGTGTTGCTTTTTCCCATTAAGCACATATTTGCTTCTTCATGGCCTTCAGAACTTGAATCACTTTCTCCTTCTGATGATGTGTCATCCCATGTTTCCGCTTTCAGAACTTTCTTTTTGTATCTTTTATTGTTCCTCTTCTCTTTTTGCTCTTTCAAAAACATTGGGCACTTGCTCCTTATATGTCCAATCTACTTACAATGATAACATTTCGATGGTGGATGCTCATCATCTTCCTCAGTCTCACTCTTTCCTTTTCCCTTCTTATATGCAAAATCCTTCTTGTTAAAGTACTTCTTAAAAGTGTTCCTCCTTTCAGGATTTCTCATAAACTTAATAATTTTCTCACAAACAAACTTTCTTCATCTTCTTCCTCATCTCCATCAGTCACACTCTCAAAATCTTTCTTAGACTTTAGTGCCAATGCCTTCTAACTTTGCTTCACGCTGTACTCATGTTGTTGGATTTTCAGTTCCACTTCATGTGTCTTCAAGTTTCCAATTATACTCTCTAGTTGAAGAGTCTTAAGATCATGAGATTCCGAGATGGCGGTCACCTTCAGATTGAACTTCGGGGGAAGTGATCTTAAGATTTTTTTAACAAAATCTCCATTAGAAAAGTTCTTTCCAAGGACTTTGGAATTGTTGATGATCTTGGTAAATCTGGTGTATATCGTATCAATGTCTTCATCAACCTCCATTCTGAACTTTTCAAATTTCAACCGATTTGGAACAGTTTGGAGTCCTTCACCTGCAAGGTACATTCTTCAGTAACTTCTAATAAATTCCAAATTTTATACGCAGTTTAACATGCACATAATCTATTATACTCAGTTCTATCTAACGCACAGAATATATCGTTCATTGATTTTGTGTTATTCTTACATTTTAACTTATCATTATCATCCCATTTATCCTTGGGCTTATCCATTATTACACTACCAATGACTAATGTCGGTGGAGTATAACTCGTCTCTACCATGTACTAGACTTCGATATCTAGAGCAATTAGAAAACAATGCATATGAGTTTTCCAATAGTTATAGTTTGTGCCCATGAATATAGGTGGTCGACTAATCCCTTGACCCTCTACAAATGCGTGATCGTTATGCGCCAGTATTCCTGGTGGTAAAACCATTTTGGAGCAACCAGACTCTGATACCAAGTGTTGGATCTTGCGGCGCTCTTAGAGGGGGGGTGAATAAGGGCTAATATTTACTTTGAATTTTTTACAAATATTAAGATAATTTTGCAATAATAAACAAGTAGATTTTTACATAACAAAAATAATCACTTAGAAAATCATGAGAAAATTGGAAATCAAAAATTTTTTTCACAAGTGATGAATACAAAGAACTATTGATCTTAATAAAGCTTAAGATCAAGGCTATGATAAAAATAAACTTCTTTTTAATTTACCGATCCTTCAACTAAGGATAGGCCGGCTATAGCGTATCTCTTCCTAGATCTTGCTATTAGCCTCCCCCTAGATCTCTCCACGATCTAGACGCTGCACACAAGGCGGAGATTTACTCCTAAGCCTCACAAGGACCTAGACGCCACGCGCAAGGTGGCGATTTCCTCCTAGGCCACACACGGACTTAGACGCCACGCATAAGGAGGCAATTTCCTCTACCGATTACAAGATGATAAGATAAAATACAAAATAGAAATTTAGATATGAAACTCCCTAAATACGAAGCACTGAAGACGGCGTCAAATCCTTGCAAAGATTGCCTTAGATACTGCGCACGGCCCGTCTCTTCTTCGCTCTTGAACATTCTTGCCAAAATGAGAGTTCTAGCAGTTTTGTAGCTCTCTAGACGAAATGCACTCGGGAATTGGTACTCCAGATTGGTGTGAATATCTTTTTCCACAAAAATTGAGCCAATATATATTTTCTAGATGTCATCGACGACATCTAGCTGTCATCCGCCAACGTTATCTCCTCTAGTTGTCACGTGTCCCATGAAAATGATGTTTATGCGTGACGTGATGATTGTGGTTGAAATATGGGCTGGGCTATCGGATTACGATATCGA
The DNA here is from genome assembly GCA_033032865.1 of Dactylorhiza incarnata. Taxonomy (NCBI): domain Eukaryota; kingdom Viridiplantae; phylum Streptophyta; class Magnoliopsida; order Asparagales; family Orchidaceae; genus Dactylorhiza; species Dactylorhiza incarnata. The sequence goes on along the minus strand of JAWHQI010000235.1, from coordinate 3,631,483 downwards.
TGTCGGAATTCCGACAGTGATTTGTTCATGAAACTGCTGAGATGAAACCACTGAGATGTCATCGACGACATCTAGCTGTCGTTGACGACATTGATTTTTGTTGGGACATGGTCTTCCGCATCTCCTAGGTTTGGTAATAACAAGTCCATTAATGATAAATCAGAGCATTAATACATAAAGCATGATGAAACCTACTTGTGTGTGTGTGAGTGATGACTTAGGATAATTGTCGATTTTGGTATTTAGAATTGCTCCCCCTAAATAAAAGCTCCCCCTATGTGAATGATCCCCTTATATTTAAGTTATCATCCCAAGAATTAATCATGTTTAGTTCTTCCTCATTTGGTAGCGGTTTTTATTTATCATGTTAGTTCTCCCCCTTTTTTATTAACAAAAGTGGGCTAAGGTGGCAAGAGACATAGAAAGAGGTTTTTGAGTAAAAGATAAGGTATGATCGTGCTTTTAGAGGAAATGAAATTATAAGGAGTTTTTAGCATAAAAATGTTCATAGTAATAGATCAGAGTTTTTAGTATAAAGATAATAAGCATGTTAGACCAACTTAATGTAAACTTTACCAAGCAAGTCTACCATTTGTTGAAGAAAAAAAAAGAATTTTGAGATTCAAGTGATTGTAAGACTTAAAATAAACATGAATGCACAAGGTAAAAGTTATTAGGTAATATTGTGGAAGAATTGTATAGATACAAGAAACATCTTTTTGTAAGCATGATGATTCATAAGAGAATGTATGAGTTAATGTTGATACTTTCATAAGAGAAAGCACGAGTTATTTTACAAATATATGTTGATGATATAATTTTTGGAGCCACTAATGAAGAGTTGTGTAATGAAGTAGTCTTAGTAATGAAAAATGAATTTGAAATGAGCCTTGTAGGAGAACTCTCTTATTTTCTTGGTTTTCAAATTTCGCAACGAAATGATGGTATTTTTATTTACCAAACAAAATATGTTCATGATATGCTTAAACGGTTTGGTTTTGAACATCTTAAACAAGCTTCTACACCTATGAGTGCTTCATTAAAACTAGGAAAAGATGAATCTGGAATTTCTATTGGTCAAACTTTTATAGAGGTATGATTGGATCTCTTCTTTACTTAAGTGCATCTAGACAAGATATAATATTTGTTGTATGTTTATGTGCTCGCTTTCAAGCCAATCCAAAGTAATCTCATTTCAAAGCGGTAAAATGTAATTTTATATATCTATTAGGGTCATCTAGATTAGGATTATGGTACCTGCACAATGATTAATTTACATTACACAGCTATTTCGATTTGAATTATGCCGGATGTTCACTAGATCAAAAAAGCACTAGCAGTACTTATCCCTTTTTAGGACCCTCATTAGTAGAATGGTCTAGTAGGAAACAATCTTCGGTTGCACTCTCCACCATGGAGGCCGAATACATCGCTCTTGGGAGGTCCAAGTTCAATTATAAGAGTTCAAAATTTATTCACAAAATTCTTTTTCAAAATATCAAAAAAATGTATGGACTTTATTGTTAATATCAAGCATGGTTTAATATATCATTTAGACCTTCTACATTGTTGAAATTCATCTTTTCAAACTATTTTGAACATTGTTTTAATCATGCTTTAATATATCTAATCACATGTGCATCAATTGTACTGAAATTTTTTGTGTAGAATCAAACTTAGCATGCCTCTAAGTATGAGTAAATATTTTATGATTGATAATGATATTTCTTCACTCACTTATTTTGGCAAAGTCTACATGTGTTTTTAATCTAAAAATGCTTGTTTGTGTATTTTAATTGTACATTGAATTAAAATTGCACATGTATCTTACCTGCACTACATTTATTTGTACTATTAAAAATTAAGAAAAGTGGTTGTGCTTTCAAAATTACATTGGTTTGCAAAACAAGTGTATTCGGAGAACTTTGTACAAAACAAAAAATTATGAAATAAATTGACAAAGATAACTCCACCAAGCACTACTTAAACCTCCTGATAAGTCTTGATGAGCATTGTGAGTTTGAGCACCTTGGAAAGAATAGTAAAGTGCCTTGTGCAAACCTGTCAGTTTTTACACCACTTATTCTTAAGTACACCGGATCACAAAAATATTAATATTGAAAAATAAAGAGTGTGATCCCCCAAGCACTACTTTGCACCCTGATAATTCTTAATGAGCATTGTGTGTGCAGAGCACCTTGGTAGTTGTACATTTTTTTTCTATGTGCATTGAAGTGTGTTGAAGGAAAATTATTTGTGTTTTATTGTGCACTTTACTCTACTTATGACTTGTATTTTTGATTAAATTATTTGGTTACTCTCTTCAAAATACACTCATGTGCACCTCATTATCTTCCATAACACTTCTTCTCATCAATATTGGATCCTAATGTTAATTATATACAACTCTTTATTTATAAATGCACTAGATAACCTAGCATGCTCTCTACAATATTTGGTATGTTTTGAATGTGTGAATTAAAATAACATTGTAGTAATCTCTTTTTGATATCATTATTTCATGTTTGATTACTTTGTTGTAAACCTTAAAGAATTTAAAAGAACAATGACTTACAAAAACATCTTCTTATTTTGGCATTTAACGCATACTTTCTCTTATGAATCATCATGCTTACAAAAAGATGTTTTTTGTATTTCTATAAGTCTTCCGTAATATTACCTAATAACTTTTGCGTTGCGCTTTCTTGCTTATTTCAAGTCTTACCATCACGTAAATCTCAAAATTCTTTTTTCTTCAACAAATGGTAGACTTGATTGGTAAAGTTTGTTGGATCGGTAGGCGCCCTTAGAGGGGGGTGAATAAGGGTTTTAAAAACTTTTGATATATTTTGAATATTTTAGAAAAAGCTTTGATTATTAAACTAAGGAAGATCAAGACATATCAAGTGAAGTAAAAGTAAAGACATGATTTTATTAACTTGAGAAGCATGATTACAAAACTTGATCTCTTATCGAAGCTAGAAATCAGAGCTAATAGAAAGACTCTTTTTGTTTTCTATACCGACTCGTATCCCCACGAACCAGTTGGCTTTAGCCTTATCCTCCCCGGATTCGGCCTCAAGCCGCTCTAGCCAACTCTGCTGAAATTCCTCTTGTGTCTTGAGCTAGCGCTAGCGCTATCGCTACCGTCGGCGCTATCTCAGATTAGGCAATATTCTGTGTGTGCGAATCTTTTATTCCAAGGAAACCTGCCAAGATTCTTCTTCTGTTTTGCGCTAGCGCCTGAGCTAGCACTACCGCTAGCGCTATAGCTACCGCCTGCTCTAGCAGCTACCGCTGGAGCTACCGCCAGCTATAGCGGCCAGTTTTGAGTTTTCGCTTCAAACTTGGGCGCAACCTTCTTATGTTATCCATGAGTCATATGAACTTGTTATCCTGCACACTTAAATACACAAGATCAAATACATATAGGATTTGTTATTCTCAAACCAAGGAGATGCGGAAGACCATGTTCCAACAAACTCCCCCTTTTGATAATAACAAATCCATTAATGATAAATCAAAGCATTAATATATAAGCATGATGAAACTTACTTGTGTGTGTGTGAGAGTGATGACTTAAGATAATTAAGATAATTATCGATTTTAGCATTTAGAATTGCTCCCCCTAAATAGATGCTCCCCCTAAGTGAATGCTCCCCTAATATGTATGCTATCATCTTTAATTAATCATGGTAGTTTCTATTTTGATAGCGGATTATATTTATCATGTTAGTTCTCCCCCTTTTGTTATTAGCAAAAGCGGGTAAGGAAGCACCACTTAAAAATTGATGATAAGATAAAAGCATGATCGAGCTTATAGAGAAGGAAATGATAAGGAGTTTTAGAATACTTTTCATTTAAATAGATCAGAGTTTGAGTATTACAACATTTTCATAAATCAGAGTTTGTAGTATAACCTAAATGTAATGATTTCCAAGTAACTAAACTACCCAGACAATATGTTTACAGCCTAGCCCCGTACTAAGTGACGGATGGGCATGAGGAGCTGCATACATGCCGTAGGTTGGGGTGTTAGTCCCATATGCAAACACTAGACATAACTCAACCTAGCACTCTTTCCCCCCAGTGCCTCGCAAGGCCCCACTGGAACCCTCCTCGGTTAAGGACAAGACATAACTAGAGATAAAGGTTAACTAATGTCTACAACCCTACGCCACCGCTATGGTGAGAAATGAAGTCTTGGATAATAATTATTGGAAACATTTAAGCTTTTTAAATCTAATGACATAGCCTAGGGATTTATTTTTTTATTTGAATTTATGAAAACACTCACATAGTTATTTCGAAATTCATTCATAAATCAGAATTTTAGCATTACAATATTTTCATAGAAATAAATCAGAGTTTTTAGCAAAAAAGAAAATATTCATGTGTAGAGTAACCAATATAAAATCTACCAAGCAAGTCTACCATTTGTTGAAAGAAAGGAATTTTGGTATTTAAGACTTTGATATAGGCATGAGAGCGCATGGTAGAAATATATGGTGACGATGCGGAAGACTTATAGAAATACAAGAAACATCTTATTGTAATGATGATCCATAAAAAGATATATGAGTTAAATTTCATAAAGAAGATGTTTTTGTAAATCATTGTTCAATTAAAATCTTTAATAATGTAACCAAGCATGAAATAATGTTATCAAAAAAATTTCTACAATGTTATTTTAATTCATAATTTCAAATCATACCAAACATTGTATATTGCATGCTAGGTTATCTAGTGCATTTCATAAATAAAGAGTAGTATAGAATTTGCATTAGGATCCAATACTCATGAGAAGAAGTGTTATGGAAGATAATGATGTGCACAAAAGTGTATTTTGAATAGAGTAAACAAATGTTTTAATCAAAAATACAAGTAATATGTAAAGTAAAGAGCACAATAAAACACAAATAATTTTACTTCCACAAACTTCAATTCACAAAAAATGTACAACCACCAAGGTGCTTTGCACACACAATGCTCATTAAGACTTATCAGGGTGCAAAGTAGTGCTTGGGGGATCACCTAGTTTTATTCTAATATTGATTTTTTTGTGATCCGGTGTACTTAAGAATAAGTGGTTTTTATTTTGAATGAAAGTTATGGTTTGCACAAGATACTTTACTATTCTTTCCAAGGTGCTCAACCTCACAACGCTTATTAAGACTTATCAGGAGGTTCAAGTAGTGCTTGGTGGAGTTATCTTTGTCACTTTATTTTATGATTTTTGTTTTGTACAAAGTTCTCCGAATACACTTGTTTTGCAAACCAATATAATTTATGAGAAAGATAACCACTTTTCTTAACTTTTAAAAGTGCAAATAAAGGAGTGTAGGTAAGATACTTGTGCAATTTTAATTCATTGTACTAATACATAACATACACAAGCATTCTTAGATTAAACACATATGTAGACAATGCCAAAATAAGTGAGTGAATAAAGATCATTATCAAACATAAAACATTACTCATACTTAGAGGCATGCTAAGCTTAGTTCTACACAACTTTTCCATAATAATTGATGCACATATTAATAGATATATCAAAGCATGATGAAAGCAATGTTCAAAGTAGTTTGAAAAGATAAATTGCAATATTATAGAAGTTCTAAATAATAGATTAAATCATGCTTGATTTTCAATGAAGTCCATACAATATTTTTGATATTTTTGAAGAATAATTTTTATTTAAAGTTTGAACTTATAAAATTGATCTTGGACTTCCCGAGGACTACCTTGTGAGAGGTTCGCCCGGTACTAGGTGATATGATGGGATGATAGCCCAAATCACCCTTTCGCAAGATACAAGTAAAAAATTAAGTTCAAAAATAACAATTTTTGATAATTTTTTTGTTTTATATTTCTGTATTTGATTTTTGCTTATAGAAATAGAATTTAAACAAATGACAAAAACACAAAGGCAAAACATATATTTTTTTTTGTAATTTGGCTTTTGTATTTTTTTATTTGATTTTTCAAAAATCTAATAAAAGCAAAAAAGCAGAAATGAATAGTACACAGATTAATATATTTTTAGGGACTTTTCAAAATTTTAAAAATACAGAAAAACACATAGGTGCACTAGCGCCAGCGTTAGCGCTAGCGCGGGAAATAGTACACGATTTTTGATGATTTTGAAATTTTTTTTGTTGATCTTGATTAAGTGTCCAAACAGTAGTTTCATGCTGAAATTTCAGATTTTTAGGAAATGTCTAGATAGTGCAAATTTCATGAAACATTGCGATTTTGTATATGACTTTATCAACTAAACTTTGCATGAGATATAAATTATTATATCTCCATTTTAATTTTTCTAAGGCTTGTATTTATCAATCTAATGTAGTTTGACAATGATAGGAAATGTAACCACGAGAAGACACGAATGAACAAATCAAATATGCATGATTTTAGTGATTAAAAATAATGTTCATGCACAAGAATATCTTGGATAATCCCTAGATGAGATTACCCAGCCTGTATATCTTGGTAAACATATAAAGCCTAACATAGACACGAATATTCTTTAGGTGGCAATGTCAGAATGATAAGTTTGAGATTAATGTTATACCAAGGTTTGATAGTGTTTCAACTTATAGACCTAGAATGGAGTGACGATTCTATTTGATTTGATATCAAGATGATTCAAAGGTCTAAACTAGAAATAAATCATAATATACACCAACCATTATAATATCAATTATCATCAGTTAATATATCAATTATAATTCACATAAATGTGATAGAAATAATTATTTTTAGAAGACTTTTGATATGACTTATGATGTTAGAGAATTTTAGCAAAGGACATCAATAGATCATAGTGGTGTTTGTGAATTCAATATTCATTATGAAGATAAATTCTTTCAATACATTTTAGTGATTTTCCTTTAATTAAGAATTTTGAATATATATATATGTGATTTTTGATAGGTGAACAATAGTGATGGTTTAGATCAAGTTTGACATCAAGGAGTGAACACAATATAATTTTTTATTGTGAACAATGACAACCATATTGAAAGTTGAGCTTTTATTTAGATCTTGAATTTTCTTTTAGATCAAGTTATTTCACTAAACCACTTGTTGGTGAAGGCTAAGAATCTTAATAGCCTAATAACCGGATTTAATTTGAAATATCTTATAGCAAATTTAGAGTTTGATTCATATGGATAATATAAGATATTTAGGAGCAATGAATATAAGAATAAAAGATAGGTCATCAAAATAAAATATGATTTTGAATTTTGATCAATTTGATTTTATAAACATATTAAGCTTTTAAGAGATAAAATCATATTTTTAATACTGTATAGGATGACCATGACATGATAGTTCAAAAGAAATAGGAAAATCAGAAAAATTAAAAGACATGAAAGCATATCATGAAGTAGAACTTTGTATATTTCATTTTGAAAGGACTCTACTTCATGCAATTGATGATACCTAATGAATAAGAGCTTTAGGTATCCAAAGGGGACCATGTGGGATGGTTCCTTTGGGTACCCAAATATAGCGAGATGGCTTTTGGGGAGACAAGTACGAATGGACCCTTTTAAGTGGAGTTAATGTTTCATCTTTAATTTTGGGTCTCCACTCATACTTAGGTTTAATATTATAATTTTGCATTAAATTTCCATATTCATTAAACTTAGGCTTAAAATAATGATGACATTTGAAATAATTTTTCATAGGAAATTTGTGCATATTTGATTTTACTTTAGGAGATACATAATTTTGTAAATAATGGTGATTTTGATTTAGATTAACAAATCCTTTATGTTCCTTACTCCCATTATTAAACTTAGTTAAGATGTTCATATTCATATTCAACTTGTTTTTAGATATAGTTTGATACTGTGAATTTGTATTTACAATTTTCATAAGCAAGTTGATTTTTGATTTTAATTCATCATTCTTGATCTTTAAATTATGTCTAGCTTTATTATAAGCGATTGTGCTATTTTTAAGAGTGGAAACAATTGAATCAATATGATCTTGATAGTTGTTTCTATATTCATCAAATGTTTCATCCATCTCTTTAATTTCAATTTTATATTCTTTACACTTAGCACAATTATTTTCCAAAGATGAATTTTCTAAACATAATTTTTTATTTTGTTCTTTTATAAAAAGAAGTTCCTTTTCAAGTTCCTTGCATTTTTTGTTTAAGTCATCAAATTCCATACAAGGTGTAGTATTTTCAACTAAGGAACCATGGATAGAACTAGATAAATTTGAATTTGATTGTTCATTAATTTTTGCCTTTAAATTTTTATTTTCTAAGCGCAAATGTTTATTAGCATTTTTTAATTTCTTAATTTTGCGCTTTGTAGTTTGAAGCAATTGTAATGAAGAGATGGAAGTACAAAAAATATAATTTGATTTCCTTACATTGCTTTCGGGAGAGGCATGATTTGAACATATCGTTTCTTTGACATCTTTTTGGCACTCCTCTTCCGAACACAATACTTCTCCTCCTCTTCCATTAGATGTGTGCTCCATTGATCCGTCATGAGAGGAGCATTCTTGAAGACTTGTGCAAGCTTGCATATTCTCCGGTTCTTGTTACCTGTAGAAGGAGAATCATACATTTCTTCAAGAAATTTCCATACTTTGTATGCACTAGAAAAACAATATATTAATTTGAAAATATCTTGAGATAAAGCACAAAAAACATAATGCATAGCTTTTGCATTTAGGTGACGCTCTTGTTTATTTGATTCGTCCGTTGGTCTAACTATTGCTATATCCCATGCATTGATATCTAAACTTTTAATAAACTTTTCCATTAATATTTTCCATCCTTTATAATTTCTCCCTTCGAATAAAGGTGGTTTAGGAGATTTTTCTTCTTCATAAAAATTTACCCCACTAGTAGAAGCGTGATCATGAGACACCATTATTCCCGGTTGTTAAGCCGATTTGGAATAACCTGGCTCTGATACCACTTGTTGGATCGGTAGGCGCCCTTAGAGGGGGTGACTAAGGGTTTTAAAAACTTTTGATATATTTTGAATATTTTAGAAAAAGCTTTGATTATTAAACTAAAGAAGATCAAGACATATCAAGTGAAGTAAAAGTAAAGACATGATTTTATTAACTTGAGAAGCATGATTACAAAACTTGATCTCTTATCAAAGCTAGAAATCAAAGCTAATAGAAAGACTCTTTTTGTTTTCTATACCGACTCGTATCCCCACGAACCGGTTGGCTTTAGCCTTATCCTCCCCGGATTCGGCCTCAAGCCACTCTAGCCAACCCTTCCCCGGATATGGCCTCGAGCACCTCTTAGACCTACACCCGAGACGTAGTTGCCAACACGAGGCGAATTTCTACCCTAAGTCCTACCCAAACCTAGTCGCCAACACGAGGCGAATTCACTAACGATTACAAGAATAAAGATGTGAATATAAAAACATCAATAATAAAAACTCCCTCTAAGAACTTCTGAAGTTGGAGACGTTGGACCGCTATAGTATAAGCGTTGTTGAAGCGGTCGACGGTCGGATGAAGCGTTAAGAAGTCCTCCTTCAGAAATTCTCTCTAAGCTTTTGGTGGGAGTATCTCTCTGAACCTTCCTCTATATGTTGTGGCACGAAGCTCTAGAGCTTAGGGTTCTGGAAGTGTAAGGAAGACGGAGCCAAGGAGTCCTTTTTATAGCCTCAGTGCTAGCGCCTGCGCTAGTGCTACCGCCGGCGCTATCCCATTTTAGGACATATTCTGCGCGGCAGAATCTTCAATCCGTGGCAACTCTGCTGAGATTCCTCTTGTGTCTTGAGCTAGCGCTAGCGCTATCGCTACCGTCGGCACAATCTCAGACTAGGCAATATTCTGTGTGTGCGAATCTTTTATTCTAAGGAAACCTGCCAAGATTCTTCTTCTATTTTGCGCTAGCGCCTCAACTAGCGCTATCGCTACCGCCTGCTCTAGCAGCTACCGCTGGAGCTACCGCTGGCTATAGCAGCCAGTTTTGAGTTTTCGCTTCAAACTTGGGCGCAACCTTCTTATGTTATCCTTGAGTCATATGAACTTGTTATCCTGCACACTTAAACACACAAGATCAAATACACATAGGATTTGTTATTCTCAAACCAAGGAGATGTGGAAGACCATGTTCCAACAAAGTTTACATTAAGTTGGTCTAACATACTTATTATCTTTATGCTAAGAACTTTGATCTATTACTATGAAAAAATTTATGCTAAAAACTCCTTATCATTTCAGTTCCTCTTAAAGCTTGATCATGCCTTATCTTTTACTCAAAAACCTCTTTCTATGTCTCTTGATACCTTAACCCACTTTTGCTAATAACAAAAGGGGGAGAACTAACATGATAAATAAAACCCGCAATCAAACGGGGAATGACAAAATATGATTAATTCTTAGGATGATAGCTTACATATAAGGGGAGCATTCACATAGGGGAGCATGCATTTAAGGGGAGCAATTCTAAATACAAAAATCGACAATTATCTTAAGTCATCACTCACACACACACACACACACACACACACACACACACACACAAGTAGTGATAATTTATAGATATGTAGACTAATTCACCTAGAGGGGGGGAATAGTTTTCTTTGATTTTTACTTAATTACTTTTGCAAGTACACAAAATAACAAGCACACACAGAAAGCACACAAGTGTTTATAGTGGTTCCCCAAGACAGTGTGTCTATGGGTAGTCCACTTTCCCTCTACACCTATCTAACAGTGTGTTAGACAAGGCCAACTCCTCCAATCTCAGCTCCTAGAGCTTACAACTCAGATCCCTCAGGATCTCTCCGACTTGCTCCAAGCCCTACCTCAGGCTAACCAGCCCTACCTCTCAGAGTGCTCCCACTCCTACAACTCAGAGATCCCCTTGACCTCCTACCTCAGGCCTATCAAGATGCCCTACTTCTCAGGCAAACAGCCATTAAACCTCAGGCCTAACAATCCTACAACTCAGGTTCAGCAACCCTACACACTCAGGCAATATGCCTTACTAGCTCAAAACAATACTGTTCCTACAGAGAATATATGTTAAGCTTACAACATTAGACAGCCCTGGAATGATGTCTTCTATTGTTCCTGCATAGCTGGTGCTTCCTTGAAACTTGGATGAATGTAAACTTCAGTCCTTGCTTCTAACTGATCCTTCACTTCAATTAAGGAGAAGGGATCACCTTGCTCTTCTGAGTAGAAGAGCTATCTTATCTCCTTATGTCTTCTTGCTGGTTCAGTAAGCAGGAGAAGGAGAGAGCTTGAAAGCCGTCAATGGAACAGTGATTAGAGCTTTCATCTTTTCAGCACACCAACAGGTTCTTTTGAAAGTGCCCTAACATGTTCTTTTATACTCCATTTGTCTTCAACGGCTCTTAGAGGGCCCTGACATATTGGAAGAGGTTAGAATGCTTTATCTCTCCTTTACAGCTGTTTGCACCAAAAGCCAGTCGTGTCACTGCCTTCTTCCAGATTTGAATCTGTCTCAGCGGTTGGGCTGAGACAGCCTTCTGTCTCAGCGGTTGAACTGCTTTCGTCTCAGTGGTTCCGCTGAGACAATTTCTCTTCTCGGCGGATTTTGTCTATCTACAGCTCAGTAAGGGCAGATCACTTCTCAGCGGCTCCTGGCCCCGTCTCAGCGGTTCCGCTGAGATAATGACTCCTCAGCGGTTTTGATAACAAACCTCTAAACTTATTCCAAAGTTTGGAATATCTTAACCCTGCACATTTCTGATGCAAAGTAGGGTTTATCAAATACAATATGTACTTAGCATTGTGAGTGATGCCTCTTCAAATCAAGGAAACATTGATGGCAATATTCCCAACAATCTTCCCTTATTTGAAGAAGGCAGAACATCTCTAATTCTAAGATACATAACAAATAAAGACTTATCATCATAATGTATTACATACCATTCATGATATCATAACAATTAAATGTTAACAGTAGTTTGGCATCACAGAAAAATGTCATGATATATTATTTTCATGACAACATAACACCATTGTTTGATTAAAAACAATAACATTGTTACCTAATTGTGTCTAGGCATCACAGACTGTATAAAGCACTAATATTGAAACATATTAAGTTTTGATTAAGATTAGCCTATAACACACACCAATTGATTTAAAAGAATTTTCAATTTCATTGTTGTCATAAAGTTTCAACATTGTTCAAATTACAAGTTGATTTAATGAAAAACTAAATACATTCATCTAAGTTCTTCTATTCTTAGAGCTTTCAGCTTTTTCAACAGCAACCTCCTTCCCTTTAGCAGCAGCAGCAATCTCAGCTAGCTTCTTCTTGTTTTCTTGCCTCTTGAAATAAAGATATGGCTTTGGAATGTACTTAAAAGGCATTCTGCTTGGGTCATTCTTTCTTACTAGATTCTCCTTGAAGATTATGTCTCTTTGTGTGTTTCTTTCCAGATGCTTGATCCATTCTTCAGCTGGATATATCCTATCAATGTCTTTGCATACTTGACCAAGACTCACCCAGGCATTAAGGATAATGCTCTTGGAGTCCTCACTCCAATGCTCATAGTCAGGGTCATTGCCCTATTCTTGCCTTTGCTTAGCCATGAATTCTTTTGCTAGCAATACTCATTCTCTCTTTCTCCTTTTAGCCAGCTGAGCATATTGAGCTATCTTAGCTTGCCATTCAAAATCAAAGTCTTCCTTCTTAAAGTTATCCAGCAAGGGAAGATTTAGGGCAACTCTGGTTCCTTGCAGCACTTGGAGAGCCAATTCATATTGGTCTCAGCATTGGCCACCTCCCCCTTTCTTGTTTCTTCAATTATTTTAGCTTCTATGGACTGGGAGGCAGCTGCTACAGAGCCTGAGATGGTCTGGAAGGCATTTTCCAAGTCAGACTTCATCTCATCTTTCATCCTCTCTGTTTCACTGATCACTGTGGTGGCGATTTTCCAGACAAAGTCTTCTATATGGTTTGAGGCTTTTTATATTACCTCATCTGTCTTGCTGACATAGTTCTTGACATATGACATATCTTTCTCAGACAATTGAATGTGGTTGTCCATTGATCTGAGGATTGTGCACTGAGAGACAACTGATTTTTCAGCCAGATCAAACCACTTTGTCATCTGTTTATAAAGGATTGTAGTGTCTTACATAATCTCTTTGACCTCAACCATGACTTCTTCCTTGAGGGACAATATTGAATTGTCAATATAGTTTTTCATTGAAAGCATGTGGCCTTCAATTAATGTGCTGATGGAGTTGAGCAGCTTGTCATGTTTTATTGCTGATGTGGATGGGACATCAGATATAATATTCAGCTCCCACACAGCTTGAGCAGGGATTGGCTCCCCCTCACTTGGTGCATTATCATCTTTATCATCTACAATCAGATTAATATCATCATTAGCATGAATGTTAGTGTGAGTGTGAATATTTGTAAGACCCCTTTTTTTTCAAACACCCGGGTCTTAGGCACAGAACTGCCGCTTTGTGGTGACACCCTCGCTCGGGAAGGTCGCCACTACAAAACGCCGATACTGCCGGCCAAATCGATCGCGAAGAAGCAAAGGAAAACAAGCTAAAAGAAAGCCAAGTCCACATCACATAGAAAAGTAATACATCCACGAAGAGATGTCCACATAAATATAACTGAAATAAGGAAAGAGATGACAAGGGCTCCTGGCCGATACATCAAGCCTCACTACAAATTCACTCGCAGAAGCAAAATAACTAGAACTAATAGCCACTCACGGATCCTGTCATCGGTGCTCCCATGCTAGACTGCCCCACCTCCATCTGCACCGGCCTCTGGTGCTGCTCCATCGCCGCGGTCTACTAAAATGATAAGGTCCACCGACCGTTAGTCAAAAAGACTAAGCCAATCCCCCACCCCTCCCCCGGTGACTCCTAGGCACCGAGCGGGAAGGATGAAGCGGAGGACAAACAAGGGGTAATAGCAAAAGCAGATGACAGGGTATATTTTACAGGAAGAGTTCTACCACTACTCAAGTATATATACATAAATGAAATGGGTAATAAAGCATAGTAAGAGCAGGTAAAGAGTAAATAAAGTGCAGTAAGTAAAGACAATAGTAAAAGAAAAGTAACCATAGATTTATAGGAATGCTCACACAAACCTATAGACCAAGGGGTCGTTTAGCAAGGCCTATCGTATAAGAAGTCCCATAACCGACTTATACGATAGGGGTAGGGGTTGAAATGCAATATTTATGCTATGACAGGCAATGTATGCAGTTATGTTATGTTCATACAAGTGCAACTCACCCACTTCGACTCTGTGTGCACAGACCTTTAGTTCCCCCTTTTTGGAGCTAGCAAGACTCCCAGGATACTCCCGTAGTGGCAAACAGAAGCGGTGGGTTGGGCCTCGCCCACCTCTAGGTTGGTATATGCACTACCTAACCTAGACCTATCGTACGCCTCAACGCAAAACTGCGGAGCATCTGCGTACTCTTACTGGCTGGACCACCAGACTTTTATGGCTAAGTGCAAATTCCACACTTGCCGAGCCTGAGTATCAACATCAGTGCAACAACTATCGACACTAAGGACCCACCACCTTGTGCACATGCAACATGTTCTACTATCTATCTACAAACTACACCATAAACCACCTGGGCTTAACTTGCCCAACCAAGAACCAAACTGAATCACAAACTCTCCGGATCAACAATCCGCACCGACATCACCGAGCCTACAACTCGGGGCACCAAACCAACCAAATTCATGTGACAATGGAGTGTGAGTGAATGAGTTATTTGTTAGTCTTGAGCATCTTCTATACTCCTACGACTTATGGTTAACCTTGGACTCCCCAAGGGTTACCCTGTAAGGGGCTCGCTATGGTACTAGGAACCGTAATGGGTTGACACCCCATAGTTTCCTTTCTCAAGATACTTATTGTTATTGTATCTACCCTTAAGAATTCCCTTCTACTGTTTCACTTGAGTTAGACCTAAGTGCTTTAAGACACACCAGGGGAAAATGATCTTTCGTCAATCCCCAGGACAACCTTACTCTTAACCCACCAAGACACTTCCCTCACATACACTTACTTGGGTGGAATCACAATTATCTAATCAACCCATGTGCACCATCTGCACAACATTTCCACCTAGTACGTTACTAAAAACCTAAGTTTCACAGTTTTACTATACGCAGACTAAACTAATTATATGAAGCTCACAAATAGAGGTACTCCAAATTCTCATCCAACTGACCCAAGCTATTTACTGGAGATCTATCATGATGCTATAAGACTAATACCAGAGAATCATATTTTTCTCTAATTAATTAATATTTATTTTATTTTCTCCAAACATCTGCCAAGCATGAAAATGAACATGAACTATAAGTAAATCTTATGATGTGGCTTTCCAAAATTTATGATAATTCTATGGTGGCTAAATAACACCAGAAACAGCATATCATATTTTTACAGTAAGAAATTCTCCTCTAATTTAATTATTTAACTTTTATCCAAAATCATAGTTTTATGAAGGAACTACCAAAAAGATCAACACTAAAATTATGGGAAAATTACCAAGCTCTGGTATTCACCAGAAAAGGCTACTGACTAAGTTTCAGGATTTAAGAATATCATTTTCTCACTAAAATAATTAAATTAAGAAAACCTCAAATCCAATGAACTGTGAAGTAGCCTACTGATTTAAGTCCTCAAAAATTCTATAAAAATTTACAGAGGTTCCTAATATCCAGAAAGGGCCTATCACTAATCTTCATAATTTAGCAAAGAGTTTTGGGCCCTCAAATATTTTCCTTAAATTTAAATCAAAACAAGTGCCTTGAGAAAGAAGTACTGATTAAATTATTTAATAAAATTCACAAAAATTACCAGAGGTCTAAATCATGACTATAATGGCACTACCAAAGTCTCATCATCATCCAAGACTTTTAAGCATGTAAATGTGTCTTATAATAAGTTTCCCTAAAGGGGTTATGTCCTAATCCAAAGGATATATAGGCTCCTAAAATTCTTATAAAATTACCCAGTGCCTAATTACACTCTATCAATCTATCCACTAAATTTCAAAACCAACCAGGGACTTTTGACCACATGGCCTTCACAAGGCTCTAAATGCACACCTAGGAATTAAACTAGTATTCTAGGGCTTATCCACCTCCACACCACCCCAATTCACTCATGGGGATTCTTTAGGTGATACTAAACCAGTTACCAAGGTTTCACTACATGGTGATGAGTTTTGACCACCATACCCCAAGGTAAACATCATACCCTAATTTTGACCATATTTGTCTTAACTTGGGTTTACAAAATACTCAAACAAAACAGTCCCAATTGGGCTGATAATTTTACCAAGGTCATATAGTAACCCTAAGGAGCACCCACCAAAACTTGGAGGGCATTTGAGGTCATTTAACCCACTAATTAATTATTAGATGATTTATGAAATTATTTCAAAAACCTTAGAAAATGGTTCTCCTAAAAATCTCATCTTTGGATATGATGTGTGTGTAGGTATAAGTAGACTATGTTTCAAATCTCAAGTCCATATCATTTCCCAATCAAAAGTTATTCAAGACTTGGTGGCTGTCCTACACTAGGGACCAGCCCCACTAAAATGGACCTACAAGGAGCTACAGAACTCCTTTTGGGGTGAAATAAATTTTGAAATAAAGTAGACCCTAAGGGCTACAACTTTAGTGTTGACCTCTTTTTCTGTAGATGGGCCTAAGTATTTTTAACAATTAAATCTAAGTACAGCAAAATATATGATAGAAATCTTGAAAACAATTAATTAAATAACTGTTACTGAGTTCGACGAAATTTAAACTGCGCTCGACGAAAGCAGAGCAAACTGCGTTCGATGAAAGCCGATCAATACTGCGTTCGATGAAAGCAGATCAAGTCTGCGTTCGACGAAAGCCGAACAACTCTGCGTTCGACCAATTTAACGTATAACAGCGCTCGACTAAGTTAACTTATATCAGCGTTCGACTAACAGATTCGTTCGATGAACTTCTACTGCCGTTCGATGAAATATTTCATTCGACGAACTATCTCGTTCGACGAACTTCTCGTTCGACGAACTATCTCATTCGACGAACTTCTTGCGGCACTCGACGAATCAAATGATATAATCATAAACATAAATAAATAGATCTGATGGCTCTCCATCATCGTCCCCGAACGTTAGACGGCTCGCGATGGCCCGTCTTGGGCCTCTTTGCGGGGTGATTTCCCAGCCACCTGCGTCTCTTTCCGGCCGGCCAATGCCACCACCACCTCCGTTGAGGTGGTGGCCGGCGATAGGAGGTGGTTAGCCGGTCGGAGGTGGTCGGATCTGGTTTTTGAGGGAGGAAAAATGGGTACGAAACGCACCCTTTCGGAAGCACAATCCGAGCCCGATAGTGCTCGGATCAAGCCCCGAAAAGTGAAGAGATCTAGCACTAAGGGAGGAGAAGAGGATCGGACCTGAGCAGGGGCTTGGCGGCGTGAATACCGGCGAGTTGCCATTGTTGGTGCTGGAGCTTGTGATGCCCTATCGATCTAGGATTTCTCTACACGAAATTCACTAGGAAAAAGGGGAATCTCTTTCTCTCTGAGCACTGAAGGAAATGGGAGGAGTTTCATTCGACTAAGAGGGCTTTATCTCCAAAAGCCATTAATGGCCATTAACCAAATTTCGGTTACAGCTAAATTCTCTCTGAAATAGCCCCCTTGGCCATGGAAAACTCCAGAAATTCGTGGGTAACTGAAGGGGTAGATGAATGCACATCAATTGGAGGGATATGAAGGATCGATTACATCTAATCACCATACAAGCTCTCTTTCTCTCTCTCCGATTTGGGAGAACCCTCCCTTTTCTCTCTCCTGGCCGACTCTCTCCAAATTGAATGGCCACCTCAGCAGTATTCAAACCCCATTAGGTGGTGGACCACCTTAATTGGGTCTAGCCCAAGTGGATTGGGCTAAATTAGGTTAAATTGGGGTATGTTGACCTAATTTAAGCTTGAGTTTGACTTTGGTCAAATTGACCAATTGGGTTGACCCCAAAGGGTGACTTGAGCTCCATTGGCTTCCCTCAAGGGTTAGGAAGGTATAGGTGGGGTCAATTTGACAAGGTGAGGGTGAATTGCCCTTTATTAGGGCACTTTGACCAAATCAGGGTTTAGGGCAAATTGGTCAAATTGGAGGCCCATGATGGGGCTTTTTGGTCCATTAGGATCCTAGTACCCATAAAAGGATAGGGGAATGGTCAATTTGGCATGGTGGTGGCCAATTGATCTTAATTGAGCTAGTTTGACCAATTTAGGGTTAAGGTTGACTTTTGTCAAATTGGCCTCTTAGGTTGACCCCAATGGGTCACTGGTGCTTCAAGGAGACCTCTAATGGGTTAGGGATGCTATTGTGGGGTCAAGGTTCAAGGTGGGGTCCTAAAGTCCAACCCTAGGCTTGGTATCTGAAAATTGCTATTTGCAGACCACTTGGGTTTTCTCCTTCTCGCCTATGTTCACAAGGTCTTGAGCTCTTCCTATGGTTTTCTCATGACCTAGTCATGACAAAACCAACTTAGGGGTCTAGTTGTTTGAGGGATGTTACAATATTAGTGGGGTTACTGACATGTATAGTACCTAATAAATTCCCTTTTTCTTCTTCAGGAATCCTTTCTTGCTCCTCCTTACTTGGAGCATCATCACTTTCCTTAGCATAAGTTTTCTTCTGCTGCTCCCCCTCAGATGAAGGATCATCAATGTCCCGATCATCTCCCTAGTAATCTGCTGGTTCAGGTGGGATTAGCTTGATACTTTGCTCTAGAATGAAAATGACTAAGTCAATCTCACCTTGAGGATCACCAAGTGCATTGTCTTCATCATCCTCATTTTCTTCTGAGGAGGAGTGTATGACCTGCACACTTTTATCAGTAGTGGCAGGATTGGAGGAATCACAGATAGTGTGATCTTCTTCATATCCTTCTGACATGTCCTCAGCAGCAGCTGCCTCATCCTTTTGATGCTCTTTCTCAGCATCATCTGCTTTTTCTTCTTCATGCTCTTTCTCAGGAGCATTGCCTTCATGACCTTTAGTGTCATGATCTCATCCTTGGTCATCCTTTGGAGGACAGCTGACTGGACCTTGACTGTTCATAGCTGAGATATCCTCTTCTCCCTCTAACCCAGAGTCCGAGCAGATAATTTTTGCCTTTCTTAACCCTTTGACCAAGCTCTTCTTCTTCACCTTAGGTTCAAAGGATTGGCTCATGGGGAGGACCCTTGTGAACTTGTCCAAGGTTTTGATGTCCATCCTTTTTAGATAATGTAGATTTGTTCCTTTGGACTTGTTAAATTCCTCTTGGTAGATGTTGAGAAGGTAGAGTGAGAGAATTCTTCATAGGTTGGGGGCCTACAGACATTCTCTTGTCCTTAGAAATAGCACCTCAGCCCAAGAGGTCTTCTTCTTCAGAATAACTCTTGACATCAACTCAAACATGTGTTTTGAGATTGTGTCATGAGACCCTGGCATGCATAGGATGGCCTTGCCAACAATATCAGAGAGCAATTTGACTCTCTGATTAAAGAACATTCTCTTAAGTGAGCCAAGTTTGGCATCACTATATTCACACCACTGTAGAGCTTGATCACCTTGCCTTTTTCAGATATTTCTTCTTCCTCCTCTTCACTCCAAGAGGTCAAATGCAGTGCTTTCTCCATTTTCTTAGGAAATATTCTTATCTTTATACTTCCAATCCTTCCTTTGATAAATGAATTTGAAGATGACATCTTTGCATTAGAGAACAATTCTAAAACTTCAATTCTGAGAATTGAGATGGGTTCAGACAGTACATATTCCAGTCCTTGGTCGGTTAGAAGTTGAATCGCTTCTCTTATCTCTGCAGGAGCATGTTGAAATCCATTTCGAACCATCTCATATCCTTCATGGAGATCTTTTTCCATCTTTGGCGCCATTTCTTCTGAAGGATAGGTCGCTGAGACAGAAGGTAGAAAGGCTCGTCTCGTCTGCTAGGTTAATTGATAGTGTGCTAACTTAATCAATATTTTGATATTTATAGGGGCTCGATTTAGGTTTAGAATTTTCCTAAGTATATAAGTTGATTAATCTTAATTAAATTGATTGATTTTATATTGTTGAGTTGTCAATTATGGCATATTTTTATTTAGCCAGCCCATCTCAGCGGAACCGCTGAGTCGGAGTTGGTATCCGCTGGGACAAGGTATTGTCAACTGCTGAGACAGTTCTAGTTGTCTCAGTGGATTAGCTGAGATCTTCTCAGCTATCTCAACGGTTCAGCTGATACCTTCTCAGCTGTTTCAGCTGATATTACTATCATTATTCCTAAGCATGCTAAATTAGAATAGCTTTAACCTTTTAGCCATGTTTCAATATCTAAACATGCTACCCATTATTTAGAAAGCTGCTTTTTCTATCAAAGCTTGTTATACATGATTGTATGCTATATTAAAGCTAGGGAATAACATCATGAGAAAGACATACAAATTTGCAGAATAAGATCTATTCTAAATTCAACATACCGAGCTCAATTTTAAAAGTATTAAACTTTGCCTCGTCCAATGGTTTTGTGAAGATATCAGCAACTTGTTTGTCAGTGGGGACAAATTTAGGGCATATATTTTCACTATCAACATGCTCTCTAATAAAATGATATCTTATCTCTATATGCTTAGTCCTGTTGTGTGAGATAGGATTCTTAGCAATAGAGATAACACTTGATGAGTCATAATATAGGGGAGAATTTCTCACCTTGAGGTTATAGTCCTCTAACTGATGTTGTATCCATAAAAGTTGTGCACAACAACTTCCTGCAGCTATATATTCAGATTCAGCTGTGGATATTGCCACACTAGTCTACTTCTTGCTGCTCCATGAGATCAGCCTTCTTCCTAAAAATTGGCAAGTTCCACTTGTACTTTTCCTATCTTCTATGCAACCTGCAAAATCTGCACGTAAAAAGCCAATTAGTTCAAAATCATTGTTCTTAGGGTACCAAAGGCCAAGGTGTTGGCTGCCCTTAAGGTATCTCAAAATCCTCTTTGCAGCTGAGTAATGAGATTCCTTAGGGCATGCTTGGTACCTAGAACAAAAACATGTAGCATACATGATGTCTGTGTTGTTTATTGAGTGTCAACTTATCACCTAGAGGGGGGTGAATAGGTTTTTCAAATTACTTTTTCCCTTTTAGGTGTGTTTGATTTCTGTTTATTAGATCTATGAGTTATAAAGCACAACACAGAAAAGCACACAGTGATCTATAGAGGTTCCTCAAGACAGGGTGTCTTGAGTAGTCCTCTTTCCCTCCGTGCCTACCTAGCAGTGTGCTAGGCTCGACAAACTCCACCAAAACTTCAGACCCTCAAGCCTTACAACACGGACTCGCAAGTCCTACAGCCAAAGCCCGGAAGCCCCTACTACACCCGAGCCCGCAAGCTCGACACTCAGGCCCTCAAGCCCTACAAAGCACAGACTCGCAAGTCATGTGCCTACATCCAATTCCCTCAAGCCCTTACTGCATTCAAGCCCTCAAGCTCGACAAGATCACACCCGCAAGTCCACTGCCCTGGCCCTCAAGCCTCACACCTCTTCAGCCCTCAAGCTAGACAGTATCAGACTCGCAAGTCCACTGCCCTGGCCCTCAAGCCTCACAACTCTCCAGCCCTCAAGCCAGACACTTAGGCCCGCAAGCCTTACAATAAATTACAGTAATGATAACTGCTTCTTCTGCCAGATGAAGATTGGTAACTTAGCCTGATGGAGATTGGCTTCTTAAGGTTGAAGAAGATGTTTCTGATTCAGATCTTGAAAGTTCAATTCTTCTTCAATCCCTTTCCTCTACCTGGTGAGGAACGGCATCTTATCAGTCGATGGAGATGACTGACTCTTCTGAGAACACTTGATTCTTGTTCTCTTCTTCTTTTTCTTCTTTTCCGCAGCGACGGCGGGATTCTTTTTCTATTTTCTTTTCTCACCCGGATTCTATTTTTTTAGGGCATCCTCTTATCTCCTTTATAAGACGCGAGGCTCCCAACGGTCTTCTGAAAAAGTTCCTTAAGTGTCAGAAGCCCATTACTTAAGAGCACGCGCTGATTGGACAATCACGCGGCGGCATTAAATGCTGACAGCGCGTCCGCAATGTTTGAATTCCGTCTCGACGACATTTTCAGCTTTATGCCGATACTGACATTGATATCTCGACGACACAAGAACTTCTGGCATTTCTGCATATACGACGATATGTTGTCTCTGACTGTGTCATCGTGATCTTCTTGCTTGTGGTCTGTCGTCGTAATCACTTTGTTCTTTTGACGATATGAGCGATATCATGTCGACAGACTATGCCTTAGCAACTGCTTGTCTTCAGCTGTCCTTCTTCAGACTTCTCGATGACACGTCTTCTTTACAAAAATATATGTTCGTCTCGACGATAAGGCTACTTTGTTGATGTCGACGATACTGCATCTTGTCGACAGACTACTTCATTCGACGATCTTCATTCTGCGTTCGATGATCTTTCTTCTGCGTTCGACGATCTTTCTTCTATGTTCGACGAACAGCATTCTGCGTTCGACGAACTCGCCAAGTCTCAGCTTTTGCTTTGCCCATCATCATGACGACAAGCATACTTTGTCGACGACATCTCCTGTTCTTCTTGACGATATAGTACTTACTTAAATAACTAAAGTACTTGACATATTGTCGATCTCTGCAAGCCTGAACTAGATGGAACATTAAATACAACTTGCTTTTATCATTGAGCTGAGCACTTCTTCAAATTAGGAACATTGCAGGGCACTGTTCCCAACAATCTCCCCCTATTTGAAGAAGCCCTAACTTACCTCAATGATAAATGCCACTTATGAAAAGATATTCCAGATGATAACATCACACATAAAGCAACGATTACATAAAATGGATTATGCATTCTTCTCAATAAATGTCAAGCATATAAATAGAATAGATGTTCATGAATAAATATTAGCATTCATTTGCCCCAGCAGAATAATTAAGATTTTAGTTTGGTGCCCCATCAGCGTCTGCTGCTGCTTGCCCCTTTGGTTTTCTGCCTTTGCCTCTGATGGTAGTTGATGGGCAGGGGAATCTTCTTAAGAGAGGGAGGAGGACCTTGTGGGAATGCTAGCTTGTGATTTTTCCTCCTCTCCAGCTGCTTCAGATGTTTCTGCCATTCCGCTGACTGGTATGCCCTCAGATAGTCCTCCTGAGGATATCCAAACTGAATCCATGATTCAGTTATTATTTCTCTTGAGACAGGACTCCACCTTCCTGATTGTGGATCCAGCTCAATTTCCCTCAGTCTCTTCTGTCGATACTGGCTGTTCTGAATTCTCTTTCTTTTCCTGGAGGTTGCTGATTCTCCGAATTCTATTCCATACTCAGCTGATTCAGTGCTTGCAGAAGGATTGGCAGCCTCATATAATGATGGGGGTTGCTTCATTGTCTGCTTTATTTGATTTGTTATCCATATCGCTTGATGTGAACTGGCATTTATTATTTCATTCTCCCCATTTATGGCTTGTTCCATCATCCTTTCCTCAAGTCCTTCTCTGACTAGATTCAGCTTTTCATGCAGGTGTTGTTCAGTCACATCCAAATTGTTGTTTATTTCAAGCAGATGGGTATCTAAGGTATGAGCATTCTCATTGACCTTATTCAGACTTTGATTTCTGTTATTTGCAGCATCTGTCTCTATCTGCCCAAAACCATAGTATACATTGTTTGAGAATGTTTCTTGCTCTTTCAGGATTGTGTGGGTTTGATGTCCCACTTTGTTTATTTCCTCTCTCATCTTCTCTATGGCCAGAGCTGCCAAAGTGTAGAGGTGAGCGCACTGAGTGTTGAGATGGAGTATATCTTTCTTCATTTCTTGGATCTCCCCCTTCATCTCTTTTCTTAGATTTTCCACAGTCTTTACTATGAACTGTTCCAGTTGTTTGCGTTGAGCTGTCAGTAGAGCTGACATCATATGGAAAAGAGAACCTGACTGAGCCGAAGATGGCTCAGCAGCTTGTTCATCTTCCTGTTCTCTTTCTTGTGGAATTTCTTCAGAGCTATTTGCAGATGATTCTTCACTGATATGTACTGTTACCTTAGCCTTCCCCTTGATATTTTCTGGTACTATTTCATCGGGGCATGTAAGCACAATCTTACTTTCTGCTACTAACTCTCGGCAGTCTGAGAGAGTGATGTCTTCCATGGGCTCATTTCCTTGATCATCTAGGGCAGAGTACCCTAGTTGGGTCTCCCCCTCAACTTGTGCCTTACCTTGGGCTGAGCCTCAGCCGGGAGCTCCCCATCTATCATCTCTGCGTCTTGGGCTGAGCTCCTAAGTTGGGACTCCCCTCAGCGAGAACACCCCCCAAGTTGGGGTCTCTACTTTCTTCAATAACCTCTGTGGGAGCAGGTTCTGGTACTGTTTTTGGACAATCCCTTTGGGTGGAAGTCTCCCCCTCAGTTGTACCAGGTATTTGTGGGGGTAGTGGTATGTCATTAGAGCTGCTGGATGAATCTTCCTTTTTCGAGTGGTTTTGGAGATGCATGTTTCTTTGGAGCAGGCTGGACATTAGATGATGGTTTGGGGATAAACCTATCCCATCAATATAGCATTTTTGCATCAAGATGCTTAGAGTAATGTAGAGAAACACCCATTTTATTATTCAGTACCTCCCCCTGGGTGTTTAGCAGGTAGAGGGACGGTATTCTTCCATAGGAGGGGAATTTCAGGGTGTTCTTCATTCTCTGGAAGAGGAACTCACTCCAGTTGGTCTTCTTAGTGTGAATTATCTGGGCCATGACGACGAACATGTCCTTTGAGATTCGGTCATGGGACCCAGGTTTGCATAGCAGGACTTTGCCAATGATGTCGGCCATCAACTTCCCTTTTTGATTGAATTCCGCTCTCTTAATGGATCTGTAGGTCTTCCCTGTGTAGCCGCACCAGGTGTAGCTCGCGGACACATTCTCCGAAGTCAGCTCTTCTTCTTTCTCCTCCCCTTGGATTATTGGTAGATGCAGCGCTTTCCCTAGGCTTTTCGCAGATATCTTAACTTTCTTGCCTCCCACCATGGATTTGATCTGGGATTCAGTATGGTTGATTCTTGCCTCGGCGAAGAATTCTGCTAATTCACAGTGGAGAAGAACTGAGGGTTCACATAGCAGATATTCCAGACCTGATGCCTCCAGCAATCCTATTACAGACCTTATCTCATCCGAGCAGGCATTGAATCCCCCTCGTTGGAGTTCACAACCGGAGATCACCTCTTCTTTCTTGGGAGCCATTGATTTGAAGTGAGAGTGAAAGCAGTACGTCGGAAACAAAGCGGGGTTTGTCGATGGAATAGCTTAGGGCAGATGATAGCGTAGTTTTTATTCTCAAGCATTCACTCTATTTATAGTGTCGATAGATGAAGAGGCGCGTACCTTTGAAGGAAAGATCGATCAGACGGCTCCGATGAACCGATCTAATCCCGTGATAAAGACCTCGATTTTATTTTGACGATATGCGTCCTCCCATCTTGATCCTTTGTCGTCGTAATGTCTATTGTGTCATCATAATATATTAACGATTATAGATTTCAAGACTTATTCATCTCATGTCAGCTTTTTGGGCCCCTTTTTGGTAGGATGACCTGCACTAAATTTGTTAGCCAATAAACTTTGATGTTCTGCTAGTGGGTCAGAACATCCACCTTGTCCAAGGCCCAGATTTTCTTATGGTGGGCTCTTGGACTACCTGCAAAATGAGATTACAAGCCCTTAGGTACCCAAGTAAATTTGGGTCCTAGGAAATTGTTAGCATTAACGGGCATACTGGATTTAACTACTCCAGGGTATGCATAGTGATAATGAACAAGGCAATTTGAAGGTTTAGCATTTGTTACCCTTGGAGCAGTTGGATTGTACCAACAATCAATTGCAAAGTGCCCGGTCTTTCCACAGCATCAGCATTCAAACCTGTTGTATCTCCTTTTCTGACTGACTGTGTGAGCGGGGGTTCTTTGTGTGTGAACAAATGAATGAAGCAAAGAAGGTGAACTGTGCTGATGATAGATGTGATGTTTGTCGTCACAATTCACAATTTCCCTTATGTAGTCATTCTTCTTTAAGGATTTCCTTGTTTCTGTAGACCTGCTAACTTCATGCCTCCTTGTGGCCCTCCTCCCATGAGGTACCCTTGAGATTTTTGGCATGTTCTTTGCTCCACATGTGGATCTCCCATTCTTGAGATACCCTAGATTGGATTGCCCAGCATTCTTGTTGGAGGGTGAGATAACCTACCTCAAGCTAGCCTTCATCCCATAGGGTCTGCCTGATCGGTCTTCCTTGAAGCGTCCCTGCTCCCTTCTTTGAGTGGAGCAACAACCATTTGCCAGTGGAGGAGAGGTCTCTGATTTGGAGGAGCTTGCCACAGGCTTTACTATAAAGGGGAGTTTATTTTCCACCCATCTGATGTTGTCATTCTTAGATTTCAAGACTTTGGGCTGAAATTTGTCCTTCTTCAGAAGAACCACTTCTCTGGTTAGTGAGCAGCACGGCTCCTTGCTCTCAATCAATGCCTTCAGAGTCTTCCCAAATTTGCTTATTAAGTCAAGATTGGAACTTGCCTTGAAGTCCTTTTTGAGTTGACAAAACTCTGCATTCTCTGGAGTTAGTTTTTCTGCTTTCTCTGAGAGATCAAGATTTCTTGCTTGAAGATAGGAGATCTTTGAATTCTGCTCCTTGCACAGCATCTTGAGCATCCTAACATCTTCTAGGAGATCATTGTATGACTTGGAACAGTCATCATTTCTAGATGAGCTTGTCTCCGATTCTGAATCTGAGGTAGATAGAGGAGGCCTTATGCATACCTGTTCAGGTAAGACTTCGTCCTGGATTTCTTTCTCTGACTCAGATAGGACAGTCAGCCCAAACTGAGTCTTCTCTTCTGAATTTGAGCAACTTGAGTCACTGTCACTCAATGTTCTGACTTTCTCCTTAGCTTCTTTGATTCTTTCTTCTTCTGATTCTTCCATGAGGACCGTTAGAGAGTCTCACATCTCTTTTGTTGTCATGCAGTGAGCCAGTCTCTGAAATGTTGAGAAGTCAACTGCACCAGCTACAAAGTCTTTGGCTTTCTTGTCCAAGTTGACTAGCGTGATCTCATCTTTAGTCATTTTCTTGGACACAGTCTTGGGGACATATGGCCCATCTTGAATAATTTGAAACATTCTAGGGTCCATAGCCTCCATGTGTATTATTGCTCTAACTTTCCAAAGGGTAAAGTTCTCCCTAGAGCAAATAGCTATTTTTGACTCCATAGCTATGATGAATGAACACCCAAGGGAAGATCTGTTCAAGCTGTTAAGCTTTTCTTTGAACAACCTCCCTCTGATACCACTTGTTGTTTATTGGGTGTCAACTTATCACCTAGAGGGGGGGTGAATAGGTTTTTCAAATTACTTTTTCCCTTTTAGGTGTGTTTGATTTCTGTTTATTAGATATATGAATTATAAAGCACAACACAGAAAAGCACATAGTGATCTATAGAGGTTCCTCAAGACAGGGTGTCTTGAGTAGTCCTCTTTCCCTCTGCGCCTACCTAGCAGTGTGCTAGGCTCGGCAAACTCCGCCAAAACTTCAGTCCGTCAAGCCTTACAACACGGACCCGCAAGTCCTACAGCCTAAGCCCGCAAGCCCCTACTGCACCCGAGCCCGCAAGCTCGACACTCAAGCCCTCAAGACCTACACAACACAGACCCGCAAGTCCTGTGCCTATAGCCTAAGCCCGCAATCCCTTACTGCACTCAAGACCTCAAGCTCGACAAGATCGGACCCGCAAGTCCACTGCCCTGGCCCTCAAGCCTCATAGCTCTCCAGCCCTCAAGCTAGACGGTATCGGACCCGCAAGTCCACTGCCCTGGCTCTCAAGCCTCACAGCTCTCCAGCCCTCAATCCAGACACTTAGGCCCGCAAGCCTTACAATAAATTACAATTATGATAACTTCTTCTTCTGCCAAATGAAGATTGGCAACTTAGTCGGATGGAGATTGGCTTCTTAAGGTTAAAGAAGATATTTCTGATTCAGATCTTGAAAGAACAGTTCTTCTTCAATCCTTTTCCTTTGCCTGGTGAGGAATGGCTTCTTATCAGTCAATGGAGATGACTGACTCTTCTGAGAACACTTGATTCTTGTTCTCTACTTCTTTTTCTTCTTTTCCGCAGCGACGGCGGGATTCTTTTTCTATTTTCTTTTCTCTACCAGATTCTATTTTTTTAGGGCATCCTCTTATCTCCTTTATAAGATGTGAGGCTCCCAACGGTCTTCTGAAAAAGTTCCTTAAGTGTCAGAAGCCCATTACTTAAGAGCACGCACTGATTGGACAATCAGGCGGCGGCATTAAATGCTGACAGCGCGTCCGCAATGTTTGAATTCCATCTCGACGACATTTTCAGCTTTATGCCGATACTGACATTGATATCTCGACGACACAAGAACTTCTGGCGTTTCTGCATATACGACGATATGTTGTCTCTGACTGTGTCGTCGTGATCTTCTTGCTTGTGGTATGTCATCGTAATCACTTTGTTCTTTCGACGATATGAGCGATATCATGTCGACAGACTATGCTTTAGCAACTGCTTGTCTTCAGCTGTCCTTCTTCAGACTTCTCGACGATACGTCTTCTTTATGACGATATATGTTCTTCTCGATGACAAGGCTACTTTGTTGATGTCGACGATACTGTATCTTCTCGACGACATTCCTTCCTTTGAAATCTTCATGTCTTCTCTTCGGTCGACAATCTTCATTCTGCGTTCGGTGATCTTCCTTCTGCGTTTAGCGATCTTTCTTCTATGTTCGACGAACAGCATTCTACGTTCGACGAACTCGCCAAGTCTCAGCTTTTGCTATGCCCATCATCATGACGACAAGCATACTTTGTCGATGACATCTCCTGTTCTTCTTGACGATATAGTACTTACTGAAATAACTAAAGTACTTGACATATCGTCGATCTCTGCAAGCATGAACTAGATGGAACATTAAATACAACTTGCATTTATCATTGAGCTGAGCACTTCTTCAAATCAGGAACATTGCAGAGCACTATTCCCAACAGTCTGGTCTACTGGCAGTTAGATACAACATGGACCCAATTAAACACTTGTACATGGATTCATCAAAGGGCTTACCCTTTTCATCCTTGTTCAGGGAAATGTTGGACCCCATGGGAGTTTACATGGTGGAAGTTGATTCCATCTCAAACTTCTTAATTAGCTCCCTAGTGTACTTGGTCTGAGAGATGAAAATTCTCTCATCAGACTGTTTCACTTGGAAGCCTAAGAAGTACTTGAGCTCTCCCATACTGCTCATCTCAAACTCCCCCTGCATAAGGTTGGCAAACCTTTTGCAAAGGTTGTCATCTGTAGACCCAAAGATTATGTCATCAACATAAATTTGGACTAGTAGACACTTGCTCTTTGTTTCCCTGAGAAATAATGTGTTATCTATCTTTCCCCTCAAGAACTTGTTCTTGATGAGAAAGCTAGACAAGGTCTCATACCATGCCCTAGGGGCTTGCTTTAGACCATATAGAGCTTTCCTAAGCAAATAAACATGAGAGGAGAGGGTTGGATGAACAAAACCTGAGGGTTGCTCTACATATACCTCTTCCTTTAGATTGCCATTCAGGAATGCTGATTTGACATCCATCTGGTACACTTTGAACCCTTTGTGGGCAGCATTGGATAGGAATAGCCTTATTGCTTCTAACCTTGCAACTGGGGAAAAGTTTTGATCAAAGTCAATACCTTCTTCTTGTTTATACCCTTTGGCCACTAGTCTGGCATTATTTTTTATAATTGTGCCATTATCATCAAGCTTATTTCTGTAGATCCATTTGGTGCCAATGATATTGTGACATTGAGGTTTTGGCACCAATTTCCACACCTTGCACCTCTTGAACTGAAGAAGTTCTTCTTGCATTGCTTGAATCCAGAAGGTGTCTTCATTTTTTTCTTCAAATTTCTTGGGCTCCATTTGTGATAAAAAACTCAAGAATAGGGCTTCAATGTGAGCCCTATTTCTGGTGACAACTCCTTGGTTCACATCTCCAATTATTTGGTTCCTTGGATGATCCCTTAGGTGTCTATGTGTTATAGGCAACCAGTCAGCTATCTGTAGCTCTTCTTCTTGAGCAGCATCTTCTTCAGCAGCTTGCTGATCTCCAGCTTCATGGATTTCTACCTCTGAATTGACCTTGCTTGAGCAGGGTATGTCTTGGAGAGACATGTCATGCACTTGCTGTTCATTACCTGTCAAAATAGGAGAGCTGGACCAGCCCTTATAGAGCAGGTTGGTCTCATCAAAAACCACATGCATAGACTCTTCTACACACATGAGTTTTCTTGTTGAATACTCTATAGGTTTTGCTATATGAGCTATATCCAACAAGAACCCCTACATTGCATTTTTCAGCAAACTTAGTTAATTGAGATTTTCCATTATTTAGAATGTTGCATTTGCAACCAAAGATTCTGAAGTATGAAATAGTTGGTTGTTTGCCTTTCAGAATCTCATATGGGGTTATTCCTAAGGCCTTATTGATAGATGCTCTATTGAGAACATAACAGGCAGTATTGACTGGCTCAGCCCAGAAATATTCTGGGAGTGAGGAGTCACTAAGCAGTGTTCTCCCAGCCTCAATCAAGGTCCTATTTCTCCTCTCAGCAACACCATTTTGCTGTGGAGTCCTTGGGGAGGAGAATTCTTGGGAGATACCAAATTCTTGACAAAACCTTGTCATTGCCCCAGATTGAAATCATGTACCATGATCAGTTCTAGTCTTGACCACAGTACATTGGAGTTCATTCTGGATTGCCATAACATGGTTTATAAGGATATCTAAAGTATCATATTTCTTCTTAAGGAAGAATACCCATGTATACTTTGAATGATCATCAACAATCACCAAGGTATACAACTTCCCAGCTAGGCTCTGAATTGGCAAAGGACCAAACAAGTCCATGTGCAATAGATAAACACATCTTTCAGTGTCTTTGGAGCCAATGCTTTTAAAGGTGGCCCTTGTTTGCTTGCCCATTTGGCATGCATGACATGGACCACTTTTAACACATTTCAAATTAGGACTATTTCTAACTAGAATTTTAGAAAACAACCTATACATTGTCTTGTAGTTGATGTGAGCAAGTCTCTTGTGCCATTGAACACAAAGAAACTCATTTTCATTAGCCACAAGACACATGGGAGAAGAAAAAGAATTGCAAATGAAATCTAAGCAATACACATTCCCACTCCAAGTGCCTGAGAGAATGATCTATAAGTCATGTGACTTTTTGATCAAGCACTTATCATTGTAGAATTCAATGACATGTCCTAAGTCACACAGTTGACTTATGCTTACAAGGTTGTGTTGCAAACCTTCAACATAAGCCACTTTTGTGATG